>JAVLUX010000012.1:28463387-29063387 GCA_032164185.1 Moxostoma hubbsi
AGAGACTTCCTGTTTCACTTATTTCACTCAGGATGGAAAGTAGCCTTGATATGCATCACTCTGGTAACTGCCTAGCAACCAGATTGGGTATACCCTAGCAACCAAGTAACAAATCATATATTTCTGCTCCAGAAAATCGTAGAGACATCTGGGTTGACTTAATTCACTCAGGATGGAAAGGAGGCTTGATAAGTATCATCCTGGTAACTGCATAGCAACCAGACAGGGTTACCCTAGCAACCAAATAACAAATCACATATCTCAGCACCAGAAAATCATACAGACTTGCGGGTTGACTTTATTCACTCAGGATGGAAAGGAGGCTTGACAAGTTATCACCCTGGTAACTGCATAGCAACCAGACAGGGTTACCCTAGCAACCAAGTAATAAATCACATATCTTTGAACCAGAACTTCGTAGAGACTTAGGGGTTGACATATTTCACACCGGATTGCAAGGAGCCTTATGAGTATCACTTTGGTAACTGCCTAGCAACCAGATGGGGTTACCCTAGCAACCAAGTAACAAATCACATATCTCTGCACCAGAAAATCGTAGAGACTACCTGTTTCACTTATTTCACTCAGGATGGAAAGTAGCCTTGATATGTATCACTCTGGTAACTGCATAGCAACCAGATGGGGTTACCCTAGCAACCAAGTAACAAATAATATATCTCTTCACCAGAAAATCGTAGAGACTTCCTGTTTGACTTATTTCACTCAGGATAGCAAGGAGTCTTGAAAAGTATCACTCTGGTAACTGCCTAGCAACGACAAGGGCTTACCCTAGCAACCAAGTAATAAATCACATATCTTTGAACCAGAACTTCGTAGAGACTTAGGGGTTGACATATTTCACACCGGATTGCAAGGAGCCTTATGAGTATCACTTTGGTAACTGCCTAGCAACCAGATGGGGTTACCCTAGCAACCAAGTAACAAATCACATAACTCTGCAACAGAAAATCAGAGAGACTTCCCGGTTGACTTATTTCACTCAGGATGGAAAGTAGCCTTGATATGTATCACTCTGTTAACTGCCTAGCAACCAGATGTGGTTACCCTAGCAACCAAGTAACAAATCACATATCTTTGAACCAGAACATCGTAGAGACTTAGGGGTTGACATATTTCACACAGGATTGCAAGGAGCCTTATGAGTATCACCTTGGTAACTGCCTAGCAACCATAAAATATCTATCTATCTATCTATCTATCTATCTATCTATCTATCTATCTGAGGGTAATTCTCTATCTATCTATCTGTCTGTCTATCTATCTATCTATCTATCTATCTATCTATCTATCTATCTATCTATCTATCTATCTGAGGGTCATTATCTATCGATCTATCTGAGGGTCATTCTCTATCTATCTATCTATCTATCTATCTATCTATCTATCTATCTATCTATCTATCTATCTGAGGGTAATTCTCTATCTATCTGTCTGTCTATCTATCTATCTATCTATCTATCTATCTGAGGGTAATTCTCTATCTATCTATCTGTCTGTCTATCTATCTATCTATCTATCTATCTATCTATCTATCTATCTATCTATCTATCTGAGGGTCAATATCTATCTATCTATCTATCTATCTGAGGGTAATTCTCTATCTATCTATCTGAGGATCAATATCTATCTATCTATCTATCTATCTATCTATCTATCTATCTAATGGTCAATATCTATCTATCTATCTATCTATCTATCTATCTGATGGTCAATAACTATCTATCTATCTATCTATCTATCTATCTGATGTTCAATAACTATCTATCTATCTATCTATCTGAGGGTCAATATCTATCTATCTATCTATCTATCTATCTATCTATCTATCTATCTATCTATCTATCTATCTATCTATGTATCTATGGGTCATACTCTATCTATCTATCTATCTATCTATCTGAGGGTCAATATCTATCTATCTATCTATCTATCTGAGGGTCAATATCTATCTATCTATCTATCTATCTATCTATCTATCTATCTATCTATCTATCTATCTATCTATTTGATAGACTGAATGGTTTTATAATCTCTAAACTTTGAACTTTGAAAACTACTACTTATAATTACATCAAACTAGAAACCGTAAATCTTCAAACTTTTACAACTACTTCAAACTTTATGCTAGGCTTTCTCAAGCCAACCTAAAGTTTGTACTCAAACTTTTTAATCTAGTTATTATTATTTTTCCACACAAAGTTTGGCGCGCTACTCCTCCTGCAGCTTTTGTCACAGACACCTGTGTGAGGCATCAAATCGTGCGGCTCATTGAGGAGAGGTGTGCTAAATCTTTTCTAAGCGATCGGGTGTACGATGTTCGAACAGCGGACGAAAAAGCGGCCAAAAAAGTCCCATTGACTTTACATTGCGGAATGTTCAGAAATTTAAATCCCAACTGACATTTTCACACACACAGACAAAAAAGGGCCTGTCAGCCCTGCGTCTCTCCCTCTCTCTCCCTCAGAGGATTTCTTTTATCAAGCAGCCAATAAAAATCTTCATAGCCACACCCTAAAACATGCTAAAAATGTGCTAGCATCATGCTAACATATGTTGGCATCACCTAGTGAAGTGCTAAAACATGCTATAAACGTGTTAGCAACATGCTAACACATGCTGGCATCGCCTAGCGAAGTGCTAAAACATGCTAAAAATGTGCTAACAACATGCTAACACATGCTAGTATTGCCTAGCGAAGTGTTAAAACATGCTAAAAACGTGCTAGCATCATGCTAACACATGCTGGCATTGCCTAGCAAAGTGCTAAAACATGTTAAAACGTGCTAGCATTATGCTAATGCATGTTGGCATTGCTTAGGGGATTGCTAAAACATGTTAAAAACGTGCTAGCATCATGCTAACACATGTTAGCATCGCCTAGCGAAGTCCTAAAACATGCTAAAAACGTGCTAGTATCATGCTAACACATGCTAGCTTCACCTAGCGAAGTGCTAAAACATGTTAAAACGTGCTAGCATTATGCTAATGCATGTTAGCATTGCTTAGGGGATTGCTAAAACATGTTAAAAACGTGCTAGCATCATGCTAACACATGTTAGCATCGCCAAACGAAGTGCTAAAACATGCTAAAAACGTGCTAGTATCATGCTAACACATGCTAGCTTCACCTAGCGAAGTGCTAAAACATTCTAAAAACGTGCTACCATCATGAAAAACACGTGTTAGCAACATTCTATGACCTTTATTTTAGTGCTTAGAAACAAGTTAGAAAATGCTATTTGACGAGTTTTGCCATGGCAAGCACCACTCACATTTTCTTCAGGAAATGTACATTCTAGTTTCTAATACAACTGTGTTTTTTCAGTCGTATTTGTCAGGACTTTATAAAAATGATTTCTGGTGATCATATCAAACATTAAGACTATTGTCAAACATTAATTGCTACTTTGTGTGTTCAAAAGCATGGTAATAAAATGGTAATTTTAATTAATGATCATAGAACTATTTACATAGACGAGGACAACACATACATTATGCATTGACTATTATAAACTACAAATTTTTGCCATATTTACATACCATGGTATTAAATGACACTCCAAGAAATTTCAAAGAATGCCATGGTACATGTCTGCCAATTGCAAATGATATCAGTTGTCAATAAATTGGTTAATGCAATAGTCACTATGATAAAATGAAACTCAAAACATTGCTTGAGAACTCCGCTCCGTTAAAGAACCATCAAACACATTTATCATAGAGTGGAGAGCTTTTCTGCCCTTTTGACAAGCCATAATGCCTTTAAAGAAGACCCAGAGCGCGTTGAAGAAACACAAGTCGAGGGTGAGGCTACATTGAGTCGACAAATGATTGAACAACAAGAGAGAGGGTTAAGATGAGATTAAGAGGATGAGACCGAGACTCAGAGGAAGAGGATGTGACTTCATCAACAAAGAACGTAGACTGAGCAAGTGCAAAACGAGAAGGAGGAATTCAACTGGGCTCATTTTGCCAGGACATGAATGGATATTTCCTCTGGCATGACAAGCAGAGAGTTGCAAGTTCAGGTGTCGACTCGGGTACACAGAAGAGGAAGCTATTGAGATGCACTGCCAGCCTCCAGCTCTATTTCCAAGTGACATCAGGGGTAGCAGAGTTCAATTACGTTCATTTAATTTACCAGGCTGTTTTGAATAACAATACAGAAGGCATTAATGAAAGGTACATTTAAATGGATTGAAGTGACAAATGCTTGGGCAGAAAATGAACTTAGAACATATATACAGGTGGTTCATAAGGAGTTCTAAGGTGCCATTCATGCGAACAAGTGCCTAATATATTATATATATACTGATCAGCCACAACATTA
Organism: Moxostoma hubbsi; assembly: GCA_032164185.1. Taxonomy (NCBI): domain Eukaryota; kingdom Metazoa; phylum Chordata; class Actinopteri; order Cypriniformes; family Catostomidae; genus Moxostoma; species Moxostoma hubbsi. The sequence continues at coordinate 28,467,739 of JAVLUX010000012.1, forward strand.
ATGCACATTGACCACACCCATGGGTTTGACTTTACTTTGCTTAAATTAGTTCACATTTATTATATAGTGTACTGTTCAAATTGTTCATAACATTGACAAATTATACATCTGTATAATTTGTCAACATTATTAAATCTTTTTTTGACTAGACTATATAGTAAATGTGAACCGATTTAAGCTAAGTGACATCCGTTCGGGGGGGGGGGGGGGGGGGGGGGGGGATTTACATCAACAGGTTAAAACCACCTACCTACTATTGTGTAGGTCCCCTTGTGCTGCCAAAACAGCACCAACTTGCATCTCAGAAATAGATGCTATTCTTCTCACCACAACTGTACAGCATGGTAAATCAGGTAACCGCTCTATATAATTGTGGTGAGAAGAATAGGGTTGGCACTGTATTGGTGGCACAAGGGGATATGTATATATACCTGGAGATGCTGTATCCACCAGTGCTAGGCTAACACACTTCGGGATTGCTTTTTACAAGTAGCTCTTTTTACCAAGCCACATTATTTTTACACAAATGTAGCACAATGTACCACTGCCAAGTGACTGTGAATTGCCAGCGGCGATTGTTAGAGAGTGTAAGCATCATCAACATACCAGTTAAATAAAAAAAATGAGAAATGGATACAACAATGCCACAAAGGAATTGAAAAAAGTTGAAAGCTAATAACAATCTGAAATGTTCCAACATGATCACACAGGTAATCGACGTGTCACTTCCGAATGTTCACCTACACTGAAATCGACCACATTCTGCCAAATTTCTAACAAATGCAATCCCTCATCAGACATTTTTGCATCAATTTTAATATGTTCACATTACCCCTTTTGTGGTACTTGAGACATGGGTTCTGGTCCCATGCAAACCAGGAAGTAATCACATTCACACAAACAATGGTGAATGCAATTCGGAGGTTGCATTTTCACTCTAAAATGGGATTTTTACCACAAAGATGGTCAGGTTTAGGGTTGTGTTTGGGGTAGAGGGTAGAGTTAATAAAATATGCAGTTTCTCAAACTAGGAAGATCCCTAAATTGTTATATAAAAAATAAATAAAAATAAAATGACACACAAATATATGCCGACATTTTTTAACAACAATTCACTTTAAAACTATTTATACTGTGAAAATTTTTGTTTTACAAAATACCCAAATAAATGATCAATAATTGTAGAAATATACATGTATGGACATATATCTGATTTCTGTTTGGGATAATATGTCTGTGTAAGTGGTTTTGCATTTATTGTGAGGTGTTCACATAAGTAGAATATAATAGAATATTGAATATTCTCAATAGGCTTTGTCATATTATATGTCATTTATACTTCTTGTTTACAGTAGTCATCCAGAAAACCAGTAACCAATTAAAAATGTAACCAAACATTTTCAGAATTAAATGTTTTTCTGACTTCTGCTCCTGGGATGCATTCTACCTTGATGTGGGTTCAGTGGATCATCATCATCAGCACCAGCATGACCCCTTCTTCCTCCTCAGGAAGTTGAATACATTTCCGTGGCTGCAATGTTGTGACCAGATTTTTTTAGGAGTTTTGGGGAAGGTCAGTGTTGTGTTCATAAGCTGTATCAGCAAAGGTGTTATTGCACAGCCTTTCTGACCTAAGACTTGCTGAGCCACAGGCCATCACCAACCACCTCCATACTTCCCATAGCACAATAATGCAGTGCAGCTAAGAACTGTACTGCTGGACTTAAGGCGTAGTTTCTTCGTGTGGCACTCTGAAGGTGTGATTTCACCACCTGCAACAATTCAAGGATCTTGGTCCTTGGAATCCAGAATTTTCTTATGATGTCATCATTAGATAGAGAGTAAAGTGGAGAGCAACTTGTCCTTATGTAGGCATTTATATACACAACCTGACTTCTGCATCACCTTCTGTGCTCAAGCTGTAGGATTCTTTATAAAGCCACCATTGTTTGCATTTGATACACATAAATACTGTATTTATTAGGAGTCATTAATGCACCTGCTACTGATGCACCTAAGGATTGGATAGAAACACCTTGGTGGCTAATAATCATCTAAATTAACTAGCTAAATGTGAGTGTTTTATCAATGATTTGTGAAAATAGTAGGGCAAAGCTTAATTAGATTATCAAATTATTTTATTCATCTTTTAATGTTTTTTTGGTTTTAAAATAGGCTGATTTCATGCTGTTTTATATTTAATAGTTTTCATGCTGTGGCTTGGAAAAAATGGGAAGTAAATCCATTCTTTAGAATTGTCTGAGGGTTTAAATAAAGGCCACCCATGTGGTCCAGGAATGCCATCTGTGGCTAAATCTGGTCGAGATGCGGGACCCCCACAGGGCTCAATTTCTCAACGCCCCCATCTCCCAGATCGGCCTATTCGACAATACCATAGAGGGCTTTGCCCACCAGTTCTCGACGGTGAAGATAGAGACCGGGGCCATTCAACACATCTTGCCCCGCCGCGGCTCAATGTCCCGTATTCCATCTGCTTGCCGAGGGCGCCCCCTTGCAATGGTGAAACTCCAGCCCCAGCGTAGAGCTCCCCATAGGAAGCGAACACCCCCTGTTTCACGGACCACCTCCCGGACCCAGAAGGCTCCCAAGCGCTCCAGAAACTGGCAACCCAGGGAGAGAGACATCTGCCATGGAGCTGGTATCCAGACCACTTCAGTCCCTGGTGGAGGGCCGGGTAGAGAATCTTTTGTTTCCTTTCCTTTGTTTGCCGCAGCCCCAATGGTCTGGTACACAGAGCAATATAAGTGCTTCAAGCCTCTCCTCAGCACAACCACCTTGGGATGAAACAACTCTCCCCGATGTGATGTCGCCTGTTCCCCCCTGCCACGAGGCCCCACCTCCAGGTACGTCACACGGGACCCCTTAGTGCCCCTTGCCTGGAACATGGACGCATGGCTTACGCCAGGTGGCTGGCCAGGACCATCCGACTCAGCTACGTGATTCAGTTTGCCAGGTGCCCACCCTGCTTCAGCGGTGTCCACGTTACCTTGGTGCAGGGCGAAAACGCCTCCACCCTGCGTGCGGAGATCGCAACCCTTCTGCACAAGGACGTGATAGAGCCTGTCCCTCCAGCCAAGATGGAGAAGGGTTTCTATGTCCCTTACTCCATCGTACCCAAGAAAGGCGGTGGGTTGCGGCCAATCTTGGACCTGCGAGTTCTGAACCAGGCCTTACACAGACTCACGTTCAAGATGCTGACGCAGAAACATATTCTCGACTTTGGTTGGTTTGCAGCGGATGACATGAAGGATCCATACATTCACATCTAAATATTACCCCATCACAGACCCTTTCTACGGATCGCTATCGATGGCCCAGCTTTTTAGTACAAGGTCCTCTCCTTCGGTCTGTCCCTGTCCACTTGCATCTTCATGAAAGTCACAGATGCAGCTCTTGCCCCGTTAAGGGAAGTGAGAATTCATATACTCAACTACCTTGACGATTTGCTAATCTTAGCACACTCGCGACAGTTGCTCTGTGCACACAGGGATCTGGTATTCAAGCACCTGTTTAGGGCTTCTGGTCAACTGGGAAAAGAGCAAGCTCTCCCCAGTTTTCTCGGCATCTCGGTCTCAATGGGCACGAGCAGTCGGTGCTGAACTGCCTGAGTTCATTCGGACTGGGCACAGCGCTTACACTGAAATGGTCATGCCGCTCGGATTGACGCATATGAGGCCGCTTCAGCACTGACCTCAGACTTGAGTCCCAAGATGGGCATGACGCCACAGCATATACCGTGTGACACTCACCCCTTCCTACCGTCACTTATTCAGCCCTTGGATAGACCTTCTACGGACAGGAGTCCCCCTACAGCAGGTGTTCAAATGCATCGTAGTTACTATGGACGCCTGCCAGTTGGGCTGGGGCACCGTGTGCAATGGGCACAAAGCAGCTGGCTCCTGGATGGGGCCCAGCTGCATTGGCACATTAACTGTCTAGAGTTGCTGGCTGTAGTTCTTGCCATGCGCAGATTTCTGCCGTAGATCCACGGCAAGCATATGTTGATTCGCTTACACAACACAGAGACACTAGCGTAAATATATCGTCAGGGCGGCGAGCACTCTTGTAACATATCGCAAATCGCCCACCATCTCCTCCTTTGGAGTCAGCAGTGGCTGAGGTCACTGCATGCCACTCATATCCCGGGCAACCTAAACACCACAGCAGATGCGCTGTCACATCAGGTAACACTCAGCGGAGAGTGGAGACTCCACCCTCAGGTGGTCCAGCTGATTTGGGCTCGGTTCGGCAGAGCACAGGTAGATCTGTTTGCCTCCAGAGATTCCACCCACTGCCCACTCTGGTACTCTACGACAGAAGCCCCCCTCGGCACAGATGCGCACACAGCTGGCCCTAGGGGCTGCACAAATATGCATTTACCCAGTGAGCTTACTTGAACAAGTCCTGTGCCAGGTCAGGGAGGTCGAGGAACAAGTCATTCTCATGGCCCCCAACTGGCCCACTCAGACTTCGCTCTCGGATCTCTCGCTCCTCTTGACAGCACCTCCCTGGCAAATTCAAGTCCTTCCTCAGGGACAGGGCACCCTCTGGCATCTGCGTCCAGACCTCTGAAACCTTCACATCAGGCCCTTGGATGGGATGAGGAAGATCTAAACGGTTTACCACCAGCCTTCGTGGACATGATCACTCAAGCCAGATCTCCATTTACCAGGCAGCTTTATGCCCTAAAGTGGCACATATTCACAAATTGGTGTTCTTCCTGATCTGAGGACCCACAAAGGTGCGCAGTTGGGTCAGTGCTCTCATTCCTGCAGGAGAGGCTGGAGGGGTACTGTCCCCCTCCACCTTGAATTTTTATGTAGCCACCATAGTGTCTCACCACAATACAGTGGGTGGTAAGTCGTTAGGAAAGCGCGACCTGATTATAATTCCTTAGAGGCACCCCGGAAGCTGAACCCTCCTAGGCCATGCCTGTTCTCCTCATGGGATCTCTCCGTTTGTCCTCTCAGGCCTTCGGGGAACCCCGTTTGAGCTGCTAGAATCAGTTGAACTAAAGGACCTCTCCTTGAAGACGGGCCCCCTGATCGTGCTCACATCCATCAAGAGGGTTGGGGACCTGCAAGCGCTCTCTGCCAGTGACACTTGCCTGGAGTTCGGTCTGGCAGACTCTCATGTCATCCTGAGACATTGACCGGGCTATGTGCCCAATGTTCCTATGACCCCATTCAGGGATCAGGTATTGAACCTGCAAGCACTGCCCAGGGAGGAGGCAGACCCAGCCTTAGTCTGTGTCCTATGCATGCTTTGACCACTTATTTGGATCACAAGCAGAGCTTTAGACACTCTGAGTAGCTCTTTGTCTGCTTTGGTGGACAGTGGAAAGGGAACACTGTCTCCAAACTGAGGCTTGCCCACTGGATCGTGGACACCATTGTGTTGGCCTACCAGACCCAGGCCACTCTACAAGGTGTTTGGCATCCTCGTGGGCATTGGCCAACACCCAATACCTTCACGAGATTTTACAATCTCCGAGTTGAGCCGTTCTTGTCCCGTGTTTTGACAGGTCTGAACACATAGAATTCGGTAATATGGTGACAACAGCTGGCCGGGTGTATCGCTTGCACATAGTGCTTTTCCCTTCCCTAAGGTGAAGACATGCACTCTACTCCCCCAGTCAAGTTCACAAGTCACGGACCCTGGGTGTCCTTCCTCCCTAGCCCTCTGGCTCTGAATTCAGTGGAGGAAGTTCGCAGCCAGACCCACCGCAGACACCGACTTGCCTGCAATGGAATAGGTGCTTCACAGGTTCTGTTTATTCCAGTATCTCCTGTGATGTATTTTCCATGGTACGGTCTTCATTCCCTGTACGTGTACACACGTCTCCCTTGAGCAGAGCTCCCTCTGCTTCCTGGTTGCTGTGTTTGTATAGCCCCTCCCCTTCGAGGCAGGACCTTCCACCGTGCCACTTCCATGTGTTGCTGGTAAGCCCATGTGATGTATGATGATCCAAGATGGCGGCGCGGTAGCATGCAGCGCCCACTCCAGATCCAAAATGGTGCTATTTTTGTTTAAAAAGCCAGACTTTTGCGGCACATGGACATCGGAACACCCGGTGTTTGTGTCTACCATCGCCAAACACTACTAAGATATAAGACTCATGCAAAAACCAAGCTGCATAATGAACTGCGGGAGGCGCTACGCGTACTCGGCTTGCTATGGAGACCAGGCCTCGAGGCCTCGGCATTGCCCTATGCCGATGGCCGGGAGAGAGGACATCGTAAGAGGTGTGCGAGAGAGCGGAAGCGTGGCAAGAGGGCGGGGATCCATGCTAGGCTAAAAACAAACCCTAGCGGCCGGCTCTTCCATCTATCCTGCTCTCAAATATTTGCTCCCTGGACAATAAACTGGACTATATCCGACTCCAGCAGGCTATGCAGCGTGAGTTTAGAGACTGCTGCGTCTTTGTTTTCATGGAGACGTGGCTCAGCGACAGAGTTCCGGACACCGCTATTCAGCTAGACGGGCTCGCCTCGTTTCGTGCCGACAGAAATACAGCTCTCTGCGGTAAGACTCGCGGTGATGGCTTGTGTGTTTACATCAACACGGAATGGTGAAAGAACTCTGTGCTAGTCTCTAGCTACTGTTCATCGCTGTTGGAGCTTGTGACTGTTAGATGCAGACCTTTTTATTTACCACGGGAATTCACCACTGTTTGCATAACCAGAGTTTACATTCCCCCCCAGTGCTAATGTTAAGGAAGCACTCTTTGAACTGTATGGGGCTATGAGTGAACCGCTCACCCCGACAGACTGTTTATTGTCACCGGAGATTTCAACCATGCGAATCTCAAGACAGTGCTCCCTAAAGTCCATCAGTATGTGGACTTTGCAACGAGAGGGGCGAACGCACTTGATCTTGTTTACACGAACATCCCAGGCGCATACCGGGCGGAGCCCCGCCCCCACCTCGGCTACTCAGACCACATCTCTGTTATGCTAATTCCAGCATACAGACTGCTCATCAAACGCACAAAACCGCTTCAGAAGCAAGTGAAAACCTGGCCAGCAGGAGCCATCCCTGCTCTTCAGGACTGTTTTGAGGGTACTGACTGGCACATGTTTAGGGAGGCTGCAACATATGGCGATTCTACCAACTTGGAGGAATACACAGCATCAGTGACCAGCTTCATCAGCAAGTGCACTGATGATGTCACTTTCTCCAAGACCATCACAACACGCTCCAACCAGAAGCCGTGGATGACTGCGGAGGTGCGGACGCTGCTGAAGACCCGAGACTCCACCTTCAGAGCAGGCGATAAGGCAGCCCTAAGAACAGCTAGGGCCAAACTGTCCCGGGCAATCAGAGTGGCAAAGCGTGCACACGCCCAGAAAATCCACAGTCACTTCCAGGACAGCAGTGATACGCGGCGCATGTGGCAGGGCATCCATGACATCACCAACTACAGGACAACATCCGTTGCCTGTGACAAAGATGCCTCCTTTCCAGATGTGCTGAACGACTTCTACACTCGGTTTGAAGTGTAGAACGACGTGGTGGCGAGGAAGACCACCCCTCCTCCCAACGACCACGGCGGATGTGAGGAAAACTCTACGTAGAGTCAACCCACGGAAGGCCGCTGGACCAGACAACATTCCTGGCAGAGTGCTCAGAGGATGTGTAGACCAGCTGGCAGATGTTCTTACCGACATCTTCAACATCTCTCTGAGCAGCGCCGTCGTTCCAACGTGCTTCAAGGCCACCACCATCATTCCCATGCCAAAGAAGTCTTCAGTGTCCTGCTTCAATGACTACCGTCCCGTTGCACTCACACCAATCATCATGAAGTGCTTCGAGAGTCTCGTCATGAGGCACATTAAGACCCAGCTTTCCCCCTCACTAGACCCACTGCAGTTTGCATATTGTCCAAACCGTTCAACGGACGACGCCATCGCCACAACCCTCCATCTGGCCCTCACCCACCTTGACAAAAAGGACTCATATGTTTGAATGCTGTTCATAGACTTCAGCTCAGCATTCAACACAATAATTCCTCAGCACCTTATTGGAAAGCTGAACCTGCTGGGCCTGGACACCACCCTCTGCAACTGGATCCTGGACTTCCTGACTGGGAGACCACAGTCAGTCCGGATCGGGAACAGCATCTCCACCACCACCACACTGCGCACTGGGGCCCACCAGGGCTGTGTGCTCAGTCCACCGCTGTTCACTCTGCTGACTCACGACTGTGCAGCAATGTGGTGGGTCTCATCAGCAAGAATGACAAACAGCATACAGAGAGGAGGTGCAGCGGCTAACGGACTGGTGTAGAGCCAACAACCTGTCCCTGAATGTCGACAAAACAAAAGAGATGGTTGTTGACTTTAGGAGAGCACAAGGTGAACACTCCCCGCTGAACATCAACGGCTCCTCTGTGGAGATCATCAGGAGCACCAAATTCCTTGGTGTTCACCTGGCGGAGAACCTCACCTGGTCCCTCAACACCAGCTATATCACCAAGAAAGCCCAGCAGCGTTTTCTTTCTTTGAAGGCTGAGGAAAGCACATCTCCCACCCCCCATCCTCACTACGTTCTATAGAGGGACTATTGAGAGCACCCTGAGCAGCTGCATCACTGACTGGTTTGGGACTTGCACCGTTTCGGACCGCAAAGCCCTGCAGAGGATAGTGAGAACAGCTAAGAAGATCATTGGGGTCTCTCTTCCCTCCATCAAAGACATTTACATAAAACACTGTATCCGCAAAGCAACCAGCATTGTGGACGACCCCGCACACCTCACACAAACTCTTTACCCTCCTGCCGTCTGGCAAGAGGTACCAAAGCATTCGGGCCCTCACAACCAGACTGTGTAACAGCTTCTTCCCCCAAGCCATCAGACTCCTCAATACACTGAGACTGGTTTGACACACACACACGTGTCCTGAGTTGCACTTTAATAACTATCACTTTACAACTGTATAACTGTCTGCTACTTCAATAACTGCTATGTGCATAGAACACTATATCATAGTATGTTATGTTTACATTTGGCATTTTTAGTAACTGTCATCTTTTTGCATTACTGTGTACTGGTTGTGCTGCACTGTCTATCACTGTGCCTATTGTAATGTTCATTGTTAGAAATTGATTGTACTGTCCCGTACTTTTGCACATGTTTTTGCATGTGCACTTTATTTAGGTATTATATAGGTATTTTATATAGGTATTTTTATTTAGTCTGTGTAGTCTCATGCGGTTCTGTGTTTGTCCTATGTTGTTTTATGTAGCACCATGGTCCTGGAGGAATGTTGTCTCATTGCACTGTGTACTGTACTAACTGTATATGGTTGAAACGACAATAAAAATCACTTGACTTGACTTGACTTGCCACATTAACCTCCCCTGTTGGAAAGTATGTGGTATCCGCTGGGTCTTTTCCCCTGAAAGAATAGGATTGGAAAAGAACGCCTTCCCCGATGTGTGTTATAGCGTTAGATGCCCCCAGCATCTAACACTCTATGGAGAGAAAACATAGTGAGAGAAAAGGCAGCGGCTGGCGTGGCCTGCTCCCAGGATAGTTACATCGCTTCCCTCCCTCATGGATGAGGGGAACTATATGACGTCTCTTGCGTCATTGGGGAAGGTTACATGCAGTCTGATGCACCTGCTATTTTCGCATGCAGCAGCTTCCTTGCACCTCCATCAGCAGTCCACGTAACACGTTCAGTGTTGTGGCGTTTTTAGATAGGGACCCCTAGTGTTGAAACCCCGCTATTGCACCACAATGCTGCGAGAGGTCGCAATGAAAACAAACACACGAGAAACAGGGGCATGTGAAAATAAAGCGAAACAATGGAGAAAAGAAAATAAGAGAAATAGACCTTAGATGCCATGTTCATTATTAACAGCAGCATCACAGGGAAATTAAGTTGCTGCTTACTGACCAAACCATTTACTGTAGTAAAGAGGAATCCACTTACAATGTGCATATACACATAAAGGTCTATGTCATGTCTTAAGCAGTGTTTTTCACAATAAATGGCTTTCCGTCCATGTTATATTAACTTTAATAAACTATAATATATAATATAATTTTAAATTAACTGTTAAAATTATATATCCATTAGATCTCTGCAGAAGTTATTACTCCACTCCCTGAGTAACGTCATTAACGAAAGCTCCACATTGTTAAACCAACGTGGTTCGAATGATGGAAGTGTGACATAGTTACTAAGGTTTCAGTAAACCGTTGTGATTAGCTAGTTAGTTTCTGTAACTATGCATCGTACTCTGGTGTTTCAGCAGTGAGTTACTTTGTTGTACGGGAAACGCATCCCAGAATAGCAAAAATAAACAATATTTTCAAAACAGTTTTCTGAATAGTTGTCTGCTGTTGGTCAAAAAAAAAGAGATAGTCTGCCCCCCACCCCAACTCACACCATTGGTTAAGTAACATTGCTGGGGCGGATCTTAGCGGGTAGCTCAAAACAAACAGAGCAATTTTCAGAGTGCCACAGAAAGAAAGTGCTGACAGTTTCTGAGAAAGTTAATCTCGGAATGGCTCAGAAATGCATAAAATTATACAGATACAGGTCAGAGGCTTCAGTTAATGTTCACATGCATATGGGCTACAACACTACAAGACCATGGTTACAGTGTCCTCTCTGGTTGGTAGATCTCAAACACTTGGGGTCATGAAAGTGATCAATGGTTCTGGTTTTGAAAATAATGCTTCTTAAACTCTTTAGACTATGATTGGCGCACACTACATTGTTCTCACTGTTTATTAGCTGGAATGATTTGAGAGATTAAAAAAAAAAAACTTAAAATAAGAATGGATAATATTGCTGCTCAGCCTTTGTAGACAGTGAATATCCTATGAACTTCATTTCAAACATTTATACACCTTTTGTAAATTTTAGTAGTTTTTTATATGTATTTTATGATTTTATGAATGCATTCAGTGAACACAATGCATGAGTTGAGGTCATAAAGCATTTTTGCTATTTCGCCACTGTTAATGTGCTACTGGTAGCCTACAAGAGAACACAAATCCAGTTGTTTCAGTCAGGCCAGTTCTTGCCAAGTCCAACATAAAATCCCTCTGCCATGTAATTATAAAGTTGCTGTAGGAAAACATATTCCCTTTATAACACTCTGTGATGGTGAATAATTCACCCAGTACTCCAGTCCTGATTCATGACTTTGAGTTAACCCTGCAGATATTACTCAAAATACATTTTGTACTGTGCTACTAGAGATTCCTGTCTACTTATTTCCATATTTCTCCTTTGGGCCAGCAAAAGGACCCACATTTAAGAGCCTCCTACATGTAAAATGGAGATGCAGAGTACCATGGAAATGGCATTTGTAATATCCAGTGAAGGCATTTCTGTCTGGTTTAGAACGTGGCCAAACCAAATATCAGTTGGCAAATTATATTACGTTTCTTTGTGTTGTGAAAATTGGATCATCTTGGCCTTATTTTTGTGCTTCTGCAAACCCAACTCTCATTCCTCTTTGAATGCATTGTCATCTCGGTAAACGTGGTGATTCCTTTCAATGCGTAGATCCAGGGAAGCAATCAGTGTTCAGAAAGCAAAATAATCACATAGAGTGAATCATAACTTAAAAAGACAGCATTCGGCTCATGCACCAACCGACAAGAAAACGCTGACCATACGAGCTGGGATAAAAGCAATTGTTGTATGACATCCTACAAATCAACCACCAGGGCAAACATGAGCTGATGCTAAGCAAAAGCTTTATCTTCTAAACTACTGTATGTGATACGGTTGACATTCTTTCTGTTATGCCAGTTTGGTGCTGGTGGACCAACATAGCCATGTTGTTCAAGAGCAAAACTGTTTGACCAGTATGTTTTTTCTGGTTATGGTAGAAGTCTTGCTGGTTGAGCTTGTCAAATACTGTAGCTTTACTGGAAAAGCTTTCAAAACACAACATATGCAGGTTGTAAAAACACAACTGTGAAGAGGTGTAAAAAAAAAAAAAAATTACTTAAAGACTGTACTTTAAACACTATAACTCACCACAAGCTCAACTCACTGATTTTGTTTAGCATCTTGAAAAGCCTCCTTTAAATGGCTTGTGCGGGTGCTCTCATTCACTCGGGTCACAAGAGAACATCTAAATGCTTCCATTAAAACTTCAATGAGCTATAAAACCTACGTAAATTAATTTCCTTAATCATACTTATGATACTTGGGCCATGTACAGCAAGCTGCTTTTAGTTGCACAAGTGCTCCCATAACAACTTCCATATTCACAGGCACTAAGATCTTTGCAAATCTCTCATCCCAATTTTATTTTCACATTTATTTTGTTAATTATTATTCTAGTTAATGTATTATTATCAACTCACAATGAAAACAATATATAATATTTATTTTAGTTCATAATGCATTTACTCATGTTAATGTACAGTATGCAGTAAAAATTTTAATATTTTAAAAACCTATTTGTAGAAATGCTAAAAAATGCAGAAATTAACAATAAACAATACTTTTACAGTAAACATTTACAACCTTATTGTAAAGTGTTACCAAACATGTCTTAAAACAAATTAATTTAAAATGATAAGATATTAATAAAGTTTCCTTGCTCCATTGTTAAATAGTTTTTCTTTTAATTATAAACCTCATACAAATTGAATTTATGCTTAAGACTAGAATAATAATAACATAAATAAAGCAATAAAATAAAAAAAAACAATGGGATTAAAAAATAAACTTCATTCATGATATATTCTCGGAATGGTCTTAATTTCTTATGCAATTTTTCCTTGAAATTAGGATAAACATGGTTTGTGATGACTGCAATGTGTTTTGTTTGAAATATTTTTCCATATTTGATTTTAAAGACATTTTTGTTTATCTATTGTATGCAAAAATAAAAAAATAAAAAAATGACACTGTACTGCACATTGAACCGCAATGTAAATTCTCAGTCCTAAAGCAAAACCTGTTGAGAAATGCTAAAAAAAAAAAAAAAAAAAACTTTCTGTAGCAACAATAAATTATATTTTACAAAATAGTGTCTAATATAAAAATAGTGTCTTACTATAAGTAAGGAACAATGACCATAAAGTTAAAAGATACAGTTAAAACCTTCTCACATCACAAAACATCATTATTTTCATTGTTGATACAGAAGCATTATTTATTTATTTTATGGAAGATGTCCTTTTATTTATTTATTTTATGCTGTAGACCCCTCATTCTTGTTCCGTCAATATGCTTTTCATTCCTTTTAAATTTTCCAGCCTTTGAGTACAGTCCTGACCATTTTTGTTCATCCCAGTGACTGTAATATTATAACTCATTGCTGTGAATTAGCTGTGTTGACAACCGTGATAATTCACTACCACTTCAAATCCTTTCATTTACTAGAAACTCCCGCAGAGAGACCAGCAAAAGTGATTCTTTTCAAGCCTTTACTTCTGTATGTAATTTCCACTACCAGTTACATTTTTGGTTTTCATTCGGCTATTTGTCATTTAGCAAAATTTCTCCCCAAAGCATCGTATAGGACACTGCTAGAGGGACATCTATTTTCAGATAGTTTTCTATTACACAATCACCCATATCCATTTATAAAGAGAGTTATGCTCAGAATGTGAGAGAGTGCAAATACTGTTACTATAGTCTAGAGCATATTCTGCATAAGAAAATTCTGTACACATTATTCATACAGAATATTCAACAGTTAGCTTTAATCAAAAGGTGCCCTGTTCCAGAGCTTCAAAAGAGACTGACATTTAATAGCTCTCCATGAAAACAAGTTCCTTAATTCTCACCCAGCTTTTATAGAAAGTGCATTACAAGACTGGAAACAAAGTCAGTGCTAAAGAGAACGAGGAAGAGATGTAGATACTTCTGGTAGCCACAAGACAAATGGCAGAGGTAATGTAAAAGAAGTGTTCGACGGCTTACGCTATGTTGCATCGTTCTCCAAACAATCCTCTGGGAAATGCAAGCACAAAAACAGAGAAATGAAAAAGGATTTCATTGAAAGCGTAGATGAGCAAAAGAGAGATAGAGAGCATACAATGATAAATATGCATTTGATAGGAAAGCAATATGTACGATTAAATTTGATGAATGGCATTACTGTGATATACCATCCCATTCTAAGTGCATCCCTTTTCAGACAAATTCTTATAAAAATCAACATTTATTTTACCATCATGCATCTCCTTTATGCAATTTGAGGGTTAACTTTAGACACATTCAATGATGGAATGAAAATAACTTAAACTTTCTTTCTTTTTTTACCTTATCTACAAAATGCAATTTAATCACATAATTTTAACCATCTCACTTTTAATATTTATATATATTATTTAGCATTTCCTTTGTTGCACATTCTAAACCTTTAGTAAAATGTTATTTTGTTTTATTTTTTATTGCAATCAGCATCCTGTGCCTCCACCAAAAAGCTTTTCACATTATTCTCCTGGGTCTGAACTCAAAACGCGATAATCGCCCACTCGTGCCCTCTTAAACTGCACCACCCTCCCTGCTACACACTCACCAGTCTATCCAGGCTGGTGCCAGCTGCCGTGGTGGGCCTCTCTTCTGGGCTGAATGGTCTGAATCGACTGTTGAACATATCCGAGATCCCACGGGCAGACCGGCCAATTCCAGCTGGCTTGGGATGACCGCATCCTTGGAATACCTATAATTACCAAGTGGGAAAGCATCTGTTTTAGTGGTTCGGATACAAAAACAGAAGCAATTTAAAATGAAAGTGAAAATGAAGAATGAAGCTGAGGGTGATTTGGAAGGAGCTTTAGATATTTTGTATTGGGTTGTTCATTTATTCAGTGTGTTTGAGCCACATTTTTCAAACACTATATACTAACTTGATAGGTTCTTTAAAGGGATAGTCCACTCAAAGAGAACCATTAAATCACCTTCATGTTTTTCCAAACTCCTGTGGCTTTTTTATTCCAGGGGAACAAAAGTTTCCCAGTATATGGAAAAAAGATGCAATGAAAGTAAAAGTTGACTGAAGCTGATATTTTGCCTGAAATGCCTCTTTCGAATGGAATGGGCCATAGTGACTTTTCAATATGATTTCTGCATAAGCAGAGTAAATGAGAGGCAACCACTCTTAAAACTGTTTTCAGTCTAATGTATCTTCTATAATGTGTGCTTTGAGTTCACATGCTGACGTCTTGTAGATGCAATGAATTCGGGTCGAGCTGACAGTGATGGAATATTTGAATGTCATGCCTGGCTCTCATGGCAGAAGGATGTCCTTGAGCTGTCAAGATGATTCCCGTTCAAAGTCTCTGGGTGACATGTACATACTGATTTACAAACTGCTTTGCAAAAGCTTTTATTGTAAAAGCGGACCACAGCATTATAACACACTCTATATTCCTTCTTTTCTTTCCCTCCTCTCTTCCCTCATTCCCTTTGTTCCTTCCTATCTTCTTTTCATTATTTTTTACTTCCTTTTGCTCTTTGTTCCTTCATTCCATATTTTTTCCTTCCATCCTTTTTTCCTTTAATTTGTTCCTTCCTTATTTATTTTTGTTTTTTCGTTTCTTTTTTCTTTCTGTCTTTCTTTCTCTGCCAGATAGCCTGTCTTTCTTTCTTTCTTTCTATAAATACAATTTTCACTTAAAAAAAGATACATTTATAAATCATGCAATCATTTATTGTACTACCTTTAATTTAAGCTTATTTCTTCAAGCAGTAAACATCCTGATTACTTTCGGAACCTCATGTTGTGTCGATGTAGTGACACTAGGGGTCACCCTTGGTAGCCCCAAACACCTCTGAACTTTGAGAAAAGGCCAATTGGAACTGGCAAGTGGAATTTGCATGCCACTCCCCTGGACATACGGATATAAAAGGAGCTTGTTCGCAATCACTCATTCAGGTTTTTTGCTGAGGAGCAGAGACAGGGTTCCGGCCATTTCAGTAGGAAGTTCACTATTGCGTGACTCGTAGCCAGCACACCCAGCCATCACGTAACCTCCCCCAACGCTCCTACGAGTGTCGTACGGTCCCCCGCACCTCACTGACAAGTTGACTGCCCAAAATGGGGACAGGCTGCCCCAGCCGTGGACTCTTCTCTTCTTTTTCTCCCCAAAATGAATGGAAATCATTCATTTTGAATGGAAGTTCAGCACTGACTGTGCGTGTTCACTCATGTAGCATGCCATCATAGAGACTCTATTTCTAACTCCATCCCAAGAAAAGAGATGCTCTGAACCTGGGAGAGCTTGCTCTTTTCCCAGCTGTCTCGAAGCCCCATCCGGCTGAGGTGCCTCAGCAGTGCGGTGTCCGGTGATCATGATAACGACAGTCATGAACACCGGATGTGTGACCCAGGGAGTGAGGAAACTGCTCTTTTTCTGAAAATGTGGTGAAAATTTGGCAAAATCAAAGGAAAAGGCAACAAAAGATTCTCCTACTGGCCCTCCACTGGGGGATGGAGTGGTCTGTTCACCACCTCCAGGCCTGTAGCAGGTCTCCACATCCCTGGGTCACCCGTCTCAGGGGCAAAGCCTTCCTTGGGCTCTTTCCCACGTTGGGGTAGGCTACACTGAAGCTGGTGTTGTTTTCACAGGGGGACACCCTTGGCAACGAGCAGATGGGGTGTGGAATCTTGATCAGTGCTGGGGTAGGATGTGACACATACAGGGCAAAGTCCTTGGTGTTTTCGCTGAATAAGCCAACCTGGGAGATGGGGGTATCAAGGAACTGTACCTTGTCTGCCTCCCTCATCTTGACCAAGTTTAGACAAAGGTAGCACTCCTGGTCCACCAAGGTGGACATCGCCTGCCGAAATTCCGTGCCGTGACCTTCGTCACCCGGAGGGTGAGACCGGTCGCCAATTTCAGCTCCTGCATCAATCCCGGGTCAGAACTACCCTTGTGCAATTCTTTCAGTGCTATGGTTTGATGCAATTGCAGGAGAGCCATGGCATGCAGGGCGGAGTCGACCTCTCCAGCGGCACTGTAGGCCTTAGTCAACAGTGACGATGTGAACCTACAGACTCTGGACGGGAGACTCGGATGGTTCCGCCAGGTGGCGGTGCATTGCAGGCACAGGTGCTGCTCCGAGCCCAGGAACCAATCGTCAAGCTGTGAGGGTTCAGGGTGGGGCAGAGGGTTCCACTCCAGCCCGACACTCGCAGCCATCCAGGCAAGCATGTCCATCAGCTCTGCATTAGCCTGTGACTGGGTGACTGCACCCGAAGGTGGGAGCTTCACGAGCCCTGAATGAGACTACGACCTCGCCCTGAGACGAGCCGGCAGTCTCATCCCAGAATTCTATCGGGGTGAACGAGCGTGCTGTGGAAAGGGATGTCCGTGGGCGGTTACCAGGTGGAGTGGCTCCCATTGGGGTCCCCAAATCACCCCCAGTGCTAACAGAGGGGGCCTCATAACCGTGGGTAGAAGGGCTGAGGCAGGTGCCGCTGGCATGTCTTTCCCTCTGACGAAGGAAAGCCATGACTGCAACATTGCCATGGTCATGCTCTCGCAGTGAGGACATAACCCATCCACGAACTCTGTCTCCGCGTGGGCAGCACCTAAGTAACCAGGAAGTAAACACAGACGGAAAGGCATCTTTAAAAAGACGCTCTCTGTCAGTGCCACACTGTTAGTTGGAAAATATACTCTTTTAATGGAAGAATATACACTTTTAGGCTGCTGAAGCACCACCGGTGCATGAGAGGGAGAAACCGTTGTAATGCACTGTAAACCCAACAGCTTTCTTAAGAGGTTAAAGGGTGTGTGTTTGCGAGCCAGCACCTTTATACCCGTATGTCCAGGGGAGTGGTATGGAAATTCCACTCACTAATTTCCTATTGGCCTTTTCTCAAAGATCAGGGGTGTTTGGGGCTCTCAAGGGCGACCCCTAGTGTCACTACATCAACACAACCTTGAGTTAGACAGATAGGGAACTCGTAGTAGAATGTAATGAGACCATTAAGGATAATTCCTTAATTTAAGTGTTTACTGACATACCTTGGAAGAAATTTGCATACTGTTGTCCTGCATGGTCATGATGGCTTCAGAGATTTTCACATCGATTGGCTCCATGACGGCTTCAATATTAAAGGGCCCTTCAAGTCTATCAGCAACCAGCAGCATGGCATCTGTCACAGCATGAGAGAAGAACCAATCAAACACTCACTCACATGATCTTATCAACAAAAAACACACAACACAGGTAGTGATGCTACAACTGATTTGAAAAGAAAGACCTCTATCATTTGTCTCTATCTAGAGAAAACACTTTACATGAATAGATTTTTCTGTTTGTGAAGTCAAACATTTTATTAATTGAATCGAGCTATTTCAGTAGTTTAAAGTCAACAAAAACAACAACAACAACAAAAAAACATGCATAACAAGACCAGGAACGTGTGATAATACAGTAAATAGAATACATTTTGATTTCATGTTGTCTTTAAATGACCCCTGTTGTGCAATCAAACAAATTAAAATTATGTGAATTAAAAAATAAAATGATCAAAGATCTGAGATCTACCGATGAAAATAAAAATGTATTGTCCTCTAACTAATCTAATTATGCCCAGACATGCCAGTAAATTGAAAGTGTTACAAGGTAAATAACTGAGAAAGCCATTGAGATGGCATGACTAAGTACACATTAAAGTTCTTTCTATAAACCCTACAGAGTTGTATATATGACTGTCGCGCATGCATACAAATTTTAATGTATTGATTCATTAAGTGGCATTAAATTGATTTTACCTTTTAGGTTGTTCATCACGCACACATTTTTAAATCTGTAGACATATAGTTTATTTATAATGTCCCTTGCAGCTAAACAAATGCCATAATGTATCTCACATGAAAGACAGTTTGTTAAAATAAGTAACAGTGTAAGGGCAGTAATGTGTACATTTCCACATTATCTTTGAAAACACCAAGAAGATGCCAAATAAACTGTTGTATTCTGTAATTAAACAGTTGCTTGTTTTTATTCTTTATTTGTCTCTTATTTTATTTTGATCTTGTTTGAAATAAAGTATTTGATTCTACTGTTCCATTTATGCATTGAATCAGCCACAAAAAAATAAATAAATGTGAGAGTGAACACCTCTACTACGCCCCGGCGTATGGTGCCAAACGCTCCAAAGCGTGGAGTGCAATTTACTCCGCTCAAATACACATTTCAGGAGTGAACGCCTCTACCGTGCTGAACCATATTGAGGACATAGATTAATTAAATCCTGACTTTGCGCTCTTCGATGAATTGCAAGGCCTGCACCAAGGCGGGGAAACCCCCAGGCCAGCCGAAGCACTTCTGACATTGGCAAACGAATTAACCAGAATCCCCCCCCCCCCCCCCCCCCCAAACTATTGTTTGCCTCGGCCCAGAAGAAGGCACGGTTCATTTCTCTTCTCCCCGCAATCACTGCTGGAGTTAAAATCATGAGTTCTTGAAAACATGAAAATGAGAGTATGCATCTCGAAAAAAGTGCTCTTTTTTCCTCCTCACTCTGCCGTAAAACCACACACTCTCGGCCAGAAATCGAGACTCAAAATAGTAAATAGTTTGAGCATGTTAACAGGTATTTCCAGGTGGGAAATGTGATGCACAGTTACACAGTTTAATGTGTCAGGCAGCCGCCTCGCCCTTCAATATCATTGTGTCCTCCACGATTGAGTGAAGGACACGCTTATACTGTGTTCAGGGGTGAAGAACCTCTTAAAATTCTTTTGCAGCTGATACATATTCCAAAGGCTTAAGTTGACTGAACCAGACCCTAATCACCATTCCATTCAAAAAGACTAGGCAGAAAGCTCCTTTCTCGCGCTAAATTTCTCGCAATCAAAATCTCAGAGTGGCAAGCACAAAACTTTTTTTGCTTGCACACCTGTAGCAGCTGAGGTTGAGAGTCAACTCGTTAAGAATTTTCTCGCAGAATACGCGCGTCCGCAGATGTACGCAGTTAATTTATTCTCCATCACATGAAAAGCTTCTAGTTGGAGAGAATGATTCCTCTGAAAACATTTCAGAGAGCACTCGGGTGATGGCCGCCTCAGCTGCTGCCACACCACTAGGCTAACAGCACATGAGACCCCTTCAATGTGGGTTGGTGCGAGAGTGCTATGGAACGCATGAGTGGCAGCGGGGGCGTGGTCAAGCACCCTTACCGCTTCCTCTCCCCGGACGGGCGATTGACCACGCCCCCACTGCCACATAACCCCACCGCCCAACTCAGGCCAGGGTGCCATCCGGCCTGCCTACCACTCCCCCCCCCATTTCTTGAGAGGAAGTCAGCGACAGCCATCTGCACCCCCGGTCTGTGGACCACCTTGAACTTAAAGGCCTGGAGGGCCAGATACCAACGGGTGATCCGGGCATTAGTATCCTTCATGTGGTGGAGCCATTTGAGTGGGGCGTGATCCGAGCAGAGAGTGAAGGTCCGCCCCAGCAGGTAGTACCAGAGCGTGAGGACTGCCAGCTTGATGACCAGACATTCTTGTTGTACTTAGTCTCCCTCAAAAAAAGCTTGCGGCTGATGTACAGCACCGGGCGCTCCTCCCCCTCCACCACCTGCGATAGTACAGCCCCAAGCCCTCTGTCTGAAGCATCTGTCTGTAATTAGAAGGGGAGAGAGAAGTTAGGAGTATGTAAAAGTGGCCCCCCACAGAGTGTGGCTTTCACCTGTATAAATGCCTGTTGGCACTGCTCCGACCACTTGACCGGGTCTGGAGCCCCCTTTTTAGTGAGGTCAGTCAGCGGGCTGGTGACGTCCGAATAATTAGGCACAAACCTTCTGTAATAGCCAGCCAGCCCCAGGAACTGCCTCACCCCATTTTTGGTCTTAGGTCTAGGGCAAGTCACAATCGCTGCAGTCTTGTCAATTTAGGGACGCTCCTGGCCATGACCCAAGTGGAACCCCAGATACCGTACCTCCACACGCCAAATCGCGCACTTCTTAGGGTTTCCGTGAGCTCTGCCCGTCACAGCGATCTCAGGACCGCCCTCAGATGTTGTATATGCCGCTGCCAGTCATTACTATAGATGATAATATCATCCAAGTAGGCGGTGGCGTAAGCGGAATGCGGCCGGAGTATACGGTCCATCAGATGTTGGAACGTGGCCGGGGCTCCAAACAAACCTAACGGAAGTGTCACGAATTGGTGTAATCCGAACGGCGTGGTGAAGGCTGTCTTTTCACAGGAAATTGGTGTCAAGGGGATCTGCCAATAACCCTTTGTTAAATCAAGGGTCGAATAAAATCGAGCAGTACCTAACCGATCGAGCAATTCATCAACCCGAGGCATTGAGTACACGTCAAACTTAGACACGTTGACTTTTCTATAATCCACACAGAACCGCACAGACCCGTCACTCTTGGGAACACGAACAACCGGGCTGGACCAATCACTGTGGGACTCCTCTATTACTCCCATATCGAGCATTGCATCCAATTCTTCCCGAACAATTTTCTTTTGTGCTCGGGCAGGCGATAAGGGCGGGTACGCACCACTACCCCCGGTTCGGTCTCGATGTGGTGTTTGATGACATTTGTACGACCCGGTAGAGAAAAACACATCCACAAACTCTTTTTGCAACTTGGCAATCTCTGATCGTTGGAACGGTGAGAGGTGGTCTCCACAAGTGACCGCGGTGTTATGGACGGGCTTTGGATTCACCTCCGGTCCGAGCTCCGCCCTCTCCAGAACCACCGTAGCCAACGACACAGGGACTGCCTCCCTCCATAATTTGAGAAGATTGAGGTGGTAAATTTGACGTGCATCACCCCTATCGGTTCGTTTAACCTCATAATCGAGATCCCCCACTCGTCGTGTGACCTCAAAGGGTCCTTGCCACTTGGCGAGCAATTTGGAGCTCGATGTGGGGAGAAATAAAGATCTCCCGGTGCAAACTCCCTTATCTGTGTACCCCTGTCATACAGTCGGAGTTGGTGTTCTTGGGCTCGGAGCAAATTCTCCTGTGTTAGTTTCCCCAAAGTGTGGAGTTTTGCTCTGAGATCAAGGACGTATTGAATTTTGTTCTTGCTATTTGAAGGCCCCTCCTCCCAGGCTTCCTGAATGACATCTAAGACACCGCGTGGGCGTCGCCCATACAGCAGCTCAAATGGGGAGAAGCCAGTGGAGGCTTGCGGGACCTCTCGCACTGCAAATTACAGGGGATCGAGACATCTGTCCCAGTTTTTAGCATCCTCGTGTACGAACTTGCGGATCATATTCTTGAGGGTTTTATTAAATCGTTTCAATAGACCATTGGTCTGCGGATGGTACACACCAATGCAGATCGATTTAATGCCCAACAGATCGCAAAGCTCGCGAAGTGTCCGTGACATAAATGTTGTGCCCTGATCGGTGAGGATTTCTTTTGGAATCCCCACCCGGGAGATTATTTTGAAGAGTGCCCCTGCAACACTACGTGCTGAGTTATTGCTTAGAGGCACTGCTTCCAGATATCGTGTTGCATAATCCACCAGGACTAACACAAAACGATGTCCGCGTGCGGCCCATTCTAATGGCCCGACGAGGTCCATTCCAATTCTTTTGAAGGGAACCTCGATCAATGGAAGAGGGCGCAAAGGCACTTTTGGGGTGGCCGGGGGGTTTACAAGCTGCCATTCGCAGCACGCCGCACATCACCTGCGGACGTCGCCGCCAATGCCCGGCCAATAGAAACGGGCTATTAGACGGAGCAGTGTTTATCTTTCCCCTAGATGACCCGTCATGGGATTATAATGAGCCGCCTGGAATAACATTTCCCGGCGGCTCCGTGCAATCAATAATTGTGTGACATTCTCTTTCGTTTGATTGTCCTGCATCACTCTGTACAACCGGTCATTTATGACGCAAAATAAGGGTATGCGAGAGCGATGTCCGGCCGAAGTGTTTGACCATTGATCGTTTTCACCTGATCGAAGGCATGCTTGAGGGTTTCGGCCCGTGACTGGAAGCCTTGCCCCTTCCCTCGTCATTCCGATTTGGAGCAGTCGAGGACGGCCCCGGCTCCGCCTCACCTGACAGAACATCGCACATCGCACCACTTTAATGCAGGACCCATCCGCAAAAATTTCCCCAAATACATTCTTAAATACTGGCCAATCGGTCCCCAAAATCAGCAGATGGGTGAGGTGGGAACAAACCGCTGCCTCCACTCAATGGTTTTTCCCACGGAATTTAATCAGTAAATCCCCGCAACTCCAACAAGCTGGCCCAGGCACCACGTCCGTACCTGTGTTGGCGGGCACCCCACCTGAGGGAGAGAGCGGCTGAAGCTCGGGGAAGGGGAATGTGTAGGCTCCCAGGGTTGAGAGGTTAACCTCGGACATCGTCCACACCTGCGCAGGGCAGGAATGGGCCCTGGAGAGAGGATAGTGCAAGATGGCAAAGAGGAAGGGGAGGGAACAGGGGAAGGAGAGAGAGAGAGAGAGAGAGAGAGAGAGAGGGCTTGTCTGCCCTCGGAATCATCGCCATGTGGTCTTCCGCAAGCCTAACAGCAGGCTCCAGCGATGCTGGACCCATTCCGCCGTTCCTTGTGGCAGTCGTCGAACAAACTGTTCCAGTACCACCTGGTCGATCATTCCTTTAACGTCGCGGTCCCCCGCTAGCAGCCACCTCCGACATGCGTCCCAGAGTCATTGGGCGAAGGAAAATGGGTGGTCAGACTTTTCTAGCTTGAGGCCCCGGAAGAGCTGGTCGATTCTACTCAAGGCTCCGACCAACCCGTTGCAGGATGGCTTTCTTCAGGTCCGGGTAGGCCAGGAGGTTCGTTGCTGGCAGTTGTTGCGCCGCTAGTTGGGATTCCCCGGACAGGAGAGGGATAATGCGGGCTGCCCACTGATCGTGCAGCCAACCCCAAATCTCGGCGGTCCACTCAAACAAGTCGAGGAAGGCTTCTGGATCGTCGCCGGGCCCATTTTCTGTAGGGCGGGTGAGGGCAACGAGGAGCGGATGTCCAGGGTCACGACTGTGGCTGGAGCGACCTCCTGCCTGAGGAGACTACGGATCGAAAGTCGGTCCTCTGCTTGAGCCTACATGATTTAAAAAAAACGGTGATCTTGCTCCTGCCGGAGCTCAAGCGGGGACTGTTAATGGGAGCAGTGCATCGCCGCGAGGGACTGGAGGACCTCCGCCAACTGCGAGGACTCTGTGGGGCGATTTCCTTCCATTATTAAGGACGTCAGCTTCTTCCTTAATTGACTTCTTCCCGGGTTTATGTAATTAAACGGGCAAGGAGCAGGTGAGAACCGGCTGGACAATGTAAATCATATTTTAATAATAAACTTAAAACAAAAGGACAAACACACACGACGGACATGTTCGTAAATGATCTCCCTCTCTCTCCGGCAACTGGAGGTGCTGACGCTCTTTTATGCCGCTCTCCCCGTACTCACTGAAATCAGAGACAGGTGTTAGACATAATTTAGCTCAGGTGTAAGCGCCCTTACCGGTTCCTCTCCCCGGACGGGTGCGTGACCACGCCCCAGCTGCCACAGCATGATATCACAAAATTACATCAGTATCTTCTAACAACACACTGCTGTTCAGCCGCACTGTCTACTTGAAAAGATGTACTCATTCGAATGACCAAACACAGCATGATCACCCCGAACAAGTTCAATAGGGCTAAAATTATATATAAAGATTCTAATATACAGTAACTGGCAATATATCTGATTCCATAAACATTCTGACCAGAACTACAGTATAGCGACGTGTGATTCAAATGAACAACACGTCAGTGTTGACATATACACCAATCAGCAACAACATTAAAACCACCTGCCTAATATTGTTTAGGTCCCCCTCGTGCCAACAAAACAGCGCCAATCTGCATCTCAAAATTGCATTCTGAGATGATATTCTTTTCACCAATTAAATTCTAAACAATTCTTCACACTCACACAGAGCGGTTATCCAGATACCGTAGATTTTGTCAGTTAGAATCCCAGGCTGAAACAGGCTGGTTTGAGTATTTCTGTAACTCTGATCTTCTTATCGATGTATATATGCCTACTAAAGTCTAAAGTATTACTTTAGTAAAAGAGCACGCAAAACTATTTCAGAAAAAAATACTACTCAGTCATCTAAGGGACTCGACTGAAACTAATAACTTTTATATATTTATTAGCTTATCTTGATTATATTGTCTTACCTCAGGCTGCCTCCAGTGTCCTGCTGCTGACAATTAAGGTATTCATCCATGTTGCTCCTTAAAACTTCTTGAGACAGAATAGTAGTAGGCAAAAAATACTGATAAAATACAAAAGCAAAAGCCTAAATATATCACCAAACATTAATTAATTATAAAGCCTCTAACAGATTCTCACACTTTTAGACAGGAAACCTGAATTGAAGCCCCTTCCAGGTTAACTCCCAGGTCAAAGAACTGTCACTCAAAATCTCACAAGACAATGAGAACTCCTCTTTGTTAGCCCAACCCACCTGAGAGTATTTTGCCAGAAATGCGAAAGGAAACTCCGGGAGCATAAATGAAAACAAGAGAAGCACATTCAGTACTTATCAGCGAGCACAAGCAGAGAATTTAGTTAACAAATTATGCAGTCTAAATTTTGCCTTTCAGTTTCAAATTTTTCTTTTACATTCTCAGTCGATATTTTTAGTCTCAGACTGCTTTTATTGATTCTCATTTTATATTTTTATTAGTTTCTTGAAAAGTTATGTTCGAAACAACTGGCACAAAAGTATTCCCATAGAAAGAAGTCTAAGTCTAAGTGGCACCCCCAGAGACAAGCCCTTTTTTTAATATTACCTTAGCTCTTAATTCTTTTCAGAAAAACAGCTATTGTAATTATTCTAGTCTAGTCTAGATTACACACAGGTAGATTTCCCTTCCTGTCTCCCATATTTAAATGCACTCCCCATGGGCAGACTGGGAAGAGAATCAGACTGGGATTTTAAATAGAAACTGGGCCAAAACTTTTACTGCCCACAACCCACCTTTCCACCTTGTCCACCTTGTCACTCAAAGATCTGTACCTGGGTAGTCCAAATCCTGACGTGCAGCAGAAAATGTCCTCTGCCACCAACCTTGCTCTCAGAGCCACGAAGGTCACAGCGCAGGCACTAGTGCTGACGAGTTGTGAAGACGCCTCTCCAGGACCTCTTCCTCTGTCTCTAAACTGCCCCCTGCCGGGTGCGTGGAGCAAAGTAAGTGCTTTGAGTCTTTTCTCAGCACCCAAGCCTCAGGACGCTCTTTTGCCTTCCGACAATGCAATTACCTGCCCCCCCCCCCCCCCCCCCAACCACAAAGCTCTGCCCGGTACGTCAAAAGTCATCAGTGCCCCTCACGCAGAGATTAGACACGTGGCTTTCG
Organism: Moxostoma hubbsi; assembly: GCA_032164185.1. Lineage (NCBI taxonomy): Eukaryota > Metazoa > Chordata > Actinopteri > Cypriniformes > Catostomidae > Moxostoma > Moxostoma hubbsi. Next base: position 28,494,069 of record JAVLUX010000012.1, read on the forward strand.
TTGCCCAACCATCACACTGGCTGGACAGGACTATTCGACTCGGCTACGTGATTCAGTTCGCCCGACTCCTGCCTCGATTCGGTGGTATTCGCTCCACCTCTGTACGTGGCGAAAAAGCCAGCACCTTACGAGCAGAGATCATGACTCTGCTACTCAAGGACGCGATAGAGCCCTTCATCATACCCAAAAAAGGTGGCGGGTTGCGACCAATCTTGGACCTGCGAGTTCTCAATCGGGCTTTGCACAGACTCCCGTTCAAAATACTCAGAAACAGATTCTTACCTGCGTTCGGCAGCTAGATCTCAAGAGAGCAAAAAAGCAAAAAAGATCTCAAGATGGCGCCGAGTATGGCTGCTGCGTCGCGAGCTCCGTCAAAACACTGCAGTTTATTGTTTGTTTTGTTTACAGTTCTGTGTTTTTTTGTCTTGGATGTTGTCTGACTTATTGTGTACGACAGACAAACGCTTTTGGACATTGGTTCGGCAATCACACACCGAAAACCGGACTTCACATTCCTCAATGCCGACCCGCGGTTTACAAACACGCCAGCGGAGCCCTTTGTTTGGGCTGCCCGGCCGTGGAAACGCAGAAGGAAAAGAGGAAAAAGAGCCGGCGTTCTCATCAGATTAAGACGTCGTGCAAATCGCCCCCCGCTACCCAGTATACTACTGGCAAATGTTCAGTCTCTGGACAACAAGCTCTGCGAGCTGAGAGCGCGGATCTCTTTCCAACGAGAGACGAGAGAATGCTGCGTTATCTGTCTTACGGAAACCTGGATGTCCGCGGAGATTCCAGACTCGGCCATCGAACCCACGGGTTTCTCCGTGCACCGAGCGGACAGAGCGAAAGACCTCTCAGGTAAAAGCAGAGGTGGAGGTGTATGTTTTATGATCAACAAATCATGGTGTGATCAGAGGAATGTACATTTTATCAGGTCTTCCTGCTCTCCTGATCTGGAATTTCTCATGCTTCTGTGTCGACCATTCTGGCTACCGAGGGAATTCACAGTGGTCATTATCACAGCTGTGTACATCCCCCCACAAGCCGACACAGACCGGGCACTTAGGGAACTGTATGGCAGTATAAGTGAGCAGGAAACCGCGCACCCCGAGGCTGCGTTCATTGTTGCCGGGGGCTTCAACAAAGCCAACTTCAAAACAATAGCACCAAAATACCACCAACATATCAGCTTCAACACACGAGGGGACCGGGTTTTGGGTCATTGCTATTCTCCTTTCCGGGATGGCTACAAATCCCTCCCCCGCCCACCATTTGGCAAATCCGACCACTCTTCCGTTCTGCTTCTGCCCGCTTACAGGCAGAAACTGAAACGGGAATCACCCGCCCTCAGAATGATCCAGTGCTGGTCGGACCAATCAGACTCTGCGCTACAGGACTGTTTTGATCACGCGGACTGGGAGATGTTCCGGTCTGCCTCCGATGACAACATCGAGGTTTACGCTGATAGCGTAACGTGTTTCATCAGGAAGTGCGTAGAGGACGTTGTTCCGACGAAAAACATACGGATCTACCCCAACCAGAAACCCTGGGTTAACGGCGATGTTCGTGCGGCACTTACTGCGCGGACCACCGCTTTTAATTCCGGGAACGCGGAGGAGCGTAAACAAGCCAGTTATGCCCTCCGTAAATCCATCAGTACAGCCAAACGCCAGTACAGGCACAAAATTGAAGGACAGTTCAACACCACTGACTCCAGAAGTATGTGGCAGGGAATTAACATCATCACGGACTATAAACAGAATAAAAACTCCGCCATGAACACCGTTGCCTCTCTCCCGGACGAGCTTAATACTTTTTATGCTCGTTTCGAGGATAACAACAACACCGCCCTCGCGGAGAGAGAACTGACCCATTGCAGTTTGCTTACCGTAACAACCGCTCCACTGATGATGCTATTGCATCTACAATACACACTGCTCTATCCCACCTGGAAAAAAGGAACACGTATGTGAGAATGCTGTTTGTAGACTACAGCTCAGCATTTAACACCATAATGCCCTCCAAGCTTGATGTGAAACTCCAGGCTCTGGGCTTAAACAGCTCGCTGTGCAGCTGGATCCTGGATTTCCTGTCAGGCAGACGTCAGGTGGTTAGAATGGGCAGCAACATCTCCTCATCACTGACCCTCAACACTGGAGCCCCGCAGGGCTGTGTTCTCAGCCCACTCATGTATTCCCTGTACACACATGACTGTGTGGCGACACATAGCTCCAATGCCATCATTAAGTTTGCTGACGATACGACGGTTGTAGGTCTGATCACTGACAATGATGAAACAGCCTACAGAGAGGACGTGCACACTCTGACACGCTGGTGTCAGGAGCACAACCTCTCCCTCAACGTCAGTAAAACCAAAGAGCTTGTGGTGGACTTCAGGAAGAAAGACAGAGAACACAGCCCCATCACCATTAATGGAGCACCGGTGGAGAGAGTCAGCAGTTTCAAGTTCCTCGGTGTCCACATTACTGAGGAACTCACATGGTCCGTCCACACTGAGGCCGTTGTGAAGAAGGCTCATCAGTGCCTCTTCTTCCTGAGACGGCTGAGGAAGTTTGGAATGAACCAACACATCCTCACACGGTTCTACACTAGTACTGTTGAGAGCATCCTGACTGGCTGCATCACCACCTGGTACGGCAATAGCACCGCCCACAACCGCAAAGACCTGCAAAGGGTGGTGCGAACGGCCAGAAACATCATCGGAGGTGAGCTTCCCTCCCTCCAGGATATATATAACAGACGGTGTGTGAATAAAGCTCGGAGGATTATCAAAGACTCCAGCCACCCGAGTCATGGGCTGCTCTCACTGCTTCCATCAGGCAGGCGGTATCGCAGCATCAGGACCCGCACCACCCGACTACATGACAGCTTCTTCCCACAAGCAATAAGACTTTTGAACACTTGATCCCTCACAATCAACAATCAGCACTGCACTTTATTAATCCTCATTCTGTCAATATATTCTCGCTCCCAATTCAGTTAGTGTATATATATATTTATACCCTTATCTAGTGTATGTGTATTCTACATTGTGTGTATTGTGTACATTTGATATGTAAATTGTTGTGTAGGTATGTGTACATTTGTTATGTAAATTGTTTTGTGTAAATATGTTGTTTATTGTAAAGTGGTTTATGTCTCGTCACTGTCATTACTGCAATGTTGCTCGGAACTGCACACAAGAATTTCACCTGCTGTTGCACTCGTGTACACAGTAGTGTGACAATAAAGTGATTTGATTTGATTTAGATTGGTTCGCGGCAGTAGACCTGTAGGACTCGTACTTCCACGTCTCCATCTTGCCTTGACACCGACCCTTCCTAGGCATATGAGTACAAGGTCCTCCCTTTCGGCCTGTCCCTGTCCCATCATGTCTTCACGAAGGTCACAGAGGTAGCTCTTGCCCCACTAAGGGAAGTTGGCATCCGCAAACTACCTCAATGACTGGCTCATCCTGGCTCACTCTCGAGAGTTACTATGCGCTCACAGGGACCAGGTGCTCAGGCACCTAAGCCGTTTAGGGCTTCAGGTCAACTGGGAAAAGAGCATGCTCGCCCCGGTTCAGTCAGTGCTCAGGAACCTTGCTCTCTTCGAGCACGGCACAGCGGTTCCTCTAAAACAATTCCAGAGGCTCTTGGGGCATATGGCATCCTCAGCAGCGGTCGTGAGTCCCGAGATGGGCACCATGGCACATACTGTCTGACAATCACCCCCTCCTGCTGTCAGACTTTCAACCCTTGGACAGAGCGCTGCTTCCTGTGGACTGGAGTCCCCTTGCAGCAGGTGTCCAGACCTGTTGTGGTCACCAGAGATGCCTCTCAACAGGGTTTGGGCCACCGCGTGCAACAGGCACACTGTCGCTGGACCCTGGACAAGACCCTGGCTGCGTTGGCACATCAACTACCTAGAGTTGCTGGCTGTATCACTTGCCCTGGGGAGGTTTCTCCCGCTAATTCGGGGCAAGCATGTCTTGATCCGTTCATACAGCACCGCGTCAGAAGCGTACATATATCACCAAGGCGGTGTGCGCTCTCGTCATATGTCACAACTCGCCTGTCATCTCCTCCTTTGGAGTCAGCCGCAACTCAGGTTGCTGCGCGCCACTCACACCCATGGCAACCTGGCAAAACGATGGTGGATGCGCTGTTGTGACAGGTTTCACCCAGTGGAGAGTAGAGGATCCAACCCCAGACAGTCCAGCTGATTTGAGACCGATTCGGCACGGCACAGATAGATCTCTCTGCCTCCCAGGACAACTCCCACCGCCCGCTCTGGTACTCCCTGTCAGAAGCTCCTCTCGAGACAGACGCACTGGCACACAGCTGGCCCTGGGGGCTGCACAAGTATGCATTTCCCCCAGTGAGCCTCTTTGCACTGGTGCTGTGCAAGATCAGGGAGGACGAGAAACAGGTCACCTTGGTGGCTCCTTACTGGCCCATCCGGACCTGGTTCTCGGTTCTCTGGTCCTCTCTTCCCCTGAGGACGGACCTTCTTTCTCAGGGACGGGGCACCCTCTGGCACCAGCACCCAGACCTCTGGAACCTCCATGTCTTGCCCCTGGATGGGACGTGAAAGATCTAGTGGATCTACCACCTCAGTCGTAGACACGATCAACCAAGCCAAAGCTCCACTTTATGCCCTAAAGTGGTGCTTGTTCTCGAATTGGCATTCTTCCCGAGCCGAAGACCCACAGATATGCGCAGCTCGGTCAGTGCTTTCATTCCTGCAGGAGAAGCTAGAGGGGAGGCTGTTCTCCTCCACCTTAAAGGTGTATGTAGCTGCTATCGTGGCCCACCACGACAAAGTAGATGGCAAGTCCCTGGGTAAGCACGACTTGATTATCAGGTTCCTGAAAGGCGCCCGGAGACTGAACCCTCCCTGGCCAAGCCTGTTCTCCACTTGGGATCTCTCAGTGGTCCTCAAGGGCATTCAGAGTCCCCCTTTTGAGCTGCTTTATTCAGTTGAGTTTAAGGCCCTCTCCCTGAAGACGGCCCTCCTGATCGTGTTAGCCTCCATCAAGAGGGTTGGGGGCCTGCAAGCGTTCTCTATCAGCGACACCTGCCTGGAGTTCTGTCCGACACATACTCACGTTATCCTAAGGCCATGACCGGGCTACATGCCCAAGGTTTCTACGACCCCATTCAGGGACCAGGTTGTGAACCTGCAAGCGCTGCCCCGGGAGGAGGCAGACCCAAACCTTTTGTTGCTGTGTCCAGTACGTGCTTTGCGCATCTATTTGGACCACATGCAGAGCTTTAGATGTTCTGCGCATCTCTTTTTCTGCTTTGGCGGACGGCGGAAAGGGAATGCCGTCTCCAAGTAGAGGTTAGCCCACTGGGTCATTGATGCCATCTCACTGGCCTACCAGACCCAGGCCATACCTGCCCCTGCATGTGATTAAGGGGCTAAATTTATGTTTCTGGTGTATTTTGCTGTACTGCAGAAAGTATAACATATAAAACATATTGGAAATATGTTTATGACTTGATTGTATTACAAATATAATTTCAACAGTACACTGAACCGGGCACAGCACAGATGCTCTCGAGTCAACAGTACATTGAGTCGCTCGCAGCAGTTCTCCAGTCAACAGTACACTGATCCTGGGATAGCTGCTCTTGAGTCAATAGTACATTGAGTCGCTCACACCAGTTTGCGAGATGCCAGTACACTGAACTGAGAATCGCCTCTTTCGGACATAATACTGAGAAATGCTGATCAGTGAGCTGCTGTGGAGAAATGTTTCAATCGAGAAATGAATTTTACCATTGAGTATTGTGCATGCACATTTTAGCTGAAGTAGTTATACGCTGGATCATGGTTTATGTAAAAAAGATGATTAAGACTAGTTTAATCACTTTATATGATTAAGACATGTGTAGAACATCTGCGTTTGTATATCAGTGTCAGTATTGGCTGCTTTAGATGCAACTCTTTAATGTAGGATGTATTGTAAGATCACTGAATGAAACACTGATGACAATAAACCCCCTTATTATTACAACTCTTTAAATAAAATCTAATAATCAGCACTATACTCTTACATATGGCTTTATTGAATATGTTTGTGCGTGTTTATTATTATTTTTCCTGACATCATATACGAGGAGCAGCTCAAAGGTGGAATTCACAAAGAATTAGTTGCGCTGCTGTAAGTGTTGTTTATATGCACACACTGTCTATATTGCTTTAGCACCTGAACACAATTTGCACTGCACAATTCTCGAGTGTACAGGCCAGTTTTAAGAGTGCACTGTTAATTGTGCTACCTGGTCTAACAGAAACACAATATAGGCCTAAATTATTGCAAAATGATTTTTGTGTGTCTTGTTGTGTGTATCATAGCAGTTTTGTGGCGAAATGAACACTAGAGACGCTACAACAATAATTACTTTTATTCACTTTAAATCATGAGTAAAACAGCATATTATCAGTTCATAAACACTTACTTTTCACCTTGTTCCTCACACAGCGCATGAAAAATTTTAACATTTGCATTACATTAGTTACATTTACAAGCTTGTTTGAGCACGATCAAACTCAAAGAGCGTTGCAAAGGTCCAGAGCCAAAAGTGTCATAGATGCACTACAAAATTACATTGCATTTTTCATCACACATCTGCCTTTTCTGACACTATTGGTCAGGTATAGGTTTAAGATTTAGGGTTGGGTGGTCAGTTTTTTTTATTTTAAAATCAATATAGCATTAACCTAAAAATTTTTACTTCCTTTTAGCAACACACAGTGGACATTTCACCTTGAAACTGCCCCAATACATGTAAGGAGCCACATAATATTATCTAACAAAAAATAAATAAAAAATGTGGTCAAAATGTAGACTTCTTGGACAATAGTTGTGATAAAACAGACCCTCTGATTTCAATCCCCTTTTATGATGTCTCTGTTTTGCACAAAATAGCATGAAGCCATAATGGCTGTACCTTCATACCAATATGATAATACCAGAGTGTAATGATGAAATAAAATCAAACCTAGGCTGAGATATTCCTTTTCAAAATGAATGATAATTTATTAATGCGTGCCATATATATAGAAGTTCATGCTGAATTGTTAATTAAGGAATCAGTTAGTTTGCATGGCACTGAGGATAGATATCAGTTAGCCTTAATTACTTGGAAAATTTTGACCAAATTGTAGTTACTTATTTTATTAATTATTGCTTTACATTACATTTCCTGCATAAAAAAGTCTCTAGTTTTCATTATCACACTTTTTGTCTAGGACTAAGGGGTGACTTTTCTCATGGTCAGATGAGGTGATAAGAAGAGGCAGTCTTGTAAGCACAAAGACAGGGAAAACATTTTAGAGGTCCTTCTCATAGACCAAATTACTCTTGAGCGGATCACAGCGCAAATCGATATAGAAGACAGATGATTTGCCAATGTTGCAGTTGTGTCATTAAACCTCTGTGTTATTAATTTGAGCTCGCATGGAACCTATTACAGTAAACTTGATGGTGGCATTGATCTGTGCGAGCTTTAGCTAAAAGAATGGAGAGGAAAGGTATTTGATCTTTTCATTAGGTTCTACCACTCCATGAACTCATAAATGCCCCTGGAAATAGTGCAAGATGGATATTGTTATATTTCTGGAAAAAAAAGAGGGCAGGAAGTGGGTGATTTAAGGCTTTATTGTCAAATGAGTGACTGTGGCAAATGGGAACCCAATGGAATGACACTGTAGTGGCAAAAACAATTAAAACTTGGAAGGTGTTATTGGTGACATGCTATAATGTAGGTCAGTTCAATGTAAGTTACTCACTCGAGAAAATACATTGAGCTCTGATTTCCAAATGATAACTTGGCAAAAATGTGAGATGAAAACAAGGGGAACTTTATTCTGTAATGTGATGTACTGTATAACATTTTCAAAGATCTATAATGAAATGTGACCGTAAAAATGGACGTAAACCAAGAGTCAGAATGATGAATGGACTGCTCTCAAATATAAATGGTTGTTTTTCACATCTGCACAAATCTGTCCATGTCATATTTCACCATAAAATCAAAGAGAATTTAGCTAGTTTTAGTATCATTAAGTTTGTTTTAAATTCTGTAATAGAATTCTTTAGTATAAAGACAAAATGTTATGTTTATAATGTTATTATGATCCAGTTCTGCCATACTGTCATTAGTATGTACTTCCCATCATCAGCAAAGTATATACTATTATGCAATTTCTATATAGTACAATTATGCAAATTGAGTCAGCCAAAAAATATGATTCCATATGGGTAATAAATAAATAAATAAATAAATAAATAATAATAAAAAACATTTAAAATATAATTTAATCCACTTTATTTTGACTGCGTGTATCTATAATAAAGATTATTAACTTTATAATTTAATTAAATAAAGAAAGAAATTGTATATTTTTTTCTAATTGATTTAATTCAGTTATCCATAGGGATATCTAAAATTCTAATTTCATTCATGAAAATGTTACTTCCTGTATCTGTACAGAAAGTAATTAAAATGGGTAACTAAAATTATGATTCTGTATAATTCATTTTTGACAGGTATAATTCATATATGTACTTGTAATTACAATTATAATTCCAACAATTAAAATTGTGACCTCCAGTATCCGCACAGATATCTAGAATAATATTCTATCAATTTAAATTTCACTTCTTGTATCCATTCAAATACAAATATACAATATAACATTATTTCAAATGCCTAAATTTGACTTATCCATACATATAACAAAATTTATATAAACACGTTTAGATTTGATTAATATTTTTTAATGTATTCAACTTAATTAAGCATATGGATAACAAAAATTATGATTCAATAGATTCAGATTTCCTGTAACCATACAGGTATTTCAAATTAAGATTTCATACACTCATATCTGACTTACTGTATCAATATAGATAAATACAATTATGATTCAGTAGATTAAAATTTTTACTTTATCCACACAGGTAATTAGGATTAAGATTAGATTGAAATTAAATGTATTGTTTCTGTCTAAATTTTAAAAATGTATATAATAAAAACTTTGAATCCTAAAACTATAATCATAATTTTAGTTAACTGTATGGATATAACAAGTCAAATTAAAGAATTTCAATTACCTGTACATACACAGAAAGTCATATCTATAGAATCATAATTTAACTTTATGGATATACAAAGCCAATTTAAAGAGTATTTGATATATATATATATATATATATAAAATATAGTCTATAATTTGGCTTAATATATCCATACGATTAACTTAAATTCTATAGGTATGACTTTCTGCGTATGTACAGGTAATTGAAATTGAAATTCTGCAGACTCAAATTTAATTACAATTTAGATTGGATAGATTCACATTTAACTTCCTGTTTTCGTACAGGTAATTAATTACAATTCCAGAGACTCTAACACTTTTTTTTACTAAATCCCCTTAAGCTAGAAGTGAGGATTGTAGGAGGATAGAGAATAGAGGAGCAGTATGATAATGATTAATTACACTTGTGTAATAATCTCCCAAAACTAATTCAAATTCGATGTGAGCATTGCAAAGCTACAGGTGTATGATGCTTATTAGAACTTACACTCGTCTCGTGTCCTTTAAGGATTTAATACCCCCGTGTGGGAGAACTGTTTAAATCCATGGATCTCTATGAATGGACACGCAGTGGTACAGTTCATTCTGCCTGGCTGTCACACTCTGCTTGGGCCTCGGCCTTTGAAGAGCACTTTTGTTTGTTTACTCTGAGGACTCAAATTGCCTGTGATGCTTGGTTAGATTTCCATCAGGAGCTCGCTTGAGGTCAAAGTGAAGGGCTCTACTGGGGACTGTGAAGTTTGAGTCTGCTGTGCCAATCTAAGAGCGTCTACCACAAACACACAACCCATTATTACATTCAGCTGCTGCGCTAGGACTATAGTTCAGTCGATAGATTTTAACGTTTTAACTCTAGTTTTAGTGTATTTTAAGAATTAAGTGGGACATGTCATGGAAAAGCCATAAAAACCTCCGTTCCCTCCTTCAGGGTTACATACGTAACCTAGATATTCCCCGTCTGTCACTCACTTCGACGTTGTATCAAAGAAGCGACACTAGGGGTCCAATTTAAAATCACGCCATGCGCTGAGCCATGTACATGTTCTGCTGACACAGGAGCGGGCAGGTATTTTACAGGCAATGGCGACCAGTTGTGTCAGACTGCACGTACCCTTCCCCAGTGCCCCATAAAAGTCAGCGGAATCCTTCTGGTTACCCTAAACAGGGGAACAAGGCGATGCTTGCCAACCCTGGAATGGGCCGAGCCTAGCTAGGCCTATTTTCACTCTATGTTTCTCTGCATAGAGTAAGAAATGGCTGGGGCCCTTACACGCATCAAAGGAAGGGAGTCTTACCCAGTTTCCTATTCTTTTAGGGGGAAAAGACCCTGCGGAGGCCATACCTGCCCGAAAGGGGGAGGTAAGGGTGGCAAATACATCACATGGGTTTTTAGGCAACATGTGGAAATTGGCGCAGTGGTAGATCCAGCCTCAAGGAGGGGGGAGTTGCTATAACACGGCGACCGGAGGGCAGCTGAAACTGCCTAAGGGAGACGCGGGTCCACTCGTAAGGGGACCATACCTCGGAAAATACACACAGGAGGAAGTCCACGCAGGAGTCCTGACCTGTGGAGCACCTATTCCAGTGCAGGGTAGATTTGAGTACCCGCAATGGATTGGGTCAGCGAGTTCCTCCACTGAACTGTGAACCCACAGGGCTTGGGAGGAGTCATGTAGGGAGCCGAGTTAGTGGGATCTCCTGGGAGAAAAAGTGCAAGATTTTACATCGGCCAAGGGAAAGGGCGCTAAGCGCAAGCGGTCCACACGGTCACTCCGTCAGCGTGTTACTGAGTTCTACCTGCTCGAACCTGAGAAAACACGGGACGAAACTGACTCTACCCTGAGATTGTAAAATCTTGCAAGGGTGTTAGTTGTTGCCCAACCCATTGCTCTGCATATGTCTGCCAGGGAGATGCCTCTGGCCAGTGCCTGTGAGGAAGCAACACTCCTTGTTGAGTGTGCTCGGACCCGCAAGAGGAGAGGCCTGGGTGTGATAGGCCAATTTAATGATGTCAACTACCCAGTGGGAAGGCCTCTGTTTGGAGACAGCGTTCCCTTTCCGCTGTCCACCAAGGCAGACAAAGAGCTGCTCAGAACATCTAAAGCTCCGCGTGAGGTCCAAGTAGGTATGAAAAACACGTACCGGAAACAGCAATGAAGGGCTGGTCCTGCCTCCTCCCGGGGCAGCTTCACTTGCAGGTTCACAACATGGACCCTGAGGGGAGTCGTAGGAACCTTGGGCACATAGCCCGGTTGTGGACTTAGGATCACATGAGTGTCTGCTGGACCGAACACCAGGCAGGTGTCACTGATAGAGGACGCTTGTAGGTCCCCGACCCTCTTGATGGAGGTGAGCACGATCAGGAGGGCCGTCTTCAGGGAGAGGCTTGGTTCGACTGATTCTAGCGGCTCAAAGTGGGGTCTCTGAAGGCCCGAGAGGACCACTGAGAGACCCCAGGAGGGGAATAGGCTTGGCCTGGAAGGATTTAACATCCGGGTGCCTCTTAGGAACCTGATGATTAAGTCGTACTTAACTAAAGACTTCATCTACTGCGTCATGGTGGGCCGTGATAGCAGCCACATACACCTTCAAGGTGGAAGGGGACAGTCTCCCCTCCCACCTCTCCTGCAGAAATAAGAGCACTGACCTAACTGCGCACCTCTGTGGGTCTTCTGCCTGGGAAGAACACCAATCTGCGGTACACCAGCTAGATCTTCCACGTCCTGTCCATGGGCTAGATGTGGAGGTTCCAGAGGTCTGGGTGCAGATGCCAGAGCGTGCCCCATCCCTGAGAAAGAAGGTCTTTCCTCAGGGGAATTCGCCAGGGAGGGGCTGTTGCGAGGAGTACGAGGTCCGAGAACCAATCCCGGGTGGGCCAATAGGGAGCAACTAGGGTGACTTGTTCCTTGTCCTCCCTGACCTTGCACAGCACCTGTGCAAGAAGGCTCACTGGGGGAAATGCGTACTTGCGCAGCCCAGCAGGCCAGCTGTGTGCCAGTGCATCTGCCCCGAGGGGAGCCTCTGTTCGGGCATACCAGAGTGGGCAGTGGGAGGTCTCTCGGGAGAAAACAGGTCTACCTGGGCCTTGCCGAACTGTTCCCAAATCAGCTGCATCGACTGGGGGTGAAGCTTCCACTCTCCACTGGGCAGGTGTTGTTGTGACAACGTGTCAGCTACCACATTGAGGTTGCCCGGGATGTGAGTGATATCCTAGACAGCACCACCGCGTTAGCATACATAAATCGCCAAAGCGGCGTACGCTCCTGCCACATGTCACTACTCGCCCGTCATCTCCTCCTTTGGAGTCAGCAAGTCGCTGTGTGCCTCAAGTCGCTGTGTGCGCCGCTTTGGCGATTTATATATGCTACCGCGGTGGTGCTGTCTAGGATATGATCTGACTAGGTTATGTTTGCCTCGAACTAATGGGAGAAACTTCTGCAGGGTAAATAAAACAGTCAGCAACTCTAGGCAATTGATGTGCCAGCGCAGCGGGGCCCCCTTTCCAAAGGTCCACGGCTGTGTGCCTGTTGCACATGGCACCCCAACCCAATCTGGAGGCGTCGGTCGTGACCAGGACACGTCAGGACACCTGCGTGTACTCCTGCCTGCAGAATGCAGAGGTCTGTCCAGGGTTTGAATGTTTGGCGGCAGGCGGGGACGACCATCACACGGTGCGTGCCATGGCGCCATGCTCATCTCGGGACTCGAGTCTGAAGCCAGTGCTGAAGTGGTCTCAAATGCATCAACCCCAGCGGAGCGACCGCCGCGGAGGATGCCATATGCCCCAGGGGCCTCTGAAAATGTTTTAAAGGGACCGTTGTGCCTGGCCTGAGAGTGGTGAGGCATCTCAGCACTGACTGCGCACGCTCGTTGGTGAGATGTGCTGACATTGAGACTGAGTCTAACTCCATGCCGAGCAAAGAGATGCTCTGAACCGGGGAGAGCTTGCTCTTTTCCCAGTTGACCTGAAGACCCAGACAGTTGAGGTGCCTGAGCACCTGGTCTCTGTGAGCGCATAGTAACTCTCGGGAGTGGGAGTGGGCCAGAATGAGCCAGTCATCGAGGTAATTGAGTATGCGAATGCCGGCTTCTCAGAGCGGGGCAAGGGCTGCCTCTGCAACTTTCGTGAAGACACGAGGGGACAGAGACATGCCGAAGGGGAGGACTTTGTACTGATACGCCTGGCCGTCGAATGCGAATCGTAGGAAGGGTCAGTGTCGAGGCAGAATTGAGACTTGAATTGAGTACATGTCCTTCAGGTCTACCACTTCTAACCAATCTAGATGCCGGACGCAAGTTCAGATGTGTTTTTGCGTGAGCAGTTTGAATGGGAGTATGAGCAGAGCCCGGTTAAAAACTTGCCAGTCCAAGATCGGTCGTAAACTGCCGCCTTTCTTGGGTACAATGAAGTAAGGACTGTAGAAACCCTTCTTCATTTCAGTTGGAGGGACAGGCTCTATCGCGTCTTTGAGTAAGAGACGATTTCCACATGCAGGGATTTGGTGTATTTGCCATGCACTGCAGTAAAGCAGACGCCCGCGAAGGGGGGCGGAGGCCTGGCAAACTGAATTTTGTAACCAATTCGGATGGTCCTGGCCAGCCAGCGTGACAGATTGGGAAGTGAAAGACACGCATCCAAGCTCCATGCTAGGGGCACTAATGGCACAACTATTTTTGACATACCCGGCGGTGCTTCGCAGCGGGGCGGAGCAGGTAATGCGGTGTCGGGAGGCAAAGGAGTGTCCCGAGGCTCTGGTGCTGAGAAAAGACTGGAAGCACTTACCTTGCTCCACACACCCGGCAGGGGGCGGGTTAGTGACTGAGGAGGAGGTCCGGTAGAGGCGTCCTCTAGACTCGTCAGAACCGGCTGGCCGGGGAACAGTCGTGGTGCTGAGGGCAGAGGGTCCGCATCCAGCATGCCAGGACTATTGAGGTGTGGCGGCAGAGTGCCGTGAGAACGGCAATTACGGGCCAGGTGACCCAGAAAGAGGAAATTGCTCTATTATTGAAAACGTGCAAAAAATACCTTTAAGTGAAGGTTCACTTCCCGGCTCTCCACCGGGGGACGGAGTGGTCTGTTTACCAACTCCGGAGCAAATGTCTCTAGCTCTGGGTCATCTGGCTCTTTCGATCAGGTCCAGTCCATAGATTATTTTTCTGGACCACAAGGGTGGCCATCGCCCGTACGAGTAACAGCGCTTCTGACCTTTGTGGCCCGGGGGGCGCGATCGGTCATTGAGCACAGTTCCTGCAGCACATCAAGAACAAGACTACCCAAGTGCAAGTTTTGAAGTGCCTTGGCCTGGCGTTGGTTGCAGGAGGGGCCATGGCCTGCAGGGCGAAAGCGGTCTGGAACTGCTCCACCGTCGAGGGTAGTGAGAGCGGAGGAGCGAGTAAGCTGCGGCGGAACCGGGGGTGGGGGGGTGCAGAGCTGTGAGCGGCGCACATGCCCATGAGACTAATCAAGTAGCTGCAAGGGGGGCACGGGGTTTACCGGCCCAGCCTCGTGCTTGCGGTAGCCCAGGAAAGCATAGCGTACCTCTGTGCGTCAGGCTCAGACTGGGTGAGCAGACTCAAATGTGGCAGCCCAGGCGAGTCATCAGCATCAGACGCCGCTGTAACGCTCTCTGATGCAGCAGCGATATTGTAATCCAATTTCGGGAGCTCAAGGGACCGGCCGGCCGGCCGTGAACGGGCCGCACTCATCCCAAGCTCGGGGGAATCAACCAGATCCAGAAACTACACAGAGGTGGAAAAGACATCTTTAAAAAGACGCGTCCTGAAAAGGGCGTTCAACGCCAGCTGTGTATTTGCTCTTTTAGAGAAACTAACTCTTTCAGAGAAAACAACACTGTTTAACTGCGCTGTTGAAGCGCCCAGGGGCAAACTGCACTGCTGTGCAGAGAAGGAGAAAGCCGCTGAAGTGCGCCGTAGATCCAACAGCAGAATCAGCTCAGAGGATGAGGAACAGGTGTGTGACTCGCAATTCACTGCATACACGACGGCTCCGAAGAAAATTTCAGAATGACCTCGACGTATTTCCCCGCTTTTATACCCCTATGTCCAGGGGCGGGATATGCAAATATTGTCTGCCAACTTCTCAACTTCCCATTGGCCTTTATTCATAGATCAGAGGCATATCTGACACCCCTAGTGTCACTTCTTCGACACAACATCGAAGTGAGCGACAGACGGGGAACCAACTTTTCCTTGTTGTTTGAAAATATATGATGTACCACATAGACATAAACAATGGCAATGTAACACTCCAGTACCTTTACACAATTCAGAAATCATACACAGATGTCAACCAATCAAAAATTATAATGTACAAATGTCTAAAGGAGACAGTAGCAAAAACAGCCTGGTGTTCCTTGTGCATGTTGCCATATAGGTGGCGATATGCACAAGGTATGCGAAATCTGCAAAAAACTGAACTTTTGAAAGTGCATAGGCTGACTGTTTGAATGCAGTTTATAGTAGAAAAGGACATAAATATTGATTTGTTTCTCACCCACACCTATTATATAGATTCTGAAGATATGGATTTAACAACTAGAGCCATATGGATTACTTTTATGATTCCTTTATTTTAGGTGCTAGCACACGCGGCTACCAGCAGAAGGGAAAACTCGGCGTCCTACGTGTTTGTTTGTTTTTAAGAGTTTCCGTGTATGTTTTTATGTTGAATGGTTTATGTTTCTCATGATTAAGTGTGTTTAAACACAAACGATCCACTGGGACTAATGGAGCTGATCATTTTAATCGCGGTTTGGATATTTTTGGACCTGAATCTCGCTTGCCATGGAACTGTGTTTCCGGCCTCACGAACTTATACCAGGGATCAACTACTGGCTTGGAACAGGCCGAGTCTACTCAGTGGTCAGTACCTGCTTTCCCAGCTTCCCGATGGTGTACTTCGGAGGGAGAATAGTAAATCTACACCGGAAGAAAATGCAGGGAAAGTTACGAAAAGGAAACGAGGAAAGAAGGGAGGTGTTCGTCAGTGACTACGGCGTAAACAACTTACTCGTATTCCCCTGCCTTCAATGATCTTGGGAAACGTACAGTCTCTACGAAACAAACTCGACGAGTTGCAAGGAAATGTTCGTTTTCTTCAGGAATTCAGAAACAGCTGTGTTATGGCATTCACAGAATCCTGGCTAACCGAGCAGGATTTGGATAGCGGCTTGTGTATTGATGGTTTTGGTATTCCATTTCGCATGGACAGGAGTGCAGAAATTACAGGTAAATCCCACGGTGGGGGTGTGTGCCTCTATGTCAACAAGCGCTATTGTACTGCGGTTACTATTCAGGAGAAAATTTGTACACCCGACATTGAGTTATTGTCGGTATCCATTCGTCCATTTTATTTGCCACAGGAATTCCCACAAATTTTTATAACCATTGTGTACATTCACCCGAAAGCTAACAACGTCATTGCATCGAACATTGTATCTGATGTTGCTCAAGGACTTCAGAATATTTCACCAGAGGCGCCGAATTTTATTTTGGGAGATTTTAATCATGTGTCACTTAAAAAGACCCTGCCAAATTTCTATCATTATGTCACATGCCCAACAAGACAATATAAAATGCTGGATCTCTGTTATGGGACTATAAAGGGGGCATATAAGTCTGTACCATTGTCAGCACTGGGATCTGCCGACCATAACTGTGTGCAGCTCCTTCCTACATATAGACCCTTATTTAAGAGAGAAAAACCTCGGATGAGAGAAGTCAAAATGTGGTCTGAAGACTCTACCGCCCGTCTGCAGGAGTGCTTTGAATGTACGGATTGGGAGTTGTTCAAAGACTCTTGTGAACATATTGACGAACTGACTGATGTTGTATGTTCATATATAACTTTTTGTGAGGATATGTGTCATGTTCTCTGTTGTCTTTTGTTTTTGTGCTTTTATGTTGAAGTTTCCTATTTAGTTCCTGTTTCCTGTTTGGTTTTGGTAGTCCTTTGTAGTTGTCATGTTCTCTGTTGTCTTTTGTTTTGTGCTTTTATGTTGAAGTTTCCTGTTTAGTTCCTGTTTCCAGTTTGGTTTTTGTAGTCCTTTGTAGTTCTGTTTTTTGATTGGTTTTACCCTTATTGTTTCCATTTCCCTGATTGTTTTCCCAGGTGTTCCTTGTTTCCCCTTGTGTATTTAAGCCCTTGTTTCCCTCCTGTCCATTATCCCTGGTGTTCTTGTTCTTGGCTAAAATAAAAGCTGCACATAGATCCTCTCCCGTTTCAGTTCGTTACAGAATAACTGACCACACCAAACATGGATCTAGCGGCTGTTTTCCTTCAGCTGAGCCGAGCAAAACTCCCGTTGACAGAATACTCACGTCTGTTTTGCACCGTTGCCCGATGCACTAGTTTTACTGATGGGCACCTCAAGTCCATTTTTCAGCTCAGCCTCCTGGCCCAAGGATGGATTGAGTTGCCTGAAACTGGTGATTATACGTGGGAGAGGTATGTCAACCTGGTGTTGGAGACGTTTGCCCCTGTCGGTACCTCCAACGAGCCCTCGCCTGCCACGGACAACAAGCTCATGCCTGCCACGGCCAACGAGCCAACGCCCACGCCTGCCACGGCCAACGAGCCAACGCCCACGCCTGCCACGGCCAACGAGCCAACGCCCACGCCTGTCACGGTCAACGCGTTGCCAGCCTCGTCCGTCCCAGCGCCAGCGTTGCCAGCCTCGTCCGTCCCAGCGCCAGCGTTGCCAGCCTCGTCTGCCAGGAAGAGGAGGCGAAGAGGAAGGGCTTCCGCTCACCAGTCTCCGCCCTCCACGGCCCCGTCCTCAGTGCCAAAGCCAGAGCCAGCACCTGTAGCCTCGACCATCCCAGAGCCAGAGCCAGCGCCTGTAGCCTCGACCGTCCCAGAGCCAGAGCCAGCGCCTGTAGCCTCGACCGTCCCAGAGCCAGAGCCAGTGCCTGTAGCCTCGACCGTCCCAGAGCCAGTGCCTGTAGCCTCGACCGTCCCAGAGCCAGTGCCTGTAGCCTTGACCGTCCCGAGCCTGCTTCCCAGAGCTCCGCCTCCCGAGCTTCCCAGAGCTCCGCCTCCCGAGCTTCCCAGAGCTCCGCCTCCCGAGCCTCCCAGTGCTCTGCTTCCCAGTGCTCCGCCTCCCGAGCTTCCCAGAGCTCCACCTCCCGAGCCTCCCAGTGCTCCGCTTCCCAGTGCTCCGCCTCCCGAGCTTCCCAGAGCTCCGCCTTCCGAGCTTCCCAGTGCTCCGCCTTCCGAGCTTCCCAGAGCTCCGCCTCCTGAGCTTACCAGAGCTCCGCCTCCCGAGCTTCCGAGAGCTCCGCCTCCCGAGCCTCCCAGTGCTCTGCTTCCCAGTGCTCCGCTTCCCAGTGCTCCGCCTCCCGAGCCTCCCAGTGCTCCGCCTCCCAGTCCTCCGCTTCCCAGAGCTCCGCCTCCCGAGCTTCCCAGAGCTCTGCCTCCCGAGCTTCCCAGTGCTCTGCCTCCCGAGCCTCCCAGTACTCTGCTTCCCAGTGCTCCGCCTCCCGAGCCTCCCAGTGCTCTGCTTCCTAGTGCTCCGCCTCCCGAGCTTCCCAGTGCTCTGCTTCCCAGTGCACCGCCTCCCGAGCCTCCCAGTGCTCCGCCTCCCAGTGCTCCGCCTCCCGAGCCACCCAGTACTCCGCCTATCGGGCCTACCAGGCCTCTGCCTCTTGAGCTTCCCAGGTCTCCGCCTCCAGGGCCTTCCTCTACCCCGGAGCCTTTCTCGCCTCCAGTGCCCTCTGTGGCTCCGCCTCCTGAACCTTCTATGGCTCCGCCTACCCTGGCACTGCCCCTGGAGTCCTCCTCGACTCCTCCCAGGCCTTCTGACCCTGTCCCGTGGCCTCCTGCCAGGCCTTCTGACCCTGTCTTGTGGCCTCCTCTCAGGCCTTCTGACCCTGTCTTGTGGCCTCCTCCCTGGCCTTCTGACCCTGTCTTGTGGCCTCCTCCCTGGCCTTCTGACCCTGTCCTGCGGCCTCCTCCCTGGCCTTCTGACCCTGTCCTGCAGCCTCCTCCCTGGCCCTCTGACCCTGTCTTGTGGCCTCCTCCCTGGCCCTCTGACCCTGTCTTGTGGCCTCCTCCCTGGCCTTCAGACCCTGTCTTGCGGCCTCCTCCCTGGCCTTCTGACCCTGTCTTGTGGCCCTCTCCTTGGCCTCCTGAACCTATCCTAGCCCTGTGGCCATCCCCTAGACCTCCTGACCCTATCCTAGCCCTGTGGCCATTCTCCTGACCCCTTGACCCTGTCCTAGCCTTGTGGCCATCCCCTAGACCTCCTGACCCTGACCTGGCCCTGTGGCCATCCCCTAGACCCCCTGACCCGGTCCCTGCCCTATGGCCGCCTCCCTGGCCACCTGACCCACGGCCATCTCCCTGGCCTCCTGACCCTGTCCCTGCCCTATCTGTCTCCTGGCCACCCCCCTGTTCTGTCATAGTCTTGTCCCTCTGTGCCCCTCGTGTCCCCTTGAATTGCCTATTTGCCCCTGGTGCCCCCCTGGACTATCTGTTTACCTTGTGCTCTATGGACAATGTTTTTTTTTTTTTTTTTTTTTTTTTTTTTTTGTGTTTGTTTTTGGAGCGTCTGGAATCCGCTCCTTAAAGGGGGGACTCTGTCATGTTCTCTGTTGTCTTTTGTTTTTGTGCTTTTTTGTTGAAGTTTCCTATTTAGTTTCTGTTTCCTGTTTGGTTTTGGTAGTCCTTTGTAGTTGTCATGTTCTCTGTTGTCTTTTGTTTTGTGCTTTTATGTTGAAGTTTCCTGTTTAGTTCCTGTTTCCAGTTTGGTTTTTGTAGTCCTTTGTAGTTCTGTTTTTTTGATTGGTTTTACCCTTATTGTTTCCATTTCTCTGATTGTTTTCCCAGGTGTTCCTTGTTTCCCCTTGTGTATTTAAGCCCTTGTTTCCCTCCTGTCCATTTGTCAGTTATTTCATGTTTTTGTTTAGCCTTACATTCCTCGTGGATTTTGTTATTCCTGGTGTTCTTGTTCTTGGCTAAAATAAAAGCTGCACATAGATCCTCTCCCGTTTCAGTTCGTTACAATATGATTGTGCCTACACGTAAATTTAAGGTTTTCCCAAATACTAAACCATGGATGTCAAAATCAGTCAAAACAAGTTTGCAGAACAAGAAGTTAGTCTGCAAGCAGGGGGAAGGCTCAGTGAGGGAAATAGCGAGGAAGGAGGTTAGAACGGAGATCCTTAAAGCTAAGCAAGCATACAAGGTTAAGTTAGAAAATAATTTGGCAGAAAATAAATTAGGCTCAGCTTGGTCTGGTATGAAGAAAATCGTGGGATTACAGTATAACGTAAATAAGAGTATTGTGTGTATTGACGGTTTTCGATCAAATGATGACCTTTCAAATGCTTTAAATAGGTTTTATACAAGATTTGAAAGTTGTGATTTTAAAGATGAAGTACAAGAATTACGACGCCTGTGTAAGGATGATTCTCACATAGTCTTAGAACAGGCAGCAGTGGAGAAAATGTTTCTCTCCACTAAGGTGAATAAGAGTCCTGGTCCAGACCACATATGTGGGAGAATATTAAAGCACTGTGCAAGGCAATTAACTTCTATATTTTATGATATTTTTAATTGGTCACTACGGGCACAAAAGGTACCTAGCCTGTGGAAAAAGTCTATTATTATTCCTGTTCCTAAATGCAATAACCCTACAGTGTTAAATGACTTGAGACCAGTTGCCCTCACCTCCTTAGTGATGAAATCATTTGAGAAACTGGTGAAGTCTGAGCTATTAAATAAGACTGGACAAGCCCTAGATCCTATGCAATTTGCATATAGAGCGAACAGAAGTGTTGAGGATGCTTCACTTATGTTGTTAAACTTATTGATTAAGCATCTAGAGGGAAAAAATACCCATGCAAGACTGTTGTTCATTGACTTCTCTTCAGCTTTTAATACTATACAACCCCACATCCTGGCCAGAAGATTGCTAGAGTATTACAAGTTGAACCACAATTTAGTGGGATGGTTACTGGACTTTTTAATTAACAGAATGCAGAGGGTAAAAGTGAATGGTAGCTTTTGTTTTATTTTATTTTTTTGTTTTATGTATTATGTTTATCCACAGGTTCCCCTCAAGGCTGTTCTTTCGCCCTTATTATACATTTTGTACACCAATATGTGTCAAAGCTTACATGAAAACAGGATATTTATTAAATTTGCTGATGACACAGTGATAGTGAGCCTGCTACAGGGGGAAGAGTCTGGCCATGGTCCAGTTGTGGAGGATTTTGTGACGTGGTGCGATGATTCTTATTTAAAGTTAAATACTAACAAAACGAAAGACATGATCATTGATTTTAGAACACACGTTGTTGATCATGTCACTACGACGATTAAAGGACAGGTTGTGGATCGTGTGGAGAGTTATAAATATCTTGGTACAGTCATAGATTCAAAACTGTCATTTGAGTTGAATTGTGAAATGATCAGCAAAAAGGGTCATCAACGTTTGAGTTGCCTTAGGAAACTGGCTACATTTCACATTGATAGACACATGTTGACTTTGTTTTATCTTGCTTTTATTGAATCTATTATGTCATTTTCCATTGTGGTGTGGTATGGAAGCCTGTCAGTGAAAAATAAGAACTCCTTAAACCAAATTGTAAAGTGGGCGAGTAAGATAATAGGAGTAAATCAACGGAACCTAGGAAGCATTTATACAAATCAGCTGTACCGGAAAGCAAGTGTTGTCTTGAGTGATCAGTTGCATCCCTTAAGGAATGAATTTCAGTTACTTCCATCTGGTCGCCGATTTGTGGCTTCGAGATGGAAAACCAGACGGTACAGAAATACTTTTGTTCCAGCGGCAATTACAATTTTAAATAATACGAGTAAGAGAGATGTTTTAGTATCTGATAATTAACTTGGACAGAGGATACGTATGTGTCATGGTGCAGTTTGTCATGATGTTTTACCTATGTCTTATCTGTAAAAACTGTATGTGAAATGTTTTTGTCTTATATGTTTTCTTCTTGGATGACCGAATTCTTTTTCTTTTTATCTGCAAAACAAATTTACCTGCGGGTATGAAATAAATTTACCTTACCTTACCTTATGTGCTTTTTGGAGCTACACAATTTTAGTCTCCATTCACTTGCGTTGTGAACAATATTTGAAATGAAAAATATTTTGTTATGAAATAAATTAATATGTTGGCACAATGAATTGAAAGAATAATTTTCATTTATTTAAAGATTACAGAATATTAAAGGGTATTGTATTTGCATATAAAATTAAAAAAAAAAAAAAAAGCATTTAAAGCATTTTTAAAAGTAGCATTTGGTTGATATTTAAAAAATATATGAATGTTAATGTTTTATTTTTATGTACTGTTTTGTAAATTGATGTCTTCCATATTACTACATTAATAATATCACAATATTATATTATGTATTTTAAATCACTTCCTTTGAATTTCTGACTTAATTACTGATATATGAAGCACTTTGTGCTGCACTTTACGTATGAAAGGTGACAAACAAATAATATTTATAATAATAAATATTATTATATGTGTAAAAAGAGAACATGACAGGTGAAGAACCTTCTGTTTGACATACATCTGGCTAATCAACATTTGGGAGAAATTAATAACAAAAACATTAGGCACTGATTCAGCATTTCAGACTAATTAAACAATGACAAAATGTAATTTGTATTCATTTTAACGGTTAATTTTTTGTCCTTTTGCATTGCCTGAATAAAATATTGTATAAAAATCCCATTTTGTTGAAAGAAAATACCAACAGCATGAGAAGTTCTCAGGAGAGACACTACAGACAAAACCCCAGTTCACCACCATCAAGGTTAACGTTTTTCCAACTGGCAAAATTTTTTTTTTTTACAGGCCATCAGATAAAGATAAAAATAAAGATAAGAGATGGAGGTCGAGAGCTCCATCAAGGGATTTCATGGCGAGGAGGTGTTAAGTACGCAGGGTACACCTCGCGGCACTTCTGACATGCACTGTAGCACAGAATCTACAGTCCACACCACGCCGTCAGAAGGAATAGCTTTCTTGTGCTGAGAAACATCAGTTTAACTGCTGTGCTTCTGTACTTGCAGAAGGTCTGTACTTGTTTGTACATAGTGTCTCATTCAATAAGATAAAGCTGTTCAGTTCACAAATAAAGTCGGAATCAAATACTTGAATGACAACATTATATTTTCAGTTAATGGTTAACAATCAAACTGTTTAAAAACTACTGACTCACTTACCAAAGTGGTGTAACAGGCCATAATATTGTGGTCATGACTCAACCATGACTTAACCATGTACTTGAACTGCTGATGCAGGTGCGGGCAGGCAGTTGTGTGCCAAAGCAGCAGGCTGCGTCAGACTGCACGTACCCTTCCCCAACACCCCATAAAAGTGTCATAAACTTTTTAGGTTCCTGGTGTCCCCGAAGGGGGAGGGACAAGCGACATGCCTAGTATGGGAGCAGGCCGTGCCAGCCATTCCTTTTCTCTCTCTATGTTTCTTGCATAGAGTTAAAGCAGCTGTGGCCATTTAACACTATAACACGCACCAGGAAAGGCGCTCTTTCTCCTGGGAGAAAGAGCGCACATGATCACCTCAGTGGGGAAGGGCACTATGTACAAGCGGTCAACCAGGTCAGCCGTTCCGCATTACCGAATTCTACGTGATTGGACCTGAAGAAATACGGGACTCAACTTACTCAACCCTGAGATTGTAGAATCTAGTAAAGGTATTGGGTGTTGCCCAGCCTGCCGCTCTGCAGATGTCTGCCTTAAGGTGCCAT
Organism: Moxostoma hubbsi; assembly: GCA_032164185.1. NCBI lineage: Eukaryota > Metazoa > Chordata > Actinopteri > Cypriniformes > Catostomidae > Moxostoma > Moxostoma hubbsi. Next base: position 28,517,955 of record JAVLUX010000012.1, read on the forward strand.
TGGCCAGTGCCCCCAAGAACGCCACAATGCTCGTAGAGTGTGCTCAAACCGGCAAGGGGGCGGACATGGCCTGGGTCTGATGTGAGCATCTGCCGGATAGGACTCCAGGCAAGTGTAGCTGACAGAGAACACTTGCAGGTTCCCAACCCTCTTAATGGAAGTGAGCGCAATCAGGAGGGCCATCTTCAAGGAGACGGCTCTAAGCTCGACTGACTCTAGCTCGAAGGGGGGTCTCTGACTGCCCGAAAGGACCAAGGATAGATCCCATGAGGGGAACAGGCATGGCCTGGGAGGGTTCAGCCTCCAGGCACCTCTAAGGAACCTGATGATCAGGTCATGATTCTCTAAGGACTTGCATTGTGGTGAGCCGACATGGCAGCTACATAGAACTTCAAGGTGGAGGGGAAAGCCTCCCCTCAAGCCTCTCCTGGAGACATGAGAGCACTGACATGACTGCACATCTCTGCGGATCTTCAGATCGGGAAGAACACCAATTTGCGAACAAGTGCCACTTCGGGGCGTAAAGTTGCCTGGTAGAGGGAGCTCTGACTTGGTTGATCATGTCTACGAGAGCAGGTGGTAGGCCACTTGGATCTTCTGCAGCTCATCCAAGGGCCAGACATGGAGGTTCCAGAGGTCTGGGCAAGGATGCCAGAGGGTGCCCCATCCCTGAGTAAGAAGGTCCTTTCTCAGGGAAATCTGCCAGGGAGGTGCTGTCGTGAGGAGCATAAGATACAAGAACCAAGTCCAAGTGGGCAATAGGGGGCCACTAGGGTGACTTGTTCCTCATCTTCTCTCCCTGGCCTTGCAGGGATGCGCATTTGTGCAGGCTGTGTGCCAGTGCATCTGTCCCGAGGGAAGCCTCATTAGGGAGTACCAGAGCGGGCAGTCGGAGGTATTTTGGGAAGCAAACAGGTCCACCTGTACTTCTTGTACACCTGTGCTCCCAATTCAGCTGGACTACCTGGGGGTGGAGCCTCAACTCTTCACTGAGCATGCCCTGTCATGACAGCTTGTTCGCTGCCATTTTGAGGCTGCCCGAGATATAAGGTGCAGCATCCTGAGTCACCGCTGACTGCAAAGGAGGAGATGGTGGCGAGACATGTGACAAGAGCGTACACCTTGGCAATTTATGTACACCACCGTCGTGGTGCTGTCTAAACGGATCAAGACATGCTTGCCCTGGATCAGCAGGAGAGATCACCACAGGGCAAGAAGTAAAGCCAACAACTCTAGGCAGCAGATGTGCCAACGTAGGTCGTGGTCCTCTCCAGGAGCCAGTGGCTGCATACCCATTGCACACAGCGCCATAACCCAGTATGAAGGCGTCTGTGGTGACCACGGCACATCTGGAAACCTGCTGTAGGGGGACTCCTATTCGCAGGAAACAGAGGTCTGTCTAAGGGTTGAATATCTGGTGGCAGAAAGAGGTGATGAACACACACTATGTGCTGTGGCGCCATGCTCATCTCGGGAATCAAGTTTTAAGCCAGTGTTTAAGCTGTCTCATACGCATTAACCTGAGCGGCGTGGCTGCCGCTGAGGATGCATATGCCCTAGAAGCCTCTGGAACCGCCGCAGTGGAACCGCTGTGCCTTGTCTGAATGAACTTAGGCAGTTTAGAACCGGCTGCATGCGCTCGCTAATTCCATGCTAAGAAAAGAGATTTCCCTCCAGGCCCTCCACCTGGGGATGGAGTGGTCCAGATACCAACTCTGTAGCGGCCATCTCGCTCCTTGGTTTAATGGTCTCAGGAATGCTTGGGAGCCTTCTGGGTCCCGGTGGTGGTTCATGAGATGGGGGCGTCAGCTTCCTGCAGGGAGCACTATGCTGGAGATGAGAGCTGGGCCCAGGTTGAAGCGGAGCTGCCTTGCATTTCTGCGGGCTGGGGTCCCCTTACAGAAAGTGTCCAGGCATATCGTTGTTATGACAGATGCCTCCAAGTTAGGCTGGTACACTGTGTGCAACAGGCACACAGCCGCTGGTTCTTGGACAGGGCCACGACTGTGTTGGCATATCAACTGACTTGAAATGCTAGCAGTATTGCTGGCCCTGCAGAGGCTTCGGCCGTTGATCCTGGGCAAGCACGCGTTGGTCCGGACGGAAAACACAGCGATGGTAGCGTATATAAACTGCCAAGGTGCATGGCGCAACTCGCGTGCCGTCTCCTCCTTTGGAGTCAACAGCGACTGAAATCTCTGTGGGCCACTCACATCCCAGGTGACCTCAACCATACAGCAGATGCGCTGTCACTGCAGGTGATGCTCAGGGAAGAGTATAGACTCTTCACTGGTGACATTTCACCTCATAACATAGTGTAATATCACTGTGCAGAAATGTCACCACAGTCACATAATGTTCATTAGATTAGGCTGTTATTTTCATGTCAACTAAGGTTAAAACTGAAATGAAAAGACAAATGCTTTGTCTACTCACACCAAGTGCAAACACTTTTTTATAGATAAATCATCAGTCAGCAAATTCACTGAGGTATTATTAAAATTAACTGATATGTGCATATTCAATGCTCTGGACATGTGACCCAAAATCTTATTGGCCAACAATTTTAATCGCCAAAAAAATACAATTACATTTGACCCATTCTCTGGAGAAAACAACTCATCATGAGGTGAATATTCTTCTCCAGTGTGAACCCAGTGTGAAAATAGAGTTAATTTTTTTTACATTTCTTGATGATTTTATTATCTATTGCTCATATCTGAATTGCAGTATCTATGGACATCTACAGGAATAATTACAGCAAGGATCATCAAATACTGAAATGCATAGTCACATTTGCTCACAGATACTATTAAACAGGTCATGTGAATTTAGCTTTGCTCCAAAACCTATTGAGCGATCTACCTAGACACCATTTTAATGGATTAGAGGGATGCCCTGACATAAAGACTGCTCCAAAAGGTAAGCAGCAACATTATGCTGCCTTCTAAGATAGCTTGTGGTTTTGGAAGATTTGTTGAATATGGCTAAATTGTAATGACAAACTACCATTCTAGTCCCTTTATTTTTGCCATAGACACAGTAAATATGGCATGTGATACAGTATGCAAATGTCAAGAGTAGTATGGTAGTATGCATTTCTGAATTTAGACAATGTAGACAGACAGACAGGTAGAAATTGACAATAAAAATGAACAGACAGACAAAAAGATGATAGATAGATAGATAGATAGATAGATAGATAGATAGACAGACAGACAGACAGACAGACAGCCAGACAGACAGACAGACCTGTCAGAAAATACCTAATCACTGTATTGTGTGAATATATGTCATACAATAAATAATTTAAAGTTCTCCCCAGAGTCATGTTCATGATTCTTTAATGTTCTTTTTTAATCTCTTTCAATGCCAGACATTTGGAATTAGGCAGTTATTGAGTAGTCAAACCCATTTTTCTGAGTTGAAATCTAGACTTTACTAAGACCTTGTGAACTGATGGACCTCGAAATATAAATTATCACTGCAGAATATTCACACTGGTCTTAATTGGACAGTTGCACTCACAAGTCGGTGGAGACTTTGATAGCAGAGTGGGCAGTAATAGCCACAGAGCTATTCATGGTTGGACAGCAGAGAATAAAGTGCTACATTTTAATGATGGGATTGGTGCATCTCTTTTCAAAATCTCCTCAGAGCAACAGTAGTTCAATATGAGCTAATAAGATGTAAATGTATTGGGGACACTAAAGCTTATCGGGACTTGCAACTAATTCAGAAAACAGTGTAATTGATAGTCAACACCCAAAACACACAAATGTCAAGACACGTTTCAAAAAGCATTTTAGCAAAGCAACTAAAAAAGGCATTTTTACATGAAGCCAGGTTTATTTTAAGCATTCGTGGATTCATTTCATTTGCCGTATGTATTTACAAAGAGTGTTTGACCACAGTCATCACATAATAAATGTGACAAATATACAGTAAAACAGTAACATTGAATTGAGTTTCAATTGAATCAATTTAATATTTCCTCCAAGAAAACAACAGTGTTCCTGCTGAAAAAGCCAAAAGCTTAGAACATTTAATGGAATTTTATAAACTAGGTTTGGGAGGAGCAATGTCATTTAATCCGACCAATTACATCACCAGAGTAAGCGTATATAAACAGCCACCTACCTCTACGTGGCATCGAGTCTTCCGGCATTCTGCCCAACCCATTGCCCACGATCAGACCTACACAAGCAACTTGGACCATCGGATGTAACTTCGCTGCAAAGCATTAGCCTTCACCAGAACAGCTATTCCATCCCTTCAAAATGCCATCCAGAGCGCAATTTATTTTATTCGCAAAACAGGCGCGATCATGCAACAGCAAATTCATTTAAAATCAACCTATACTCTTATCTTATTTTCAAACCAGCGCAGACATTTTGATGTGAGCTCACTGCCACACAGCACTCATTCTGACCATCACACAGCACACCAGAGCCAATTTGGCTCTGCAAGAGGCAGATCATGCGCTACGTTTCAACCCATTCATAATCACTCCACAAACTCGCCTTCTCTCCGCATTCGAGCTTGCTTCCCCACGCAGCCTCGCTGCTACGAAGCAAGCACTGCTATAAAATTTCACTCCACTCTACACTATAACATGTCTTTCCCTCCTACCGTCAGGGCAAACATTTCACCCAGGTAAATCAATCTATCACTTTATTTTACAGACAGTCTTTTCTATTTTTGCCCAAATCTTTGGATCACAAACTTTATTTACAAACTTGACCATATCACTTAATTGCTGCATGATTTTAAAAGCGTGCAACTTCTGCCATAATTTTATGCTCCAGCTAAGCTTAAAGTAACAGGTTTTAATCGATGCTGAATGACAACAATTATTACAAGTCATCAATATAAACAAGTCATTTTATTCACCACACTACAGCAAATGGTGCGTTTATATTATCTATTAAATCCAGCTCTCAGGAACAAACTCGCATTACATTGGAAAATACATCTACAAAGTTCCAATCTACATGCTTAAGTTAATAAATATCAGACTACATTATTCATCTGGACACTCAGTTCCCGGTGCATTCTAATTTCTTGACAAATTGTTTCAAATGATGTTGAAACACACAAGCATGTTTTCTGACATTGTTTCTCATGTTCCTGACATTAAATCTAGCAAACAATTACATTCAGCAGACACTACATTTTCCATGTAACCATGTTTTCTATTAGCTCAACATCCCTAAGCAGTACAAATGTTTTTTTGTGTGCTGCAAAAGCACAAAGACTTCCTGACTGGGAGACCACAGTCAGTCCGGATCGGGAACAGCATCTACACCACCACCACACTGAGCACTGGGGCCCCCCAGGGCTGTGTGCTCAGTCCACTGCTGTTCACTCTGCTGACTCACGACTGTGCAGCAATGCACAGCTCGAATCACATCATCAAGTTCGCCGATGACACGACCGTGGTGGGTCTCATCAGCAAGAACGAAGAGTCAGCATACAGAGAGGAGGTGCAGCGGCTAACGAACTGGTGTAGAGCCAATAACCTGTCTCTGAATGTGGACAAAACAAAAGAGATGGTTGTTGACTTTAGGAGAGCACAAGGTGAACACTCCCCGCTGAACATCGACGGCTCCTCTGTGGAGATCGTCAAGAGCACCAAATTCCTTGGTGTTCACCTGGCGTTGAACCTCACCTGGTCCGTCAACACCAGCTCTATTAACAAGCCCAGCAGCGTCTCTACTTTCTTCGAAGGCTGAGGAAAGCACATCTCCCACCCCCCATCCTCACAACGTTCTATAGTGGGACTATTGAGAGCATCCTGAGCAGCTGCATCACTGCCTGGTTTGGGACTTGCACCGTTTCGGACTGCAAAGCCCTGCAGAGGATAGTGAGAACAGCTGAGAAGATCATCGGGGTCTCTCTTCCCTCCATCAAAAACATTTACATAAAACACTGTATCCGCAAATCAACCAGCATTGTGGAGGACCCCGCACACCCCTCACAAACTTTTTAACCTCCTGCCGTCTGGCAAGAGGTACCGAAGCATTCGGGCCCTCACGACCAGACTGTGTAACAGCTTCTTCACCCAAGCCATCAGACTCCTCAATACTCAGAGACTGGTTTGACACACACACACATGTGTCCTGAGTTGCACTTTAATAACTGCCACTTTATAACTGTCTGCTACCTCAATAACTGCTATGTGCATATGTAACGGGATTAGGTGATTGACAGCGATATTGGCCTATCAGCAAGCGGTACCTTCCATTTAAAGGCTGATTGGTTGTCACCCGGGATGCATCACGTCCGGTTTTCCCGTTTGTTTGCTCGTGTCGACGGTGGCTGTAGGTAAGCGCGCTATGTTGTAATAGGTGATGATTTCTGGTAATTGTTGTGGTGTGCATAACTTGGAATCGCCTTTATGTTAATCATAGTGCAGCTTCATGTTGGTGCTGTTGCCCCATCGCGCTGTTTGTTGGATGTGCTGATTGTGCGCCTTGCAGGTATGTTTATTGTTAAGCGCTCGATATAGTGCTGTGATGACCATGTGGGGTTAACACTTCTCGCGTACTAACTAGGCGAGATTCCCTGTATCCCATTGTGCTGTTGATGGGTATGACTGACCAATCTGTGACGATAAACTATGGTAGCTGACGTGATATCCTGAGGGTAAGTGCTTAAACGAAACCATGATTGGGATTGTGATAGTATGATGATTGGTAACGTCTTCCTTTTTGTGTTTTAGGATCCTTCTTCTCGTTGATATTCTCTTCTCGTTGATATTCTCTTCTCGTTGATATTCATCTCGTTTTGCCGCGATTGGTTTGTTGCTGCGCTCATGCTGTTAAAGAGCTGCGGTGGATACAGCCGCACTGACGCGATCATCACTACAACAGAAGGGGACTGCTCGTTTGGCTCTTATCGTGTCGTTTTAGTGCCCTGCTTCATATTTTCTTTTGTTATTTTGATAATTCTTTTCCTTTTTGCTTTATTGTAAAACTAATGAAGTGGTTCTAAGCTCTGACTACATGTGATTTGATATCTCATTTATCCCATTTGTGTGGGTGAACATCTACTGAGTTGAAATTGCTTTGTAATAATCTCAAGACCAACTATTTGATCCTTTTTAGGTTATTGTTTTTCTTTTTCTTATTTATATTTCATATTGATATTATTGTGAGGATTTGCTTAATGGTACTGTCTTTATGGTCATTTCTATGTTCATTTTTTATAGTTTCTCTGTGTTATTTTCTACTGCAGGAGCTGGGGTCCCACGGGTGGATTGGTCTTCCTCCTTGATGGGTGGTGGTTCTTCTTTATCGTGTGCAGTGTACACTTTGAGTGTGTGATAGTGTGAGTAGACTGCACGGGTGTGTGTGCGCGTGAACGTGTGCCCCGTAAAACCGAACTCCACAGTGAAGCTCATTGTTGGGAGCCTCAGCCCTGCTGTTATTATTTGGTATTTTGCTTTACAGGTATCCATTATATTGGGTTGTGTTCTTTTGTTTCTTTGATTTCAAGTGGGGTTGTTAGTGTTTGTTGTGGGTTTTAGTGTCCAACATTTTAATTATTATTGCTTTAATAAACCTTTGTATTTTTGTACTCACGTCTCTGGTCTAACTTTATGAGGGAACTGAACCTGTGTGCTTTACTCTGTTTGAGTAGTTTCCCTGGGGTTAACTCCTAGGGTGGCGTAGTAGGACTTCTTTATTAATAAATCAACTTGAGCTTGTGTCTCGAAATTATACCCTCTTCCGCCACACATAGAACACTATCTCGTAGTATGTTATGTTTACATTTGGCATTTAGTAACTGTCATCTTTTGCACTACTGTGTACTGGTCGGCGCTGCACTGTCTATCACTGTGCCTATTGTAATGTTCATTGTTAGAAATTTATTGTACTGTCCCGTACTTTTGTACACGTTTTTACACGTGCACTTTATATAGGTATTTTTATTTAGTCTGTGTAATGTCATGTGGTTCTGTGTTTGTCCTATGTTGTTTTATGTAGCACCATGGTCCTGGAGGAACGTTGTCTCGTTTCACTGTGTACTGTACTAACTGTATATGGTTGAAACGACAATAAAAACCACTTGACCACTTCACTTGAAATGTGCTGCCCCGGTGCCGCAACTGCTGAATTTTTCAGGCCGTATGACTAAACCTCCCATTACACTGTAAACAGTGCAACACGCTTTCCACACACCGCAACTGTGCCATCTTTCTGGCCATGCAATAAACCCCAATACACTGCAAACAGCACACATGCTTTCCAAGCACTGTAACTGGTTATGTGCCACAATCGCAGCATGTCTTTCAGACCGTGTGTCTCAGCCTCCATTGCTCTGTAACCCATATTATGCCACTCATATCAAACAAACTCTCACCCACCTAGCAACTCACAACAATCTGGCTGTTTTCTTAACTAAACAGCTGACTATAAAACTGCATCTACTATATGCCCTCACGTTGAATGCCGTGCTCAACCCATTTGTACACCAGAGTGAGTTTTTTAAGCTCATTTGCAGCATAAGCATTTATCACAAAACCAAGGGCTCTTCCTGTTAAATGCTGTGCTCAAGGATTCATCCCATTCATCCTACCATATGCCGTGCGGGTCACACCTGTTGATCCAGCCACTTACAGCTTCAAGCGAGCTCAGTAAATTTAGTAAACATTTTCACATGAATGTATGCTCTTCCACTGAATGCCATGCGATCCCGCACCTGAGGATTTAGCCTGTTCATATCACAAATGCCATGCAAGCACATATTCTGACATTGCCTTACATACTATATATTCCAGACACCTTTGTTTTTCCACGCAACCTATTCTCTCTGCTAACATCCATCCCTCTACCCCTTCTTATCCAAAGGCCATTACAGTTGATTCCCACATGAGGTTGCCTCTGCTGGTGAGCCCTGCTCCAGACTCATTCCACTCTTCACTTTATCCCTGTCCCTTCTACCACTTTAATCTCTCCTACTCCGGGCCCATTCCTTGTGCAAGGCTGCCTCCGCAAGCGAACTTTGTCCCAAATAATTCTCTCTAATAAAATCCATCCCTCTGCCCCTTCCTATCCATGGCCGCTACAGCAAATTCCCATGTAAGGCTGCCTCTGCTGGTGGACCCTGCTCCAGAACTGAAATTATATTCGGAAAAAATTCCTCCACAATAAGCCACCCCAAGACTTCACTCCTCATCAGGCTACTGCACCATCAAGTTAATCATTTAATGTCCAAATACCCTCTGCCAGGGCTACATATCACCAAACACTTCTGAAACACTAGACGCAATGTCTATCCCTGCCGTTCCTTCGTTTTTTAGGACTCACTACCTTGGAAACATTTGACCCAAGAATCCATAAATCCAACATCTCAGAAATACTATATTCAAGCCATTCCATCCCCATCAGCACAGCAACCACCGCAGCCCAAAAAGGCTTGCCCGAGCATCAAATTTAGTTTACTAAATCCGACGGTTGACTTCTACATTCGTACCAAATGTCTTCACATAAAAAATGCTCAACAAGCCCTTATTAGCTAACCATAATTAATTAACGATCATGGGGACGCATGTCTTATCCTTGTCAGATCACCCACCATTTAAGCGTTGCGGGGGCCTCTCCGGGCCAGTACTGGAGCCCCCACGTCTCATATTGCTGGACGTGTCCACTAAAAAACTCAAGGGCTCTCCCTACCGAAGTGCATTAGGGGATTCTCCTGTTTGACTATGTGCAAACTCGTGTGTTGGGCGCTACGTTGAGGAGCGGGTTTGGCTATTAGCAATGATTCATAATTATCAAATATAATTAATAATTATTAAAATAAATAGAACATTAATTAGAATTAATCTTAAAATTTTAACCCTTTAAATCAACAGTCATCAAAGATAAATATCAATTATCAAATTCAATAGAATATGAATTTTCAAAGATAAGCATCAATTATCAAATTCAATATAATATTAATTATTATCAAAGATAAACAATAATTATAAAATTAAATAGAATATTAATTATTATCAAAGATATTTATAAATTCTTAAAATCAATAGAACATTGATTAGAATTAACACTAGCTTATTGATCTTTCAAATCAACAATCATCAAAGATAATTATCAATTATCAAAATCCATAGAATATTAATAAGGATTCATATCGTCAGGGCACCACCCTGAAATATGGTTGAGGGACGTGTTCTGTCATGCGCCTCATCCAATAGGAGTTGAGAGTTTGATAGTACAGAATTTCACACATAGGTGAGCAAGTGAGCAAGGCTTCATGGGACCTGTAGTCTGTTTTGGACTCCCTTGGGTTGATTTGGTTCAGTTGAGAGGCTGCCCTTCACCCAGGACAGCAAGCCACACAAGTTTACTCTCTCCTCTAAGCAGCATAACATTAACTTGCGAACTACTGAACATGCTAAAATCAGTGTTAGTGTAATTTCCCTCGTGTCACCTGTATTGAAATCAGTCGGGTGTCCCGTGCACTGTGCGATAAGGATGATTCCATAGAAGGCAGCTGCCTATATATGCAGGAGATGGTAAGTTTTGGAACAGAACCTATAATACTCTTGGGAGTGCACATTCTCAATCTAGAAAGCATTTCGATGGCCAGAAATTTGATTACACCCTCAAGTGGAGGATGAGTCATCAGATATTTGTTATGTCCATTTTCCCAAAACAGTAATGCCGAGTTTACACTACACAATTTGACAAAAAGCCCGAAATCATAGACAAATTGATCCAGTGAGCGACGATCGCAATGTTTGAATTAACAAAGATGAGATTTGAGAGAAGTGTTGACGCGTCACCGATGTCAGAGAGATATCTAATGTTAAATATCTGGACCAGTCTGCGATTCCAAATTGCGCAATGTGAAATATGTTTTGACTGAATGCAACTGCAGCGTTGACCTACAGCCAATGAGAGAGCAAGAAACGGGGCATGGGAAGTTTCAGTGGGAGGAGTCCTGATGTACCTGCATCAGAATCAACTGGCATGGCTGCGGTATCAAGGTCAACAACAAATAATAATAGGTCTCATTGGACTGAAGAAATGGAGGGAAAATTAGTGGAACATTGGCAGGAGCACCCGTGACTATTTGATGTTTCCTCTGAACTGTACCACAACCAGGTGGAGAAAGAGAAGAGTTGGAGAGAAATTACCATTTCTCTTGGACAGTCAGGTGAGCAAATAGGTAGGTATTTCATTAGGAGGTACATTTTCATATTGTAACCAAAAAAAATCCATTGTTTAAAGTACTATTGAAATATCATGAGATATATAAAATGGTAATAGTTCAATACATTTATATACAGTATTCCCATCTACTACCACCAAAATACTTTTTAAGTGTCTGTCTACTTTTTTAGCTTTTCACATATTTACCATTTTATTACAGATATTGGGCAAACACCTCACTCTCATGACTTTCCATTATATGCCGAATGTCCAATAGCTTCAAGGCAACCACAAAAGATAGCGTCAACTCCCCATGATAAAAGCTAGCTTGTTTGTGTTAGCTTAACCCTGCTTTGCTTTGCAATGAATCATGCCACTGAGAGCGCAGTGAATGCAAACAACCATTAGAGAACTGTTTAACAAGATGCTTCCATGGACCAAAGCCAATAACAGAACGAGTACACACTGATTTCCAGTCTGTGTCCAGACTTCAAATTGGATGACAAACATCAATCTCATATTGTACCCTTACTTAAAGGGATAGTTCACACAATATTATAATTCTCTCATCATTTACTCACCCTCAAGACATCCCAGATGTGTATGACTTTCTTTCTTCTGCAGAACCCAATTTATGATTTTTAGAAGAATATTTCTTCCCTGTAGGTCCATACAATGTAAGTGAATGGGTGACAAAACGTTGACACCCCGAAAAGCACATAAAGACATCATAAATGTAATCCATACAACTCCAGTGTTTTAAAACATATTTTCAGAAGTGATATGATAGGTGTGGGTGAGAAAGAGATCAATAGTTAAGTACTACTTTGCTTGAAATTCTTCTCCCTTCCCAGTAGGTGAATGCATGACGAATGTGAATCACCAAAAACACAAGAAGAAGAACTGTGAAAGTGATCTGTTTCTCACCCACACTTTATTATTTGTTACAGCGAGATGGTCTTTCTGCTGGGCCTTAGGCCTGTCGCACCTCCAACGGTGCCTTTGGTGGACTATGTATGGCAGAGGCGTCCTTTTCTCTGAGGCAGGCCTAAACCTGACCACATACCGCACGGTTTTGCTGCAGGGTCTTCAGCTGGGGACCACCGCTCATTGACGTTTCGCCCCATAACCCAGAACGTCTCGTGGTGGCGGGGCAGTGAACAGGGATGTCTCCCTGACACCCCCTGCAGCAAAACATAATTTGATGTTACTCCCCAAGCCTTGTCTCGTCGTTTCAGCCAGAGCCAGTGGCTTGCTTTCTCAGCTTCTTCAGAGAGCTCTTTGGTGGATCTGCTCATTGTGACTCCCCATAGTCCCAGGTCCTTGAGCAGACGTGATATTGATCTGCCCACAAAACCTCTAGCTCCCACCTTCACCGGGTACAGCCTCACACTCCATCCACTTTCCCTGCACTCCGCAACCAGGTCTGCATACTTCACCTTCTTTCTCTCGTAGGCAGCTTCCAGACCCTCCTCCCATGGCACTGTCAGCTCAATTAGTATTACTGACATCACAGCTGCAGACCACAGCACCATGTCTGGTCTTAAGGTGGTGCTGCATATCTCCTGTGGGAACTGGAGCTGCCTTCCCAAGTCCACTTCCATCTTCCACACCGCCCCTGGTGTTAAAAGCTTGGCAGGTTGTCTCTTGCCGGTATGCATTGCGTGTTACCCCTGCCTAATGAAGTGGATCCTGCGTTGGCTCTCTGATGGACTCTGGTTGATTGCCTCCTGTCGACTTTTCTCCAGCACCTCTGCCAGCATTCTGAGCACTTGGTCGTGCCGCCATCTGAGCCGCCCCTGTGTCAGTGCGGTTTTACAGCAAGACAGAATATTTTGGAGTGAGGCATTGATGGTCCCGCAGAGGTCACAGGATTTCTCTGTTCCAAGCCATTGGTGGAGGTTTTTAGGGCTTAGGAGGGTGTCGTACGTTGCCCTAATGAGGAAACTGAGCCGAGCCTGTGGCAGTTTCCAGAACTCTGCCCAGCTGATTGCTCGGCTTGTGACACCCTCCCAAGTTGTCCACCACCCCTGCTGCCCCTGTACTACAGACCTCACTCTGATCTCCTCCTGCTCAATCCTGGTGACCTCTGCAACAACAATGTCCTTCCTCTCCTTCCTGCTTGCCTTGGACCATGGGATGGGTGGCTTGCTCCATCCAAGGCCTGCCCGCCCTGTCTGGACCATGCCCATGACTTGTTGATGTTGCAGTCTCCCCATCACCTTCTGCACCTCCTCCTTGGCCCTCCATTTCCTTCCAGTCTCAATTCTGACATTTGCATCAGCCACTGTCCTGTCGGAGGAGTCCCTTAATTCCATCACCAGCCTTGCCTTCTCCTGCCTATAGCCCAGGGTGATGGATTTCAAGGGTAGCTGGAGTGAGTTCCATCCATACAGGCCAGCAGCTGAGAAGCAACGTGGTAGGCCAAGCCATTTATGGATGAAGGAGTTGGCTTTTGCCTCCATCCGGCTTATGGCTGATGAGGTGACTTCGCACAGCTTCAGAGGCCACATCATCCTTGGGTACAGGGTGAAGTGATAACACCACACCTTGTACTTTCCAGGTAGCTGGCTTGCGTCAATCTTGGATAGGCCTTCTGACAGCTGCAGAAGGATGATTTTCCCCATATCCTTGTCTGAGAGACCAGATGTATAAAGTCTTCCTAGGCTTCGGATGGGCTGATCCACGATGCGGGGGATGTCTTCCCCGCTTATGGTGAAGGTGAGTCTGTCATTTCTCTCCCCCTTTCGCAATGAGAGGCTCCTTGACTTCTGCGGCTTAAACTTCATCCTGGCCCAGGTGATCAGCTCATCCAGCCTCTTAAGCAGCCTAGATGTGCATGGGGCGGTTCATAGCAGGCAGGTGATGTCGTCCATATAGCTCCTTAGCCCTTTATCGGGCGAGGAACCATATTTGGTAACTTAATCACGAATTCAAACTGCCCCCCCCCTGCCTGTTTGCGTTGTCGTATGAGCACATATATTTCTCCTAGCCAATCGGCGAAGATCAGGCTACGTCACTGATAGTCACACCATGGCATCTGACCAATCAGAAGTTGCACGGAGCATTTCAAACTTCAGTGTCGTTCCGGATTTTGGAAAGTGAGGTTATGCGCTACTACCTACTCCCACGTCAGCGGTAATAACTTCGAAACAAAAAATGGTAAGTTGATGAAACTCACACAATCTATGGTTGAATAGTTGTGCAACATGTTGAGATAGGTGTTGTTTGCATAGATTTCTTGAAAGTAGTGACATTTGTGGCATGAAAAATGGTGAGACCATATTTGATCATACGCCCCGTTCACGTAAAATTAGCGCAAGTGATAGCAAGTCCATATTTAGACATAAGCCCTATGCGTATAGAAAGCCGTACTAGGGTATTTTTTTCTACAAATAATGCATTATAACGTAGGACAATAGTATTTACTTGTGCATTGGATGTTATCACAGGTTTGCATAACATTATACAGTGATCCAGTGGGAAACGTAACACATTTATAGACATTTTCAAGCCATAGATATTGAAATATGTGTGGTTTTGGTCAGTTTTATGACCTTATAACAATTAATACAGTGATTTAATACGTATAATGTTATTTTGCACTTCTTATTATATATTTACACTTTATGTGTCAGTTTTATGCCCTTGCAACAGTTTTTATCATAGTTAAATGCCATGTATTGGTGTTTATTTTTACTGTGAGACTTATTACTGCTAAAATAAGTGGTACCACCAGTACTTGATCATACCAAATATCAGTAGTACAGATTGCGCATTTATAAAACATGAATCATATTAGATGTTCTTAGGAGCACAAACCATAAATGAATACCTTACTGTATATTGCACAGTGTACAAGATCTGCTATTTCATAAATTTGGTTTCAGATTATGTTAATGTATTAAAATATTTTTTTTTAATAATTTGAGTAATATTTCAAAGGATTTATATGTTTAGCACTTAGTGTTATGGCAGACCAGTCCAATGTTACTCACTTATTTTTCTTTTTATTTATATTTCAGTAGATCTGCATTTCACTGTTACTTAACAAATAACTCAAACTGGGCTTGATATTGACTCAAAAATGTACTCTCTGTTCTTTGCAGATATCTACGCAAATCTTTTATGGCAAGAGGGAGACTGTTGTGCCAGCCCACCCTAGCATCAGTGATGATGAGGGCTCTGAGGAGGAAGATGATGATGTGGCAGACCCTGACTTCCTCCCACCCACCCACAACCTAGACACTCCAGGCCAGAGTGATATAGGCCCCTCTGCCAAGAGGAAGTGTGTGCAGCCTGCAGTTGAGGTACTTGAAGATGATGATGATGATGATGACGACGACGACGATGAAGAGCCAGCACCACAAGCAAAGAGGCCAACTAAGAAGGGGAAGCCAGCAGCCAGGCTAACCACCTGGAGGAAGGCTGACCTGGACAACCCCGCCCTGCCTGAGTACCAGCACTGTCCCCCAGACTTCATTGAGTCTCCATTTCAGTACTTCAGCAGGTACTTCAGCCCCCAAGTCATCAAGCACATAACGTACCAGACCAACTTGTATGCTAACCAGAAGAACATCAACACCACCTTCACCACCACTGAAGACGAGATGATGAACTTTGTGGCTATCATGATGTACATGGGGATTTCTGAGCTGCCTGCCGTTGAAGACTACTGGGCAATGGAGACCAGGGTCCCTCAAGTCGCAAACCTCATGTCATCGAAGAGGTTCAGGCTGATGAAGAGGCTTGTCCACTTCAATGACAACACCCAGATCACTGGCACCATCGACAGATTCTTCAAGGTGCGGCCACTGTTCAATCATCTGAATGCTGCCTTCAGGAGTGAGCCACAGACCCCCAAGCAGTCTGTGGATGAGGTCATGGTTGCCTACAAAGGCAAGACAGCTGGCAACCTGAGGCAGTACATTAAGAACAAGCCAGACAAATGGGGATTCAAGTTGTTTGCTAGGGCTTCTGAGGATGGCTTCATCCATGACATGGTGCTGTATCAAGGTAAGAATACGCTGGAGGCCCACGGTGTTCCCCTGACACCTGAACAAACAGCCATGGGTGTCACTAGCCAGATAGTCTCCGTCCTAGCCAGCACCATGTCCTCCTCCACAACCACAGCCATCTTTGCGGACAATTTCTTTACCAGCCTGGAGATAGTGCGGTACCTGAAGGACAAGAACTGCAGGTACACAGGGACAGCCAGGGACAACAGAATAGGCAAGCCTCCACTCAAAATCATCAAGGAGATGGAGAATAAGGCTGTCCCTCGTGGTACATATGACTACGTCACCAGTGACGATGGGATCCTGGCCCTCAGGTGGAAGGACAATAGGATCGTCACTCTGCTGTCAACAGACATGGGGGCAGAGCCCATTTCCTCAGTCTACAGGTACTGCAGTGAAACAAAGAGGAAGGAACAAGTGAGCTGCCCTGCTGTCATCAAAAGCTACAATGCCAACATGGGGGGCATTGACAAGAGTGACATGCTGGTCCATCTCTACCGCACCCCCATGAAATCAAAGAGGTGGTACATGCGGATGTTTGCCTACTCTGTGGATGTCAGCCTCACGAATGCCTGGGTTTTCTACAGGCGGGACTGCAAGGCTATTGGCTTTCTGGATGGCCTGTCTTTAAAAAAATTTAGAATCCAGGTGTTCAGGGAAGCTAGCAGCCACAGGTCAGTCACATCACATCCCCGAAGGAGCTCAGCATCTCCAGGCAGCCTCAGCACTTCTGATGACATCCCCACACCTGTCCGGGGACACCGCAGCATAAATCCGGATAGTTATGTGCGGTTTGACATGTCCCTGTTCCACGCCCCTGTCTACACTAACCGCCAGACCTGCAAGTACTGCAGCAGGAAGGGGAATATCATGAGGTCAAACGTGGTCTGCAGGGTCTGCAAGGTCCATCTGTGCCTCAATGCTGGCTGCAACTGCTTCATTAAGTACCACGAAGCAGTGGCCTAATTCGCTGGACTTGAAAAAAAATGTTCTAATAATAATTTAAAATGTTCTTAATAATAATTTAAAATGTTCTAATAATAATTTAAAATGTTCTTAATAATAATTTAAAATGTTCTTAATATAATTTAAAATGTTCCTAAATAAATATTTTTATGTTTGTAACAAGTTTATGTGTTTTTATTATATTTTTATATATACACTTTTTAGGGAAAAAAATTACCCTAGACTGGCGAGGAACCATATATGGTAACTTCATTGCCCTTAATTTCCAACCTTAAAAAATATATTTTTTTAAAAACTCACAAATGTTTAGAAGTCTTATAATATCCTCCAATAACACTCTATGGTTGAAATTTAGAATTTCCAAGTATTTCAATGAGTGCCCTATAATGGGTTAAGGGTGGGAGCCTCTGGCCTGCAGGCAACCGGACCCCACCCACCACTTGCCTTGCCCCGATCAGGATGACCTCAAACGCTGCCACGAAGAGGATGGGGGAAATGGAGCATCCCATTGCAATCCCTACTTCCAGTTGTTGCCAGCCAGTGATGAAATTCTTCAGTGCAAAGCGCATGTGCATGTCCTGGAAGTAGTTCATGATCATGGTCCTGATGTTGTCTGGGATGTAGAAGAATTCCAAAGCGTAGGCTATGAGCAGTTGTGGCACTGACCCATAGGCATTGGCTAGGTCTAGCCATATGACGTGCAAATCTTTTTTCTCCCTCTTAGTGGTCTGGATCTGTTCCCAAATCATGGAAGCATGCTCTACACAGCCAGGAAAACCTGGGATCCCGGCTTTCTGGCAGCTGGTATCGATGTAGTTGTTCTCTGTGAGGTAGGTGGACATTCTTCTTGCCATCACGGAGAAGAAGATTTTCCCCTCCACATTCAGTAGAGCTATGCTCCTGAACTGCTCGATGGTCTTGGCGTTCTGTTGCTTGGGAATAGGGACTGCCTCTGCCCTCTGCCACTCAGATGGTATGGTCTGCTTAGACCAGGTGATTCTCATCAGGGTCCATAGCAGCTTCAGCACTCCTGGACAGTTCTTATACAGCTTGTACGGTATTCCGTTCGCGCCTGGTGCTGAAGCAGATCTTGCCCGCTGGATCACCTGCTTGACCTCGCTGAGCTTGGGTGGTGATGCGTCAAACAGGGCTGATGGTTCTGAGGGTCTAGGCACATACCCTGGCAAGCCTAGGGGGTTGTTCCTTGCTGGGTCACTGTACTGAGTGCGAATGTGCTCCTGTAGTTCTTTTTTGGAGATATCCAGGGTTCCACTTGTCTTCTCCTCCAGGAGCCCGCGTGCATGCCGAAATGGATTCCTGAAGAAGCTTGATCTTTCCTTCTCCTTCCTTTTTCTCCGTCTTCTAATGCGTTCTGCCCTCCGGAGGTTAGCAAGGCGTCTTCTGATCTCATCCCAGAGAGCTTTCAGGCCCTCCTTCTCAGACTCCTCTGCCTTCCTCCAACGCTTGCGAACCTGCCTTCTGCTTGCCACCAGGTCATCAATCTCTTTCTCCCTCCTTCCCTTTGATCTTATTGCGTCTTCTCTGATGGTCACCTCACCATACCTGTTGCTGCATTCTTCATACAAGATTTCCCTGAACAGATTTAGCTTGGCTACCACTGACCCGCGCAGAGCTTTTTGCAGCAGCCCGCTCAGATGTTCGTCCAACTTTCTCTACTCCTCAGCTTCGTTGGCCTTTGGTCACTTGATCTTATTCCTTCGGAGTGGGTTCTTCAGGTTCCTGGCCCTTTGGCTCGACTCCGTTCTTGAGTCACTCGGGGGTGCTACTGGGTTCACTTCTTGAGGTTCTTCAACATCCCTTTCTTCCTCCTCCCTTTCCACCTGCTCCACCTCTGCAACATTGGGCCCGTTGGCACTATGGTTGTCAACCCGGCCTTGGATCCCATTTGTCTGACCTGCCCTTACCAGGGCAGTGCAAGGTTGCATTAGGCTACCACAACCACACTTCTTCTTTCTCATGTGGATGTGAAGTCCCCTCAGAGTTGTTGTTTTCCCAGCCGCACCCACACTTCCTTGGGATCTTCTCTTTTGCCGATATCCTTGCGTTCGTTCTTTCGTTGACCTATCATACCGCTTCTGAAGATATTGATTTAACCACATGAGTCTTATGGATTATTTTTTTTACTAATTTATGGGATTTTTGGAGCTTCAACATTTTGGCACCCATTCACTTGCATTGTATGGACCAAAAGAGCTGAGAATCTAAAATCTATTTTTTTGTTCTGCAGATTAAAAAGTCATACACATCTGGGATGACATGAGGATGAGTACATGATGAGAGAATTTTGATTTTTGGATGATTTATCCCTTTAATGTGGACAACTCCATGCTGTAGATCAGATTAAAGTCTTTATTTGGGATTTTACAAGGGGGTTTCTGTTATGTATTTTCACAATGGGCCATTGTGATAACAGAAAACCTAATCATGCAAAATATCTGACAGACAATTAGTCCTACAAATAGGCTTTTTTTATTTGAACAAAATATATTTTTTGTTTCTATGTTTTAATTTTACTATAAAACCGTAGACTTGTTTTGTGTAATTGTGGTAGCATTCATGTGTGCTAATCTCAATCATTATGACAAGGCGTATCTGCGTATTTGTCTCTTGTGCTTGCATCATGGACATGTAATTCGCTGGCAAAAGATTCAATTGGTTATCACAAAACCTCCTACTTTCGATAATCAGAAACTTCTCCCAACTGTGCGCAGTACTTCAAGTCTGACGCTTTGTCAAAACATTTCTCGTCTGGACCTGGCTGACCTTGTTACATTAGCGCATATTGGGTGTCCTTGCTATCACTCACAGACATTATGAGGAATAATTAGTCAACATTTGACAGTAACATTGCACTGCATTGCTACTGGAGTCTGATGCATGACTTACTTGGTACTTAAGCAATATATAAAAATATATTTTAATTAAGGCACATTAAAAAAATAGCTTTTTTTGCATTTAATATTTTTCCTACTGGTATGATCTATGGTCATTCAAATAGTAATATTTTATAATAATAATTAAAAAGGCATAGTATTACAGTATACAAGTTGTCTTATTTGTTTATCAGTATTTTGTTTTATATTATTTAGAGATCTATTTAGCTGAAATACATTGAATGCATTTTCTCCACTTTGCTTGTTTTTTTTTGTAAGACTGGTATTTGCCTCTCAAATATCTCATCAAATCTATTAAACTCTGTCTCTTGTAAATCAAATCTAATGCAATTTATATCTTGTGTGCAAGGATGCCCTCTGAAAGGAAGGAAATAATATTGACTTACATTTTCATGTGAGGTTGCTGTGAGCTCCTATTTCACATCGACACAAAGCCACACAATTAAAAAGAAATGAGCAAATAAAATCAATGCGGATCACTTACATTGTGGTGACAAAGGACAATAGAGGCCTAAATCTTAATTAGCCTTTGTAATTAGTAGAATGCATGGAGGAAAAGCCGATACGGTGACAGAAAGCTTTTGCTGGCTCAGCATTAAATGAGATAATTAATTTTTGTCATTCATTGATTAATGCAAAGACGAGAGCTATGTACAGAAGACCATACTAGCATACCTATCCAACCAATTATGCAGTATACTGTACAGTGTTCATACTGAGCATGTTCTGAAACCATACTAAGAATGCATATATTGTGTACTGTATAAGAACATGCTTAGTGTTAGTAAGCATACAGGAAGTTCAAGCATTTCTATAACATATTTTAGCTTTTTACACAATGCACAAAATACATCCATATGTAACATTTGTGCCCTTAAGCTACAGTATGTACACACACTGAGGGCACGTTACCTGGCATAGATTATACTGTGCCACCTTTCACTGTCACTGAATATCCCAACAAGGTGCTGACGAGAAAAATGATAATGATGTTCTGGTCATAAAACTGGGCCATGGCTGTTTATCATGAGAGCATATAACGGATGTTGCACTGCCAGTCATAAGCAAACATATGAATCCGCTCATACGCTGCATGAACTTGCACCATAATGAATTTTATATCCTTCACTGACCTCAAAACAAACCACTCAATGACACCTTGAAAATGACACTCAAAATGTGTTTCAATGTGATGCAAAACTCAAAATGGGTGAATTTCATGAAACCTGTCAAGAACATGACGAGGTCATATTTTCAAAGTAAATTGTAAATTTGAAAGAATTAAGGTATTTATACATCATACTATTATTTGTTGTTGTACTGCTTTTAATTAATGCAATACAAATAAAAAGTATATTACATTTTTACTAGACAGTAATGTGTATCAGTCACAGCCGGTTTGATCCATTTGTGTTTACTTTCTCTTCATGTGTTTCAGGTGCCGCTGGCTTGTGGAATCCACGTTTCCATGGGAACCCTGATTGTTTCCATGGGAACGCTGATCATGCCAACTTTCAGCTGATGAGTGGCACCTGACCGTGGTTTGTTTTTTACCTATATTAACCCCACTCTGTTTCAGGTTCATTGCTAGATTTTTGTGTGTTTCACTCACTCACTCACTCACTCACTCACTCACTCACTCACTCAAATTGCAGAAGCATAGATGATTGTTTTAGGTTCTGAAGTGTTGCTCCCAAAAGCTGCTCAAACAACTTCTCAGTGGAATTTCTAACTGAAAATAATCAACTAAGCACAAATCTCTCTCTCTTGTGTTCTCTCTCATTGCGTGTTTTCTGTATTGGTTGCCAGACTTTGCCGTAGTGCACGGATTGTGGTTCCCTTCCTGTTGGTTGCATCCCTCGCATTGACGCATCACCTGAGTATTCCTCATTGATTATTGTTCTATACCGGATCTGCTCTTCACACTACCACAATGCACACAAACCTACAAACACACTATCCTCCAGAGGATTCCTCATGGATCTGTGCTCCATACTACCACAGTGCACACAAGCCTACGAACACACTCCTCTCCACGCTGCAGTCAGTGCCGGGTCTCCAAGCTTTGCCAGCTCTGCAGTGTTTAATATTTAATAAAGTCTGTTACTTTGCATCTGACTTGGATCTATGGTCTCATCCTTGACATAATAAGAATCTATTAAGAATCACCTTTGAGAATAATGGCATTTACATTAAATGCAACTGTCATGAAAATGTCACAATGCAAAAAAAATAAAAAATTCAGAGTTGTGTAATCATAGCATTTACTTTGTCTTAAATTATGATCAATATTATTAATTTGCCAACCCCCAACATTAATGTGATAACTGTTTAAAAGACTTCTAACCTGGTCTAATGTCAAATCGTAATAGTATGAGATCTTAAAATCATAAGTAATAATTTGAGTTGACTTGTACAAAAACGCATGACTTTTACTCCAGGAGAGAAAAATCAACAAACCAAGGAATTATGTTGTTACATTTTTTTCTATGTTTTAACCCAAACCCTAAACTTAATCATGAATTGGAAAAACATAGAGAAACTTCATGGTTTGAACTAATATGAGGGAAGCGTATTACAGGTTACTGACATACATCAGTCAACTGTATCACATAAATAAACATGGAAATATGAATCAAATAAAAATAAAGTGTTGGATAGGGGGCAATCTAAAATTGAATAGGCTTACCTGTATTGTGTTGATTTGAAATTCTGTTTGTTGAGTGGTTGGTCTCCAAAGGAATAATGGTTGTGCCTTTTTATGAGCCAAGTTGTACGATATCTTATGATTTTGCCATCTTTAACAAATTATTATTGTCATGAAACTGTACTGAGGACATCCATTAAGAAATAGAACCATTAAATTACAACTTCTGGCTCATAAAATGGCATGAGATTTTGGGCAGGATTAAATGTTAGTCGGAGGAAGGGGAGGGTCTTTGTGAATCAATTATTTTTGCAATTATTTTTAATTTGGTGCTGCTATTTTGGTGCAGAAATTACACTTTCCCTTAAGTCGTAAAATGTCTAATGCTGTTGAAATGTTTAATCATACTTTAATGTCGCATTACAGGTTTTTTTAATTATCTCCATGGTGAGTTGAGCGTGGATGCCGTGGTGGATGGGGTGAAGTCTCCACACGCGCTATGTCTCCATGGTAACGTGCTCAAAAGCCACGTGATAAGATGCATGGGTTGACAGTCTCAGATGCAGAGGTGCTGGGATTTGTCCTCCACCACCTGGATTGAGGCAAGTCACTACGCAACCATGAGGACTTAAAAGTGCATTGGGAATTGGGCATTCCAAATTGGGGAGAAAAACTATATTTTCAGCTCGTCACATCCTCTGGAAGGTTGTTCCAGAGGCATGGAGCATAATGGCTGAATGAGGCATCACCAAATGCTTTTGTTCTGCTATGTGGCACAGCTACAAGAGAGGAACCTGTGGATCTGAGGTTATGAACTTCCTAGTTCATAAACCAAAAGATTTTCTGAAAGGTAGTCTGGTGCTAGGCCGTGTAGTGCCTTATAAACTGATAAAATAATTTTAAAAACAAAATAAAAATAAACAGATAAACAGTGTAAAAACTTTAAAATAGGCATAATGTGTGATCTCCTTTTGGTCTTAGTCAGCACTCGTGCAGCAGAATTTTAAATTAGTTGAAGATGATTTATTGTATTCTTCGGTAGACCAGAAAGGAGAGCATTAGAACTGTCTAGCCTGCTAGTTATGAAAGCATGTATCAGACACTCTGTGTTGCTCGGAGAGAGAAATGGCCTCACATTGGGAATGTTCTTCAAATGATAAAAAGCTATTTCTGTGACACCCCGCACATGAGCCTTGAAATTAATAGCAGTGTCAAAAATCACTCATAGATTTCTTGCTTCATGGCTTGGGATTGAGTCCTAGTGTATTTAGTTTGGGAGTCAGTTTCTCTCTTTGAGCCTATGATCAATACTTCTGTTTTATCCTGGTGAGATGTAAACAATTCTGTGACATCCAGGCCTTTATATCTGAAGTACAGTTAACAAGATACAAAAAAAAGGATCACCATGGAGGAAACAAGCGATGGTGGAGGGGTGGGTGCAGCAGAAGGATGGCGGTCTGGTGACGAGCCCTGGGTCAGCGCAGTATAATGGTTTTCCAGCCTCAGCTCCTGAGACGGTAGGGGGCGGAGGATTTCCCTCTGTCTTCCACACTTGCCTCTGTCAACTACACGTTTCCACTTCTGTTCGCTCATGCATGGTGTGGAGCAGGAGTCTGTTGAGTCACATGCTCAAATGGTACATTGTCCTCTAGGGAATTACCATAGAGTAGTATGTGTAGTTTCACACAACACCATACTACAGTATAAATAAATTGACAAAAAGATACTGAAAGCTTCCTGAATGTTTTCAGAAGGTGCAGGGAGACTGACTCAATTGTGTCCTTCCCAGTGCTCCATTGGAGTGGGCAGTTGCTGTAGAGCTCTTTTAATGCACTTTGTTGGCCTAGATTCTCTGATTTGTGGATTTTCCCACACTTGAACATGGGTAGTGTAGTTTCTTGCCCCAAATTATGCCATTAAAACATTGAAGCTCGGTATGTCTATCTGTAAAGGTTTCTTTTGCATCATTACAAATAATTTTGCCTGTGGCATAGTTTACAATTCCACGTAGTATTCACTGGACATCTTAAAGCCAAGAGAGAAGGCAAAACTGCACATTCTGCAGCTCTATTCTCTGCCTGATGCTGTTTGACACTGCTGTGACCATGATCATTCAAGAATTCAACAAATCACTAATCAAGTTCTAATGATAATGACAGATGCTAATGGCATCTACCCACCCAGTAGAGCTCAGTGTAGGCAGTGATCTCAGACAACTGAAAGTTGCACAACATTTGCCAGATTTCATAGAGGTTATTTAGTTACTTTGAGACCTGAGGCTGTATTATAAAACAGATTATGAACCAGTCAGGCTTCTTTTTGATTCCCTACGTAATGTTCACTGTTCCCAACACACTCATCAGGGGATATCTGTAGAAGTTCACTTGACAGAATTTGTTCTTTAAAAATGTCGTTTTATGTCACTTGTGCTACACAGATTTGGGGTTTTGAGTATGATTATTATAAGCTATTGTAAATACACACATATATATTAAAAATAAAATATAAAAATATCTAAATCAATTAACTAAGCAGATTCAAAATGGTAACTGATAATTTATGCTGATTATACATAATAATATATTGGTTGGTTGGCAGGTTGTTTGTTGGTTGGCGGGCTGTCTGGCTGGCTGGCTGGGTCATTGGTTGGTTGGCTTGTCGGTTGGTTGGCTGGTTGGTTTGTTGGCTGGCTTGTTGGTTGGCTGGCTGGTTGATTTGCTGGTTGGTTTGCCAGTAGGTAGGCAGAACTGTGAAATTGTTTTGCACTTGTTATTTTTGTATGAGTACTTAAACAGACTGTATGCTCACAACTCAAAAATATGATTTATTTTGCCATAGTACTGTAGATTAGATCCAGGATACATTGATATATAATAAAAATAACAATATATATATATATATATATAACATGGATGAATTACTTTTGCTGTGGAAAATTTTAAATATTTCTAGACCAACATTTTTTATTTATTATTATCATTATTATTTTATTGCTTCCAAAAATCCAGTCTATTCTCCTAAAAAGTATACAATGTAACTCCACCACACACTCAAATTATGTGCATTACATGGAAATGAAAGATAATTTAATAAAGGACACTTTCACTACTTTAATGTATTTTCATGTATGTTAAACTTGTATCACATGTACTGGAATAAATATATGATCATGGCCTTGGGTAACTTTTATTGTATGGAAGAAAGGTGCAATTAAAGTAAATGATGACTGAGGCTAACAAGCTGCTTAAAATCTCTTTTTGTGTTTCACAGAAGACGGGTTAATAAAAATACGGGTTACTAATGATATGTGTAGCAAATCCCCAGCCAGACAATGGTGAAGCGTACTGATGTTTCCAGAAGCCTTTATTTATGTTCAGCTGTCAGCCTTGGTTTAAACACAAATCTACTTTTCTTTCATTACAACCTTTCTTCTTGAAACACCGTAAGAGCTACGGGACAGATAAATAACATAAAATTAGCTCTTACAAACATAAACATTACCCAAAGGCTGAATTAACCATACAAAAAAAAAAAAATTTACGTTAGTTTTGACTTCACATGACACGAGAGATAATAATACATTCAAACACTTCACAGTTGAATAGATTAAACTACGTATTACTGCACATAAACATTAAGCAAGTTAAACACACAGTACCTTGTTCCCGTTCCAGCTAGGAGCTTAAATTATCCCTTTCTTTAGAGCTTTATACGATTATGCGAAATGTGATTTTTTTTCTCCTTACTTCTGTGGGTGCGTCTCATTAACTAGTCTCACCCTTTTAGATGCGAAATTAACGTTCCACTAGGATGCGCCAAAATAAAAGACTCATAATATTAACAGAAAATTAATAAAATAAAGCTCTGAAATGATTACTTACACTTTCCTTAGAGTTAGTTACACTCCCACCAATCATGAGTAAATAATGGAACGGTACACAGTCTGCATTATGCACGAATGATTTTGACTGAAAATTGCCTTACGAGACTGTATAAGGACAAAGACGACTTATGCCAAAGTTAGAAACTTAACTATAACTATGTAATATTATGCACTATGGAGGCGGAGGGAGCAGATTTAGCTAGTCTCCAGCAGCAGGACAAGCTTCTGGACTGGGAGCTCAACTTCGGATACCTTGTGAAGACGCTCCCCTTTTTTGCCAAGCTTATTGTCACCAAGCTGGATTTTAACTCTCCGTACAAGTCCATCTTTATCAGTAGTGGTTTCTGAAACTCTACCCAATCTCCACTCGTTCCTATGCACGTCCTCTCCCTTCATGATTACAATGTCTCCAACTTGTAAATTTCTCCTTGGAGCATGCCAGCGCTGTCTGAGTGCAATGTTGGCAAGGTATTCCTTTCACCAGCGACTCCAAAACTGTTCTGCAAGGTATTGAACATGTCTCCACCTTTTCCTGCCATACACGTCTTCTCTGACGAATTCACCTGGGGGGGGGGGGGGGTAAGGCCTGAACAGATTTCATTGTCAGAAGATGATTAGGGGTGAGTGGTTCAAGGCTATGAGGGTCGCTGAGGTTGTCAACAGTCAGAGGACGGCTGTTGACTATAGCCATGGCTTCATAGAAAAAGGCCTGTAGCGAAGCATCATTTAGTCTACCAGAGGAAAGGGCAAGAGTGGACCTAAGAACGCTTCTCACTGTCCTTATTTGTCTTTCCCACACTCCTCCTGCATGGCTGGAATGGGGTGCGTTCATGCTGAAGTCACACTGCTTCTCTGCAAGAAATACAGCCAGACGATCTGCATCGACTTCCTTTAGAGCTTCTCTGAGCTCATTTTTAGCTCCGACAAAGTTACTTCCTTGATCAGACTTGATCTGACGAACAGCACCACATATGGCGATGAAACATCGGAGGCCATTTATGAAGGCATCTGTCGACATGTCTTCAAGAATCTCAATATGTTGTAAGCAGTTTCAACTCTTCTTGATACACATTTTTCTGCAGATCTTTGATTAGGCAATGTTCTGCCTCTTCTCGTTCTTTTATAGTGGTGAGACTGTTTGATCTGTTCTTGCTTATGCACCTGAGAATGCGTGCAACCGCTCGCGTAGCTAGCGGCCAAGATGAGAACTTGGACAAGCGATCAACGAGGCTCACGCTTTCAATGGTTTTTGTACGGAGCGCTAGAGCACTCCTGACCTCTGGATCTCCGACTGTTAACTCTGGTACTTCATCTGTAGCCAGCTTTATTTCCTTGTTCCATAAGAACTTGGGCCCAGTGAGCCAGGTAGATGACAAAAGCTCACAGGCAGTTAAGCCCCGAGAAGCATGGTCAGCAGGATTCTCATTTGTTGGGACATATCGCCACTGTTGTGGGGCTGTGCTGAGCTGAATCTTCTGAACGCGGTTAGCCACAAATGTGTGGAATCGTCGTGCTTCATTTCTTATATAACCTAAGACCACTTTAGAGTCGGTCCAGAAGAACTCTTCTGCGTTAATACGTCCCAATTCCTCCTTGAGCATGTTGCTTATCTTCACGGAAACGACTGCTGCTGTCAATTCTAATCTTGGGATAGTTGTGACCTTGGTTGGAGAGACACGTGATTTTCCTACAACTAAGGCACAATTAATATCTCCCTCTTCGTTTTGGAGTCACAGGTATGAACACTGACCGGCATCAGAGAAGTGATGCAGCTCTGTCTTTGAGACCCTTCCAAATCCAGCAGGTGAGTAGGTATGGGATATGGTGAAATTATCTAACTGGGCTAGATCACTTCTCCATTGCTCCCATTTTGGGCGAAGCTCGTCAGTGAGAGGATCATCCCAGCCAGTGCCCCGTCTGCACATTTCCTGAAGAATGATCTTCGCTTTGAGGACGACTGGCGCCACAAACCAAAGAGGATCGTACAGAGAAGCCACTGTAGATAAAATGCTGCGTCGTGTTGCAGGCTGCTCCTTGAGGCTGACGTTAAGCCTGAAGCGGTCAGACTCCACATCCCATTGAATCCCGAGAGCTCTCTCAAGTGGCAAATCATCAAACGCGAGGTCCATATCCTTCATGACAACAAGCTATGCGAGCTGAGAGCGCGGATCTCTTTCCAACGAGAGACGAGAGAATGCTGTGTTATCTGTTTTACGGAAACCTGGTTGTCCGCGGAGATTCCAGACTCGGCCATCGAACCCACGGGTTTCTCCGTGCACCGAGCGGACAGAGCGAAAGACCTCTCTGGTAAAAGCAGAGGAGGTGGTGTATGTTTTATGATCAACAAATCATGGTGTGATCAGAGGAATGTACATTTTATCAGGTCTTTCTGCTCTCCTGATCTGGAATTTCTCATGCTTCTGTGTCGACCATTTTGGCTACCGAGGGAATTCACAGCGGTCATCATCACAGCTGTGTACATCCCCCCACAAGCCGACACAGACCGGGCACTCAGGGAACTGTATGGCAGTATAAGTGAGCAGGAAACCGCGCACCCTGAGGCCGCGTTCATTGTTACCGGGGACTTCAACAAAGCCAATTTTAAAACAATAGCTCCAAAATTCCACCAACACATCAACTTCAACACACGAGGGGACCGGGTTTTGGATCATTGCTATTCTCCTTTCCGGGATGGCTACAAATCCCTCCCCCGCCCACCATTTGGCAAATCTGACCACTCTTCCGTTCTGCTTCTGCCCGCTTACAGGCAGAAACTGAAACGGGAATCACCCGCCCTCAGAATGATCCAGTGCTGGTCGGACCAATCAGACTCTGCGCTACAGGACTGTTTTGATCACGCGGACTGGGAGATGTTCCGGTCTGCCTCCGATGACGACATCGAGGTTTACGCTGATAGCGTAACGTGTTTCATCAGGAAGTGTGCAGAGGATGTTGTTCCAACCAAAACAATACGGATCTTCCCCAACCAGAAACCCTGGGTTAACGGCGATGTTCGCGCGGCACTTACTGCGCGGACCACCGCTTTTAATTCCGGGAACGCGGAGGAGCGTAAACAAGCCAGTTATGCCCTCCGTAAATCCATCAGCACAGCCAAACGCCAGTACAGGCACAAAATTGAAGGTCAGTTCAACACCACTGACTCCAGAAGTATGTGGAAGGGAATTAACATCATTACGGACTATAAACAGAATAAAAACTCCGCCATGATCACCGCTGCCTCTCTCCCGGACGAGCTTAATACATTTTATGCTCGTTTCGAGGACAACAACAACACCGCCCTCACGGAGAGAGCACTCGCGGCCGATACTACAGATGATGGTTCACTCTCCGTCTCTGTTGCGGATGTAACCCGATCCTTTCGACGGGTGAACATCCGTAAAGCCGCGGGTCCAGACGGCATTCCGGGCCGCGTCATCAGAGCATGCGCGAACCAACTGGCTGGTGTTTTTACGGACATTTTCAACCTGTCCCTCTCCCTGTCTGTAGTCCCCACATGCTTCAAAACATCAACCATTGTGCCTGTACCGAAGCAAGCCAAAATCACCTGCTTAAATGACTGGCGTCCTGTTGCCCTCACCCCCATCATCAGCAAATGCTTTGAGAGGTTGATCAGAGATCACATCTGCTCTGTTCTGCCCACCTCTTTGGACCCATTGCAGTTTGCCTACCGCAACAACCGCTCCACTGATGATGCCATTGCATCTACAATACACACTGCTCTTTCCCACCTGGAAAAAAGGAACACATATGTGAGAATGCTGTTTGTAGACTACAGCTCAGCATTTAACACCATAGTGCCCTCCAAGCTTGATGAGAAACTCCGGGCTCTGGGCTTAAACAGCTCGCTGTGCAGCTGGATCCTGGATTTCCTGTCAGGCAGACGTCAGGTGGTTAGAATGGGCAGCAACATCTCCTCATCACTGACCCTCAACACTGGAGCCCCGCAGGGCTGTGTTCTCAGCCCACTCCTGTATTCCCTTTACACACATGACTGTGTGGCGACACATAGCTCCAATGCCATCATTAAGTTTGCTGACGATACGACGGTTGTAGGTCTGATCACTGACAATGATGAAACAGCCTACAGAGAGGAGGTGCACACTCTGACGCGCTGGTGTCAGGAGCACAACCTCTCCCTCAACGTCAGTAAAACCAAGGAGCTTGTGGTGGACTTCAGGAAGAAAGACAGAGAACACAGCCCCATCACCATTAATGGAGCACCGGTGGAGAGAGTCAGCAGCTTCAAGTTCCTCGGTGTCCACATTACTGAGGAACTCACATGGTCCGTCCACACTGAGGCCGTTGTGAAGAAGGCTCACCAGCGCCTCTTCTTCCTGAGACGGCTGAGGAAGTTTGGAATGAACCACCACATCCTCACACGGTTCTACACCAGCACCGTAGAGAGCATCCTGACTGGCTGCATCACCGCCTGGTACGGCAATAGCACCGCCCACAACCGCAAAGACCTGCAAAGGGTGGTGCGAACGGCCAGAAATATCATCGGAGGTGAGCTTCCCTCCCTCCAGGATATATATAACAGACGGTGTGTGAAGAAAGCTCGGAGGATTATCAAAGACTCCAGCCACCCGAGTCATGGGCTGCTCTCACTGCTTCCATCAGGCAGGCGGTATCGCAGCATCAGGACCCGCACCACCCGACTACATGACAGCTTCTTCCCACAAGCAATAAGACTTTTGAACACATGATCCCTCATGATCAACAATCAGCACTGCACTTTATTAATCCTCATTCTGTCAATATATTCTCCCATTCAATTAGTGTTTATATATATTTATACCTGTATCTAGTGTATGTGTATTCTACATTGTGTGTATTGTGTACATTTGTTATGTAAATGTTGTGTAGGTATGTGTACATTTGTTATGTAAATTGTTTTGTGTAAATATGTTGTTATTGTCACTGTCATTACCGCATTGTTGCACGGAACTGCACACAAGAATTTCACCTGCTGTTGCACTCGTGTACACAGTAGTGTGACAATAAAGTGATTTGATTTGATTTGATTTGATTTGATTGATGTTGATTGCTCGTTCGGAGGGTGGTATACTCTCTAGTACCTCTCTGTTGTTAGACACAAACTTATGTAGTTGGAGACCACCCATGGTGCAGAGTTCACGAGCTTCCCTGGCAAGCTGAATAGCATCTTCAGTGTTTTCAACACTTACGAGCCCATCGTCTACATAAAAGTCCCTCATAACAAATCTCGAGCCTTGAGTGAAGATGTCGCGATTCTCCTTAGCTAGATGTTTCATCCCATAGTTTGCACATCCCGGAGAGGAAGCTGCACCGAACAGATGCACTTTCATGCGAAACTCGCTGGGCGGTGAGTTCAAGTCTCCTTGCTTCCACCAAAGAAAGCGCAGGTAGTTGCGATCAGCTTCGACCACATGAAACTGATGGAACATCTTCTGAATGTCGCACATCAATGCAACGGGGTGCTGTCGGAAACGGATGAGAACTCCACTTAAGTTGTTCAACATGTCAGGTCCAGAGAGGAGGTGATCATTCAAGCTTGTTCCTTTGTATCTGGCTGAGCAATCGAACACTACACAAAGTTTATCTGGCTTCTTTGCATGATGTACACCATGATGGGGAATGTACCATCTCTCACCTTTGCTTCCACCGTCCTTGACCTGCTCAGCATCTCCCTTTCCGATGACCTCCTCCATGAACTCAACATAATGCTCCTTATACCTTTCATCACGTTGCAATTTCCTTTTAAGGTGAAGGAGGCGTGTCATAGATGAGCCTTTGTTGTCAGGCAAGCTGGGTCTGGTTTTGAAGGGCAGAGGCATCTCATAATGGCCATGTATATTTTTCCTTATTCCCTTATCCAGTATGTTGAGGAATGTGATGTCGTCTTGTGACACAATTTTGCTGTCGTCACTGCCATCTTTGAAGTCGGACTCTAAAATGCGGATGACGTCGGTAGGAGTTACCGGAGGGAGCTCCTTAACTGTAATTCTGTGACACAGATGACGAGTACTCAACGCATCATGGGTTTGTAATGTGCGCCCTACAATACTCCACCCTAAATCCGTCCTTACAGCGTAGGGTTCCTCATCTCCTCCTAAAAGGACTTGCCTTGGTGCCATAGCTCTTGAGCAGTTGGAGCCGATCAAAAGGCCTACTACACAGTCCTTCAGTGGTTGGATTTCATCCACTATTTCTGCAAGATGACTCCATTGTTTAGCCGTCTCACAAGTGGGAATGTGAGAGCGGTTAACAGGTATGCAGTCCTTTGTATAGGCGACCGGAAGATCGACTTGAATTGCAGAACTATATCCTCGAACACGAAGGCCAGAAACACTTTCGCTTGTGAGAACTGTATCCTTACCACTCATAGTCGTCAGCTTCAGTTTCACTGGATACTTGTCAGCATTAAGACCATTACTCACTTCTTGATCAATAAATGTAGTATCGCTTTGAGTGTCGAGTAGAGCATAGACAAGTTTCTCAGTAGTTGGATCATTTCTAGATGAAACCCAGACTGGTATCACCATGGATATGTTGGATGAGCCTTCACCTGCTACACTGAGTGACGTTGCAGCAGCACCTCGATTTGTTTCTGGTTCTGATGTAGACCTTTCTCTTTTATAGTTGTCATCATGCAGGGCTGTAGGATGCTTTCCCTTGCAGTAGTCACAGAAATGACGATGACGGCAGTCTCTCACGCTGTGGCCGGGTTTCAGGCATCCATAGCAGAGTTTCTTCTCTTTTATGTAGTTGCGTCGCTCACCCAACACCATCTCAGTGAACCTGGAGCATGCATGAAGCTGGTGTCTATTATCTTGACAAAGGATACATGAAGTCTTAACCTTCCTCTGTTCTGACTTGTGGTTTTCATTGTCAGTGACTGTTTGAGTGGTAAGAACACTGGCCTTGTTTTTCTTCACGTCTCTGAGACTTCTCTTCTCAGTGCTAGAATCTGATGAACGAAGGGCATGAAAGGACGTAATGGGATTGCAAGCAATCTCAGCTTCAGTTGACGTGAATCTAGCAAACTCCTTGAAACTTGGGAATACTTGATTTTCATTTAGGCTTTGCGTGACTTGTCGGTTCCAGCGTAAAGCTGCCCAGTCTGGTAGTTTGTGAACGAGCTTCTGATTTTCTTCACAGTCATTTAATATGTCGAGACCCTTGACATGAGGCATGGCATCTTGACAGGCATTCAGAAAATCTGAGAAGCGTCTCAGTCCTTCGGCATCCTTTGATGGAATTCTCGGCCAGTTGGTGAGCTTCTCTCTGAATGCTCTCTGAATTGCGAATGGCTGGCCAAAGCGACGATTTAGTTTGTCCCAGGCATCTTGGTAGGCTTCATTGTCATTTCGGTAGAAGTTACCATCTAAAACCTGCCTTGCTGGGCCACCAACGTATTTTTTCAGATAGTATAGTTTTTCAGCTGGTGTGATTGCCCTTGAGTCAATGAGTGAGGTGAATGCTGCCTTCCATTCAATGAAGTGTATGGGATCGACATTGAAGACAAATGGCTCAGGAACAGGAAGCCTATTTAAAACTATGTTTTCTTGAAGGATCTGAGCGAGAGAGGGAATGTCTGTATAACGGGGCGATGCAACTTGAGAGAGGGGCACTGTAGTTACAGGCACATTCTTTGCTTCCATGTTCCTTTCCTTTTTAACATCGTTAGCATCCTTGTGTTCTGTCTCCTTATCGTAGATCTTCAACTTGGCTTGAGCTGCCCGTATCTCTTTTTCTGCCTGCAATCGCTCCAACTCACGCCTTTGTGCCTCTAGAGCTTTGCGTTGTTGTTCCTCTAACTCTCTTATGGATTCCTTTTGCCTTTCTTCCTCTAGCAGCATCTGATAATTTGCTTCTTTTACTGCTAGCTCAGCTGCTGCAGCCACACGTTTTGCTGTGATGGCTGTAGTTATGGAATAGTGCTCGGACTGGCTGTGACTTATCAAAGAAGCTGCGGATCCATAGACAGACTTTGCGTAGTCATGGCGGAGCAGTTCATGAAGGCGGTTTCTTTCCTGCTGTTCATTAAACTCGCTTTCATCATCTATAGCTCTGGTGTAGGCAATGTTGGTGATTTCTGTGGTCACCAATTCACACGTATCAACTCTTCTTCTTATGTCGGTGGAGGGTGTTGTGATATTTCGAATTTCATAATAAATGGTCATTATGTCTTCTTTATCTTTCTTAAGCTCTTCAATGAGAGGCCAGAGCTGACTCTCTGACATATAAGTCTTTAGCTGATCTCATGCCTTGCGTGTGTGGAGCTTCCACTGCTCGTACATGGCATACAGCCTTTTCTCCTTTTTCTTGGCCTCTTCATATTGATGAGCGCGCATCTTCTCCGTAGGATGGCGTGTGCGTTCAGAGCGTCTAGGACCTTCAAGAGCATTATCATCCTTATTAAACTTGCCTTGGAGGTCAGTTAGACTTTGTTGTTTAGCTTCATTTGTTTCCTTCAGACACGGTCTCTCTGATGAGTCTACCATTATGTGGGCTTCACTTTGTAAATCTTCATGCTGATAACCAGCCATCTGCTCCTCCACCTCCTTCTCATTACCTGCCTCTGACATTATCACCTAAAATGTTTTACCTCTAATAGCAGAAGAAGACCCCTTTAGAAGATATAATCAAGACCTTGTTATGAACAGTGTAAACATAAAATATCAGAACATCAGATTATAGCTAGCACATATGCATTTACATATAGATACCCAAATAACTGTAAATGTCAATGTAAATACCACAATAAACAAAGTTATCAAAGTTCTTAAATCCAAAGTGTGAGAAATATAAATGCTTCAATAAACACAGTTAACAAATAAGACAGATGCAAAGTCCAAAAAAATGTCTATGTGTCCTTAATTAGAAAGAGTCCATGTGGATGTATGCAGGCATTTGTAAAATGCAACCACAGTTTATTTTGTTGCTCTCCTTGCTGAGCCGTTGAGTATTAAATGTTCAGTCCAAGAAGCCATTCATCCGTTGTTCGCCTTATTGCTGTACTATAGACTGTAATATAATGGGTTAATAATCACAATCCTGCATCAATGTCCGTGAGTGTGACTGTACTTGACCATTGCACCGAATTCGTGAGACCGCTGTCCAAGTAGGTCAGGCACGAGGTGTGAGGATGCAACTCGATGAGTCCACGCTGACAACACGTGGCGATGTCGGTGAAGCTGTAGCCGGCGCCGTGAAGAACCTCCGTGGTCCGTCGTAGACAACGAGTCATCGGTATCGATGCGGGTGAAGCTCTTACTGTAGCAAATCCCCAGCCAGACAATGGTGAAGCGTACTGATGTTTCCAGAAGCCTTTATTTATGTTCAGCTGTCAGCCTTGGTTTAAACACAAATCTACTTTTCTTTCATTACAACCTTTCTCCTTGAAACACCGTAAGAGCTACGGGACAGATAAATAACATAAAATTAGCTCTTACAAACATAAACATTACCCAAAGGCTGAATTAACCATACAAAAAAAAAAAAAATTACGTTAGTTTTGACTTCACATGACACGAGAGATAATAATACATTCAAACACTTCACAGTTGAATAGATTAAACTACGTATTACTGCACATAAACATTAAGCAAGTTAAACACACAGTACCTTGTTCCCGTTCCAGCTAGGAGCTTAAATTATCCCTTTCTTTAGAGCTTTATACGATTATGCGAAATGTGATTTTTTTCTCCTTACTTCTGTGGGTGCGTCTCATTAACTAGTCTCACCCTTTTAGATGCGAAATTAACGTTCCACTAGGATGCGCCAAAATAAAAGACTCATAATATTAACAGAAAATTAATAAAATAAAGCTCTGAAATGATTACTTACACTTTCCTTAGAGTTAGTTACAATATGTGTGTGAATAGGTTAAATATATTAAAATATCTCCCCAAAACAAAAATGTATTTATTTATTTACTTTAACCTTAAGTCATAGAAAAGTTCCCACAATTTAAAGAACCACCCATACTGTAATAATGATAATAATAATAATAATAATAATAAATAAATATAGCTGCAATCAGCAATGATGGACCCAAGCACCTGGTGGCTTTCTTACCGAAAGCCAGGTTCCACAATGCAAGGTGGAAAAAAGCATTTTTCTTTTGACATTATTCTAAACAATTTTGAAGCAATTTGGGTAAATATAAGAGCCACACATCCTGCTGCCAGGTGGTAGCATGATGACCGTGACCCAAACTTGTCACATCCATGTTACTAGCCCCCAAGACTAAATATAAGATATTTGGAACTTCATGTTTCCCATTTTTTGCCGTAAATGTATTGCTTCGCCATGACAACACAGTTCAAAATATAAAAAATCTGTTTGCAATTTAGCATCTACCATGTCTTGGCATGATGTTGCACAAATTTGGTTACATGCAAAGTCACATGAATCACCTAGGAGGAGTATTTAAAAGCTCATAGACTACAAAATTCAAAAAATACTAAATGGCTAACTTCCTGTTGGGCGGAGCTAATAACTATAATTCTGAAAGTTATCCGGTTGATGAAAACTATATATATATAAGTACCAATTTTGGTGACTGTAAATGAAAATTGGGGTGTTACAGAGGCAATCTTACATGCCCGTTTTAAACCTTTTAACTGACACTGGCCAACAGGTGGGCTGTTTGTGTGTGGCTATAAAACAGTTGCTTTGTTTTATATCAAACACTTCATCAATATTCACAAACTTGGTATCGAATGAAAGCTTAAAAACTCAACTTTTATCTTCTGCAGTCTATTTTGCAATTATGACAGTGAAAAATGTTGCATACTACCCCCATCACACTGGCAGGCATGAAGCAGTCCCCAGAACCTAGGGGGACGGCTAACTGCTCAGGAGTATAAGGACTATAGAAGGCCATGGCTTTCTCTCTATTGTTCTCCCCCCCCAAAAAAGGAACAAAATCATTCGGCTGGGGGCCAAATATATGGTCCTGGGGGGTGTCCCTCCAAGGAGGAGGGCACCGCGGAGACTACACCGGGGGGGTTAGGGGTTACAACACATAGTCTTTACCAGTTATGAGCGGAAGCACATCATGCGGAGCGGCATCATGGTAGATCCTAACCAATGTGGGCATCACACAGGGTTGCCTAGGGGGACAACCAGCACAAGTGGAGCACTTACCTCAGTATGGGGGCCTGGATGATGCCCGTACTGGTGCAGCAGCAAGCCTCTCCGAAGACTCGACGGCCGCTAGGCTAGGGAGGAAGTACATCCAGGGTTCACACTTCTTGCGAACACAACTGGGGAAAGAGCGCACGTCTTCACCTCAAGGGAGGGAAAAGGCACTATGCACAAGCGATACACCCAGCCAGCTGACCCGAACTTAACTGTTTGTGTCACCTGATAACACACGGGATGAAACTGGCTCAACCCTGAGGTTATAGAACCTTGACAAGGTGTTAGGTGTTGCCCAGCCCGCTCTACATATGTCTGCTAGAGAGGCGCCGTGGGACAACGCCCAAGAAGCCGCAACACCACTGGAAGAATGGGCTCGTAGGCCAGCAGGGGGTGGCATGTGCTGGCGTGGTATGCTATAGTGATGGCCTCGACAACCCAGTGGGCGATCCTCTGTTTTGAGACAGCGCTTCCCTTTCGCTGTCCACCAAAGCAGACAAAGAGCTTCTCGGAGCTTCTAAAACTCTGCTTGCGATCCAAGTAGATGCGAAGAGTGAGCACCAGACACAGCAACGACAAGGCTGATCCCTGAAAGGGGTCGTGGGAACCTTGGGCAAGTAGCCCTGTCGGGGTCTCAGGATGACGTGATAGTAAGCTGGACCGAACTCTAGGCATAGTTTGCTGACAGAGAACACCTCTTGATGGAGGTGAGCACCGTCAGGAGGGCGGTCATCAGAGAGAGCACCTTTAGCTCTGCTGACTCAAGGGGCTCGAAGGGATGCTGAGAAAACTGCACAAGGGTGGTTCTGACCTGGCATTGATGCAGGAGTTTTGTGGTCTCTCGGGCAGGCGATGCCAAACTTGGTGGTCGAGGAGCACCACCTATGGCTCTTGTGTCAAGATGAGGAAGGCTGACAAGGTACGGTTCCTTGACACCCCCATCTCCCAGGCTGGCCCATTCAGAGACACTCTCGAGGACAGTGGTCAGGAAGCAAACGGAGGCCATTCAGCATATCCTGCCCCGGCACGGATCAAAATCCCGCACCCCGTCTGCTCGTCTCAAGGGGCGCTCCCCTGTGGCAATGGCACCGGCTCCACCAGCAGCCCAGAAATGGCGTAGAGTCCCCCGCAGGAAGTAGACGCCCCCCGCCTCACGGCCTGCCACCAACAACCCGAGGAAATCTTCTAGGTGCCCCTGGGATGGGTGACCCAGGCACATGGAGACCTGCTGCAGGCCTAGAGATGGTAAGCAAACCACTCCATCCCACGGTGGAGGGCTAGGAGGAGAATCCTTGTTTCCTTTTATTTGATTCACCGCATGCCGGAAAGGCTGCAGTACCTACATTTTCAGAAAAGTTTCCTAATTTCCTTTTGTGTGACTTTAACACACAACAGTCTCTAGAATTTTCTCAGAATGGTGCCAAAAACAAAAAACATCCAGTAAGGGGCAGTTCTGCAGATGGAAATACCTTGTTGATGAGAAAATGGTTGATGAGAGAATGGCTAGACTGGTTCGAACTGACAAAGTCTATGTTAACTCAGATAACCACTCTGTAAATTGTGGTGAGAAGAATAGCGTCTCAGAATGATATTATGAGATGCGGGTAGGTGCTGTTTTGGTGTTATGAGGGGGACCTACAAAATATTAGGCAGGTGGTGTTAATTTTGTGGCTGATCAATGTATGTATGTATATATATATATATATTATTTATGAATCTTTTTATTATTTTAATTACATTGTTTTCCATATCATTGAACATAACACTAAGTTTATTTTACTGTAAAACAAGACAATTGAAACAGATTCAATACTGATTAATACATGTTTTTTGTGCATATCTAGATATTTTGCATACAGTATACATGTATGATCATAGTATACCTGAGTTTGTAATGAGCGTCAGTCACTAAACAAGCCAGTAAAAGTACTTTATCCAACAAACTGCATGTTCGTGTACACGCAAAGCCATTTAGTAATTTAATTGAGACTCAAAACCTGAGATGAGAGAGATGAATGCTTATAGGATAAGACTGAAATTATCTTTTCTAACTCGTTTGACCCCAGATCAGAGGTGGCATATTCATCAGGACAAGAATAAACCAACGACCTGATGTTTTCTTGGTAAAACTCATTTCCTGTGAAACTTGAACATTCGACAACAGTTTATTTTCTTGCTCTGATGAAATGCCATTTCAACATTGCAAAAACGTCTCGGTTACGTATGTAACCTCCATTCCCTGATGGAGGGAACGAGATGTCGTGTCGAAGAAGCGACACTAGGGGTCTCTCTTGAGCGCCAAAATATGCCTCTGATCTATGAAAAAAGGCCAATGAGAGTTGGCGAACAGTATTTGCATACCCCACCACCGGATACGGATATAAAGGCGAGGGTAATATGCTCGTTCATTCAGGATTTTTCTGAGGAGCCGGGAGTGTTCCGGGCACCTCAGCGGCTCGGCTCAGCGACGTGGCCGGGAAGACACAACTTCTCGTTCCCTCCATCAGGGAATGGAGGATACATACGTAACCGAGACGTTCCCCGTCTGTCGCTCACTTTGACGTCGTGTCGAAGAAGCGACATTAGGGGTCCACTTCAAATCACGCCATGTGTTAAGCCGTGTACGTGTACTGCTAACACAGAAGCGGGCAGGTATTCTACGTGCACCGGCGACCAACTGTGTTCAGACTGCACGTACTCTTCCCCAATGCCCCAAAAAAGTCGTCAGAATCCTTTTGGTTACCCTAGGGGGGAACAAGGTGACGCTCCCAACTAGGGAACGGGCCAAGCCTGGCTGGGCCTCTTTTCTCTCTATGTTTTCTCGGCATAGAGCAAGAGCAGCCGGGGCCCTTACTGCATCGAGTGAAGGGGGTCTTACCTGAATTCCTATTCTTTCAGGGGGAAAAGACCCTGCGGAGGCCACACCCACCCGACAGGGGAGGTAAAGGTGGCGAAATACATCACATGGCCTCTTAGGTCGCATATGGAAAAAATGGCGTGGTGGTAGATCCAGCTTCAGGGAGGGGGGAGTTGCTACAACACAGCGGCCGGAGGGCAGTGAAAAAAACTGCCTAAGGGAAACGCGGGTCAGCTCGTAAGGTGACCGTACCGCGGAAGTACACACAGGAGGAGTCCGCGTAGGAGGCCTAACCTGTGGAGCACCTATTGCAGTAGGGGTAGCCTGGGGTACCCGTAGTGGACTGGGCCGGCAAGTTCCTCCACTGAACTGCGGACCCAAAAGGGCTAGGGAGGAATCAACCAGGGACCTATGGAGGGTCTCCTGGGAGAGAAAGCACACTGTTTTACCTCGGCAGAGGGAAAAGGCACTGGAAACAAGCGATACACCCGGTCAGACCGTCAACGTGTACCGAGTTCTACGGGCTCGGACCTGAGAGAACACGGGACGAGACTGACTCAACCCTGAGATTGTAAAATAGAGTGAGCTCGAACCCACAGAGGGGATGGCACGGCCTGGGTGGGATAGGCCAACAGAATGGCATCCACCACCCAGTGGGACAACCTTTGTTTGGAGACAACATTCCCTTTCTGCTGTCCTCCAAAGCAGACAAAGAGCTGCTCAGAGCACCTGAAGCTCTGGGTGCGTTCCAGGTAGGCACGCAAGGCACGTACCAGACACAGCAGTGAGAGGGCTGGGTCTGCCTCCTCCCGAGGCAGCGCTTGCAGGTTCACTACCTGATCTCTGAAGGGCGTGGTAGGAACCTTGGGCACATAGCCCGGTCGAGGTCTTAGGATCACATGAGTGTCTGCCAGACCGAACTCCAGGCAAGTGTCGTTAGTAGAGAACACTTGCAGGTCCCCGATCCTCTTGATGGAGGCAAGTGCGATCAGCAGGGCCGTATTTAGAGAGAGGGCCCTGAGTCCAGCTGATTCTAGCGGCTCGAAAGGGGATCTCTGAAGACCAACGAGGACCACCGAGAGATCCCAGGAGGGGAACAGGTTTAG
The DNA here is from genome assembly GCA_032164185.1 of Moxostoma hubbsi. NCBI lineage: Eukaryota > Metazoa > Chordata > Actinopteri > Cypriniformes > Catostomidae > Moxostoma > Moxostoma hubbsi. Next base: position 28,559,663 of record JAVLUX010000012.1, read on the forward strand.
CCGGGAGGGATTTAACCTCCGGGCACCTCTTAGGAACCTTTTAAGGTTTAACAATTAAGTAGTGCTTGCCCAGAGACTTGCTGTCTACTGGGTCGTGGTGAGCTGCAATAGCGGCAACATACACCTTCACGGTGGAAGGGGACAGCCTCCCCTCCAACCTCTCCTGTAGGAACAGGAGTACTGACCTAACTGCGCACCTTTGTGGGTCTTCTGCCCGGGAAGAACACCAATTAATGAAGAGACGCCATTTCAGGGAGTAGAGTTGCCTGGTAGAGGGGGCTCTGGCTTGGTTTATCGTGGCTACGACCATGGGTGGTAGACCAGCTAGATCTTCCACGTCCCATCCAGGGGCCAGACGTGGAGGTTCCAAAGGTCTGGGTGCGGATGCCAGAGCATGCCCCGTCCCTGAGAAAGAAGCTCCTTCCTCAGGGGAATTCTCCAGGGAGGGGCTGTCGCGAGGAGTACGAGGTCCGAGAACCAGGCCCGGGTGGGCCAGTAACGAGCCACGAGAGTGACTTGCTCCTCGTCCTCCCTGACCTTGCACAGCACCTGTGCAAGAAGGCTCAATGGGGGGAAAGCGTACTTGCACAGCCCCACCGGCCAGCTGTGTGCCAGTGCATCTGCCCCGAGGGGAGCCTCTGAGCGGGCGTACCAGAGCGGGCAGTGGGAGGTCTCTCGGGAGGCAAACAGGTCTACCTGGGCCTTGCCGAACCGTTCCCAAATCAGCTGAACCGAGTGGGTGTCCGCTATCACATTGAGGTTGCCGTGGATGTGAGTGGCGCGCAGCGACTTGAGTCTGCTGGCTCCAGAGGAGGAGACGACGGACGAGTTGTGACATGTGGCGGGAGCGTACGCCGCCTTGTCGATTTATGTACACCACCGCAGTGGTGCTGTCCGACCTGACCTGACCAGGAAATGTTCGTCTCGAACTAATGGGAGTAACTTCCGCAGGGCCAAAAGGACGGGCAACAACTTGAGGCAGTTGATGTGCCAACGCAGCTGGGCCCCTTTCCAATGGCCTGCTACTGCGTGCCCATTGCACATGGCACCCCAACCCGATCTGGAGGCGTCGGTCGTGACCAAGACGCGTTTGGACACCTGCTGTAAGGGTACTCCTACCTGTAAGAAACAGAGGTCTGTCCAGGGGTTGAATGTTTGTCGGCAGGCGGGGGTGATTGTCACATGGTGTGTGCCGCGGCACAATGCTCATCTCGGGACTCGGGTCTGAAGCCAGTGCTGAAGTGGTCTCATATGCATCAACCCCAGCTGCGCGACCGCCGCGGAGGACGCCATATGTCCCAGGAGCCTCTGGAAAAGTTTTAAGGGGACCATTGTGCCTGGCCTGAAGGCGGCAAGGCACCTCAACACTGACTGGGTATGCTCGTTGGTGAGGCGTGCTGACATAGCAACTGAGTCTAACTCCATACCGAGAAAAGAGATGCTCTGGACTGGAGTAAGCTTGCTCTTTTCCCAGTTGACCTGAAGCCCCAAACGGTTGAGGTGCCTGAGCACCTCGTCTCTGTGAGTGCATAGTAACTTTCGCAAGTGGGCCAGGATAAGCCAGTCGTCGAGGTAATTGAGTATGCGGATGCCGGCTTCTCGGAGCGGTACAAGAGCTGCCTCTGCGACTTTAGTGAAGACGCGAGGGGACAGAGACAGGCCGAAGGGGAGGACTTTGTACTGATATGCCTGGCCATCAAACGCGAACCGCAGGAAGGGGCAGTGTCGAGGCAGAACAGAGATGTGGAAGTACGCGTCCTTCAGGTCTTCCGCTGCGAACCAATCTTGATGCCGGACGCAGGTTAAGATGTGTTTCTGCGTGAGCATTTTGAACGGGAGTTTGTGCAACGCTTGGTTGAGAACTCGCAAGTCCAAGATTGGTCGTAAGCCACCGCCTTTCTTGGGTACAATGAAGTAAGGGCTGTAGAAACCCTTCTTCATCTTGGTTGGAGGGACAGGCTGTATCGCATCTTTGAGCAAAAGATTGGCGATTTCCGCACGCAGGGACTGGGCATGTTCAAGGGGGGTGGGGGCCTGGCAAACTGAATTGCATAACCGAGTCGAATGGTCCGGGTCAGCCAGCGAGATGGGTTGGGAAGTGAAAGCCACGCGTCCAACCTCTGCACTAGGGGCACCAAAGGGACGATTAATTTTGACGTACCCGGCTGAGCTTCACAGCGGGGCTTCACAGATAGGGTGTCCTGAGGCTGGGGTGCTGAGAAAAGACTCAAAGCAATTACCTTGCTCCACACACCCGGCAGGGGGTGGGTTAGCGACTGAGGAGGCGGTCCAGGGTAGACGTCCTCTAGACTCGTCGGAACCGGCTGGCCGGGGAACAGTCATGGGGCTGGAGATGGATGGTTCGTGTCCAGGAAGCCGGGACTGTTGAGATCTGGAGATACAGAGTGCCGTGAGAACTGCATTTGCGAGCCAGGTGACCCAGAGACATAGGAAATAGCTCTTTTATTGAGAATGTGGGTACCGCAGCCCCATCTAAGGGGGGCGGCAAATGAAAATTGCTCTTTAACAACAAAAAAATCTCCTCCCGGCCCTCCACCGGGGGACGGAGTGGTCTTACCATCTCCGGAGCTAACACCTTGGTCGCTGGTTCGTCCATCTCAGGAGCGCCTGGGAGCCTTACGGGTCCGAGAGGGGGTCCAAGAGATGGGGGGCGTCTGCTTCCTGTGGTGTGCTCGACACTGGGGCTGAGATCTGGGCCCGGGTTGAGGTGGAGCAGGTTTCTTAGTCGCAGGGGGATGCCCTCGGCGAGCAGACAGGGCAGGGCCCTTGTCGGCAGGTGCAGGATGTGCGAGATGGCGGCCCGGGCAAGCATGTCGGACATCTGCGCGTCACCCTCAACCTGGGCGTGCTGGCCCGAAGGCGGCAGCACAGGGGAGGTATCAGCGTCAGACACCGTGCTCTCCATTGGAGTGGCGAGCTCATCCACCTGGAGCTCCAGAGGATAGGCAGACAGGCCGTGAGGCGAGCCGCTGTTGCCTCGAGCACGGACAGGAGTCAACGAGTGGAGCTGCACCCACTGCCCTCCCCAAATCGCCTCCATCGCCAGCCGCATCGTCCTCAATCCCGTGGGAAGAATGAGCGACACGGGGGGGCGGCTGTGACATTCTGTTGAAAGCAAGCCTCGACCGCAACGTTGCCATGGTCATATTTTCGCAGTGAGAGCATGAACCATCCACAAACGCTGCCTCAGTGTGATCGGTGCCCAGACACACGAGACAAAACCTGTGGTCGTCTGAAGCGGAGAGCACTCTACCGCATCCAGGAACTACACAGGGGCGGAATGGCATCTTTAAAAAGACGCTTCCTGAAAAGGACGTTCAACGCTGCTGTGTATTGCTCTTTTAGAGAAATAAACTCTTTTATAGAGAAAATTGCTCTTTATAATAAAACTCTTTTTGAACTCTGCGCTGTCGAAGCGCCCAGGGGCAAACTGCACGCCGTGCAGTGAAGGAGAAAAGCCGCTGAAGTGCGCCGTAGATCCAATAGCAAAGCAGAGCGTCAGAGGATAGAAGCAGGACGACCATCGGCTCCAAAGAAAATTTCTGAATGAACATGTGTATTTCCCTCGCCTTTATACCTGTATGTCCGGGGGCGGGGTATGCAAATACTGTTCGCCAACACTCATTGGCCTTTTTTTCATAAATCAGAGGCATATTCGGTGCTCAAGAGAGACCCCTAGTGTCGCTTCTTTGACACAACGTCGAAGTGAGCGACAGACGGTGAACTGACTTTTTATTGCAGTTTTCTTGTGAAAAGAACACTAGAGGTGCTACAACATCTGTGCATTTTATTCTCTTTCATGACTATGAAATGTATTATGACTTTATAGGGTGTCGTTATTCATATATACTTCGTTATTTTATTACATTTTTCATTAAGTTTAAAGTGCAATTTGAATTAAGAAATGTCTTGTTTGTTGTTCTTGTTTCAAAAAATAAAATACATTTTAAAGCAAAATCAAAAAAGCAAAAATTCACCTGATTAGCTGTTTGTTCAGAGGCATGCAGTATGAGCCTGTCATGTGAAACAAGCCATGTAAAGAGTTTTCACTCTTTTTTTTCTCTGTTTCACTCTTCTAAAGACTGTTTGCAAGAATAATGTAATCTGTGAAAATGCAGCAAAATATCTCTGATCATCTCGGGAGGTTCTTTGACTTTAGTTTGCTTTATTTCCATGCGGTTGGCTTGCATTGTGCACACAACTCAGCAGGTTTAGAATATATATCTTTGTTTAAAATAAAGAAAAATGAAAGTGATTGAATTATAAAGTAATGCAAGACATTGCATTCTATTTTATTTTCTTTAGGCAGCATTAACTGTATTAACAAAACACAATACAACACAAATTCTAAAAGAAACATTATTTTGGGAACACAAGGGAATTTATTAGGTTTATTTATTTTTATTATTATTGTCTTCACATTTATAATCGTCTTTAGTTCTTAATCTGTAGGCTATTAGTAATTTTTCATCTGTTGTGTTGACAGATGCTTGCGTGATGAGTCGTTGGAGATGGTAAATGTTGTTGACGATGTAATCGGATATCACAATATTTTTTTAGGCAATACATATATATATATATATATATACAGTGTTGGGAGGGTTATTTTTTAAATGTATTCCACTACAGATTACAGAATGCATGCTGTAAAATGTAATTTGTAACATATTCTGTTAGATTACTCAAGGTCAGTAACATATTCTAAATACTTTGGATTATTTCTAGATTTTTTAATTGTTTTGACTATAAAAACTCTGCCAGTACAGTAAGACAAAAAAAAAATAAAAAATACATTCTCTGAAAAACCTAAATATCTTATGAAGTGTTGTTTCTAAAACAAGTTTAATCAAACTGACCTTGTTTAAGGATTTTTAGATATTTTTACAGAAAAACAATACAAAAAATATTATCAAGATTACGATTTTTGGCCTAATACCAAATGTCTAGAAAAGAAGAAATTATGATCCAATGTGAATTTTCTTGATAAATAAATAAATATTAATGTGCCTGGTAACATGTCTAGAAATAGCATTTTAGCTTAGAGTAAAGCTGACAATTTACACAAGGTTTATTTATATTTATTCTGCTACAAACTTCAAATGTAATTCTCTGTCTGCTTGTATGAATGTAACACATCATAAGAAAGTGTTTACTCTCTGATCAAATGCACTTTGGATCGTATAATTTATATGTATACATTTTTCCATCTAAAAGGACTAAATATTAAATGAAACAAATGACAATAAAATGCAAATTAATCTCTTCAGTAATCAAAATATTTTTGAATGTAGTTGTATTCTATTTACCAATTATAAATTGAAACTGTAGTTGAATACAGCTACTTTTGTATAGTTAGTATCTTAAATACATAATCCCGTTACATGTATTCCGTTACTTCCCAACCCTGTATATACACGTATATACACATACATACACATATTCAATTATCTTTTTCAATTTTAGATTATTTACAAAAATAGAAAAATCGCAAACATATCAGTCGAAAAACTAGTCTATTGAACCAGTTTCCAAAAGGGATTCCCAGATAAGGCTGTTTGTGTGAAAGTTTGGTAAACCACATAACTCCTGAAATCGATTCATGGAATGAGGCTAGACTGGTGTGAGACACAGTCTCTGTATGTCTTCTCAGGTATGCCAATCAATGCAGGTGAGAAGGGCAAATCAACAGCAGCTGTGGGTAAATGCCACACATGCTGCATGGACCAAAGGTCAGTCCTTAGTGCCCGACCACCAAAGCTGATCTCACAAAGTGATGATATTTCAAAGACTAATTTCTGTGTGGCCGCTCTATTAATATTTAAAACAACATGAATTATCCTCTTTTGCTAATCGAACTGTGGCACCAAATGCCCAGTTGATATCTCACCATGGGGTATCAATTTACTGATTCAAAATCTATAACACACAAAGTGAAGAAAAAAATACAAAAATAAAAAGCTTTTACCTAGAGAAGCCAACATCATTTAAGGCTAATATATTCGACAGTGTTCCACATAAGAAATTAAGGTGAGGATGAGTAAATGATGACTGATGTTTTTTATTTTTTTTAACTATTCCATTTAGTAAAGTAAACAGGGTCAATTTTGACTTCATGTTGCGTTTGAGTAAATTTTTTTATTTTCTCTGAAATTACTAATACATTCAAGTGGTTTCGCTCTCAAGGTTATATAAATCAGAATATTCAGTGAGAATAAAGTGATTACCTTTAGGGCGGGACTTGATTTTAAACATCGAGAATTGATTAGATTGCAAAAATTTGCAGTTCCATACCAGAGCCAGAATAACTGCAAGTTAATAAATCAATAAATACATTTTTTAAAAATGCCACACGACCAGTGCATTGTTGACCGATTCTCAAATTAATGACTGTTATGAGCTTTTTCTTAGGAATCTACAGCACGAACAGTGAAATCTATGTCCTGAATGAATGACTCTTATAAGCTTGTTCCTTTGTATCTACAGCATGAACAGTGTAATCCGAATCCCGAATGGATGACTCTTATAAGCAAGTTATTTTGAATCTACAGCACAAACAGTTTAGTCAGATTCCCAAATGAAAGGATCTTATGAGCTGGTTCTTTTGAATCTACAGCATGAACAGTGTAATCCTAATCCAGAATGAATGACTATTCTAAAATGGTTCTTTTGAATCTACAGCACAAACAGTGTAGTCAGAATCCTGAATGAATGACTCTTTTAGGCCAGTTCTTTTGATTTTACAGCACAAATAGTGTAGTCTGATTTCTGAATGAATGACTCTTATGAGCTGGTTCACTTGAATTTACAGCACGAACAGTGTAGTCCAATTCCAGAATGAATGACTCTTATGAGCTGTTTCTTTTTAATTTACAGCACGAACACTATAATACGATTCCCGAATGAATGACTCTTATAGGCCAGTTCTTTTGAATCCACAGTACGAACAGTGTAGTCTGAATCCCTAATGAATGACTCTTATGAGCCAGTTTTTTTGAAACTACAGCATGAACAGTTTAGTCAGATAATTTAATGAATGACTCTGTTCTTTTGAACGAATTCCAGTTCCAATTCCACTCTTCTCAGCTGGTTCTTTTGAATCTCCAGCTGAAAGGGTGTAGTCTGATTCCTGAATTAATGACTCTTATGAGCCAGTTCTTTTGACTCTACAGCACAACTAGTATAGTCTGATGAACGACTCTGTTCTTTTGAACCAATTCCAGAATTAATCACTCTTCTCAGCCAGTTCTTTTGAATCTCTGATTTCCAATTTAATTTTTTTAATTTAATTTTTTATCTACAGTGTGAACTGTGTTGTCCATTTACCAAATTAATGACTCTTATCAGTTGGTTCTTTTAACTTAATCAATTAATTGAACCAAAAACTGTCTTTGTAAAAATTGGATACTAGATTGGAGCATTTTATGCTAAATAACATTTTATAGTAGTCCGTTTGGTGTAGGTGATGTCACCGGAGTTTTTCAAATTTTGCTGAAGGACCACAAATACAACCACTTTCTTTCTTTGAAATTCCGTACACTGACAAATCATACACAATAAGAGCAGGAACATGTATTAAGAAACAAAATAATATACATTTTTATTTCATGTTGACATAAGACTATAAATACTAGCCCAAAATATCTACTCAAGCAGTAGACCCTGAAATATATCTATTCGAATCAGCAAAGTACGTTCACCGTCTGTCGCTCACTTCGACGTTGTGTCGAAGAAGCGACACTAGGGATCTCTCTTGAGCGCTGAATATGCCTCTGATCTATGAAAAAAGGCCAATGATAGTTGGCGAACCGTATTTGCATACGCCGCCCCCGGATACGGGTATAAAGGCGGGGGAAATACGCTCGTTCATTCAGTAATTTTCTTCGGAGTTGATGGTCGTGTATGCAGCCAGCTGCGAGTGACACAACTGTTTCCTGCTTCTATCCTCTGACACTCTGCTTTGCTGTTGGATCTAAGGCACACTTCAGTGGCGTGCAGTTTGCCCCTGGGAGCTTCGACAGTTCAGAGTTAAAAGAGTTTCAAATATAAAGAGCAATTTTCTCTGTAAAAGAGTTTAATTCTCTGAAAGAAGCATGACCATGGCAACGTTGTGGTCGTGGCACGCTTTCAATAGAATGCACGCCTCTTCAGCCACCCCCAGTGTCGCTCCTTCTTCCCACAGGATTGAGGACGATGCGGCTGGCGATTGCTCCAAACAGAGGCTGTCCCACTGGGTGGTGGACGCCATTCTGTTGGCCTATCACACCCAGGCCACGCCACCCCCCCTACGGGTTCGAGCCCACTCTACCAGGAGTGTGGCATCCTCATGGGCACTGTCTAGGGGCACCTCCCTAGCAGACATTTGCAGAGCTGCGGGCTGGGCAACACCGAACACCTTTGCGAGATATTACAATCTCAGGGTTGAGTCAGTCTCGTCCCGTGTTTTCTCAGGTCCGAGCCCATAGAACTCTGTACACGTCGACGGTCTGACCTGGTGAATCGCTTGCGTCCAGCGCCCTTTACCTCTTCCAAGGTAAAACAGTGCGCCTTCTTCCCAGGAGACCCCTTTAGATTCCTGGTTGATTCCTCCCTAGCCCTCTTGGGTCCGCAGTTCAGCGGAGGAACTCGCCGACCCAGTCCACTACCGGTACCCCAGGCTACCCCTACTGGAATAGGTGCTCCACAGATCAGGCCTCCTACGCGGACTCGTCCTGTGTGTACTTCCGCAGTATGGTCACCTTACGAGCTGACCCGCGTCTCCCTTAGGCAGTCCTTCGCTGCCCTCCGGTCACCGTGTTGTAGCAACTCCTCGAGGCTGGATCTACCACCACGCCATTCTTCCCACATGTGACCGAAGAGGCCATATGATGTATTTTGCCACCTTTACCTCCCCTTTCGGGCGGGTGTGGCCTCCGCAGGTTCTTTTCCCCCCTGAAAGAATAGGAATTCGGGTAAGACCCCCTTTCCACGATGCTCTTGCTCTATGCCGAGAAAACATAGAGAGAAAAGAGGCCCAACCAGGCTTGGACCGTTCCCTAGTTGGAAGCGTCGCCTTGTTCCCCTCTAGGGTAACCAAAAGGATTCCGACAACTTTTTTTGGGGCATTGGGGAAGAGTACGTGTAGTCTGAACACAGCTGATCACTTGTGCACGTGAAATACCTGCCCACTCCTGTGTCAGCAGTACATGTACATGGCTCAGCGCATGGCGTGATTTGAAGTGGACCCCTAGTGTCGCTTCTTTGACACGACGTCGAAGTGAGCAACAGACGGGGAATGTCTCAGTTACGTATGTAACCTCCGTTCCCTGATGGAGGGAATGAGATGTCGTGTCTTCCCGGCCACATCGCTGAGCCGAGTCGCTGAGGTGGCCAGAAAACTCCCGGCTCCTCAGAAAAATCCTGAATGAACGAGCGGATTTCCCTCGCCTTTATACCCATATGTCCGGGGGCGGGGTATGCAAATACTCTTCGCCAACTCTCATTGGCCTTTTTTCATAGATCAGAGGCATATTCGGTGCTCAAGAGAGACCCCTAGTGTCGCTTGTTCGACACGACGTCTCGTTCCCTCCATCAGGGAACGGAGGTTACATACGTAACCGAGACGATTGTAGTTCACTTCTTACCAATGAAGAGATTCCACTCTGGATCCAGATCCGCTTGGTTGGCCAGGCAGCCTCTCATGACATTTTGGCAGTAGTTGGGACAGGGTTTGAGGCCTGGCATTCCTCCACAGTATGGGCAGTACAGCATTTTGGTCAGTGCTTTATTGCAACCTGGTGATATATTGACCTAAAAGAGAAATCGAAATATGTTAGTTCTCAAAGTTCTGAGCTGTTAGAGAACAGACAAGTTGGGCTGAAATACATTCTTGTGGGAAACTATACTGTAATCTATGACAAGACATAACATCTGGGAATTGATGTTCGCATTCTACAGCTGTTTAGATCCACCTCTAAGTGCAAACAATAACAGGTTGATTTGCACTGAAAGGGTTTTTCGAAGTAAAGCCTTGAATTGACAACAGGTCAAAAATCCTTTTCAAACCACATTTTTGGTGAGTCATTTGAAAAAGCATTGCATTTTCCTAAAGCTTGCTCACATTTTCAGCATCAATGTCGGTTCTTCAAAACTGTGACAAAAAGAGGCACCCACAAGACAGAAGCTTTCACCCTTATGTTGGGGTATATTGTTGAAACCTCTGATGGCTTGGTCCCCTGTGCAGACAAACCTTGAATGACAACATTCTCGCATCAGCTAGCCTTCAGAGCAGCCTTATACACAATTCCAGCACTCTCAGATAATTGCATGTCATTCTCCATCTTCATACATGACTTAAAAGCTTGAACACAAGCAACCTTCTGTCCATCATGTCAACCAAGAGTGGTCTCCAAAGGTCATGCTTCCATTGTAAGGAGGCACATGGTCAACTGGAAACATATGGGCTGTGCAGACACCTGTGGAGTTCCTTTCAGAATCATCCAAATGGACATGTGTTTATTGACCTGATCAAACCTGACAGTGTTGTATGTAATATGTCATATATGGTCTTTTCCCTCATGCTTATCTTAGTGCTCATTTTGCATTTATAGTGAGGTTTTAGTGTCTATTTTGCCTTCTGCTGCAGTAGAGAGAGCTATGTTAGTTTTCAATGAACTTTTCTAATATTTTTAAACACATGTATCTTGTCAAATTGCACTTATTTAGCCTTCCAAATCTGCACTTTACACATCTCCGCCATCTCCTGGTATTTGAAAGAACAAGCAAGGAGGATCAGTAACAACTGTGAAGTTGCTTTACACCTCTAGATTCCATGATAAACTCTTCTGCCCTTCATCTTCCTGTTCTTCTCTGATGTTCCGACAGATCTCGACAGCACCCACACCCGTTCCGTTCCTTTCCGCTACTTTTCCAAAGCTACGAGAGTATCTGGAGTGCACCACGAAGACTTTGTTGCCTGTTATGAGTTTCTGAATGATACACGATAAAACAAAGATGCTCTGACGAGACACATTTTACACTCTGACATAAAATACAGAGTGCTGGAGAGCTTTGAACAAAGTGTGCCTGCAATTTCATCACAGGAAGAGCTTTCCACTCACTGTACACTGAATTTTGTTTTTTTATTTGCTCATCAACCATTCAATTTATGCAGTAAATGAGGAGGCTGTGTAGTTATGAACATGACTTTGAACATTGGATATCATCAGGATATTTCCATCTCCTCTGAGAGGGAGAAAAATTCCTGAGACTATTTTCATGTTTTGTTATGGCCTCTGAAAAGTTGACATGACATAAATTGTGGTTAATGGAGTCTTAAGAGACATATGTTCAACACAGCAAACTGTTGATTACTCTGCTACAGTAATGCAAAAAAAACAAACTATTTGCTCTTTTAAAATGTGTATTTCATACATTTATTTATTTGCCACATATGGTAAAAAATAAATAAATAAATAAGCCTCAAAATAGCTTTAACCTTTTTATTTTGTCTTTTGAATGACTTTTCCCTAATTTTTAGGAGTTAATTTGCTGAAATTTTCCCTATTTTGTGTATTGAACCAAGAACTTCCACTTATTAATAATGGAGGGGAAAACGTCTAGGTTACGTATGTGTCGAAGAAGCGACACTAGGGGTCTCTCTTGTGTGCCGAATATGCCTCTGATCTATGAAAAAAGGCCAATGAGAAGTTGGCAGACAGTATTTGCATACCCCGCCCCCGGACATACGGGTATAAAAGAGGGCAAATACGTTGAGTTCATTTAGGATTTTTCTGAGGAGCTGGAAATGGTCCGGCCACAACAGTGGCTCAGCTCAGCGACGTGGCCGGGAGGACACAAGATCTCGTTCCCTCCATCAGGGAACAGAGGTCACATACGTAACCTAAACGTTCCATGTTGTGTCGAAGAAGCGACACTAGGGGTCCAATTTAAATCACGCCATGCGTTGGGCCGTGTACGAGTTCTCCTGACACAGGAGCAGGCAGGTATTTTATGTGCAAAGGTGACCAGCTGTGTCAGACTGGACATACCCTTCCCCAATGCCCCATAAAAGTCGTCGGAATCCTTCTGGTTACCCTAAATAGGGGAACAAGGCGACACTTGCCAACCTAGCTGGCCGGGCCAAGCCTAGCTGGACCTCTTTTCTCTCTATGTTTCTCCGCATAAAGCAAGAAACGGCTGGGGCCGTTACACGCATCGAGGTAAGGGGGTCTTACCAAGTTTCCTATTCTTTCAGGGGGAAAAGACCCTGCGGAGACCACACCTGCCAAAGAAGGGGGAGGTAAAGTGGCAAAATAAATCACATAGGCCTCTTGGGTCACATGTGGGGCAATGGCGCGGTGGTAGATCCAGCCTCAAGGAGGGGGGAATTGCTACAACACAGATGGATCAGGTCGGAGAGTTCCTCCGCTGAACTGCGGACCCAAAAGGCTAGGGAGGAGTCCTCCAGGGATCCGAATGAGTGGGATCTCCTGGGAGAGAAAGCTCACAGTTTTACCTCGGCCGAGGGAAAGGGCGCTAGGTGCAAGCGATCCACCCGGTCAGTCCGTCAGCGTGTACCGAGTTCTACAGGCTCGGACCTGAGAAAACACGGGACGATACTGACTCAACCCTGAGATTGTAGAATCTCACAAAGGTATTAGGTATATAAAGGTATATAACCCGCTGCTCTACATATGTCTGCCAGAGAGGTGCCTCTAGCCTGTGCCCACGATCAACAATCCTTGTTGAGTGTACTCGGACCCGCTTGGGGGTGGGGGATTGTGGGCATGGCCTGGGTGTGATAGGCCAATGAAATGGCGTCAACCACCCAGTGGGAAAGACTCTGTTTGGAGACAGCGTTCCCTTTCCTCTGTTCACCAAAGCAGACAAAGAGCTGCTCAGAATGTCTAAAGCTCTGCATGCAGTCCAAGTAGGTACGCAAAGCACATAACAGACACAGCAACGACGGGGCTGGGTCTGCCTCCTCCCAGGCAGCGCTTGCAGGTTCAATACCTGGTATCTAAAGGGCATAGTAGGAACCTTGGGCACGTAGCCCGGTCGCGGTCTTAGGATAACATACGTGTCAGCTGGACCGAGCTCCATGCAAGTGTTGCTGACAGACAATGCTTGCAGGTCCCCGACCCTCTTGATGGAGGCGAGTGCGATCACCAGTGCCGTCTTTAGAGAGAGGGACCTGAGTCCAACTGATTCTAGTGGCTCAAAGGGGGGTCTCTGAAGGCCCTGGCAAGTAAGGTTTTAACCTCCTGGTGCCTCTTGGGAACCTGATGATTAAGTCGTGCCTACCCAAATACTTGCTGTATACAGTGTCGTGGTGGGCCATGATAGCAGTAACATACACCTTCAAGGTGGAAGGAGACAGCATCCCCTCCAGCATCTCCTGCAGAAATAGGAGCACTGACCTAACTGCGCACCTCTGTGGATCTTCAGCCCGAGAAGAACACCAATTTGCGATCAAGCGCCACTTCAGGGCATAATGTTGCCTGGTACAGGGGGCTCTGGCTTGTTTGATCGTGTCTACGACGGCAGGTGGTAGACCAGCTAGATCTTCCGCGTGTCGTCCAGAGGCCAGACGTGGAGGTTCCAGAGGTCTGGGATGGATGCCAGAGCGTGACCTGTCCCTGAGAAAGAAGGTCTTTCCTCAGGGGAATTCACTAAGGAGGGGCTGTCGTGAGGAGTACGTGGTCCGTAAACCAGGCCCAGGTGGGCCAGTAGGGAGCCACTAGAGTGACTTGTTCCTCGTCCTCCCTGACCTTGCACAACACCTGTGCAAGAAGGCTCACTGGGGAAATGCGTACTTGCACAGCCACGAGGGCCAGATGTGTGCCAGTGCATCTGCCCCGAGGGGAGCCTCTGTTCTGGCATACCAGAGCGGGCAGTGGGAGGTCTCTTGGAAAAACAGGTCTACCTGGAAAAGTTTTAAGGGGATCGCTGTGCCCGGCCTGAAGGTGGCGAGGCATTCCAGTACTGACTGTACACACTCGTTGGTGAGACATGCTGACATTGAGACTGAGTATAACTCCATGCCGAGAAAAGAGATGCTCTGAACCAGGGTGAGCTTGCTCTTTTCCCAGTTGACCTGAAGCCCCAAATGGCTGAGGTACCTGAGCACTTGGTCTCTGTGAGCGCATAGTAACTCTCGGGAGTGGGCCAGAATGAGCCAGTCATCGAGGTAATTGAATATGCGAATGCCAGCTGCTCGGAGCGGGGCAAGGGCTGCCTCTCCTAACCATTTCATGAAGATGCGAGGGGACAGAGACATGCCGAAGGTGAGGACTTTGTACTGATATGCCTGGCCATCGAACACGAACCGTAGGAAGGGTCAGTGTCGAGGCAGAATTGAGATGTGGAAGTACGCTTCCTTCAGGTCTACTGCTGCAACCAAATCTAGATGCCGGATGCAAGTTAAGATGTGTTTTTGCATGAGCATTTTGACCGGGAGTTTATGCAAAGCCCGGTTGAAAACTTCCAAGTCCAAGATCGGTCGTAAGCCTCTGCCTTTCTTGGGTATGATGAAGTAAGGGCTGTAGATACCCTTCTTCATCTCGGTTGGAGGGACAGGCTCTATCGCGTCTTTGAGTAAGAGAGTAGCGATTTCCGCATCCAGGGATTTAGCATGCTCACCATGTACTGCGGTAAGGGGGACGGAGGCCTGGCAAATTGAATTGCGGAACTGAGTCGGATGTTCCGGGCCAGCCAGCGTGACGGGTTGGGAAGTGAAAGCCACGCATCCAAGCTCCGTGCTAGGGGCACCAAGGCAACAATTATTTTTGATGTACCCGGCGGGGCTTCGCAGCGGGGCGGAGCAGGTAATATGGCGTCCCGAGGCTCTGGTGCTGAGAAAAGACTCGAAGCAATTACCTTGCTCCGCACACCCGGCAGGGGGCGGGTTAGTTACTGAGGAGGAGGTCCGACAGAGGCGTCCTGTAGACTCGTCAGAACCGGCCGGCCGGGGAACTGTCGTGGGGCTGAAGGCGGGGGGTCCGTGTCCAGCATGCCGGGACTGTTGAGATCTGGCGGCAGAGTGCCGTGAGAACGGCATTTGTGGGCCAGGTGAGCCAGAGACAATGGAAATAGCTCTGTTATTGAGAATGTGAGTAAATAACTTCAACAAAAGATTCTCCTCTGGCCCTCCACTGGGGGACGGAGTGGTCTGCTTACCAGCTCTGGAGCTAACATCTTGGTCTCAGGCTCGACCGTCTCATGAGTACCTGGGAGCCTTCCGGGTCCTCGAGGGTGTCCGTTAAGCGGGGGGCGTCTGCGTCCTGCGGGGTGCTTGACGCGAGGGCTGAGAGATGGGCCCGGGTTGAGGCTGAGCAGGGTGTTTCTTTGCCGCAGGAGGATGCCCTCGGCGAGCAGACGGGGCATGAACCTTGGTGGCAGGCTTGTGGCGGGGCAAGATGTGTGAAATGGCCTTCATCTGTTTCTTGACAGTGGAGAACTGCTGGGCAAAGTCCTCGACGGTGTCGCCGAAGAGGCCGAACTGGGAGACAGGGGCACTGAGGAAGCGAACCTTGTTGGTCTCACGCATCTCGACCAAGTTCAGCCAAAGGTGACTTTCCTGGACCACAAGTGTGGCCATCGCCTGACTGAGTGACTGCGCTGTGACCTTCGTGGCTCTGAGGGCGAGGTCAGTCACTGAATGCAGTTCCTGCAACACGACGGGATCAGGGATACCCCCATGCAGATCTTTAAGTGCCTTGACCTGGAGGACCTGCAGGAGGGCCATGGCATGCAGGGCAGAAGCAGCATGTCCGGCGGCGCTGTAGGCTTTGGCGGTCAATGAAGACGTCGTCCTACAGGCCTTGGAGGGGAGCACAGGGCGACCCCACCAGGTGGTAGGGTTCCCAGGGCACAGGTGGAGCGCAACAGCCCTGTCCACCTGAGGAATCGCCATGTACCCGTGAATTGCTCCACAAAAGAGTGTAACGAGAGCGGATGAGCGAGTGGCTTTGTGATGAATGGAGAGGGGTGCTCTCCACAAAGACGTCAGCTCATCATGCACTTCCGGGAAAAAAGGGACCGTGGGGGCACCCAGACCCCAGGAACCAGTCATCCAACCATGAAGGCTGTGGGGAGGACGGAGGGTTCCAGTCCAGCCCCACTGTAGGGCTCACAGTTTAGTAGCGGGTTTGGTTATTAGTAATAATTAATAATAATCATAGATAACTAACAATTTTTAAAATCAATAGAACATTGATTAGAATCAATGTTAGCTTTTTAATCCTTTAAATCAACAATCATCAAATCTAATAGAATATTAATTATCATCCAAGTTAATAATTAATTATTAAAATTAAATAAACATTGATTAGACTTAACACTAGCTTATTGATCCTTCAAATTCAACAATCATCAAAGATAATTGTCAATTATCAAAATCAATAGAATATTAATTAGGATTAATGTCGACAGGGCACACCCTGGAATCAGGGACTAATAACCAGACAGTATAACAGTCTCAATATTAGATAGTTCTCTTAGGAAAATTGATGTCCGTAGATCATCAAGATTAAAAAGGGAACAACGAAGAGTTGAATTCGAGCACTGGCATCCCCTGCCAGCCTTTGACACATGTGTATGCAAAACAAACCAAAACACTTCTCTTTTAATTATAACGAAGTTTATTGAAAATATAATATCAATTAATAATCAATACAATGCAGTCAATACATTTCCGACATTCAACTACAAACTAAACAGTGACGTGATTAGATATGATAAGCCTGTAACACATTAGAGGACGGTATGTGTGTGTGTGTGTGTGTGTGTGTGTGTGTGTGTGTGTGTGTGTGGTTAGTACGAGAGAGATAGAGAGAGAATAAAGTGGTGGCGTTGAAGCCGGTTTCGCGATCGTGGGAGAGAAGGCAACTGTTAGTTTATCACTCAGAGACGCGGTGAACGGCTCGTAACCCGTCCCGCGACCTCTGATCCTTTAATGGATAATCACAGTATGCTGGTCTCATCCGCGATGGCGTAAACACACAACAGTCCAACGTGGTTGGATTACAACACAGCAAACTCTAATTTATAATAACTTTTTTTTATTTATTAATTTACATTAATACCTTGAGTATTATTAGCAACAATGAGCGGACTCGGTGGTCCGTAAACTGTACAAAACAATAAACTTGATCCACAAGAATAACACACCTAAATATTCTATCTCTGCCCAGACGTTAACCTCTTACTTGATCGCGTGGGGACACAAGTAGTACGTGTGTTCATCTGTCATTCGACTCCGACTCGGTTTCTCGAGGCTCGTGTGATAACAGGAGGCGGTTTCCTTGGTCTGTCGGCGGGCGGTACGGCCGCTGATTCTCGGCGGGCTGGTGGAGAAATCAGCGACATCAACTTGATTGAAGAAGGAAGGGAATTCTTCTTTCTTCACTTCTGCAGGCAAACGGATGAAGATTGCTCAGCGGTTTCCTTCGGATCCGTTAAAGTGTTCGGTGGAACACAATGTAATCTCAACTCGTCCAGCAAGATAGAGATTGTATTGCCGCAGTTTCAAGTTCCACGTTACTTCCTTGTGCAATGAGGCAACACCTTAGAGCATGCGATTGACTGCATCTATGCACGATGGGCAAAGTCCCTGGAAGCGGCGTAGGAAACAATTTCCGATGTATTTCTACTCCTGATGACATCATAGTTGAGGTGCGTTCTGTTGAGTGCCTCATCCAATAGGAGTTGAGAGTTCGATCCTTTGGGATTTGTAGTTGGTTTTGTACTCCCTTTGTTTGATTTTGGCGTGGTTTTTATCAGCAAGATTTATGACTTTGTTTTTGTGGGCCTCAGTCAGGCTTTACGACTGTGTTAGGCCTGCCTTTGTCTTGTATCTGAATACATGAGGCCCAAAATTCCCCCCTTTGTTCTGAAGAGTTGGTTGTTGTCTAGCATCTTTAGAGCAGCTGAAGGTCCGAACAGTTCTTGTCAGTTCACAGTAACCTGTGGGTTACACCATCCATGTATTCCTGATAGGGAAGAAAAAGGTTGCACAGTCCATACAGTTCATTAGAGTTCACAGAGGCTTTATCATCTGGACAGAGATTGAGGCACATCTGGGCATAGAAATTCTAGCTAAGTCTAACTACATTAATCACAAATAAACATTTCAAGTTATATGTAGGTACAGCATTAACCGTAACAATCCTTTGTTGTTGTTTGGTCATAACACAAAATCAAGTTAGGAACAAATTGTTAGAGGTAAGGTGGGTTAAAGGTTAAAAGGAGTTTCCTTGGAAATGGTTGGGGTATGTAAACATTTGTCTCATTTGTCTAATTTTATTTCTGCAAAGTAATTTGAATCTGTTGATGCTTCAATCAGAACTCCATTAAGCTTTCTGAGTTATGAAATAATATAATTTTTCATTGTGGGGTTTGCCCACTTTATATTTCTAGCACCAATACGTCTTACCTTCAACAAAACTGTCATGCAAAACCGACGCATGGCAGTGATGGAATACAAATCTGAAGTGCATGCAATATGATGTGTTGCTGTACACCACAAGCACAAAATAGGACATTTCAATGCTTAAAAGCATGGAAAACAATGTATTTTTCATGAAACTAATGCAGCTTGCCTTACAACTCTTTCATATCCCTGTTGCAAATCAATTCGGAAAACCTGAGAATCTATCTAAGCCATGAAGAGTGCAACATGCAGTAACCTTGATAAGGATGCAGATATGTGTCTCTCATATTTCCTGAGGACTGTGAGATGGACCTGTGTCTAATTTATAAGCCTCGACTTCAGAGGCGTTCCAGGATATCAGTGAATTCTAATAAAATGCTTCTTTTTCAAACATGATTTGTTATCTGCCAACCACGATCTAGAATTCACTTGAGCAGAGATTCTACTCACAGGCCAAAGGTTAACAACAGGCCTTGCTTGACATGCATGGCTTAAAAGTGTTTTTTTGTTTCAATCAGAATACAATTTTACCTAACAGCAGACTGTCAAGTAGATTATACACTACTATACAGTATTCAACACAACTGTATTTTTTATTAACTAACATTAACAAAGATTAATAAATGCTGTAAAACAATATATATTGTTAATTGTTTTGTAATGCTTTAACTAATGTTAACAAATGGAATCTTATTAAGTGTTACCATAAAAACTAAAACATTTTAAGAATCGATTTCAGTGAATGATAAATAAATAAATAAATAAATAAATAAATGACAGTCACATGGGAACTTTGGTTAAATTTGACAAAACACATATTGAAACAGACTTCAGTGAATATATTTACTGAAGTCAAATTATATTTAATTTATTTAAAACATTAAATCTACTTGCCAATAATGACTGTTGGGTCAGAAATATATTCTGATTGAAAAAAAAACAACAACATTATTTTAAGCCATTTTAAAGCAAATAAACTCAGCAAACAAAGAAACTTTCTCAGGACACTGCATTTTAAAGATAATTTTGTAAAAATCCAAATAACTTTACAGATATTTATTGTAAAGGGTTTAAACAATGTTTTCCATGCTTGTTCAATGAGCCATAAACACTTAATGAACATGCGTTGAATGGTCGTTAAGACCGTATAGCTAATATAGGCAATAGCTTGTATAGGCAATAGCTTGTTTGCAGTCACGTGATTCTTATGATGTGCAAAATTCAGATGGAGGGCAGGAAGTGAAAAGCAGAATGGACGAGATGGAGGAAAGTCCATACTTTACTAGTTTAGACGTGATTACGAGAGAAAGATATAAACAGAAAATCACAACATATTTTGGACATGATCCTTATGTTATGAAGAGGAGCGATTTTTCAACTGAATTGAAATACTTGCCTGCCATCGAGGCGGTAGATATAAGCAACTACCTTGTCCTCCAGACATCCTTCTACTCCAGAAAACAAATGAAAGCATACAAAAGTATGGATGCATACAACTTTTTTGTTAGTGGTTGTGTCAACGACCACGGTACCAAGGTGCTCCACAATGACTGTTGTTTTGTTTTCATCCGAGTGAGTAGCATTTCTTTTTTGTCCTGTGGATTAACCTAACAACAAACATTAAATGCTTCGGTGCGTCTCGTTGTTAGCATTACGGTTGTTTACGTGATTAGGTTAACCACTCTCAAAGGTCCGCCGAAACCCCACTAAAGACATGGATCATCGCGAAACAAGACAGAGAAGTAATTGCATGGCAGGGTAAGTTATTTACGTTCGCCTGCAAATACTTTGTAATTAGCTTTGCTATAGTTATGTATTTTTGTTCAGTTACAGAAGTACAAATTCAAAGAGAAGAAAAAACAATTACTTTAACTTTACATAGTAGGGAAACAGCTAACGTTAAATAAACATAGACACATAAGTTGTATTAACTTACATTTGACGAAGTGCTCACTGCACACATGAGCATTACCAACTTGGCTCCTCCAGACGCAGGTTTACAACCCATTTTTCCAGCATTTTTCAGTCAATATCTTGCATTCTCCCCCTTATGAACAACAACTTTTGGTATGCGATAAGAGCTCCTTGTGGTTTCTCGGTTTGAGCAACCGTAAACGATGCAAAACATAGCCATTTTGAGTTTGTGATAGTACTTTCCTATGTAGAAAATCACTTCCTGCCCTCCATCTGCATTTTTCACCACAGCAACGCAGTGCCGTGATGTCATGTGCAAACAAGCTATTAATGTCTCAGTTATAAAAACTTAGGACACTAAAGAGACCTTTCTACTGAATCTGATAAACACCAAAAGAAAGATGCCCAGGGTCCCTGCTCATCTGCGTGAACGTGCCGTAGGCATGCTGCATGGAGGCATGAGGACTGCAGATGTGACCAGGGCAGTAAATTGCAATGTCTGTGAGACTCCTAAGACAGCACTACAGGGAGACAGGAAGGACAGCAGATCATCCTTGCAGTAGCAGACCACGTGTAACAACACCTGCACAGGATCGGTACATCCGAATGCCACACCTGCAGGACAGGTAAATGATGGCAACAACTGCCCGAGTTACACCAGGAATGCACAATCCCTCCATCAGTGCTCAGACTGTCCGCAATAGGCTGAGAGAGGCTATAATGTGTTCAGGGACACATTATTCCATTTCTGTTAGTCAGATGTCTGTGAAACTTGTTCAGTATATGTCTTAGTTGTTGAATCTTTTTATGCTCATACATATAAATACACATGTTAAGTTTGATGAAAATAAAAGCAAATGAAAATGAGAGGACATTTCTTTTTTTTGCTGAGTTTACTTTATAGTAAATAGTAAATATTGCTGTTTGTTTCTATTATTATATTGGTGTATATAGATAAAATGATTCAATACATTTTGTATCTACTTGGAAACAATGGCTGTTTGGTTGAAACGGTGGTCCTTCTGACTGAAAATAAAAATCACCCTTTTAAGCCATTTCAGAGCAAATGCATAAATATCAAAATAGCTATACTGCTCAGCCACACTTAAAGTTATTTATATAAATATAAAGATTGAATATTTATTTCAATCCAAATATGCAGTTTGAAGATTCAATTAGAGACTTAATACTCTGAAGTAACACTAATGCATCTTTTTCATCTTTTTCACCATTTTTAAATGATGAATTGAATTCCCTGTCTGTTGAATTGAATTGACTGTCGGATGTTTGAATGTGACATTTTTCTTTTAAAGGGTACGCAATCTTACAGCACTCTTTCTGAGGCATAAGCATCACCAAATGAAATAGCCAAAAATAATCTGTTTACAAATAGATTCCAGAAAACTCCCTCTGTCTTCCATGGGTTGCACAGACAGATAGTCCAAACTCACACAATTGGTCGAGCTGAAGTCGACGTTAATCTTTCTGATGCAGTAAACCTTCAAATGGTTTTCTTGACTATTAGCATTTTAAGCTAGATGCAAGAAAAAAGTAACATACACACATTATCTTCAAGTGCACATGATATTATGTGAGGGAGAGTGCAAGCAAAGTGCCGGCTCAAACAAAATCTAGAGACTCCATCTAAAATTCAAAATGAGGAGCCTGGTGACTCTAAAAAATAATAAAAGAAAATCATAGAAGAAGATAAAATTACTTTGAGCACCCGCTCAGAAATCCTGTTCAGCACATTGTGTTCCATTTTAAGCCTAGAACATTTGATTTCTCATTCAGAGTTGAACCACATAGCCCGGGTAAACCGACCCATGGGAAATCTAGTCGAGCAAATCCTAAAACTTGCATCTAGGAAGGGAAATATATGACCGATGGTTTTAGGAAAAGGCACAGAATTAATCATGAAGGGTGTTAAGAGATACAATACAACAGTAGCAATCTGACAAGCTTACAGATGCTCTTATATGACACTTCTGGCATGACAAAAAGACCATTCCCATCAGCAGATGCATCTAATCCACAGTTATTATGACAGTATGCCCAATCCGATCCGGCACACGCTGCATAATCATCTGTGAAACATTCACAGGCTGGTGAAAGAGTAAAACTCTGAGAGGAGCAGCTTGTGAGTGTAGGCTTGGATATGATATAATCAGATCAGGGAAGACATGGCACCTCCTTGTGTTTCTCGCTGCTTTCTTTTCAGATGTCAGAGAAGCTTATAGGTAGTGGCATAAGAAGTTAATAAGGTTGCAGAAGTTAATAAGAGCAAATCCAGCACTGACATTGTGCTCTTCACAAGAGAAGATACAGAAGTTCTTGAGTCTTAACTTTGACTTTGTGAAGTTTCTTGAAGAAATGCATGGCCCTTTCTTTGTACCTGGAGAAATTACGACAGTTCCAACCACTGCTTTTACATAAGACATTCTTCCATTTTATTTCTCTCATTGTTGCTGTATATTTCTTGATTGATAGAAAAGAATGCAATTTTTATTTATAACCAAATGACGGGGGCCCCACTTTTTGCATTCACAATGTTGATGGCTCTCATTGAATGTCACTAAATATACAGGTTTGAGTTTGATTACATTGCTCCACACCAACATTTGAGAGCGTTGGCAACAAACTCAGCTGCTCTGTGCTGTCTATTGGACCGTTCTGCAGTGCATTTAGCAAATAATGACATAATATACTGCTTAACCACTATAGTGCAATGCATTGTTGGAGAAATTAACTAGCTAGTCATGACTGTTTCCCGAAACCGTAGTAACTATGTTGCACATCCATCATTTGAACCACATTTGTTCAACAACCGAGCCGTCGTTAATGACGTTACGCAGGGGGTGAAGTAATTACTTCCAGGAAAATTTATTTATGATAGCTCATTTACAAATATGCCAGAAAGACGTTTAATACGAGAAAGATGCTGAAGACACAAAATCGGCATGCATCGTGTAATGAGACAGATGTATTGTTACAATAGATGTGTTTCTCTCAACGTCAGACTTCAGAGTTCACCCGATGCACTTGAGCACAAACGCACATGCGCACTCTTCAAATGTGCAGGTTCTAATCAGAGATCATCCCATGCCCTATTCCCTTCAAAGTCTTCACCATCGTGTACATTGTACACTGATTTAAATCCCATTCAGCGAAATTACCCATCAGACATTTCAATTGTGGTCTTCTGGTCTTATGGAATCTAGTAAGTAATCACGTCCAATTAAATAAACAATGATGAGCACAATTTGGATGTTGCATTTTCACTTTAAAATTAAATGTTAACTCCACTGATGGTTCGGTTTAGAGTTGGGGTTTAGCTTAAGGGGTAAAGCTTATCAAATAGTCATTCTTGTTAACTGTTTTACTTCTAAAAATATGTTTGGCTGGAGATTTAGGATATTTAGAACTGGAGCTCACACATGCCCTTTCATTCTTTCAGCTTTGGCAACTGGGAGCAGTGATTCGAATTTCGGTGAGCTCAGACAGATTTCAGCAGCAGAACTTTCAACATACTGTTGCCAAATTCACAGTGATCAGTCTGATGTTAACTCCTTTGTACAGACTTCTATAATTCCATTTATGGCTGGGCGATAAAATGATATCAATATTTATCATGATAAAAAATAAGCTTTTGACAATAAGCTTTTGAGTAACTTTCCATATTTAGCCTGTGTTCTACATCTCGACATGTGTGTTGCTAAATATGCTAGCAGTTTGGCTTTCTTATCGTATGTTTCCACTGGCACGTAGTGAGCGAATGTGAGTGAGTGCTTTCAATTCCTTCCTATGGAAGCCGAGCGTCAAGCTCAGGAGGTGGATTGTAAAATTCACAGCAGCGTGGGTTCCCAAGCATTGGGAGTGGCTTTGTGCAGATGTCTTCCACGTCAGTGGAAACGCAGCCTCAGACCCCCGCTACGCAGGTCACCGTGTTCCGGATCCGGACCCCAGATTGATTCCATCTTGACATCATGACGATGGCTACGCCCTCTCATTGTCACTAGTGAGCAGCGCGACAAAACAACTGTGCCGGCTACATCATATCTGATCTTTCTGCGCTGTATTCTTGAATACGTTTCTCTAGCACTGAAACACGCTTCACTGATGCCCTGTCCGCACCCGCATCCTTTTTCCCCACATGTGAGTAAACATGAGGTGCATGTTTCCAGAGCGCCTTTAGACCATAATGTTTTTTCTTTCTAAATTGTGTTTTATTAATCAGCATGTTCCAAGCCTTTAATAATAAAAAATAGATTTCTGTTCTAATTTTGGGAAATTATTCAGATGTCATCATCTCTGACAAGGATGAAAGACAAAACAATTACTAGTTTGTAGCCTAGTCTTTCTCACTTTAATCAAAATAGAAAAATGGTCCATTCAGACTTTTACATTTTCAAGTTTCTCACTGGAGATACCCCTGAATCACCATACAGTATCATTCCTCATTCACAAGGGCTTATATGCCCCCATACTTGGATATCTGTATGTAAAGAAATATGAAATAATTTTTATGTAAAAAAATAAAAAAATATATATACTGTAATTATGATTCAAAATGAACAGATCATCTTATAACATTCATATCCAACTCAGTGGCGATTTTAGGGGGTGAACTGATTGGTAGTCCAACATGTTCATCAACACAAGAACGAAGAACCAAGAACAAAGATTGACACCTGTCAATCAAAGATGACATCAGCCACAATGACCCAGGGTCAGTTTTATATTTCTGACCATTATAGTAGTGGTGGGACTGAAGCTGTGTGAGCTGATCTTTGATCAGTGGGGAGGGGCAGACTGCGGGTGGCCAGGCACGTGTCGCAGGTCACGGGCAGCGGGTGCCAGGTCTGGAATATAACGGTCGGTCAGAAGCACGAAGCTGACACAAGCTAGCATCTACCTCCAACTTCCAAGGAGCTGACGACGTCGATTTATGGTCAAAAAGAAAGGTGTTAATTGAGAGGTACGTTCATCTAATCTAACGTTTAATTCATCATGAATTTCCATCAGAATGTGAAAACATTCATGTAGCATATTAACAGTAGCTAGGTTGAAGAGTAAGCAGACCCTACACAAAATTCAGCATGTTATCTTGATATTGTCATGAAATATGAAATGCCATGTTTTCTGATTTAATGACGGAGGCGTGTAAAGTGTTTTACAGATATATATGTTCAATAGCTAAAGTTATTTATATGGCTAACCTGTGTGTGAAATGTGCGGTGAATATACTTTATTATTCAAAGTTTTATACCTTATTTGACATTTTTAAACATGTAGAGGCAGGGCAAATTGCACTTAAATGCCGCAAATGATTTGACTGTTTTATTTGGTAATATTCAAAGTACTTGAAGCTATCAGAACATGTGAAAAATAAACCTGTGTAATTTTTTTACTGTATACAGAACTCAATCTGCAATTTTGGGGTTTCCAGACAGACACTGTTCACACACTGATTTTGTACCCAATTTAACCATTTTTCTGCTGGATAGTGCAGTTATAGCTAATAAATGAATGAATAATTGATTGAATGATTGATTGAATTGCA
This sequence comes from Moxostoma hubbsi, assembly GCA_032164185.1. Classification (NCBI taxonomy): domain Eukaryota; kingdom Metazoa; phylum Chordata; class Actinopteri; order Cypriniformes; family Catostomidae; genus Moxostoma; species Moxostoma hubbsi. Next base: position 28,585,570 of record JAVLUX010000012.1, read on the forward strand.
TTTCCCCCAGGATAACAGCTATGAAGAGAACCAAAGATATTCAAATATTTTTCTTAAAAAATGAAAAGAGTCAAAACCAGCCTCAGCTTCTTCCGCAGCTGTGATCCGTCAGCTCCCCCTGCACAGTACTATAAGCCATGTTAGATATTCCCTGTGACATCTGGATGAACATATATGAATTTGCCATGTACTCTTACATTCAAGTTGTCACTCAGGTACAATCATATGATCAAATATCGCTGCAGTGGAAGATTAGTTAAAAAAGGTTTTAATATAAATCATCACACACACACACAAATATCATCCTATCTCCACTGGCAATGCAGGGATAGAGAGAGTGTACAAAGCAAAAGACATAGAGAAAAGCCTCCAACCTCATGTCTCTTTGTATTCAGACACTGCAGCTTCAACTTCAGTTGACTGGACACAATCACAACAGAAAGTTGTAGGAGATGAGTGTGATCCAGGAGTATCTGGAGCAGCACCTGCCTCACCTCACAATAGTATGTCAAATTCAGTTGCTTCCTTTTCTGAGTTCCATGAATAGTTACTTGTTTTTTGTGCACATATTTGATTTAATTTAAAAATGGTGATACACTTTTGCTCAGTGTATGATATTAGTTTGCTAATACAGAGCAAAACGTCTCGGTTACGTATGTAACCTCCGTTCCCTGATGGAGGGAACGAGACGTTGAGTCAAAGAAGCGACACTAGGGGTCTCTCTTGAGTGCCGAATATGCCTCTGATCTATGAAAAAAGACCAATGAGAGTTGGCGAACAGTATTTGCACACCCCGCCCCCGGACATACGGGTATAATGGCAAGGGAAATCCGCTCGTTCATTCGGGATTTTTCTGAGGAGCCGGGAGTGTTCCGGCCACCTCAGTGGCTCGGCTCAGCGACGTGGCCGGGAAGACACGATGTCTCGTTCCCTCCATCAGGGAACGGAGGTTACATATGTAACTGAGACGTTCCCCGTCCGTCGCTCACTTCGACGTTGTGTCGAAGAAGCGACACTAGGGGTCCACTTCAAATCACGGCATGCGCTGAGCCGTGTACTTGTACTGCTGACACAGAAGCGGGCAGGTATTTCACGTGCACAAGCGACCAACTGTGTTCAGACTGCACATACTCTTCCCCAATGCCCCAAAAAAGTAGTCGGAATCCTTTTGGTTACCCAAGGCGACGCTTCCAACTAGGGACCGGGCCAAGCCTGGCTGGGCCTCTTTTCGCTCTATGCTTTCTAGGCATAGAGCAAGAGCAGCCGGGGCCCTTACCGCATCGTGGGAAGGGGGTCTTACCCGAATTCCTATTCTTTCATGGGGAAAAGACACTGCGGAGGCCACACCCGCCCGAAAGTGGAGGTAAAGGTGGTGAAATACATCACATGGCCTCTTCAGTCACATGTGGGAAGAATGGAGCGGTGGTAGATCCAGCCTCGAGGAGGGGGGAGTTGCTACAACACGGCGGAGGGCAGCGAAGGACTGCCTAAGGGAGACGCGAGTCAGCTCATAAGGTGACCGTGCCACGGAAGTACACACAGGAGGAGTCCGCGTAGAAGGCCTGATCTGTGGAGCACCTATTCCAGTATGGGTAGCCTGGGGTCTGCTAGGGAGGTGCCAATAGCCAGTGCCCATGAGGATGCCACACTACTGGTAGAGTGGGCACGATCCCGTAGGGGGGGTGGCACGGCCTGGGTGTGATAGGCCAACAGAATGGCGTCCACCACCCAGTGGGACAGCCTCTGTTTGGAGACAGCGTTCCCTTTCTGCTGTCCCCCAAAGCAGACAAAGAGCTGCTCAGAGCGCCTGAAGCTCTGGGTGCGTTCCAGGTAGGCAAGCAAAGCATGTATCGGACACATCAGTAAGGGGGCTGGGTCTGCCTCCTCCAGGGGCAGCGCTTGCAGGTTCACTACCTGATCTCTGAAGGGCATGGTAGGAACCTTGGGCACATAGCCTGGTCGAGGTCTTAGGATCACACGTGTGTCTGCCGGACCGAACTCCAGGCAAGTGTCATTAGTAGAGAACGCTTGCAGGTCCCCGCCCTCTTGATGGAGGCGAGCGTGATCAGCAGGGCCATCTTTAGGGAGAGGGCTCTGAGTCCGGCTGATTCTAGCGGCTCGAAGGGGGATCTCTGAAGATCGGCGAGGACCACCGAGAGATCCCAGGAGGGGAACAGGTTTGGCCGGGAGGTATTTAACCTCTGGGCACATCTTAGGAACCTGACGATTAAGTCGTGCTTACCCAGAGACTTGCCGTCTACTGGGTCGTGGTGAGTTGCGATAGTGGCAATATACACCTTCTAGGTGGAAGGGGACAGCCTCCCCTCTAACCTCTACTGTAGGAACAGGAGCACTGACCTAACTGCGCAACTATGTGGGTCTTCTGCCCGGGAAGAACACCAGTTCACGAACAGACGCCATTTCAGGGCGTAGAGTTGCCTGATAGAAGGGGCTCTGGCTTGGTTGATCATGGCTACGACCGTGGGTGGTAGACCAGCTAGATCTTCCACGTCCCATCCAGGGACCAGACGTGGAGGTTCCAAACGTCTGGGTGCGGATGCCAGAGCGTGCCCCATCCCTGAGAAAGAAGGTCCATCCTCAGGGGAATTCGCCAGGGAGGGGCTGTCACGAGGAGCACAAGGTCCGAGAACCAGGTCCGTGTGGGCCAGTAAGGAGCTACAAGAGTGACTTGCTCCTCGTCCTCCCTGACCTTACACAGCACCTGAGCAAGAAGGCTCACTAGGGGAAATGCGTACTTGTGCAGCCCCACTGGCCAGCTGTGTGCCAGTGCATCTGCCCCGAGCGGAGCATCTGAGTGGGCATACCAGAGCGTGGGCAGTGGGAAGTCTCTCGGGAGGCAAACAGGTCTACCTGGGCCTTGCCGAACCGTTCCCAGATCAGCTGAACCAAGTGGGGGTGAAGCCTCCACTCTCCGCCAGGCAAGCGTTGTCATGACAGCGCGTCTGCTATCACATTGAGGTTGCCGGGGATGTGATTGGTACACAGCGACTTGAGTCGCTGCTGGCTCCAAAGGAGGAGACGACGGGCGAGTTGTGACATGTGGCGGGAGCGTACGCCGTCTTGGCGATTTATGTACGCCACCACAGTGGTGCTGTCCGACCTGACCAGGATATGTTTGTCATGAACTAATGGGAGAAACTTCCGCAGGGCCAAAAGGACGGTAAACAACTCAAGCCAGTTGATGTGCCAACGCAGCTGGGCCCCTTTCCAACGGCCTGCTACTGTGTGCCCGTTGCAAACGGCACCCCAACCCGATCTGGAGGCGTCGGTTGTGACCAGGACATGTCGGGACACCTGCTTTAAGGGTACTCCTGCCCGTAAGAAACAGAGGTCTGTCCAGGGTTTGAATGTTTGGTGGCAGGCGGAGGTGATTGTCACATGATGCGCGCCGCGGCGCCATGCTCGTCTCGGGACTCGGGTCTGAAGCCAGTGTTGAAGTGGTCTCATATGCATCAACCCCAGCGGCGCGACCGTCGCAGAGGACGCCATATGCCCCAGGAGCCTCTGGAAAAGTTTTAAAGGGACCATTGTGCCTGGCCTGATGGCGGTGAGGCACCTCAACTGGGCACGCTCGTTGGTGAGGCGTGCTGACATTGAGACTGAGTCTAACTCCATACCGAGAAAAGAGATGCTCTGGACAGAGTAAGCTTGCTCTTTTCCCAGTTGACCTGATGCCCCAAATGGCTGAGGTGCCTGAGCACCTGGTCTCTGTGAGCACATAGTAACTCTCGCAAGTAGGCCAGAATAAGCCAGTCGTTGAAGTAATTGAGTATGCGGATGACGGCTTCTCGGAGCAGGGCAATAGCTGCCTCTGCGACTTTCGTGAAGACGCGAGGGGACAGAGACAGGCCGAAGGGGAGGACTTTGTACTGATACGCCTGGCCATCAAATGCAAACCGCAGAAAGGGGCGGGGCAGAATGGAGACGTGGAAGTACGCGTCAGGTCTACCGCTGCGAACCAATCTAGATGCTGGACGCAGGTTAAGATGTCTCTGCGTGAGCATTTTGAACAGGAGTTTGTGCAACGCTTTGTTGAGAACTCGCAGGTCCAAGATTGGTCGTAACCCGCCGCCTTTCTTGGGTACGATGAAGTAAGGCTGTAGAAACCCTTCATCTCGGTTGGAGGGACAGGCTCTATCGCGTCTTTGAACAAAAGAGTAGTGATTTCCGTGCGCAGGGACTGGGCATGTTCGCAGTGTACTGCGGAAAAGCAGACGCCCATGAAGGGGGGTGGGGGCCTGACAAACTGAATTGGGTAACCGAGTCAAATGGTCAGGGCCAGCCAGCGAGACGGGTTGGAAAGTGAAAGCCACGCATCCAACCTCTGTGCTAGGGGCACCAAAGGGACGATTAATTTTGATGTACCCGGCAGAGCTTCGCAGCGGGGCGGAGCAGGTAGGGCAGTGTCGGGCGGCAACAGGGCGACCCGAGGCTGGGGTGCTGAGAAAAGTCTCAAAGCACTTACCTTGCTCCGCACACCCGGCAGGGGGCGTGTTGGCGACTGAGGAAGAGGTCCAGGGTAGGCGTCCTCTAGACTCGTCGGAACTGGCCGACCAGGGAACAGTTGTGGAGCTGGAGACAGGTGGTCCGTGTCCAGGAAGCCGGGACTGTTGAGATCTGGTGGCAAAGTGCCGTGAGAATGGCATTTACGGGCCAGGTGACCCAGAGACATAGGAAATAGCTCTTTTATTGAGAATGTGGGTACAGCAACCCCATCCAATGTGGGTACCGCAACCTCACACCCAACAACAAAAGATTCTTCTCCTGGCCCTCCACCGGGGGACGGAGCGGTCTTTCCACCTCCGGAGCTAACATCTCTGTCGCTGGGTCATCCGTCTCAGGAGTGCCTGGAGCTTTACGGGTTCAAGAGTGGGTCTGAGAGACGGGGGGCGTCTGCTTCCTGCGCTGTGCTTGACGCTGGGGCTGAGAGCTTGGCCCGGGTTGAGGCGGAGCAGATTTCTTGGCCGCAGGGGGACGCCCTCGGCAAGCAGATGGGCCAGTGGCCGTGGTGGCAGGTTTGCGGTGAGGCAGGATATGTGAGATGGCCTCCATCTGCTTTTTCACTGCAGAGAACTGCTGGGCGAAGTCCTCGACGGTGTCACCAAAGAGGCCAAACTGGGAGACAGGGGTGTCGAGGAAGCGAACTTTGTCGGCCTCACACATCTCGACCAGGTTGAGCCATAGATGACGTTCCTGGACCACAAGGGTGGCCATCGCCTGCCCGATTGCCTGCGCGGTGACCTTCGTGGCTCTGAGGGCGAGGTTGGTCGCTGAGCACAGTTTCTGCAGCACATCGGGGTCAGGGCTACCCTCGTGCAGATCCCTGAGCGCCTTGGCCTGGTGGACTTGCAGGATGGCCATGGCGTGCAAGGCGGAAGCGGCCTGTCCCGCGGCGCTGTAGGCTTTGGTGTTTAATGAGGATGTCATCCTACAGGCCTTGGAATGGAGTATAGGGTGCCCGCGCCAGGTGGTAGTGTTACCGGGACATAGATGGAGCGCAACGGCCCTATCCACCTGGGGAATCGGCGTATACCTGTGGGCCGTTCCGCCGTCGAGTGTAGCGAGAGCGGATGAGCAGGTCTCATGACGAAGGGAAAGCAGGACTTTTTTCATGCACTTCCGGGAAAAACGGGACCGGGGGGAGGGGGTGGGGGGTTGTGGCTGTGAGTGGCACCCAGACCCCAGGAACCAGCCATCCAATCGTGACGGGTGTGGGGAGGATGGAGGGTTCCAATCCAACCCCACACTGACGGCGGCCCGGGCAAGCATGTCGGACATCTGCGCATCAGCGAGCTCATCCACCTCGAGCTCCAGAGGATAGGCAGACCGGCCCGGATGCGTGTCGCCGTTGCCTCGAGCACGGACGGGGGGTCAATGAGCGTGTCGGGGTGCGGGTGGTCCGAGGGAGCGTGAGAGCATGAACCATCCACAAACGCTGCCTCGGTGTGATCGGCGCCCAGACACACAAGACAGCGCATGTGGCCGTCTGAAGCGGAGAGCACTCTACCGCATCCAGGAACTACACAGGGGTTGAATGGCATCTTTAAAAAGATGCGTCCTGAAAAGGACGTTCAACACCGCTGTGTTTTGCTCTTTCAGAGAATTAAATTCTTCTTTTACAGAGAAAATTGCTCTTTATATAGGAAACTCTTTTAACTCTGCGCTGTCGAAGCAAAAAGAGAAGAGAAAAGCCGCTGAAGTGTGCCGTAGATCCAACAGCAAAGCAGAGCATCAGAGGATAGAAGCAGGAAACAGTTGTGTCACTCGCAGCTGGCTGCATACACGACCATCGGCTCTGAAGAAAATTACTGAATGAACGAGCGTATTTCCCTCGCCTTTATACCCGTATGTCTGGGGGCGGGGTATGCAAATACTGTTCGCCAACTCTCATTGGCCTTTTTTCATAGATCAGAGGCATATTCGGCACTCAAGAGAGACCCCTAGTGTCGCTTCTTCGACATGACGTCGAAGTGAGCGACAGACGGGGAACCACACTTTAGCATACACAATATTAATATCTCAATACAGAACATAAAAAAGATACAGGAAGAAAAGTCACATCAATGTGTCCATGAGTAAACTATGAATGTGATGGTTATTTTTATCACTTCAGGTTCTTCATCAAGTGGGGAAAGTGATTCTAATGACAATACAAGAGGTGATGTTGACACCACTGATGAGAGGCTCTTCAGGCTATAAAAGCACATGCTTCCCCACCCAGACCTCACGGTATGTTTTGACATTTAATCTTTCAGTCTAAACAACATTATTATTATTATTATTATTAGCATTGAGGCTAGAAGAGCTAAGTGACTTGACATGGACATGTTTATCCAACTTTTTGCTAGCCATCACCAAAACAGGAGACTTAATCTGATTTAAAAATTGACTTGTGGATTATGGTTCTTGTAAAAGCATTTAAGAAGGAAAATTAAGCAAGAGTTTATTATAAACCTCATATTGTTCTTGAGAGTTTAAAAGTTTACAGAACATTGTTTTATTGTATGTACTGTCTTATTGTTCTTGAGATTAAAATGTGCAGAACATGATTACAAGTCCATTCTTTATAAGATTTCCTCACAAGGTTATCTGGTATTAATTATAAGATTCATTTTTAGATTAAGATATAAGATTAATATAAGATGAATTAACTATAAGGCAATTTGGTGAAAATGTTGTTCTTTTGACTGGATTGATTTTTTTAATTTAACCACAAGAAGGCACCTCAATCAGATATCACCTGTACTTTTGACATGTATATTTTAATGATTATACAGTATACCTGATGTTATACGCAGATTTATTCTCTACAATGAGAATAGCTCTTAAAAATGTGTAACTGACTTTTCCTAAACAATTACTGATTTAAAAATGGATGTTATGTTAAAATAACCAGAGATTCCCAGAAACTGTAATAGTTTGAAATAGAACAGGAATCTAAAACTGTCAAATGTCAAAACAACAGTCTGATATTGAATACAAACAATTCAGTGAATGCTAACATGAGTTTTAAAATTCATTTATTATACACGTGCGGCAGCGCTCCCCTCGCCCCTCACCGGGCGGGGGGGGCGCGAGACCCGTGTGTAGGACCCCCAGCGCGCGCTCGCAGGTCACGTCGGGGGCGGTACGGAGGTGCAGCGGTTAGCACTGTCGCCTCACAGCAAGAAGGTTGTGGGTTCAAACCCCGGTTGCCCCGGCCTTTCTGTGTGGAGTTTGCATGTTCTCCCCGTGTCTGCGTGGGTTCTTTCCGGGTGCTCTGGCTTCCTCCCACCATCCAAAGACATGCAGGCTAGGTTAATTGGTGTCTCCAAAAAAAAAAAATTGCCCTAGGTGTGGATGTGAGTATGAGTGTGTGTCTGTCTATGTGTGGCCCTGCGATGGACTGGCGACCTGTCCAGGGTGTACCCCACCTTTCGCCCAATGTTAGCTGGGATAGGCTCCAGCCCCCGCGACCCTGTACACAGGATAAGCGGTTGACGATGGATGGATGGATATTATACACGTGTAGATGTTGAAGCAAAGCAATGCAATAATTACACATTTTGATCATGAGCCATTCGTAAAATTTCTCCCAGTATCGCCACCCCACACTAGAACTGTGCCCCATCTTGGCCACCCCAGTAAAGATTTCCTGGATACGCCACTGATCCAACTGATCCCCCCCCCCCCCCCAACAGATTTGGGCAACAGATTTGTGCATTGTCCTACTATTTCAAATACCAAATATAGCTCAATCTCTCTAAAGATCCAAATTTGTGCAAGGCTAAAACTCATGCCAGCAGTCCCTTGGCCTTTCATTTGGACATTTGGTGCATTCGGCCAACATCATTAACCCGGCTGGCATTGACAGTGAACTGACACTGCAAAAGTCAACACCATCTGTCACCTACAAAAGCACTTAAACAAGTTGTTAAATATATTAGATATTGATATTAGATACTTATATTAGATCCACTGAGAATTGGTTATTGTCATTGTACTAGTCTTTTGTATGTTATAGAAAACCTCTTTTACATACACACAAGTAGACAGATTCTATGAATTGATGGATGGATGGACATTTGGAGGGACATACAGACGGATGGACAATAACAATGTTTAAAGCACCTAATTATACAGTTATAATATTTGAAGTGTGAGTTTTTCAACTATGCAATGACTGAAACTGTTTGACAACACAACCAACACAAACTAACAGACTTTGAGTGAACTCTTGTAAACAATTTCTGCTTGTGCCCCTGGCAAAAACAACAACCCACTCAAAAAGCATTTATTAAATTTAAGTTGTGTGTTTGTAAATCACAGTACTGAAGTATGCATGTTTAGAAATATGCATGATGTCTCAACTGATCACCAAAAGAGTTTAAAATGAACCTTTAATCCATAGGAGAGAAAAATTGTAGACTGTAGTCATATTTGACCAAAAACAACTGGTTCTGCTAGACATCAGTAAGATAAAGAACGAATAGAAACTTTTGTTGACAACTCCTTCCTCTCAGATGAGAAGACAGACCCCAGTAAGCTCACATTTGTCTCCTCTAGAGTTTCAGAGGAGATCTCAACAATGTCTCAAATGTGCCTAGATTTGCTAAAATACCAAAGTATGCAATCAAAAATTGGAGATTTTAATTTGAACTCAACCATTCCTCATAAAATTTGCCAAGACTATATTATTGTAGCTATACTATCAACATTATTACTACTTATCTTATTTGTGTCTAATTTTTGTCTAAAAGAGTTTAAGAGAAACAGGTTTGTGTTGTACTCTTTTATTTCAAAATAACAAAGGAATTTTTATTTCTTTTAATATGACCCCTTTAAATAAAACATGACTTAGAACTAAAAATTTCTTATCAATGAAATGTCAACCTCAAAAGAAAATTCTAGGAGCCTTCATATCTTCATTGACACAAAAAATCTTACATTATCCACAAATTTCCTGAACACGTAAGTGTTCCACAATTCAAAACGGAAGCCTGTTTTCGTTTTTCAGTCTTCAGTGTTTCTGCGTGCATTTGCACACGTTTTTCATGATAATGTGATGTTAAATGTATAGTTCACCCAAAAATGAAAGTTCTCTCATGTTTTACTCACCCTACTGTCATTCCAGATGTGCATGACTTTCTGTCTTCTGCAGAACACAATTAAGATTTTTAGAACAATATTTCAGCTCTGTAGGTCCATACAGAGTGAATGGGTTCGAAAATTTCCACATAAAGGGAGCGTAAAAGTAATCCATATGACTGCAGTGGTTAAATCCATATCTTCAGAAGCAATATGATAGGTGTGGGTGAGAAACAGATCAATATTTAACAACATTTTTTATCATAAATTTTCCTCCCTGCCCAGTAGGGGGTCATATGAATGATGGAATGTGAATCACCAAAAACAGAAGGAGAAAGTGAAAGTGAAGGAAAAAGGGCTTAAATATTGATCTGTTTCTAAATCACACCTATCATATCACTTCAGGAGATAAGGATTTAACCACCAGTGTCGTCTGGAGTACTTTTATGTTGCCCTTATGTGGATTTTGGAGCTTCAAAATTTTGGCACTCATTCACTTGCATTGTATGGACCTACAGAGCTGAAATATATTTTTAAATATCTTAGTTTGTGTTTAGCAGATTAAATAAAGTCATACATATCTGGGATGGCATGAGGGTGAGTAAATGATGAGAGAAATTAAAGTTTAAAAAAAAAAAAATGGCTCCATAATTCAGATACTTTACAGAGTGGTAATGACCATCTTTTGACAGTGCCTCACTGTTAGTTACTTTGAAATCATTAACTACTTCAAGTTGTTCAAGTTGAGCCTTACTTCAGTGGTAGTAGTTCTCCATCAGGATTGCTTGTTTCGGTAGTTTTTACCATGGCTGCATATAAGAGGGGCTAGGGGTAGTGTGCTCTACAGACAATTAATTCTCTTCTGATGCCCTTTTGGATACATCCTACTTCTTGAGCAAGTTCCAAGGGCACAAACTAGGCACCGACAGCGATTTCCACAAGGCTGCATGTTCATAAAGATTTTACAGTGTTGGTTCTAATCACTGGCTTGTGCCAATATTTAGCCTGACAGATTGAGAGCCTTTGCAGGAAAGTCTGGTTGCAGATATTATCTTCACCTCTGACAAAAGACTCCCAACGAGACAGAAATCGAACATTTATGAAAATGATTTTCCAGGAAGTAACAGAAAGTCTTTATTTCTGTGCTCTTTCCAGTCAATGACTGGTCAATTTGCTATCACAAAGGTGCCAATTTTGAGGGGCCTGACTGAATTATAGTAGTAGAAACCAATTTTGTCCACAGAAAAAATGCATTCAAAAGAAGAAAGTGTTTGAAGTCACACTTACATGAGCATAAATAAAATCATGCCACTACTAGAAGATCTGCAATAGAACAAAGGTGTTATAATAATAATAATAATAATAATAATAATAATAATAATAATGTGTTAGTTAACATACTCTGTAACAGGTCAAAAGTTCTGCTATTGAAATATTGAAATGTGCTCTGTTCACTGAAAATGAATTCACTGCCCCCATTGGCCAAAGCAGAAAGGCATATTTTCAGTTGTGGTCCTGACACACAGGAACCCTCGAAAACATCTGCAATTAAATATTTCTCTTAAAAAAGTAGACATTATGACTTCCACATAATGGCTAAAGTGAATTGGTGAATTGCTTGTTTGAATTGGCTCATTACAACCATCCAGTCAAGCTAATTCCCAACGCTACATTTAAGTGAATTTGTGAATCGATACAAAAGTATAATACAAATGCAAAAATAATTGCTACTGTGTAGCTACCGTTACAGAAAATACAGCTTCCCTAAGTGACTACCTATGCTAAGATCCACCACTGCATATTTCATTAAATCTACCCCCCTATCCCAAACCCCAACCCTAAACCTAACCATCAGTGGGGGTAAAATGTAATTTTAAAATGGCAATACAACCTCCAAATTGCACTCACCACTGTTTACGTGAACACGTTCACTTCCTGTTTCCCGCAGGACCAGAAACCATATCTCTGAAATTTCTCGTACAACACACTACCAGTAGCACTAGGGTCATGTGCTTGTGATTTTTTGTTGTAAATTATGTAATACAGTCAACAGGAATGCATATTTTATTAACTCTGTCACATAACCACCATCCTTAAACCTAACCATCATTGGAGTAAAAATGCAATTTTAGAACGTAAATGCAACCTCTGAATCGAGATCTTCATTGTTTATGTGAACGCATTTACTACCTGTTTCCCAGCCTCTTGGTTGCTCACGCAATATGCTATCAGTAGCACCTCAGGATAATGTGTTCACAATTGAATTAATGCAAAAACGTCTGGTGGGGGATGCCGCTTGTCAGTAATTAAACAGAATGGGGTTGATTTCAGGGTACATGAACTTTCAGGAGCAACATGTTGATTTCCTGGAATGCTTGGATCCTAATGACTGTAATCATCTTTAGATTTGTCATTCCTTGAGTTTTGAACTTTAGCCCTACATTTACATCTTCAACTGCTCACTTGCTTGACTTTGTTTTTTTTCTCATTCAAAAGTATCTTTCTATGCAGAGCGGAGGACACATGGCTGGCAAAAGTTTCTAATGAAAAGCAGAGGAGAAAGACAGTCCCGGCAAGGCCGGTCCGGTGTCAGTTTTTGTAAAGTCAAAAGACCCCTCTTAACAGTCAGGTTGGACAGGTGGACAAAGTCACCCTAGCGTCCTCACCAAACCGGCTATCTCTACTGTCTGAGTCACCTATGAAGGTGAAGACCCACATTTTATCTTTTATTTGCCCTAGCCATCAGTGACGGCCAGGGCGATAGTTAAAAAAAAATAAATAATAATTTATGAACATATGCCTTCAGACTAAAAGCAATATATCACTGCACCTGCTCCGGGTGTCTGTCGCCAGATCCAGTGTCCTCTTCACTCCCAGACCGGAGTGTCATATGGTGTTAGGTTTACACCCTTGGGCCACCCGCCCACACGGTACTTTGCTGATGAAAGGTGTCGCACTTGACAGAGTCGGCACTTTAGCCATGTCTCAAGACCAGCTAAAATGTCAGGGGTCATCAGAGGCACATTGTGCGCCAGGAGCATACAGACATTATGTCACAACACAGGGTCTGACAAGCTTGATGCTCAATTATCCTCCCCAACTACACAAGTACATACACCCATACTAAATCAAGACATCTTGATGTGTACGTGTCACAGTTCTGGGTGAACAATCTGTCCTTATGCAATTACAGGAAGAGTCCAACTAAAAATGACTATTATATCATGTGCTAATCCTTATTATATTACAAATCTTAATGACTTTCTTTTCTTTACACAACAATTTTGTATACAAAAAAACTAACATCTGGAGATAATGTTCAGCGTCAGTTTTGAATCTTTGGACCTGCCAGCTCCAGTTTCAGTTCTACTTAATGTGGATTATATGTGCTGGTGTAAATGCAAGTTAATTTTCTTTTAGGCTATAGCGCAATGTCCCACGTTATTATCACGAAACCCGTTCTGGATAAAAAATTTTGCCTTACTGAATGCACCTGAGCCCAACACTTTAGAGATCACATTTATTTGGCAAGCATTCATTATAAAATATTTTTTAATATGAAAACTGAGAGCCGGGTCGTGATTCTGCACACCTGACCCCTAATTAGGCTGATTAAGCCCAAGAGGGATAAGGCCGACCGGAGACGGCAGTGCGTCAGAGAGAGAAAGTTACAGACAGCTGTCCGACACTTGTGTGTGTTTCCTTTTGGTTCAGATTTTCATTAAAATATTATTTATATTATCAAGCCGGTTCTCGCCTCCTCCTTTCCATTGAACTATGTTACACAAACTAAACCCAAATGTATACTCTATGTGTTCAACAAGCCGTTCAGCTTTACTGCAAACACAAACACTTATTACAAGTGTACATATTTGCTAAGAATAATGTGTAAGAAATGTGCAAGTTTGATCTCTGAGAAAATATGTGCCTGACCCTGAAAAAAAATTAAAAAATAATAATAAGCAATTCTGAACTACTTTAAAAACTCTGAAATAGATAAAAACAAACACAATTGAAAAACAATATTATAATTTTTTTTTTGGTGCAGGACATTACTAAAAGAATATGGGTTAGGTACACTTTTGAAAACCCCTGAATATGAGCAAAAATAATAAGACAAGAAGATAAATTCATTCATGTTCTGTTTAGCATATTCAATTGATAAACTGTGTACTCCTTATTAAAATGTTAAAAGACTTTGAAGATTAATGCAATTACAGAACACACTGATTTTGTGCTAAAATGCATATTATTAATACTAGACATTTTGTAGAAATCATCAGTGTAATAATAAACCGATTGTTTCAAGTAGCTTAGGTCTGAAACATGCTGCAGCTCTCAGTTAACAATGTTGAAGCACTCCTCAAGAACACTTCACTTAATGACAATTATATGTGATTACCAAAGAAATGCATGGGAGACTCTCCTAACTGCACTCGAGTCATTACACACAATATAGCATGATTGGCTGAATCAATACTGATGAAGCCTTCATTCAAAATGATGTGAACTCTAGTAAACTCTCTGTCAAAGTTACAAACAAACATATGCCGTTTTTTTGCTCAACTAGTTCCTAAAAGTTCTACTTCATTGTAAAACTAGTTTTAGAATAGAGATTCTGCTCCAAACCATTCTGCTCCAAAATGTACTTCCTTCCTTCTTTTTTTGCTTTACTTCCTTTCAGTTATTTCCCCCTTCTTTCTTCCTTTTTATTTTCCTTCCTTCCTTCCTTCCTTCCTTCCTTCCTTCCTTCCTTTTCATTTCCCTTTCCTACTTGTCTTTTTTCCTTAAATCTTTACTATCTTTCTTTTTATTTACTTCCTTTCATTTTTTCCATTCCTCTATCTTCCTTAATTTTCTTTCCTTCCTTCATTTCACTCTTTTTTCATCTTTTGTTCCTTCCTTTAATTTTTCCTTTCCTTTCCTTTATTCTTTAGTTCCTGCCTTCCTAACTTCCTTCTTTTAAATAGTAAGTTAAATTAAAAGTCTACTTCCTGTTTGTGTTAACATCTCTCTTAGAATATGAAACCAGATAAAATTCTAAATATTTGCATTTGAGATTAACTAGTATCAGCTGTGAACAAGTAATCAGTTCTTTGACTTGTTGCTTGTAGAAGCGGTTATAATAGGCTACCAACAAGACAAGTAGTATGTTATTAAGTAAAAAATTGTGTCGTGTGTGTTTTTTTTTACTTTTGATTTTCTTTTTAGGAAATGTCAATAATTCTCAAAATCATTCAGTAATCTATTAAAAAAAAGCATGAAGATCCAGCAGAAAATTTGACTGAGACTAGGAATCAAAGACACATCTGAGTCATGGAGAGAGCTGCTCACTGCATCTGTCGGGCCACTCACTTTTATCTTCCCTTCAGAAAATGTCTATCTTACCACAGGGCATCTCCCTGATTCCTGATGTCATGACCCGTCCAGCACGCTGTCTGTCACATCAAACTGATCACTGTTGCTATGATGTCAAGTTGCATTAACAGACATGAAAAGACGTTACCTAGTGGCCTTAAGAAAAACAATTTCAAAAAGTAAAAAGCTTCTACCAATTATACAGTAAAAATACTAATACTTATATTGCCTGAGGGAAAAGTGAAGTAAACAACATATTTTGTTCAAATTATTGCTCCGAATATTCGATGTATCATCGAGCACTATTGTCAAAGCTGAAGCATACAATTTCTGAACCAATAGTTTGACCAAACGGTATTGCAAATTGAATTGCTGTTTTCAAACAGATACCAGAAACCTCACCTGATTTTCCATTGGTAGTAAAAACTGATAGCCAGCCCCCCCCCCCCAGTTGTGGTTGTAGTGACAAGTGTTTGCCGCTCAAACAAACAAAGGAATGTTTTGATATCAATTTTACATTTTTATGATAAATCAACCTACAAAGGGCTTACTTATAGTTGACTTAGCATAATAAGACATGATACGAGAAATAACTTAATCATCTGAAATATGACACACTACTAGCATATATAGAAGAAAAAAAAGCACAAGAAGATTTCTTCTTGTACAGTCTGAGTGGAGTTATTTCTTTATGGAAGTCAGCGACCCACCTAGACATCTAGTCAAAGACGAATAAGACCAGGAACAACGTTGTAAATGTAGAAGACTTACCTTCGCCACTCTGTTGGCCACTTCACGACCCACCATAAGTCCTTGAACGAACGAGCGAGCTGCAATAAAAGCCTTCGTGACCTGAGCTTTGAGTTTGCGTGGAACATCTCCAAAGGGTTTTAACTGGTCGGTATATTTGCTGATACACTCAAGATAGTCGTCACTAAATGTGTACTGGGAGTTGAGCAGCTGAAACATTCGTTCAAGAAGTCTCGACCAGAAATCATTCAGCATTTCTTCGAGGTTGACATTGCCGCCGGTGTAGTAGCGTTTTAGCTCTGAGAACAGATCTTCAAAAATTTCAGAGTTATGAGTGTACAGTTTGCCATATGTGCGCGCAAACATGTCGTTGAGTGACTTTTCTGAGTTGTCCAGCAACTCCAGGAAAAATTCTGAAAGAGAGAAAAGTTAGAAAATGTTAGACATGATAAATATATGATATATAAAAATACACAGTGAGGCCCAAGAGAATGAGACCATACTGAATATCCAGGATATTTATTATTATCATTCTTATTAATTAAACCTGAAAAAAAAAAAAAAAAAGAAATATTATGGCACAAATTAAAGAGGAAATATTTAAGATTCTGCACAATTTCTAAGCAAAAAGAAATTCTGAAATTCATTAGTTTTTCACTAAAATTTTTACTGTGATATATATGACTATGAATATAATTTACAATAAAATATACCCCACTGTATATATTGGTCATTGAAAAAAACGGCTGTCTGAGGTGATACATTTTTTTATTTAATTTAAAACAATTATGTCAAATTCGTAGAAATGCAATCTGTGTCCAGTTTGGTTTTTAATTATTTTTTTTTAAACATGTCTTTGTTTTACTGTAAAAAATTACAAAAAAAATACATGCATATATATATATATATATATATATATATATATATATATATATATATATATACTCAATAACTTGAACTCAGTAATTACATTACTTAGTAATTGAGAAACATGCTCATCATATTAGAGGTGTATTGAATTGTAGAGTTTCTAATTTATAATGTATGCATATATAATATTTTATAATATAATATAATATAAAAAATGCATTTAGTCTTTTACAAACATGTAGAAAGGAAGCAAAATGGTTCAGTAGTGGAATGGTACTAGTTGATTACCAAACCATATACATTTACTGGGATATATTCATTTGATGTTCAATTGAATTAAGTTGATTCGATTAAAGTAAGGTACTTAAAAAAATACATTGATATTACCTTTATTTTAGTCAACAAGCAAGGTGTCATCATGTACGTTTCATGGTATATTTTAATGGTAAACAATGGTATTTTTTTTACAAGGAATAGGCTATACACAATTTAAGTATAAAAAATAAAGATGCCTCAAAACAGCCATATGAAAACCACAAAGAAATAATGATCCTAAAAGACGTTATATCAGCAATACTCTCCAAAGACCATTTTCTCACCTTGTTCAAATGGAGTGGATATCAAATTATGTGATGCAGAAAGAGCTGCTTCTGAAATACTGCCAGGCTAACATATGGCACTCAAATTAACGACCTGCTTTAACTTTATCAGCTGGAGGCGAAGATTTATAGAAGGGCACTGCTGACAGTGTCTGCTCACTGGGACACAGGCTGGCTAGTCTTTCTGATGCACTTTTAGCAGTTCATGATCTGAAGTTCAGATTATTTTCAAACAGAGTTGCTGATTGTTTGTTCTCAAAGAGAGAATATTTAGATTCTAAAAAAGCTGTACAACTCCATTAAGATGTGACTTTTGGTCCTTCATCAAGATATTTGAGGTTCAAAACAAGTTAATCTGTTGCATGCTGCAGATTACCACAGATAATAATTTAGATTTTTTCCTTAGTTTGTGATAACATATAAATTTGTGTTTATAGTAAATGTACTTACTAAGGAAGACAATGGGGCAAGTCATTCTGAGGGTTTGAAAGCATCAATGTAAAACTCATATTTTTGTTAAAACACCTTTAAATGTTTTTTAATGTAAAACGTGTTATTTGAGATGTAAAGTTGTTTAAATTGTCTTTTTTTTAACAATGGGAATACTATTCTAGGCAGATGAACGTATGTTTATATATAACTAATTGTGGAAGGGCGGAGGGCGAGGTCGTGATGATACACACCCGGTCCCGTATCAAGCTAATCAAGCCTTCGAGAGGGATAAAGTCCGATGGCGGACGGTGGTGCGAGGAGAGAGAGATAATTTACGGACATGTCCGTTATGTGTGTGTGTTTGTCCTTTGTTTTAAGTTTATTATTAAAACATTATTTATGTTGACAAGCCAGTTCTCGCCTCCTCCTTGCCCGTTTAAACCCATTTACACTGGTGCCGAAGCCCAGGAAGGAGGAGGGATACCCGTCGTGGAGTCCTCGACACTGCCGTCCACCCAGGGGTGCGCCGCTGCCATCCACCAGGGGAGGGAGAAGACCGACCGCCCGCATGCGGTGAACGGCCGCCGTCCACGAGGTGAGTGGGGACTGGACTCCCCGACCACCTGGAGTGATGGAGCCGCTGCCAGGGGCGGAGGATAGCCCTGCCATCCCCCAGACACGCGGAGGGGACAAAGGAAGACCGGCATCAGCGAGGGGAGGAGGGAAGTGTCTCCCGACTGCCTGGAGTGGTAGGGCCGCTGCCAGGGATGGAGGAGTGTCCCCACGAGTCGCCGAGAATGCGGAGGGGTGTTCTGACTGCCGGGGGTCGTGAGTCTAACTCCGGTCCGCCCGGGGAGAAGCAGCTGTCGTCCACCTGAGAGGGTGGAGAAGTGATCGAGGAACATGCGACGGTGTATCGGAGAACCGGCGAGTAGGTTAATCTCTCTTTCCTCTCTCTCTCTCTCACTGCCACTCTGCGTTGGCCTTTTCCCTCTCTTTTAAATTGTAGGCTTTTTTTTGGGGGGGGGGGGGGTACTACACTGTTACAGGAAGTACCCCTCCCAAGGGCGTAACTTTGCGTCTACCATTGGGGGGGTTAAACTCGCTGCATATTTTTAATTTATTTATTTATTTAATAATTTTCTTGTGTAAAGGTGACATGCTAATTTGCCGTTCCTGTATTAGAAATACATTGTGATACTTTTACTGATTTAGGCTACTTAACGTAAATGCAGCTGTTCACTTGACTATTTATGCCATAATGACACAGTAGTTAAATTAAGTGTTTAAACACTAGCCAGCAGTGGCAGCTTCCATTTAATTGATTTTTTGTGTTCAATATCTTATGAAAAAAACAACAACAAGAACGTAAAGATTAATCAATTGCATCACTGTATTGGCACCTACATGCATCAAATGTATTATGCACAATTCAACTCTCAATACATTACACAATACAGGGTGGCACACTGGAGTGCAGCTTGCACCTTTTTTCTGAACAGATTTCACATATTGGTGGGCATCACCAAAACTTACCATCCACTAACAAAATCTAAACAAAAGCATGTAAATACAAAAGAAGGCCTATCTGTATTTTAAGGTATGTTACAACATATTAGGCTGCAACTTAACACACATACCATTCAGAATTAAATTAATCACATGCATCCATTTTTGCTATGAACATATCTTAAAAACAAGTTTGGCAGATGAGTGAATCAATTAACAGCCAAACCAACATTATAGACTTTAAAGTTCAACGTGTCTCTCTTTTATTATAATTTTCCATTTGGGTCAGCATAGTGTCTGGTGTCAGATTTTTAGCACGATAAATGCAAATGACTGAAGTTACTACTCACTTTCAATGACATGTGCAGAGTAGGCAACCCTAACACCAAGGTAATGTGTGGAATACCACCTATGATTTATCCTTTTTTGGGCCATTCAAACATGTAGATTTTTATTCACATAATTACTAGGCTGTTGCCTTTTCTATCCAGTAGGTGGCAGTTCAGGATAAGAAATAGCAGTTCAAGAAAATAAACTAAATAGTAGGAACAAAGAAATTAAACCAGCATAGCCTACAAGTGCAAACGGAAATGTAATGTGTGAAGTTACTGGAATGGAAATAAATGTAACCACCTTCTACATACTTTTGAAGACATTTTGTTTCAAGTGTGCAACAAATGTAGTCAATTTATTGTATGTGTGTACAGTACAGGCGTGCACGCTCAAAAGGAGTGGCGTAACCTCTGAACTAGCCCATAGCAGCTAGCTGTCAATGGATGACATCTCTAGTCACAAGTAAATTATGCAATCCCCCCCAAAATGTGTGACTATATTGGAGCAAACAGCAACTTAAGTTACAATTCAGTGACATTGGTTCTACACAGTCCCTGGCACCCTATGGCTTTACCTCATATAGGACACTGGCAACATATAGAACATCTAGCCAGCCAACTCCAGTCAACAAAACAAATCATCAGCTAACTCAGTGTTTCTCAAACTTTTTCTGCCATTCCGAGGGGGTTCCGAGCCCCACCTGTCCCCAATCACCCCAACAAAATATTAATAAACTAGGCTTTAAGTTTAACTGTTAAAATGTATTTTATTAACATCATCACATTTTAAAAACTTAACATCAAATAACAGCATTAAAAACTTTCAAATAGAGAAAATGAAAGTGCAATTATATTATCACTTTGCATTAAATAAGACTCAAAAGTAGATAAAACTTGTGTTTGCATAAATGTTAGCCTCTGATAACATCAAATTCAGAAACTGAGAAAATACAAGTGTGGACTAACGTTAGTTGTGCTTTGATTCATTTTGTCACTTTGCAAACTCCATGCAAAAAGAACAAAAAATAAAATAAAATAAATAATAATAATATTCTCAAATTGAGCCGGAGGTGGTAAATTCCTAAAAATGTATGTATTTTTTTTTTAGGTATTTTAATACGATAGCAGCTACCTAAAATACGTTGCGCAAACAGCTCAACTAACGCGATCGTTATAAAGGTGTTTGAAAACAAAACACATCCACTTGCACATATTTGACAATCGGAATATCAGACATATCCTGCTATAGCTATATTTGAGAAATTTTGAATCAAAAAGGAAATAAAAGCAGATCATCAGTCATTCCGCTATTGTGGCTGCGGTGTGACAAGCAATGAATGACGCGTCTCCATGGGAACCATAAAGTGATACTACGATCAATAACGGTCGCCTTGAAAAACTTTTAATCTTACGTGTGAAAAGGTTAAGTAAGGCTTACATTTAAATGTGTCTTTGTTTTGTTTTGAGTGTATGGTCAATAAATAAAGTAATTAAAAAGATGGGCACAAAACCTGTTTGTCGCGCCCCACTTTTCATGTCTCATTCCCCACCCCATACTTTGAGAAACGCTGAGCTAACTTAACAGCTAACTTAGCAATGGGGTACCTCCGTTTGGTCAGAATTTTTCATCTTTTTGGCTGGTGTCGTCCAACAATGAAAAATTGTTGTCTGGCTGCCTTTCAGTGTCCTATTCATCTTTCCATCAGTTGTCAGCTTTCTACCATTCATCCCAGCGACTGCGCAAAATATTGAACAAACTTGGTAGAGAAAGCGGGTTGGCTGGGTAATACCAAGTACTCGGTGCGGTGGGCGGGGGGTACGTTACAGATTATTTAATGATACTATCTTTCTTGCTGGCAAATGAATTTAATAAAGAAAACGAAAAAAAGTATTCATTCGGAATATTTCATATTTCTTTTAATCTGAATGATGATATTGGGGGGGTTATATTAGCTGGATCTGATTTTTGAGGGGGTCATGACCCCCGTAACCCCCGTGCAAATTACGCGCATGACCCCTCCACATTTGAATTATTCGTGTTTCCCTCCCCTTGTCCCCTCCCTCGTCCAGGTAAACGAGGATGAACTGCCGGCAGACGGCACGGAAGGCGCGCCCCTCCCCAGTGAAAGGGGGAGGATGTACATCAGGCCGGGGGATCCCCAGCCTGAAAGAATGAGGGAGGAATGTTGCAGGGCAGAGGGCGGGGCCGGGTTGTGATGATACACACCCGGTCCCGTATCAGGCTAATCAAGCCTCCGAGAGGGATAAAGGCCAATGTGGATGGTGGTGCGAGGAGAGAGATATCATTTACAGACATGTCCGTCATGTGTGTGTGTGTTTGTCCTTTGTTTTAAGTTTATTATTAAAACATTATTTATGTTGACAAGCCGGTTCTCGCCTCCTCCTTGCCCGTTTAAACCCGTTTACACTAATATAATACTTGTGGCTGAATTTTCTCATAGTAAATAGTTTTTTGCGAATAGTTACTTTACAGAGTTCATCGGCATTGCATGGTCATGACATGAGTTGAAAAATTTGAGTAGTTGTCATAACATGACTACAGTACTACATCAATACATACCACCCATTGACTTCTATTAAAAGTGCATTCCAAAACTCGATTTTCTAAATAAGTCAAAATTATTTTCTAACTTAAATTGAACCCAAAGCATTCCTTTAACTCTCATGACAAACTGTCTGACAAACTAAGAAAAACTAAACTTGATTGTACGCATTTCTGAACACTTCAATGCTTTACGTTCAAGTTATTCAAAATTTTTCTTAATTTGGGAAGGCTAATTAGTTGTATCATTGGGTCAACTGCTCACATAATGAAAAGTTTCATTAAATTAGATTGATCTCAAAGCAACTTAGTTTTCCCTCTTTTGAAAAAGACCCAGCAAAATCATAATTACATTCTCATTACACTCACAGAGGTTGTTGAAGATGTAAAACAACTTATCCATTACTCAACGCTGAAATTGCGCTTTATCCTTCAGATAAGTACAATGGAGTAAATCATGCAAACACCCTACAGCCGCCACAGCAAAACACAGCCACCTTAACCTGATATTATTTGCTCTTTCACTGAGAGACAGAAAGAGAGACAGTGAATGCAAGATCGTGTTCTTCTGGCGACACACTTTTCTAACTGACTGTTTGTGTTGCTGACATTGTGCAAATTCTGTTCTTCTTGACTGGTTTTGCTTCAGTACACAGATTTTTACATTGGGCATTAAGTGGGGACCCCAAAAATAATTATCATACAGCTAAAACATCCTTTAAATCAAACACTGAAATGTATTATTATTACCATGAACTGCAAATGCCCAACAATATACAATTGATTACTTTTGAAATAAAACTTAATGCTTTGAAGATTATCCTTTACATTATCAACAATATAAATGTGCTTACTAGATTAAAGACCCTTGATAACAGTTATAATCTATATTTAAAAAGGTTTTTTTCACCCTATTTTTTTTCTCATTGAATATTTCTGTAAAAACCATTTACATCTCAGAAATATGTCACGTTACAAAAGTAAATGTTGCCATGTTGCCTTTAATTTTGTATTAGTCCTGTTAAATCCTAACATTGTGACACGAAAGGTTTAGATAATTGGATTTCTTACAGATAAAGACTTTTTAAGATGTTACAGAGCTCATTTCTGTGTTCATCTGGTAGTTTCTTGAAATGTTCCCTGTGGACTAATTACTTGGCCTGTACTGTCATCTTTTTATGAAAAAGTATCTCCTCAATCTTGTCAAAGTCACATTAGAGTGCACTTATTAATATTCAAATAGCTTTTTAAGAGCTCATTACAGATAAGCAATGAGAGAGATATTAAAGGGGTGGGGGGTAAATGCCCACACACAAAATTGCACAAAACCTCAAACTTTCTTCATGACCATCTTTGGTAGCTGCAAAAAAATGAACTGCAAAAATCTTAATCAGTATTTTTGTTCCCTTTACAAAAAGCTTCACTATGATGCTGTGCTGAAAAGCGCTTTGGGAACACGTCTTAGTTGTGACATGCTGTGAATATGTGTGCAACACGTCAATGAACATTGTCCGTAATTTATAGCCTCTGCCAGTGTAATCATTGGATGCACCTGGCGTGGGGCAATAAATAGATTCGTCACCGGAGCATCATCAGATCTTTTGTCTTCAGAGCCATTCTCTGTTGTGTGCTATCACGAGCCTGTCAAACTTTCTTTCCTCTGTTAGGAGTTAGAATCTGTTAGGCAGTGCACAGTGAACCTTTTCTCCTTTCTCTTTTCTCTAAAAAATAAAAAAAAGACTGAAAATCAGGGCAAACGATGCGTGTTCCCCTGTCTCCGCTCTATGGCCGAGAGGGACACGCATCAGTTTTGCTTTGTATGTTTGGGGGAAGAGCATGCTGCTCTAGTGTTGGGGCGGGTGCGAGCATTGCGATCTGCTTTCGGGCAAAATGCTTCACGCTCGCCTCGCTTACTTCCGGGAGTCAGCGCCCACACTTCACTCGTGGGGCTCTCGCATGGATCTGGCTGAGGAGCGAGAGACGGGTCCGTCCCTTTCGCTCGCTCTCTCCCCAGACCCAGCTGGTCCTTCCCGTGATCTCGAAGCGTGCTCTGGCGCCTCTTGGGTTCATGAGGGGGACCTTGAATCTCTTAGTTCGGCAGATTTCGAGTTACCCACCTCCGAGCATTCCGGGTATGATAATAAATCAGCAGAGGAATTACTCGACGTGGTTACTCGCGCGGTGGCCAGGCTTCAGATAGACTTGCCATGCCAACAAGAGACCCCCAAATGCTCCAAATTGGAGGATAGATTTCTGTCTGGTGGCCAGAGGAAGGGAATCAGTCCCTTCCCTTCTTTGATGACCTCCATGATGAGCTTTCTCGTTAATGGAGGAAACCTTATACTTCACGTGTCCACATGCCCTTGACGTCGATATATTTGACTATCGTGGGTGCTGAGACACGGAGGTATTTGATGATGCCGCTGGTTGAGGAGACACTTGCGGGTTATCTCTCACCAGGCTCAGCATCATCGCTGAAAAGACCATCTCTCCCCACGAAGCCGTGCAAGACCACCTCCACGCTAGTGCATGTCTACTGTGGAAAGAACTGCAAAATCTCTTGGCCAAAGGGGCCATATAACGTGTTCCTCCTCCAGAGAAAGAGTCAGGCTATTATAGCAGATACTTCCTGGTCCCCAAGAAGGGTCATCCCCTCATCTGGTTTCTCTGGGTCTGAGACTCAATGTCAAAAAGAGCGTTCTCTCTCCTACCCAGGAAATCACCTATCTGGGAGTTATATGTAATTCGATCACGATGCGGGCACAATTGTCTCCCACTCGGATCTTTTCCATTCAGAACACCCTGAGCAAAGCCAGGCTAGGTCAAGGTTGCTCTGTTCGTCAGTATCAACGAATTCTAGGTCTCATGGCATCTGCGTCCACGGTGATCCCTTTGGGCCTTCTGCATATGAGACCGTTTCAGCTGTGGCTAAAATCCAGGGGATTTCATCCAAGAGCCAGTCCCCTAAGGCAAATAAGGGTTACGCGCCGCAGGCTTCGTACCCCTTCTATGTGGTTCAGATCCCGGTTTCTTACCTTGGGTCCCACTCTAGGTGTGTCTTGTCGTCGCAGACTGCTTATGACAGATGCCTCCCTGAGGGGCTGGGGAGCGGTCTTAAGTGGTCATCCAGCCAAAGGGGAATGGGAGGGTCATCAGCTCAGTTGGCACATCAACTGCCTCGAGTTGATGGCGGTATTTCTGGCCCTGAAATACTTCCTCCAGCATCTGAGAGGCTGCCATGTCCTGGTGCAGGTGGACAACACAACAGCAGTCTCCTATATAAATCATCAAGGAGGTCTATGTTCACGGCAGCTGAATTCCCTGGCACGTTGGATTCTCCTTTGGGCCCAGGGCAAATTCCTGTCACTCAGGGCAGTTTATATCCCTGGATTCCTGAATATGGGAGCAGATTTACAGAAGTTACCAACGGGGAGTGGAAACTCCACCCCGAGGTAGTATAGCAAATCTGGGTGAGATTTTACAGGGCAGAAGAGGACCTCTTCGCCTCTTCTCAGACAGCGCAATGTCCCCTCTACTTCTCTCTGAGTCCCCCAGCCCCCCTGGGTCTGGACACGATGGTGCATACATGGCCCAGAATGCGCCTGTATGCATTTCCCCCGGTTTCTCTGCTCCTGGGAGTCTTGGCCAGAGTTCACCAGCAAGGGTCTTGCCTCTTACTGATAGCGCCGCGCTGGCCGAACAGGGTATGGTTCTCGGAGATAATGTCTCTCCTAGATGGCCTGCCTTGGGCGATTCCCGAACAGGAGGGACCTTCTGTCTCAGGCACAGGGGACATTATTTCATCCCCGGCCTGAGCTGTGGAACCTTCACATTTGGCCCCTGAAAGGTACCAACTGAGGGACACAGGGCTTACACCTGAGGTTATCGGGACCATTTTAAGAGCTAGGGCTCCCTCTACCAGAAGGATCTACGCCAATAAATGGGGTGTCTTTGAAAAATGGTGCAGTACACATAACGCAGATCCAATTAACTGCCAGATTGCTTCAGTTCTAGACTTTCTGCAGGAAAAACTGTCAGCAGGCATATGCCTCGCCACTCTTAGGGTTTATCTGGCCGCCATTTCAGCTTGCCATGCCCTGATGGACGGGGTGCCTTTGGGGAGACATCCTCTACTCGCCCGTTTCATTCGTGGAGCCAGGCGACTGAGGCCTCCTGCTAGGACCAGGACCCCTTCTTGGGACTTAGCGATAGTCCTTGAGGGCCTGGTTGAGACCCCCTTTGAACCTCTAGAGTCAGCATCTGACAGAATTCTGACTCTCAAAATTTTTTTTTTTTTTTATGACTATTACCTCTCTAAAGAGAATTGGGGACCTACAGGCTCTGTCTGTCTTGCAAGCCTGTTTAGAGTTTGCCCCAGGAATGACCAAAGCAATTTTGCACCCTCATCCCGATTACCTGCCTAAGGTGCCTTACTCAACCTTAAACCTGGTCAATCTTGAAGCCTTCTGCTCCCTGCCGTTCTCTACGCTGGAGAAGGAAAGACTTCACAGACTTTGTCCATTCCGTGCCCTTCAGACCTATGTCCACCGCACTAGCCAGTGGCGTAAGTCAGGGCAATTATTCGTTTGCCATGGGGGACGCAACAGGGGGCGGCCGCCACCAAGCAGACTATGTCGCATTGGGTGAGGGATGCTATTGCCCTGGCCTACGAGTGGTGTGGAGTGGTGGTGGTGTAGTGGTCTAAAGCACATAACTGGTAATCTGGTAATCAGAAGGTCGTTGGTTCGATCCCCACAGCCACCACCATTTTGTCCTTGAGCAAGGCACTTAACTCCAGGTTGCTCCGGGGGAATTGTCCCTGTAATTAGTGCACTGTAAGTCGCTTTGGATAAAAGTGTCTGCCAAAAGCATAAATGTAAATGTAAATGTAAATGTACGAGGCGCGTGGTCAAGCTTCGCCTGTTGCGTCAATGATTCCGTCCAATGATTACATCGGCAGAGGCTATAAATTCCAGTCAATGTTCATTGAAGTGTTGCACACATATTCACAGCTGGTCACGACTATGACGTGTTCCCAAAACGCTTTTCAGCGCAGCTTCTCGTTCCGCTTTTTTCAGGGAACAAGGGTTACACTACATAACCCGAGACGTTTTTTCCCCCAGTAAAACTAGAGAAACAAACCCTTAACACACTTAAAACAATATTTGGCCTATTCGTCTTCTTATTTCCTGTAGCCCCCATTGTATATTTAGTATTATTATTATTCCTCCTCAATGGGAGTCTATGGCAGCTTATAGAACCGTACATATGAAAATTATAAAATTTAAGGTCTCTAAGGCAAAATCTATAGCGCCACCACCAGTTCAAACATTCTCTTTTCTTATATGTGTATCATTTAAACCTTTTGGCCTAAAAACAAAATTATTTTTGCATCTGATTTTCCATCCCCTGGTGATTAAAATGGACCACTTACATTAAAACTCTGCCCATAACAGTGGCTGCCATATTGGATTATTAATTCCTGCCAACACTCCCGATCTTACCAGGTTTCTCACATTTTTTCCACCCCTGCTCTCGCTGCACTCCCGATTTACAATTTCTCCCAATAAACTCATGATTTTCTGCATTCACTCTTTGCTCTTGAGAATGTATTAGACTTACAGATAGGGTTGCCACCGTCCTGTAAAATATGAGATCAATTTCAACTTATATCAGTGTTAAATTAACGATCTGGAGCGATATCTCCGTGACGCCATCTGACCAGATTAAGGGACAAATCGCATCCCATACTGAATCAATTGTATATGAATGCGGAGGATCTCCAAAAGCAGGGCTTTTATTTTGAAGTGCTTTTACTTTTAAAATTATTTTATTTTCTGAAAAGTGGCACAAAGTAACACTTGTGGTGATTTCATGGAACAAAAGTACCAACAGTGTTCATATTTCTGTTATATAATCAATAACAAACCAAATCAAAGAACACCTGGTGGTTTTGTGTCCTCCTGCACATGACTGACAATAGCTTTTTGTATGTGCATTGCGAATGTGTGCTCTGCATTTGAAACACACAATGCTTGATGAAAGAAAGATTATTAAAGAAATATTCTACTGGAAATGGGTCACTGTGGGGAAAAGACAGTTCTGGTGTGTGTGTGTGTGTGTGTGTGTGTGCGTGTGTTGTGTGTGTGCGTGTCTGCATGTGTGCGTGTGTGTTTGTCTGTGTCTCTGTGTGTGTGTGTGTGTGTGTGTGTGTGTGTGTGTGTGTGTGTGTGTGTGTGTGTGTGTGGTAATGTTGGATGGATGAATGGATGTTGGAACCAGTTCAGGGTAGGATAAAGTTTATCTTTGTGATAAAGAAAGCATGTTATACTCAAAAGAGTTTGTGCATGTATGTGAGCATGTGTGTGTTTTGTGGATGTGAGCACATGTGTGTTTGTGTGTGCGTGCACATGTGTGTGTGTGTGTGTGTGCACGTGCACAGGTCCGAGGCTTTTATGTTTGCAAGCACACATGCACAAACATGAACATGATGTACATGCCACTGAACAATTGTTCTCTTATTTTTTAACTTCCCCATTCATTTTCAATGGCATCACACCACAAGTTTGTTTTGAAATGCTTATATTTTGCACACAATGACACAGTACCATTGTGTGCAAAATAAAAGCATTTTAAAACAATCTCCTGGTTAAACTTTAAAGCACACTAGTGTGAAAAATAGTACAGAATATTTTCATATTTTATTTAATATTGCCAAAATTTTCCACAAACAATGCTTTTTTCACTCAAAAACTCAATGAAGCATACGATCAATAAGTTCCAAAAAGAAATATAAAACTTGTGTTAATTGAAATAAAACAAGTTGACAAAAAGATATTTAAGCAATATCCCACAAGCAAGAGTGTGATATGGCCCTGTATCAGCACTGCTGTGATTCGGCCCCAGGCACAAGACCATAGGTAATCACAGCAGTGCTGATTTAGGGCCATATAGGATGATTGTGAGTGTAATATTGCTTATATACAACCATTCAATGAACAAAAAATAACATAATTTTTTTGGAAAAACTGATTATGGTCATAAAAACTAATTTGTGCAGGGAACTACTTTATTACGTGGCGGAAAAGAATCTGCTGTTGCTGGTTCAAACCAAATGATGCATCCAAGCATACGTTAGTAATTGTTTTCATGTCACTTCAGAAATAGTATCACGGCTTGTGCTGTTTCTAACGTGTTATTGGATAAACAAGGATAGATGGGGGGAGAGAGTGTGAGAGAGAGAGACAGAGACAGAGCGTGTGCGATCACCTATTGCCACACCCAAGCAGAGATGCTGTCAGCTTTCTGAAGATCAGCTTTCTCATTGGAAAAGTAGTCGTCCAAGCGGTGGTATTTCTCCCTATTTTGTGGTAGCCGGTGTGCAAGAGTATTTCACTATAGAAACACATAGCATGTCCACTCCAATGTGGAAAGTCCGATAAGAGGTAAGCGCCTTCAGTTTGTGTAATTAATCAGTCTGTTGTGTCTCTCAGCTGTGATGAGCCATAATCCTGAGGTTGTTCATTTAAAGCCATTTTAAGCTATTTCCTAACTTTAGTAGTGTAGTAGTAATACAAGCAATCACAGAGTGCTATATGTAAACACTGGCTGACGCAGATTCACTTCATGTCAGCTAACTGGCTCATGTAACACATATAAATTACCTTTTGCCACCACCTGCTGTCCAACATATATAATGTAAAAAAGACAAACAGTAGCTCTTAGCACATATGGACTACTCTTACACTTTAGTTTAGTTTACACGAACACAAGCAGAGTGATACACACAGTGAAGTGTCCGAGTGCTGATGTTGTCAGACCATCAGTGCTCATGAAATGTTTCTCGTCCAATCAGATTTGAGGTCGGAACTGACTGTATGTAATCCAATATTTGGTGATAATATAGCATAACGAGATATTTATAAGCTATTTTTAATAGGCTGGTCATTTTTGAACGGAACCACCAAATTAGGTATCATAAGTTTTCAGAAAATGCAGAGAGAAATATCTTAATTTCTTTATTTTTTAATTTGAAACCTGCTGACTCAGCTTGGTATGTCTCTTTAGCTCCTGAACAGCTTGTGACTATGTAGCATAGTCAGAGGCGAATTCTCAGGGCCAGCAATGTCATCTCTGTCAGATTCACCAGCCAATCAGATTGATTTATTTGTTCTTGGTGGGTGTGGTCTTTAGGATGTGTCCCGGTCAAAGCCTTCTAGAGTACGTAATTAAAAAGTAATGAGCGCAAAATCAAGCTGACAAGTTGGCTGTCATCACTGCAGCCATCGACATTGAGAAAGAGATCATTAAAACCCCAAGATGTTCTGCATGATTGTGTGATTATTTAATTTATTAAACAGGAAAGGACTGCTGATTTTCAAGTAAATTGGTAAATGCTTTTTGCATTGTTTTAAGTGTTAATTAGACTTGAGCATTCAGTGTCATTTCAAGTTTTGAAAAGTAACCATGTACAACGACAAAACAAAATGTATTGCAAGCAACATTTAGATCACAAATATTATTAAATAACTTTTTTCAGGTTTTATATACCTCCTTGGTAGATTCATATGAAAAATTCAGATTTTTCTATGTCAGTTCGGGAGACATTCATTGCACAAACAAATCATGCTACAGTTAAAATTAGGCTTCCTTGAGCATTAAGTGTAAGTTCAAGATTTGGCTTTCGTGAGTGGTGTAGTTGATTCTGTTCAATTTCTGTGAAAAATCACTCTAAGTCATAGGGATTTTGATTTCAGAAGAATAGACTTTATTATCAGACCATAAAGCCGAGTTGCCTGCAGAACAACTATAACATCTCTGGGTGTTGGTTCACTTAAATACATGTCTAATACAAGGTGGGGCTAATACCCTTCAAACGTGTCACCATAATCCATCATCCTATTCTTTGACTCTGGTCTGATTATTTTAAGAAGTGGACAGGAGACACCTGTAGAAGAGCCCCCACCATATATTCTCTCTGCAGTCATGAGAGCACATATGTGAGGCTATTTCTGTTCCTGCACAGGCCTCCAAAAACACACACACACACACACAGAGGAAAATACCTGCTTGACCATCAGAAATAATTGTAGAATAAAATGGCATCGATTATACTTGATCAATGTATACTTAACTTAATAAAAAATACACCACAGTGGACGTGTTTTAAAATGTCAATTGGTATTATTAGTTGGCTGTGACGTAATGTATGATGTACATAGGGTATCTTATTCAGTGTGAAACAGTGTTTTCTTAATGGCATGAATCACACTGAAGGCCTAGACTAACTACCCTTTTTTGTGTGTATCATTTCAAATGTTTGGCCTAAAAAGTAAATTAGTTTTGCATCTGATTATACTAAAACAAGACATAATGCTTATGACAGATGCCTCCCTGAGGGGCTGGAGAGCGGTCTTAAGTGGTCATCCAGCCAAAGGGGAATGGGAGGGTCATCAGCTCAGTTGGCACATCAACTGCCTCGAGTTGATGGCGGTATTTCTGGCCCTGATAAAAATATTATTTTGTTGCAGTATGCTATGTTTTGGAATGGGATACTAGTGTACTTTTTGCTGCATAGATAATTGTAACACAGATCAAATTCGCGGGCAAGGAAGAGGCGAGAAACCGGCTTAACATATAAACTTAAAGGTTTAATGAAGAACTCAAAAGACAAACACATAAGATAACGGACGTCCGTAATTGAGCTCTCTCTCTCGATCGCCGTCTGCGAGTGGCCTTTATCCCTCTTGACGGCGTAATTAGCCTAATACGGGACCGGGCGTGCGTAATCACGCGCCGGTCCCGCCCTCCACCGTGCCACATTCCTCCCCCGTTCTTTCAGGCTGGGGACCCCCGGCCTGACGTACATCCCCTGGGGGGGGGCGCCTCCCGCGCGGTCTGCCGGCAGGTCATCCCCATTAACCTGGACGAGGGAGGGGGCAAGGGGAGGGAAACAAAAAACAACAATTAAAAATGGGGGGGGGGGGTTCCTGCACTGGGCAGTACCTCCCCTCCCACAAACACCATAATTTTAAAAAGAGGGAGGGAAACAACAATTAAAAATAGGGGGGGGGGAGGTTCCTGCACTGGGCGGCACCTCCCCTCCCACGAACACCAAAATTTAAAAAAAAGAGGGAAAAGGCCAACGCAGAGCGGTAGCGAGAGAGAGAGGAGAGAGAGATTTGAGGGGAAAAAAAAAAACACACACACACACCTTACTCGCCGGTTCTCTGATACGCCGTAGCTCGTTCCTCAGCCACTTATCCACCCTCTACCGAACGGCAGCCGCGGCTCTCCAGGCGGATTCGAGGCAGTCCTCAGCCCCTGGTGGACGGAACGCCCCGCCGCGTTCTCAGGGAGCCGAAGGGGACTCCCCCGCCCCTGGCAGCGGTTCTCTCGCTCCAGGCGGTCGGTCGCGATCCCCTCCCCGCTCGCGGACGGCGGTCTTCCCTCGACCCCTCCACGTTTCAGCAGCTGGTAGGGGCATCCTCCGCCCCTGGCAGCGGCCCTGACCGCTCCAGGCGGTCGGCTATAGGAGCCCCTTCTCCCCTCGCGGTCGGCGGCCATTCCTCCGCGTCCAGGCGGCTGGGCTCCTCGTCCCCCGGCAGATGGCCGCGGCTGCTTCTTTGGGGTAGTGGCGAGAACTCCGCTACGGCGCATCCCTCTTCCTTCCCGGGTTTTCGGCACCAATGTAACACAGATCAAATTCGCGGGCAAGGAAGAGGTGAGAAACCGGCTTTACATATAAACTTAAAGGTTTAATGAAGAACTCAAAAGACAAACACATAAGATAACGGACGTCCGTAATTGAGCTCTCTCTCTCGATCGCCGTCTGCGAGTGGCCTTTATCCCTCTTGACGGCGTAATTAGCCTAATACGGGACCGGGCGTGCGTAATCACGCGCCGGTCCCGCCCTCCACCGTGCCACAATAATGCAATATATACATTACATTGATAATTGTAAATTTTTACTGTACTTATTTTTATGTATGTAAAATGGCAAGCAACCTGCAACAAATATTTCAAAGAAGTAGAAATGCACAACCCCTCATGCAGTCTTCATGACATGGCCTTATTTGGTAACCATAGTAGAATGTAATGTTCAGAATTTCAATACTATTGTACCGCTTAATGCATACTTTGTAGTATGTAGTATTTATTGCCCCTACTATTTTACAGCACTGTTTTTAAGTATGTGAATCAGCCTGATATATGGAACAATAAAGTTTCCAACAGTTATATGTTACAAAGTTGTAATTATGTGTTTAAATCTGTGAGCTAAACATCTCAGAATGTATACACGGTTATTTTGGATTGTTAATAACATAATATTCATGTCTAATCTCCTAGCAGTGAGATCAAATTAGTAATTTAGTATGAGGGATTAAAAATTTCAAATATTAAATATTTTAATATTAAAATTTAGTATGAGTAAAGAAAAAGATTACAATTGATATTACTTCCAAAATTAGTTTTTATGAACAGACAGCAGAAAAGGTAAGAGTATGCTATGCCAATCAAAGCCTTAAACTATACAATGACAAACAAATCATGTGATGCAGATATATCATATACTGTACTCTATATATATATGAACTGTTCTCATTACGAGTCCCTGGTCTCTCACTCCACTTTCGTCACAGTTGAGTGACCCATGATTACCTCTTCATTTATTTATGTAATAACATGCCCCAAGCGCTTCAGTGTAGTGCAGATAGTCCCTTTATTATTTTAAAAAGGGAGTCAAGGACAAGCCCAGATTCTGACAGTCACTGTTAAAAGTAAAAAGAGACTCTCGGTTCAGTGTGTTCATATTATACATGACGACTTGTTTCTGAATAAGTGCGGCTGTGAATAAAACTTCTACACACTCGTCAAATGAAAATTTCTGTCCAGCAAATAGCAAGCACAAGGTCCCATTTAGCGTGCGTTCTTGTGTAACTGATTAAACCATATATTAAATGTATGCTAGTAGTGTCTTTACCTTGGAAAATGTCTTATTACGAAATTAAAATATGTTGGCATCTAATGCTGGGAATTGAAATAGTTGTATATCAAAGTACCATGGTATTACCATCTGATACCATCAGAATTAATTTGCACACACACACACACACACACACACACACACACACACACACACACACACAAGGAATTTGGCCTCTTATCAAATGCATAGACACATAATTACAGGATAAGATGAATAATATACTGTATGTATGCAGAGTTTCTATAAAGAAAGGTGCAAGTGAAATTACTTATTGATTTTACATGTTGAACACATGGGTTTGTATAGGTAGCATGATTTTACATGTTTTCTTTTTTACATGCACATATGTATTGCAACTATACTGTATTGAACTAAACAGTAATATACTGTACCATGGCTTTGATAAATGTCATGTGAATATGTATTTTAGGTGCTTTGTCTATCATGGTATGCTCTCTGTATCTGCGGTTAAATGAATAAAGTAGCTTATATGTAGTAAGCTACTTTTGGCGTGTAGCTTGCTACTTTTTTCTGAAGTATAGCTTTTAGATTAGCTTAACAATTTTTTCTGTTGAGTAGTTGGTAGCTTAGCTAGCTAAATGTTTTGAGTTAAGTTGCCCAACACTGAGTACTTTTTACAGTATATTATTGTTTAAAATACGGTAAAAAAACAATAATTGGGCGTTCCCAGAATTCCCTGCCCATCACATTTCGTTATATTTTATGGGAATAGTTATGTTTCTTATCATTTTTAATATCAGTTCCCCGTCTGTCGCTCACTTTGACGTCGTGTCGAAGAAGCGACACTAGGGGTCTCTCGAGCGCCAAATATGCCTCTGATCTATGAAAAAAGGCCAATGAGAGTTGGCGAACAGTATTTGCATACCCCGCCCCCGGACATACGGGTACAAAGGCAAGGGAAATACGCTCGTTCATTCAGAAATTTTCTTCGGAGCTGATGGTCTTGTATGCAGCAAGCTGCGAGTCACACACACCAGATTCCTGCTTCTGTTCCTCTAACGCTCTGTTTTCTGTTGGATCTATGGCACACTTCAGCAGCATTCTTCTTCTATGCACGGCAGTGCAGTTTGCCCCTGGGCGCTTCGACAGCACAGAGAATTGAAAGAGTTACATTGAAAGAGTGATTTTCTCTGTAAAAGAGTTTATTTCTCTGAAAGAGCATTACACAGCGGTGTTGAACGTCCTTTTCAGGACGTGTCTTTATAAAGATGTCATTTCCGCCCCTATGTAGTTTTTGGATGCAGTGATTTCTCCCCACCTCTCACGGTCATAAAAGCTGCCTCACGTGCCTGGGCTGCGATCACACGCAGGCAGCGTTTTATGAATGGTTCATGTTCTCAGTGCGAGAACATAGCCATGGCAACATTGCGGTCGCGTGGCTTTCTTTTGTCATGAGAGAAAGCCACTTCAGCCGCCCCCCGCGCCTCGCCTCCTTCCTACGGGATTGACGCAGGCGCCGCGGGCAATGAAGGCGATTTGGGGACAATGACAGGCTCTGTTCGCCGGGTAAACCCCCTCGAACCACCTGCCTCCCTGGCACGCTTCCTTGCTTCCGTCTGAGCTCGGGATGAGCGATTCTCTCCAATGGTTCATCTTCTCAGTGCGAGAACATGACCGTTATAGCATTGCGATCGCAGCTTTCTTTTGTCATGAGAGAAAGCCACTTCAGCCACCTCCCATGCCTCGCCTCCTTCCTACGGGATTGACGCAGGTGCCGCAGGCGATGAAGGCGATTTGGAGACAATGACGGGCTCTGTTCGCCGGGTAAACCCCCTCGAACCGCCCGCCTCCCCGGCACGCTTGCTTGCTTCAGAATTGGATGACATCAACGCTGCATCGGAGAGCGTTACAGCAGTGTCTGATGCTGATGACTCGCCTGGGCCGCCACCTTCGGGTCTGCTCGCCCAGCCTGAGCCTGATGCACGGAGGTCCGCTATGCTTTCCCGGACTACTTGATCGGTCCCACGGACATGTGCACTGCTCACAGTCGCGCCCCCCCCCCCCGGTTCCTTTCTTCTCGGACGTGCATGATGAGTTGAGCACATCTGCAGCTTCTTCGCTCCTCTGCTCTCACTACCCTCGCAGTGGAACGGTCCCAGACCGCTTCCGCCCTGCACGCCATGGCCCTTTCTGCAACCAACGCCAGGCCAAGGCACTTCAAACTTGCACTTGGGTAGTCCTGTTCTTGATGTGCTGCAGGAACTGCGCTGGATGACAAACCGTGCCCCCGGGCCACAGAGGTCAGAAATGCCGGCACTCGAACAGGTGATGGCCACCCTTATGGTCCAGAAACGCATCTATGGATTGGACCTGGTCGAAATGTGGCAGGTAGACAAGGCACACCTTCTCCCACACCCCCGTCTCCCAGCTACGTCCATTCGGCGCCACCGTTGACGACTCTGCCCAGCAATCCTCAGCGGTGAAATAGATGGAGGCCATCTCACATCCTGCCCCGCCGCAAGCCTGCCGGCATGGGCCATGCCCCGTCTGCTCACCGAGGGCGTCCTCCTGCGGCTATGAAACACCCCGCTCTGCTTCAACCTGGGCCCAGCTCTCAGCCCCAGCGTCGAGCACTCCGCAGGAAGCAGACGCCCCGTCTCATGGACCCCCTCGAGGACCCGGAAGGCTCCCAGGCGCTACGTAGACACTCGACCCAGGGATCAAGACGTTAGCTCTGGAGATTCACGATGGAGGGCAGGGAGGAGAATTTTTTGTTGAATTAGTTTTCACATTCTTATATTCTCAGTAACAGAGCTATTTCCTTTTGTCTCTGGGTCACCTGGCCCGCAAATTCCGTTCTCACGGCACTCTGCCGCCAGATCTAAACAGTCCCGGCATCCCAGACACAGACCACCTGCCTCCAGCCCCCACGACTGTTCCCCGGCCGGCAGGTTCCATCGAGTCTAGAGGACGCCTACCCTGGACCTCCTCCTGCTCAGTCGCTAACCCACCCCCTGCCGGGTGTGCAGAGCAAGGTAAGTGCTTAAGTCTTTTCTCAGCACCAGAGCCTCAGGACGCATCACCGCCTCCCGATGGCGCTTTACCTACTCCGACCCGCTGCGAATCCCCACCAGGTATGTCAAAAATAATCGTCCCCTTGGTGCCCCTAGCGGAGTTGGACGCATGGCTCTCACTTCCCAACCCGTCTTGCTGGCTGACCCGGACCATCCAACTCGGTTACACAATTCAGTTTGCCAGGCACCCCCCCAACCCCACAGTACACGGCATACAAGCCAAGTCCCTGCATATGGAAATCGCTATTCTCTTATTCAAAGACGCATTAGAGCCTGTCCCTCCAACGGAGATGAAGAAGGGTCTCTACAGCCCTTACTTCATCATAGGCGGTGGCTTACAACCGATCTGATCCAAGTTCTCAACCAAGCATTGCACAAACTCCCGTTCAAAATGCTCATGCAGAAACACATCTGAATCTGCGTTCGACATCTAGATTGGTCCGCAGCGGTAGACCTAAAGGACGCGTACTTCCACGTCTCAATTTTGCTTTGAAACCGCCACTTTCTGCGGTTCGTGTTCGATGGCCAGGCGTATCAGTACAAGTCCTCCCCTTCGGAATGTCTCTGTCCCCTCACGTCTTCCCGGAAGTCGCAGAGGCAGCTCTTGCCCCACTCCGAGAAGCTGGCATCCGCATACTCAATTACCTTGATGACTGGCTCATTCTGGCCCACTCATGAGAGTTACTATGCACTCACAGAGACCTGGTGCTCAAGCACCTCAGCCTTTTGGGGCTTCAGGTCAACTGGGAAAAGAGTAAGCTTACTTCAGTTCAGAGCATCTCTTTTCTCAGCATGGAGTTTGACTCAGCTCAATGTTTGCACGTTTCCTCAACGAGCGTGCGCAGTCAGTGTTGAAAACTTTCCCAGAGGCTCCTGGGTCATATGGCATCCATATGGCGCGTCACATATCTCAGGCAAACCCTGAGATTGTAATATCTCGTAAAGGTGTTAGGTGCTGCCCAGCCTGCAGATCTGCAAATGTCTGCTAGGGAGGTGCCCCTAGCCAGTGCCCATGAGGATGCCACACTCCTAGTAGAGTGGGCTCGAACCCCCAAGGGGGGGGGCACGGCCTGGGTGTGATAGGCCAACTGAATAGCGTCCACCACCCAGTGAGACAACCTCTGTTTGGAGACAGCGTTCCCTTTCTGCTGTCCTCCAAAGCAGACAAAGAGCTGCTCAGAGCGCCTGAAGCTCTGGGTGCGTTCCAGGTAGGCACGCAAGGCACGTACCGGACACAACAGTGAGAGGGCTGGGTCTGCCTCCTCCCGGGTCAGCGCTTGTAGGTTCACTACCTGATCTCTGAAGGGCGTGGTAGGAACCTTGGGCACATACCCCGGTCGAGGTCTTAGGATCACATGAGTGTCTGCCGGACCGAACTCCAGGCAAGTGTCGTTAGTAGAGAACGCTTGCAGGTCCCCGACCCTCTTCGTGAGCGCGATCAGCAGGGCCGTCTTTAGAGAGAGAGCCCTGAATCCAGCTGATTCTAGCGGCTCGAAAGGGGATCTCTGAAGACCGGCGAGGACCACCGAGAGATCCCAGGAAGGGAACAGGTTTGGCCGGGAGGGATTTAACCTCCGGGCACCTCTTAAGAACCTGACGATTAAGTCGTGCTTACCCAGAGACTTGCCATCTACTGGGTCGTGGTGGGCTGCGATAGCAGCAACATACACCTTCAGGGTGGACGGGGACAGCCTCCCCTCCAACCTCTCCTGTAGGAACAGGAGCACCGACCTAACTACGCACCTCTGTGGGTCTTCTGCCCGGGAAGAACACCAATTGACGAACAGACGCCATTTCAGGGCGTAGAGTTGCCTGGTAGAAGGGGATCTTGCCTGGTTGATCGTGGCTACGACCGTGGGTGGTAGGCCAGCTAGATCTTCCGCGTCCCGTCCAGGGGCCAGACGTGGAGGTTCCAGAGGTCTGGGTGCGGATGCCAGAGCATGCCCCATCCCTGAGAAAGGAGGTCTTTCCTCAGGGGAATTCGCCAGTGAGGGGCTGTCGCGAGGAGTACAAGGTCCGAGAACCAGGCTCGGGTCGGCCAATAAGGAGCCATGAGAGTGACTTGCTCCTCGTCCTCCCTGACCTTGCACAGCACCTGTGCAAGAAGGCTCACTGGGGGGAATGCGTACTTGCGCAGCCCCACCGGCCAGCTGTGTGCCAGAGCATCTGCCCCAAGGGGAGCCTCTGAGCGGGCGTACCAGAGCGGGCAGTGGGAGGTCTCTCGGGAGGCAAACAGATCTACCTGGGCCTTGCTGAACCGTTCCCAAATCAGCTGAACCGAGTGGGGGTGAAGCCTCCACTCTCCGCCAGGCAAGCGTTGTCGTGACAGCGCGTCCGCTGTCACATTGAGGTTGCCGGGGATGTGAGTGGCACGCAGCGACTTGAGTCGGTGCTGGCTCCAAAGGAGGAGACGACGGGCGAGTTGTGACATGTGGCGGGAGCATACGCCGCCTTGGCGATTTATGTACGCGACCGCAGTGGTGCTGTCCGACCTGACTAGGATATGTTTGTCCCGAATTAATGGGAGAAACTTCCGCAGGGCCAAAAGGATGGTCAACAACTCGAGGCAGTTGATGTGCCAACGCAGCAGGGCCCCTTTCCAACGGCCTGAGGCTGCGTGCCCGTTGCAAACGGCGCCCCAATCCGATCTGGAGGCGTCGGTCGTGACCAGGACGCATCTGGACACCTGCTGTAGGGGTGCTCCTGCCCGTAGGAAACAGAGGTCTG
Source organism: Moxostoma hubbsi (assembly GCA_032164185.1). Lineage (NCBI taxonomy): Eukaryota > Metazoa > Chordata > Actinopteri > Cypriniformes > Catostomidae > Moxostoma > Moxostoma hubbsi. The sequence goes on from JAVLUX010000012.1 coordinate 28,625,322, forward strand.
TCCAGGGGTTGAATGTTTGGCAGCAGGCGGGGGTGATTGTTACCCGGTGCGTGCCGTGGCGCCATGCTCGTCTCGGGACTCGGGTCTGAAGCCAGTGATGGAGCGGTCTCATATGCATCAACCCCAGCGGCGCGACCGCCGCGGAGGACGCCATATGTCCCAGGAGCCTCTGGAAAAGTTTTAAAGGGACCGTTGTGCCGGGGAGGACTTTGTACTGATACGCCTGACCATCGAACGCAAACCGTAGGAAGGGGTGGTGGCGAGGCAGGATGGAGACGTGGAAGTACGCGTCCTTCAGGTCTACCGCTGCGAACCAATCCAGATGCCGGACGCAGGTTAAGATCTGCTTCTGCGTGAGCATTTTGAACGGGAGTTTGTGCAACGCTTGGTTTTAGAACTCGCAGGTCCAAGATTGGTCGTAAGCCACCGCCTTTCTTGGGCACGATGAAGTACAGGCTATAGAAACCCTCCTTCATCTCGTTTGGAGGGACAGGCTCTATCGCGTCTTTGGCCAGAAGAGTCGCGATTTCCGCGCGCAGGGACTGGGCATGTTCGCCGTGTACTGCGGAAAAGCGGACGCCCATGAAGGGGGGCGGGGGCCTGTGCTTTCTATTGAAAGCAAGCTGTGACCGCAACGTTGCCATGGTCATGTTCTCGCAGTGAGAACATGAACCATCCACAAACGCTGCCTCGGTGTGATCGGCGCCCAGACACACGAGACAGCGCCTGTGGCCATCAGAAGCGGAGAGCACTCTACCGCACCCAGGAACTACACAGGGGTTGAATGGCATCTTTATAAAGACGCGCCCTGAAAAGGGTGTGTTCAACACCAACTGTGTATTGCTCTTTTAGAGAAATAAACTCTTTTATAGAGAAAATCACTCTTTTTGAAATAAACTCTTTTAACTCCGCGCTGTCGAAGCGCTCAGGGGCAAACTGCACGCCGGCAGAGAAGAGAAAAAGCCGCTGAAGTGCACCATAAATCCAACAGCAGCAGAGTGTCAGAGGATCAGAAGCAGGATCAGTTGTGTTACACGCAGCTGGCAGCATACACACGACCATCGGCTCCTCAGAAAATTACTGAATGAACGAGCGTATTTCCCTCGCCTTTATATCCGTATCCGGAGGCGGGGTATGCAAATACTGTTCGCCAACTCTCATTGGCCTTTTTTCATAGATCAGAGGTATCTTTCGGCGCTCAAGAGAGACCCCTAGTGTCGCTTCTTCGACACGACGTCGAAGTGAGCGTCAGACGGGGAACTTAACATTATAAAGAGTTAAAAAAAAAGAAGAAAAAGTTTGCCACTATAGAAATGTATTGAAATCTAGTCTAATCTATACTGTGGTACTGTTTTAATTTCCATATTCGTATACCACTATAGTTAAATTATGTAGTGTGAATACTAGCATCATAATATATATATATATATATATATATATATATATATATATATATCTATATATATATATATATATATATATATATAGTTATGTTTTAGCATGGTATATTTTCATGGTAATACCACGGTACTCTTGTTGTAAGGGTCAACCTGTAATAAATATCAAGATAAAACAGTAATTATAAAGCAGGGGTGTCGTTATGATTTTTGGGCCAGAATATGACCAGGTTTTGTGAGATTTACCCAGTTATATCTTACACTGTGTCTTGTCCTCTAACAGATTTATACATTAAAATATTACAACACAAGTTTCCTTAGAAACAAGCTAATAATTTTACATTTGCGATACCAATATAGCCTTCCAATTTTGTTCTCATATGAATATCCAAGCTTGAAATTTCCCAGTTATCAAGCATTCGCTGCGAGTGTTTATCCCATGTAGAGTTGTGAACTCAACTCATGCTCTACGATAATCTGAACCTCAGGAGATGATTCAGATGGTCTGAAACATAACAAATGTGTATTTATCATAATTTAAAATTATGCAAGGCTCAATGTACATTGTTCTAAATGGTATTGTAAGTTTGGATCAGTATAATACAAACTAAGCACACTAATCACACCTACAGTTATTTAATACACATTCAAATATATTAACAGTCCAGGCAACAGATACAGAACTAGGAATAACTGAGAGAAGATTATATCCAAAATAAACATATAGAACATACATTGAACAACATCACTGTTATATCAACTTCTTTATGTTCCCAGTAAGGTGAACCTAAATATGAGTTTTTCTGAATGAATGTAATTGTGGTGTAGCATGTATTTATATCTGTGCAGATGTATGAAAACCTTCAAATGACTATAACATTAACAATATGGATGCATATTTTTACACACTAGACTGTAAAAAATGGTAATGTGAAATTGATACTTTAAGGGTTTGATTTGAAAAAAAAAAAAAAACCTGTTAAGTTGAAATCTACCGCACAAAGCATATTTTGTAGTTTATCTGACAAAACATTTTTACAGTGTACAAAGAGGAAAGACAAAAATGATTTTTTTTTTTTTTTATGTACGTAACCTTTGTTCCCTGAGTGGGAACGAGACGCTGCATATGAATACTCTGGGACACCATCCAGGTGTCACGTGGTGCGAAGCCCTCATAAAACCGTGCCAATTTATTGGCTGGTTGTGCTTAAGTGACACCCCTAGGGAGCTACATCAAGTGTCCATAATGCTGCTGGCTTTCACGCCATCGAGTTCGAATTTCTGCAAGAGGCACAAGCCTATGCAGTTACTAGAGACTATGGCCAGCTACGCAGAGTCTCGTTCCCATTAAGGGAACCAAGGCTACATACGTAACTGAAATGTTCCGTTTCGTAGGAACTTTATGCTGTGTATGAATGCTATGGGAATGATATACATACATGGCATGTTAAAAGTAGCTGCCAACTGTCTAAGGCAATGTGGTAAGCATACAACGCACAAGCAAGCTAAAGCATCTGAATAAAAGAATTATGGATTTACTCCTGTTCCAACAGAGAGAACCTGGGAAGCAGGAGTCAAACCCTCATCCAGAATATAAAATCTAACAAATGTAGGTGGAGAGGACCACCTTGCCGCCATACAAATGTCCTTATGACCTCTAGCCAAAGCTCATGAGGATGCCATGCTCCTCATAGAATGGGCTGGAAAACCTGAAGGTGAAGGTAAACCTTGCACTTCAAAAACACTTGAAATTGCAATAAGCCAATGAGACAGTATTTGCTTGAACACCGAAACACCTCTGTTGCGGCCACCAAAGCACAAAATCAACTGCTTTGACTTACTCCAATGGAGGAGGAGAAAAGGACTGTAAATGAATGGTATGCGAGCAAAATTATGTCGAAATAACCTTGAGCAAATATCCCAACTGAGATATATTTTGCCAGGGAAACTCCGGCCCTGAAATTCTCCAGCAAAAAATTCCTGCACTGTTCCGACAGGGCAGTGAACTGGATTTTCACTTCACGCTGTACACCAAAAAGTGAAGAAAAAAAAAACACCAATTGAGCGTATGTAGCCTCATTGTTGATAGAGCTCCAGCATTTAGAATGGGATTAACTACAGTAGGGGATAAAACATAATTCAAAAGTGCACCCCATTGAGGGGCCACACTCATAACTTCCATGAATGCCATCGATGCTCAGCAATGCCAGGGGCAAGAGTGAAAACCAGAGGGGACAGTGCAACATCTCGCTTGAAGCGAACAGGTCCACTTCCACTCTGCTGAACCTCCTCAGATTTCCACAATCTGTGGATGTGATGACCATCTCTGGGTATCAGACTGTGACAGGGTGGAGGGTGGGGCAGAGTCGTGATTATACACACCCTTTCCCTTATCGGGCTAATTGAGCCTCGGAGAGGGATAAAGGCCGATTGCGGACGGTGGTGCGAGAGAGTGAGATCGTTTACAGACATGTCTGTCATGTATGTGTTTGTCTTTTGTTTAAGTTTATCATTAAAATATTATTATATCGTCAAGCCGGTTCTTGCCTCCTCCTTGCACGTCTTAATCCCTTTACACAGACACTGTCTGGACAGGAGATCTGCCCCTAAATTCAACTGGCCCGGAACAATGTACGACTTGTTGACAGTACCTTGTTCTGTGCCCACAGAAGGATGCGATGTGCCAGTCTTAGCATGGCACGAGCAGCAAAGTGAACATCTCTAGATAGTGTATTTGTCAATCTAGCTGCTGGCGTATACAGCGCCCCAAACCACAGGATCAGTCATTACCAATTACAGGCGACACACCATGCCCAATATCAGAAAGTGGTCCGTTTCCATGGGGACAGAGCCTGATACCACCCACGCGTCACTCTAAAGGGATGAAGCGCATGCCTCAGTGGATGAAGTCCCTTTGTGGAGTTCATCCAGCACTTAAAAAGTCTTCCATGCAACAAGTCCATGGGAACGTGTTTTTTGCAGGGAGAACACATCCCATTGCTTGATACTGGCATTATGACAGAACGCAATCTGGAGACAGGTGTGTCTGCATTGCCCGCGAGTCTAGCTCCATAATTACAAACATAGTCTATTGACTTGGCAACAGGTCGGTCTTGTCTAGATTCACTCACAGCCCTAGATTGTTCAAATGGCTGAGAACAACATCTCAGTCATGGTGTCAACATTCTGAATTGACATTGCATTAGAGTGAAATTCAAATGTCTCAAATCCAGAATGGGACAAAAGCCACCACGATATAACCATGCTCTACCATTCGAATTAACCATATTAAAATGTTTTGCAACTGCTGCCGAGCCACCAGACAGGCAGATAGTGGAATTAATGCATGGCTCTCTCCTGTAGCGCAACATGTAATCACTAGATGGTGCTTTTGGTTACAGTTCTACAATCAGTGGCAGTTGCTACTGTGGCTGATTGAATGAAAGTAAATAATGTTTTGCCTGTATTCTATCCAGGCATTTATAAAAAAACGCCCTGAATTGTCTACGTCAGAATAAAACATCTTCCCTGGCATGTCAAACGGGGAAGATTGTAGGTAGAATTGCCTTTATTATATCTAGGTATGAATAAAAGCCACCCAGAATGTATACACACATTCTGGGTGTATACAGCAGGCACGTTCATTGATAAAGCTTCTTCCCAGACATTTTGAGCAGGGAAGAGTGTGTGAAAATGGGGGATATTGGGAACAAATCTCTTCAGCCACAACGGCCCCAGAATTCCTATGGAGGGACAGTGTGCGGTGCTAGTGACTGTGTGTTTTGTGTACACTTGTGCTTGTTGAACACCGAATTCTGTTATGCATGGCTTGAGACCTTGGTCATGGAGACAGAGGCTGAATTTGGGGTGCAATCTCTCAATGTTTGCTCCCCAGCACAAGCTGCAGAGGGAAACTGAACTATATTCTGGTTTTTGAGCTTTCGAGGCATGTAAAACCAACGGCAAACTCATCCCGATAATGACCGAAGGGCAAACAGTGGAGAAAAGGATACGTTCATAAGGTCCAATTTTGTTAACTGAATGGGGACTCACCCTTAATTACACAGCAAACCCATAAGGCATGGTGTAGACCTATTTTTACAATAATACAATAATAATTAGTGGTGCTTGAAAAGCAACACTATTGTAATCTCACATACTTATTAGTGGTGCTTGCAAAGCAACACTATTGTAATCTCACATACTTATTTTTCTTCTTCTTCTTCTTCTTCTTCTTCTTCCGTACAAAACTTCGGCACCTAACTCGTCCCGCACCTTTTGGCGTAGACCCATGAATGAGGTGTCAAATCGTGCGGCTCATTGAGGAGAGGTGTGCTATGACTTTTATAAGCGATCGGGGGTACGGTGTTTGCCCCAGGGGCAAAAAATTGGGCAAAAAATCCCATTGACTTAACATTGCGCCGAACTTTGACGAGTCATAGCTCAAAGCGAGGATTTCGCAGAGACATGTGATTTACCACATTTGAAGAGGCTGACAGGCTCTGTGAGAACATACCTCACAATGGGGTAAAAGTTGCACCCCTGGGGGGCAGGAGCTGCCCAAAGTTGCCCCAATGTAAGTCAATGGAATTTTTTTCAAAATTTTTTGGCCGAAAACCCACAAATGAGGCGTCAAATCGTGCGGATTATTTGGGAATGGTGTCCTATGACTTTTATAATCGATCGGGGGTACGGTGATTGCCCCAGGGGCAAAAAATTGGGCAAAAAATCCCATTGACTTAACATTGCGCCGAACTTTGACGAGTCATAGCTCAGATCGAGGATTTCACAGAGACGTGTGATTTTTCACATTTGAAGAGGCTGACAGGCTCTGTGAGAACATACCTCACAATGGGGTAAAAGTTGCACCCCTGGGGGGCATGAGCTGCCCAAAGTTGCCCCAATGTTAAGTCTATGGTAGATTTTGTATTGAACATAACTCTGGATCACAGTGTCTTAGAGACAAGGGGGCGGGCTCATTTTACTCAGACGACCAATCAGTCTCTCAGGATCATTGTGAAGCTATCAAGCCACGCCCTAGCAACCATTTACAGCACCTTAGCAACAAGTCCCATAGACTTCCATTGAAAGCGATCAAAGGGATTTCTCCGGACTGAATTATCATAGAAACACGAGTGTGGTCTCGTTTGAATTGGGCCAGTAAAACAGCCAATCATGAATCCCCTCAACACTTCCTAGCCCCTCCCTAGCAACCATTTTCGAGCACCTTAGCAACCAAAATCCAAAGAGAGATATCTTCCATTCTGAATGTCACAGAGGCATGGGAGTTGGTTTATATCATTCATACTGACAAGCAGCCTTTGGAGATTCATCATTGGCAGCTGCCAAGCCACTCCCTAGCAACAATTTAGAGCACCCTATCAACCACATTTATTGATTTCAATAACAGTAAGATATCTTCAGATCAGAATGTCCTAGAGACATGATAGTTGCTTTGTTTTAATTGGGTGAGTAATCAGTCTTCAGCTTTCATCATGTGAACTACTTAGCCATGCCCTAGCAACCATTTAAAGCACCCTAGCAACAAAGAACCATTGACATCCATTCAAAATCACTAAGATGTGTATCTTATGATCAGAATGTCGTAGAGACTTCCGGGTTGACTTATTTCACTCAGGATGGCAAGGAGCATTGTTGGCTGTCACCTTGGTAACTGCCTAGCAACCAGATGGGGTTACCCTAGCAACCAAGAAACAAATCACATATCTCTGCACAAGAAAATCACAGAGACTTCCGGGTTGACTTATTTCACTCAGGATGGCAAGGAGCATTGTTGGCTGTCACCTTGGTAACTGCCTAGCAACCAGATGGGGTTACCCTAGCAACCAAGAAACAAATCACATATCTCTGCACAAGAAAATCACAGAGACTTCCGGGTTGACTTATTTCACTCAGGATGGCAAGTAGCATTGTTGGCTGTCACCTTGGTAACTGCCTAGCAACCAGATGGGGTTACCCTAGCAACCAAGAAACAAATCACATATCTCTGTACTAGAAAATCACAGAGACTTCCGGGTTGACTTATTTCACTCAGGATGGCAAGGAGCATTGTTGGCTGTCACCTTGGTAACTGCCTAGCAACCAGATGGAGTTACCCTAGCAACCAAGAAACAAATCACATATCTCTGTACTAGAAAATCACAGAGACTTCCGAGTTGACTTATTTCACTCAGGATGGCAAGAAGCATTGTTGGCTGTCACCTTTGTAACTGCCTAGCAACCAGATGGAGTTACCCTAGCAACCAAGAAACTTATCACATATCTCTTTACTAGAAAATCACAGAGACTTCCGGGTTGACTTATTTCACTCAGGATGGCAAGAAGCATTGTTGGCTGTCACCTTTGTAACTGCCTAGCAACCAGATGGGGTTACTCTAGCAACCAAGAAACAAATCACTTATCTCTGCACAAGAAAATCACAGAGACTTCCGGGTTGACTTATTTCACTCAGGATGGCAAGGAGCATTGTTGGCTGTCACCTTGGTAACTGCCTAGCAACCAGATGGGGTTACCCTAGCAACCAACTAACAAATCACATATCTCTGCACCAGAAAATCGTAGAGACTTCCTGTTTCACTTATTTCACTCAGGATGGAAAGTAGCCTTGATATGCATCACTCTGGTAACTGCCTAGCAACCAGATTGGGTTACCCTAGCAACCAAGTAACAAATCATATATTTCTGCTCCAGAAAATCGTAGAGACATCTGGGTTGACTTTATTCACTCAGGATGGAAAGGAGGCTTGATAAGTATCACCCTGGTAACTGCATAGCAACCAGACAGGGTTACCCTAGCAACCAAATAACAAATCACATATCTCTGCACCAGAAAATCATACAGACTTGCGGGTTGACTTTTTTCACTCAGGATGGAAAGGAGGCTTGACAAGTTATCACCCTGGTAACTGCATAGCAACCAGACAGGGTTACCCTAGCAACCAAGTAATAAATCACATATCTTTGAACCAGAACTTCGTAGAGACTTAGGGATTGACATATTTCACACAGGATTGCAAGGAGCCTTATGAGTATCACTTTGGTAACTGCCTAGCAACCAGATGGGTTTACCCTAGCAACTAAGTAAGAAATCACATATCTCTGCACCAGAAAATCATAGAGCCTTCCTGTTTCACTTATTTCACTCAGGATGGAAAGTAGCCTTGATATGTATCACTCTGGTAACTGCCTAGAAACCAGATGCGGTTACCCTAGCAACCAAGTAACAAATCACATATCTCTGCAATAGAAAATCGTAGAGACTTCCGGGTTGACATAATTCACTCAGGATGGAAAGGAGGCTTGATAAGTATCACCCTGGTAACTGCATAGCAACCAGATGGGGTTACCCTAGCAACCAAGTAACAAATAATATATCTCTTCATCAGAAAATCATAGAGACTTCCTGTTTGACTTATTTCACTCAGGATAGCAAGGAGTCTTGAAAAGTATCACTCTGGTAACTGCCTAGCAACGACAAGGGCTTACCCTAGCAACCAAGTAACAAAACACATAACTCTGCACCAGAAAATCGTAGAAACTTCCTGTTTCACTTATTTCACTCTAGATGGAAAGTAGCCTTGATATCTATCACTCTGGTAACTGCCTAGCAACTAGATGTGGTTACCCTAGCAACCAAGTAACAAATCACATATCTTTGAACCAGAACATCGTAGAGACTTAGGGGTTGACACATTTCACACAGGATTGCAAGGAGCCTTATGAGTATCACTTTGGTAACTGCCTAGCAACCAGATGGGGTTACCCTAGCAACCAAGTAACAAATCACATATCTCTGCACCAGAAAATCGTATAGACTTCCTGTTTGAATTATTTCACGCAGAATGGAAAGTAGCCTTGATATGTATCACTCTGGTAACTGCCTATCAACCAGATATGGTTACCCTAGCAACCAAGTAACAAATCACATATCTATGCAACAGAAAATCGTAGAGACTTCCGGGTTGACTTTATTCACTCAGAATGAAAAGGAGGCTTGATAAGGATCACCCTGGAAACTGCCTAGCAACCAGATTGGGTTACCCTAGCAACCAAGTAAAAAATAATATATCTATCTGTCTATCTATCTATCTATCTATCTATCTTTCTGAGGGTCAATATCTATCTATCTATCTGTGGGTCATACTCTATCTATCTATCTGAGGGTCAATAACTATCTATCTATATATCTATCTGTGGGTCATATTCTATCTATCTATCTATCTATCTATCTATCTGAGGGTCAATATCTATCTATCTATCTATCTATCTATCTATCTATCTATCTATCTATCTATCTATCTATCTATCTATCTATCTAATCTATTTGATAGAATGAATGGTTTTATAATCTCAAAACTTTGAACTTTGAAAACTACTACTTATAATTACATCAAACTAAAAACCTTAAATCTTCAAACTTTTACAACTACTTCAAACTTTATGCTAGGCTTTCTCAAGCCAACCTAAAGTTTGTACTCAAACTTTTTAATCTAGTTAGTGGTGCTTGCAAAGCAACACTATTGTAATCTCACATACTTATTAGTGGTGCTTGCCAAAGGCAAAGCATCACTAGTGTTCTCTTGCATACTTATTATTAGTGGTGCTTGCCAAAGGCAAAGCATCACTAGTGTTCTCTTGCATACTTATTATTAGTGGTGCTTGCCAAAGGCAAAGCATCACTAGTGTTCTCTTGCATACTTATTATTATTTGTGGTGCTTGCCATAGGCAAAGCATCACTATTGTTCTCTTGCATACTTATTATTATTAGTGGTGCTTGCAAAGCAACACTATTGTAATCTCACATACTTATTTTTCTTCTAGTTATTTTTCTTTTTCTTCTTCTTCCGTACAAAACTTCGGCGCGTAACTCGTCCCACACCTTTTGGCGTAGACCCATGAATGAGGTGTCAAATCGTGCGGCTCATTGAGGAGAGGTGTGCTATGACTTTTATAAGCGATCGGGGGTACGGTGCTTGCCCCAGGGGCAAAAAATTGGGCAAAAAATCCCATTGACTTAACATTGAGCCGAACTTTGACGAGTCATAGCTCAGAGCGAGGATTTCGCAGAGACGTGTGATTTACCACATTTGAAGAGGCTGACAGGCTCTGTGAGAACATACCTCACAATGGGGTAAAAGTTGCACCCCTGGGGGGCAGGAGCTGCCCAAAGTTGCCCCAATGTAAGTCAATGGAATTTTTTTTTAAATTTTTTGGTCACAGACCCACGAATGAGGCGTCAAATCGTGCGGATTATTTGGGAATGGTGTGCTATGACTTTTATTATCGATCGGGGGTACGGTGATTGCCCCAGGGGCAAAAAATTGGGCAAAAAATCCCATTGACTTAACATTGCGCCGAACTTTGACGAGTCATAGCTCAGAGCGAGGATTTCACAGAGATGTGTGATTTACCACATTTGAAGAGGCTGACAGGCTCTGTGAGAACATACCTCACAATGGGGTAAAAGTTGCACCCCTGGGGGGCATGAGCTGCCCAAAGTTGCCCCAATGTTAAGTCTATGGTAGGTTTTGTATTGAACATAACTCTGGATCACAGTGTCTTAGAGATAAGGGGGCGGGCTCATTTTACTCAGACGACCAATCAGTCTCTCAGGATCATTGTGAAGCTATCAAGCCACGCCCTAGCAACCATTTAGAGCACCTTAGCAACAACTCCCATAGACTTCCATTGAAAGAGATCAAAGGGATATCTCCGGACTGAATTATCATAGAAACACGAGGGTGGTCTCGTTTGACTTGGGGCAGTAAAACAGCCAATCATGAATCCCCTCAACACTTCCTAGCCCCTCCCTAGCAACCATTTTCAAGCACCTTAGCGACCAAAATCCAAAGAGAGAAATCTTCCATTCTGAATGTCACAGAGGCATGGGAGTTGGTTTGTATCATTCATACTGACAAGCAGCCTTTGGAGATTCATCATTGGCAACTGCCAAGCCACTCCCTAGCAACAATTTAGAGCACCCTAGCAACCACATTTATTGATTTCAATTGCAGTAAGATATCTTCAGATCAGAATGTCCTAGAGACATGATAGTTGCTTTGTTTTAATTGGGTGAGTAATCAGTCTTCATCTTTCATCATGTGAACTACTTAGCCACGCCCTAGCAACCATTTAAAGCACCCTAGCAACAAAACACCATTGACATCCATTCAAAATCACTAAGATGTGTATCTTAGGATCATAATGTCGTAGAGACTTCCGGGTTGACTTATTTCACTCAGGATGGAAAGTAGACTTGATAAATATCACCCTGGTAACTGCCTAGCAACCAAATGGGGTTACCCTAGCAACCAAGAAACAAATCACATATCTTTGCACTACAAAATCGTAGAGACTTCCGAGTTGACATATTTCACTCAAGATGTCACGGAGCATTGTTGGATGTTACTTTGGTAACTGCCTAGCAACCAGATGGGGTTACCCTAGCAACCAAGAAACAAATCACATATCTCTGTACTAGAAAATCACAGAGACTTCCGGGTTGACTTATTTCACTCAGGATGGCAAGGAGCATTGTTGGCTGTCACCTTGGTAACTGCCTAGCAACCAAATGGGGTTACCCTAGCAACCAAGAAACAAATCACATATCTCTGTACTAGAAAATCACAGAGACTTCCGGGTTGACTTATTTCACTCAGGATGGCAAGGAGCATTGCTGGCTGTCGACTTGGTAACTGCCTAGCAACCAGATGGAGTTACCCTAGCAACCAAGTAACAAATCACATATCTCTGAACCAGAAAACTGTAGAGATTCCGGGTTGACTTATTTCATTCAGGATGGCAAGGAGCATTGTTGGCTTGCCCCTTGTTAACTGCCTAGCAACCAGATGGGGTTACCCTAGCAACCAAGTAACAAATCACATATCTCTGTACTAGAAAATCGTAGAGACATCTGGGTTGACTTATTTTACTCAGGATAGCAAGTAGCATTGTTGGCTTTCACCTTAGTAACTGCATATCAACCAGATGGGTTTCCAAGGCAACCATGGAACAACACCAATATCTCTGCACCAGAACATCCTACTGTCATGGGGGTGGCCTCTTTCAACTTTGGGCAGTAGGTCGGACATTGTGGTAAGAAATTTTGCCATGGCAAGCACCACTCACATTTTCTTCAGGAAATGTACATTCTAGTTGTACTTATAACCCCAGTGAGCAAGCCAAAGGCAACTCTGCATTTCCTTGCATTTCCATATGGTGCCCCATAGCGCTCATATGTAGCGTATAATTCCAATGAAAGGGAACTTCAGGATTTCAATGCAGGTAAACAGGTACTGTTATGTATTTATTTATTTATTAAGTAGTTGCTTAAAGGTTCACACAGTATTTTTTCCCCATTAAAAACGTTTTACTCTTAAAGAAATTCATTGTTATTTTGAAACATATGTATAAAATCATGACCACACACATGAGATGAGTACTCTAGTCATATAAGTAACCTTATAGAAGCAGTTTTATTCTACATGGGGTAGGGCCACCCTCTTGGGGGCTGCCATTTTAGAATCATATGACGAACTGAATACTACTCACTTAATCTCAGTAACCATCTTGTTTTTGGAATGTTCACTCTTGAATTAAATATCATGGCTGATTGTGAATAGTGAATAGTGAATTTCTACAATGTCATATGTAACTTAATGTCAATGTCATTTTGAATGATGCTGCATCCACACCACAAAGTGTCACTATAAGACCAAGATGACACAAACAAAAAGTTACTCAGTGCACCTTTAAATGTAGTTGTTAAAATTACTAACAATAAGAATAAGTAATCATGATAGAAGCATGTGAAACTTAATAGTTCATAAAAATGACTATTTAGGATCTACTTGTATATTATTATGGTAATAACTACATTTAGACTCGCTCTATTTCAATATTAAACAGCAATTCCAGAACTTGCAGCAACACATGATTTCTGCATACATGGATGTTTCATAGCTTTTCTCTTTCGAAAATTCCAATAAGCTTTCTTCTGCTATAAAACATAATTCATGAACCAGAAATTATTTTCATTTCTGCTAATTTGATTACCTGTCTCACAAAGAGAACTATACTTTTTCAACAGATTTATTTGCGTCAACTTCCTGTATTGCCTCTTTGCACTAGAGCCGCACTTTTAAGCCTATTTAGACCATTTCAAATACGTTTTCTCCATTTTACCCATCACTGTGAGATACAGCAAAATTAGGCCCAACTCCATTCAGCCATAATTAGGATGAATAATTAATATGAATGATCAGGGTGACCTTTCTATGGTTCAGCCTTTATTACTTTAACATGAAAAACTCTATTTAAATAAAAAAAGATGGCCTATTTCACCTTGTCTTGTAACAACTCTTGCTGAGAAAACATACAGTTGATCATATTTGATCACTTTTAACTTCTAGATACTCATGTAAATGTTTAATTACGAACAAACTTGAGTTAACAGTCTTGCAACACTCTCTCCATTAAATACCGGGTCACAGCAGCGCCATGTTATTAAGAAGTTTTACGAATTTGTGGCGTCTATAAAGATTTAACTTATGAAGGGCACTAAAAAGTCTCTTATCTCATGTTAAACTGAGGATGATTATTCATAAAATGTTGCTAATGTCTTCACAAGTCAATAATTACAGGTGTTTGTGAAGGCAAGTGTCACTATTAATGAAAGGAAAGTTGTTTTAGAGGCAGAACAAGTTATTACATCATGAATTATGCATAATATGACCAAGAACATGTATTAAGAAAGTAACTAGACACAATTTGAAACATTCTGCCTACTATCTCATTTTGTTTTTTGCAAAATTATGCAAGACATGCTCATAGAAAATTGAGTATCTGATATAGCAGTCCACAAAGTAGCATCTCAAAAGTGTAATAAACAGACTGTCAATGAAAGACAAGGCGAGAGAATTGCAGCAGCTTGTGTTATAATCATCAGAGACAAACCGGCCCGCTGACAGTTGCCGGCTGTATTTAGGCCTCCCATAAACAGGCTCAACTCATGCTAATTAAATTAGTGTGACATGTAATATGTGGCTTGTTATGTGGCGTTTTCCCTCATGGGCGTCAGAGTGTGTGCGTGTGTGGGTGGGGATATGATGACTGCCGGTCCCTAGGCATCCAGTATACGTCAAAAAGGCATATCATGAGGCGGTACTGAAAGCAGAGCTTCTTTCTTTGTGGGTTTCATTTAGCTATGATGTAAATACTGAAGAAGAAACTCTCAGGAAGGAGTTACAGAATGTTTTGGGAATGTTCTGAATAATTTTTATTCATCCCTCACTTTATCAAAACAAGCTAACATTGTGTTTAATGCACTTATGATGTAAATTAATAGGGACAAATACAATGGTACCAGTAAAATACTTTTTGTGAGTAAATGTAATAAATGAGAGTAAAATGTAAAGATTAAAACATAAAGATACCGACTTCCATGACACAAGCTCCCAAAATGCATTCCTGAATCAGTGTGAAAATAAAAAATAAATAAAAAAACAGACATTTGAAATGCCCAAGTGCCCAATGCATCAGTAAAGTGTGAGTTTCTGCTCACTAATTAATCGCTGGAATGATGTGATATTGCTTACTGTCTCATTAAGTGTAAAGACAGACTGCTGTCTTAGTTAAGACTTGTTGTTGTTGTTGTTTGTGCGCAACCAGTGATTCATTACCTGAA
The DNA here is from genome assembly GCA_032164185.1 of Moxostoma hubbsi. Classification (NCBI taxonomy): domain Eukaryota; kingdom Metazoa; phylum Chordata; class Actinopteri; order Cypriniformes; family Catostomidae; genus Moxostoma; species Moxostoma hubbsi. The sequence goes on from JAVLUX010000012.1 coordinate 28,640,425, forward strand.
GAAAAAAATGACAACTGTATGTACTTAATGCTTGCCAATTAAGTAGACTGCATTTCTCCTGATGCAGATGCCATCGTGTGTAGAAACAAGGAGGATGGGACGGGCTGCCTTTTTTTTTTATTCCACTCTCTAAATAGAAGCTGGTTAGATGTTTATGGAAAGTTGAGAACTGATCATCTAATGACAAAAAGCTTCATGGTATGATATGCAAAGGAGGGTTTTACATCAAGAAACACAACAGGCCATTAAAAATACCTTCTGATGCATTTTGAACACAAAAATTGCCAAGGAGTGTCAAAAGACAAAATATTCTTATATTCAAGATCTAATCTCTAAAAGCAAGTCTAAATATCATGTATGCTGTTTCTAAGGTGAATGCATCTTTTTTAAAAGGATTTTTAGATATTTTAAAATATTTATATTTTTAATATTATATTCAACATTCTCAGATAACAATTTTTTCTTCTGCATTATAGCTGCTAAAGAAAATGCACATTGTTTTAAAGGAGTTTAGATATTTGTAATGGAAAACAAGCCAAAACAAAAACAACTCAAAAACGTATTTTGTTTCAGTGTATAATGGGGCGAAGCCCTCTCTCACATTTCTGTTAATTTCATCCATCTTTAACTCACAAAAAAACCCTCTCTCTTATTAATAATGCTGTGTATTGCCAATTTTCTTCATGATAAGAAATGCACAGTGACATATATTATGATTCAATAAGATGCAAGCCATCTATGTTATAATCATTATATGTTATAATCTAGATGCATTATGCGTGCAAGCTCAAGGGATAAACGTCCCTATGACTGAGTGTGCCTGTTACAACCCGTGCTGTGTTTTTTTTTTTTTTTTTTGCTTACCTTTTTCAGGAGAAAAATAACACATTAGAAAAAGGTAAGCAAAAAAAACCCAAAAAAACAGCATGTGTTGTAACTGGCACACTGTCGTAGGGAGCGCGCACGCTTAATGCAAAAAAGTCACAACACCCTCCATTCCAGACAGCAGCTCTCCTGATAATAAGCCAACCATGCCAATTAGTCAGCCAGCCATAATCACTGAGGGGTGGAGCTATCCAATCTTTCAATCATCAAATTAATCAGAGCTCCCTCCACCAGGCAACTTTATGCCCTAAAGTGGCGCTTGTTCACGAATTGATGTTCTTCCCGAGCCAAATGGGAGGGGAGGCTGTCCCCCTCCACCTTGATGGTGTATGTAGCTGCTTGTTTATTAGGTTCCTGAAAGGGGCTCAGAGACTGAACCCTCCCTGGCCTTACCTATTTCTCTCCTGGGACCTATCAGTGGTCCTCTTGGGCCTTTAGAGACCCCCCTTCGAACCACTTCATTCAGCTGAGCTCAAGGCCCTCTCCCTTAAGACGGCCATCCTGATCGCGTTAGCTTCCATCAAGAAGGATGTTCTCTGTCAGCGGCACCTGCCTGGAGTTCGGTCCGGCACATTATCACGTTATCCTGAGGCCGCGACCAGGCTATGTAAACCCCTTCAGGGATCAGGTCGTGAACCTGCAAGCGCTGCTCTGGGAGGAGGCAGACCCGGCCCTTTCTTTGCTGTGTCTGGTACGTGCTTTGCGTATCTATTTGGACTGCACGCAAATAGATACTCATTGCGTATCTATTTCGGGCCAGCATGCCCAGGCTGAGGCTGACGCGCAGATGACTGACATGCTTTCCCGGGCCACCTCTAGCGTGGGACTGGACTGGAAACCTCCGTCCTCCCCACAGCCATCGTGGTTGGATGACTGGTTCCTGGGGTCTGCATACCGCTCACAGCCTCGCCTCCCCCCGGTCCCAGCACCCCTCTCCACTTGTCACAAAGCCACTCAATCATCCGCTCTCGCTACCCTCGATGGCGGAGCAACCCACGGGTACACAGCGATTCCCCAGGTGGACAAGGCTGTTGTGCTCTACCTGTGCCCCGGAAACCCTACCACCTGGCGGGGTTGCCCTGTGCTCCCCTCCAAGGCCTGTAGGACGATGTCTTCATTGACCGCCAAAGCCTACAGCGCCGCCGGACATGCTGCTTCCGCCCTGCACGCCATGGCCCTCCTGTAAGCCCACCAGGCCAAGGCACTTAAAGATCTCCACGGGGTAAGCCATGATCCCGATGTGTTACAGGAACTTCGCTCAGCGACCGACCTCGCCCTCAGAGCCATGAAAGTCACAGCGCAGTCACTTGGGCAGGCGATGGCCACGCTCGTGGTCCAGGAACGTCATCTGTGGCTGAACTTGGTCGAGATGCGTGAGACCGACAAAGCTCGCTTTCTCAATGCCCCTGTCTGCCAGTTCGCAAATGCCATTCTCACGGCACTCTGCCGCCAGATCTTTACAGTCCCGGAATTCTGGACACGGAGCCCCCGACTTCAACTCCATGACTGTTCCCCGGCCGGCCGGTCCCTACGAGTCTAGAGGACGCCTACATCGGACCTCCTCCTTAGTCACCAACCCGCCCCTGCCAGGTGTGCGGAGCAAGGTAAGTCCTTCAAGTCTTTTCTCAGCACTAAAGCCTCGGGATGCATCTTTGCCTCCCGGCGCTGTACGTCAAAAATAACCGTCCCCTTGGTGCCCCTAGCACGGAGTTTGGATGCGTGACTTTCACTTCCCAACCCATCACGCTGGCTGGCCCGGACCACCCAACTCGGTTACACAATTCAGTTTGCAAGGCCCCCGCCCCCCCCGCCAGGTGGCGTCCGCTTTACCGCAGTACTTCTAGATTGGTTCGCAGCGGCAGACCTGATGGACGCGTACCTTCACGTCTTAATTCTACCTCAACACCGACCTTTCCTATGGCTCGTGTTCGACGGCCAGGCATATCAGTACAAAGTCCCCCCTTCAGCACGTCTCTGTTCCCTCGCGGCTTCACGAAAGTCACAGAGACTGCCCTTTCGGCCCATCCTGGCCCACTCCTGAGAGTTACTATGCACTCACAGAGACTAGGCGCTCGGACACCTCAGCCATTTAGGGCTTCAGGTCTACCGAGAAAAGAGCTAGCTCACCTCGGTTCAGAGCATCTCTCTTCTCGGCATGGAGTCTCAATATCAGCATGCCTCATCAACGAGCGTGCACAGTCAGTGCTAAAATGCATCCCCCTCTTCAGACTGGGCACATCCTTTTAAAACTATTTCAGAAGCTCCTAGCGCATATGACATCCTCCGCGGCGGCCGCACTGCAAGGGTTGATGCATATGAGACCGCCTCAGCACTGGCCCCAGACTCGAGTCACGAGACGAGCATGGCACCACGGCATGCACTTTGTGACCATCACCCCCGCCTGCCGCTAAATGTAAAAACCCTGGACAGACCTCTGCCTTCTGCGGATAAGAGTCCCCTCGCAGCAGGTGTCCCGACCTGTCCTGGCCACGACTGACACCTCCAAATTGGGTTCAGTCACCGTGTCCAATGAGCACGCAGCCACGGGCCGTTGGGATGGGGCCCCGCTGCGCCGGCACATCAATGGACTAGAGTTTCTGACTGTTTTCTCTACTTGTGGAAGTGTCTCCCGTTAGTTCGAGACAAACGTGTCCTAGTCAGGTCAGACAGCACCACCACAGCAGCGTACATAAATCGCCAAAGCGGCGTTCGCTCCCACCACGTCACTACTCGCCCGTCATCTCCTCCTTTGGAGCCAGCAGCGACTCAAGTTTTCTCTCCCAGGAGATCCCACCCACCTGGGTCCCTGGATGATTCCTCCCTAGCCCTGTGGGTCCGCAGTTCAGCGGAGGAACTCGCCGATCCAATCCACTGCAGGTACTTAATCTACCCTGTACTGGAATAGGTGCTCCACAGTTCAGGACTCCTACGTGGACTCCCCCTGTGTGTATCATCCCCCCACGTTCCACATGCCACCTAAAAACCCATGTGATGTATTCGCCACCTTTACGTCCCCCTTTCGAGCAGGTGTGGCCTCCGCAGGGTCTTTCCCCCCTGAAAGAATAGGAAACCGGGTAAGACCCCCTTCCCTCGATACATGTTAGGGCCCCGGCCGTTCTTGCTCTATGTGGAGAAACATAGAGAGAAAAGAGGCCCAGCCAGGCTCGGCCCGTTCCCAGGTTGGCAATCGTCACCTTGTTCCCCAAATTTAAATTGGACCCCTAGTGTCGCTTCTTCGACACAACGTCATGTATGTAACCTCCGTTCCCTGATTGAGGGAACGAGACATTGTGTCCTCCCGGCCACGTCACTGAGCCAAGCCACTGTTGTGGCCGTACCATTTCCGGCTCCTCAGAAAAATCCTGAATGAAACGTATTTCCCCGCCTTTATACCCGTATGTCCGGGGGTGGGGTATGCAAATACTGTCTGCCAACTTCTCATTGGCCTTTTTTCATAGATCAGAGGCATATTCGGTGCTCAAGAGAGACCCCTAGTGTCACTTCATCGTCACAACGTCTCATTCCCTCCATCAGGAAACAGAGGCTACATACGTAACCTAGATGTTCTGATGTAGATCCGAAATTATGAAATTGCTAAATAGGTGAACAAAATATAAATAAACCTTCATCTCTTGAAGTCCCTTAAGAGCAAAATCAACCCAGCTGATTGAAATGCTAAAATATTTCCAATTACCATGGAAGAGAGAGAATTTCATCCTATTTTTCAAATATTTGCTGTCTTTGTGCTGGAAGCCCACCACTATCTCACATCCAAAGCATTCTTTGTAATCTCCTTTGTGATTTGTATACATAAAACATAGGCAGCATTCAGAAGTATATACTGTATACTGTAAGTTGCATGGTTATGTAAAAAGGTTGTCAGGAAGTGATGGATGGGGGTTTGGAAAATTGTCTCCTTTATCTCTGTAACAAGGGAGTGGTTTAATTGTGTGACCTCTTATTGTCCCTGTCAGCTCAAATGAGCTACAGTATGCTCCATGCATTTGCTTTAAGGAGAGAGAGAAAAAATCGATGTGATGGTGTATTGATGCAAGTATCGGATGGGTCATTCCTCTTATACAGTGCCTTTTTAACTCTGTAACTTGAACTCTGTAACTTAAAGGTAGTATTTCTATAACAAAAATATATACACTACACTTTCAGAAATAATTTCTGGTCAAGCTCAGGCACTAAAACGTGATGATTGTAAATTTAATATTGCAGGTAAATTAACAGGATGCTTAACAAAATGCCTTACAGTGCATGAAGGTGTCAAATTTTGCCAGTATCATCAATCACCAATTTCTGTAATTTTATCTAACAGTATGGAATGTTTCAGAGTGCGAAAAACGTAGCTGACATTCACAAAACATCACAGAATTCGAGAAATCCATCGCTAATATGCACTGGTGTCTGTGCCGTTGTTTTCCCTTCAAACATTATGCCAGTACCTAGAGGATGATGACATTAGGGAACTGGCTTTTGCTAGTTATATTATGAAAGACTAACAGGATGGAAAGTGATATTGAGGACTCAAATGAATAAATTAATAATTTATACTAAATTGATACTAATTAAACAAAAGATGTTAAAAAAAAAAAAAAAAAACATGTTTTGCTTGAAACATTTAAATTAGAGAATGAAGAGTTTTAATTTGGCTCGAGGCTTTTACCGATCATACAGCTAATTTTCTCCCTAACATACCCTGTCAATTTTTTACTGTCCATTAAATAAAAAAGTGGCTTTTTTATGTAAAAAATGTTATTTATCTTTTACTTTTATTTACGATTTCTGTCACATTGTATCATGTATTTTTGGCTTGCTTACTGCTAATGTTCATATTGTAATAATGTACGTTGACAAGTCGAGGATGCCAAGTAAACAGCAATAAAAAAAACAAAGCAAAGTAAAATGTAATTCATCTTTAATATTTTTTATTGTTCAATCTACTTCTATATTCTGTTATATTCCTTTAATTGCAATAACATCCAAAGATAACCAAAGCTTTATAGCATATGTTTTAGATTATCACATTAGCATAGATTTATTTAAATAAAATAAATCTTAAATGATTACTTAAAGCAGATGCTTCTGATTAAAATGAGCCAAAATACTTGATACGATGTGTAGATGTTGAGGTAATCTTCGCGGAGTGACTTGACATTTACAACACAATTTTGAACAGGTGTCACAAATATTCAGGAGCGACTTTATTTCCAGAAAATATGGTGTTGTTAGTGTTTATTTATCTGTTAAATTATGATTTTACCACGTTGAATCACAAAGCTAGCTTACAGCTAATGGGCTCGTTGCATATTAAATTCTAGCGTATCTTGTAAACTACGTTTAAACTAATGTAATTCATACAGTATTGTCCTAAACAATATTGAACCATCTTGGTGTTCTAGATCCTTCCACATTCTACATCATGAATACACATTATAAAATCCAAAGATAACAATCACATAGAGACGTTTTGGTGAGCACGCAATATTGTCACATTAGGAACTTCCTTTGTCAGACTGATGTAGTCACAAAACACTATAAACAATAAAGAGGGCAGTTTGTGAATCATTTTACCCTTGATCATGGAAATTATTTGGGGGTTTACTAGGATAAAAAATGCAGACTTACTGTTCTGCGATCTGGACATAACAGCAAGGTCCTGACTCATCGCAAGATGCCAAGGATTCCTAGAACTGTGCAAGTGGAACTGAACAGACAGTCTGGCCACAGTCCCGCTCGTAAGCGACCCCCTAGATGCAGTAATTAAAAGCCTCTTCACTGATGCACAAGGGCAAATACAAGCATTCTGCAACAGAATATTTTATGCACCCAGTTTTTTGATCATTACAGACGTTGGATCGAGGAAAGAGAAAGGGGCCGTTCACATAAAAAAAAAAAAAGCTATACACAGTGGCACAAATGAGCAGGATGCAGCTGTCTCGAAATGCACTGCATGCAATGAAAAGGTATCCATAAAACGCAGCATTAATTAATTAATTAATTATAAATTAGTTTGTATGCCATGTATTTTAAATGTGTATTTTCTGTCAGTCAGTCATATTTATTTATAAAGCACATTTAAAAACAACTAGCTATTTAGCTGTTGGCCAAAGTGCTGTACAGAGTTTAAACAAATAGCATAATAATTAAAATTAGGACACAAAACAATCACAGACAATACACAAACATTTTTACCACTACACCTACTTATAACCATATGCAATAATAAATAGATGATTTTTAAGGAGATATTTAAATTCATCATATGTTGATGCAGTTTTTATGTAAAGTGGCAAATTATTCCAAAACTGTGGAGCAGCCACTGAGAAGGGTCGACCTCCTTTTAGTTTGAGACGTGTCCTTGGAAGAGTCAACCATAGACTATTGGTTGATCTGAGGTCTCTGGATGTATTGTGATGAAATGAAAGAAGATCTGAGATATATGGAGGAGCCAAACCATGCAAACCAACAATAATGCTCTGAACTGAATATGATGTTTGACTGGGAGCCAGTGGAGAGAGACAAGCACTGGTGAAATATGTTCCCTCTTCTTTGATCCAGTCAAAATTCAAGCGGCAGCATTTGACAAGTTGAAGATGTGACAGCAGAGACTGTGAGACACCCAAATACAAAACATTACAATAATCTAATCTGGATTAAATAAAAGCATGTATTACAGACTCCATATCTTTGGATGAGAAGAATGACTTAATTTTAGCAACATTCTTTAGTTGATAGAAACAGCTTCTGACCAGCATGTGTATGCAGGTTACCAGATAGAGGCCCTAGTTTACTTGCAACCATCCTGTGGAAGCAGAGGGGCCTTTGCTTCATTTATCTAAGGAAGTTGGTTGACATCCAATGTTTAAGTCAAATCAAGTGGTTTTTATTGTCGTTTCAACCATATACAGTTAGTACAGTACACAGTGAAAAGAGACAACGTCCTCCAGGACCATGGTGCTACATAAAACAACATAGGACAAACATAGAACCACATGAGACTACACAGACTAAATAAAATACCTACATAAAGTGCACGTGCAAACGTGTGCAAAAAGTACATGACAGTACAATAAATTACAAACAATGGAGGGGCCCCAGTGCTCAGTGTGGTGGTGGTGGAGATGCTGTTCCCGATCCGGACTGACTGAAGTCTCCCAGTCAGAAAGTCCAGGATCCAGTTGCAGAGGGAGGTGTCCAGGCCCAGCAGGTTCAGCTTTCCAATCAGGTGCTGGGGAATGATTGTGTTGAATGCTGAGCTGAAGTCAATGAACAGCATTTGAACGTATGGGTCCTTTTTATCAAGGTGGGTGAGGGCCAGATGGAGGGTGTGGCGATGGCGTCGTCTGTTGAACGGTTTGGACGTTATGCGAACTGCAGTGGGTCTAGTGAGGGGGCAGCTGGGTCTTAATGTGCCTCATGACGAGCCTCTCGAAACACAGAAATATATGGTCACTGATGCTGAATCATGATGATTGGTGTGAGTGTGACAGGACGGTAGTCGTTGAGGCTGGACACTGAAGACTTCTTTGGCATGGAGGAGGATGGTTGTGGCCTTGAAGCACGTTTGAACAACAGCACTGCTCAGAGAGATGTTGAAGATGTCGGTAAGAACATCCTCTGAGCACTCTACGACTCTACGTAGAGTTTTCCTCACATCCACCGTGGTAAGACAGAGCACCTGGTCGTTGGGAGGAGGGGTGGTATTCCTCGCCACCACGTCGTTCTGCACTTCAAACCAAGCGTAGAAGTTGTTCAGCACATCTGGAAGGGAGGCATCTTTGTCACAGGTAACTGATGTTGTCCTGTAGTTGGTGATGGCCTGGATGCCCTGCCACATGAGCCGCGTGTCACCGCTCTCCTGGAAGTGACTGTGGATTCTCTGGGCATGTGCGTGCTTTGCCTCTCTGATGGCCCGGGACAGTTTGGCCCTCGCTGTTCTTAGGGCTGCCTTGTCACCTGCTCTGAAGGCGGAGTCTCGGGTCCTCAGCAGCGCGCGCACCTCCGCAGTCATCCACGGCTTCTGGTTGGAGCGTGTGGTGATGGCCTTAGAGAAAGTGACATCATCAATGCACTTGCTGATGTAGCTGGTCACTGATGCTGTGTATTCCTCCAAGTTGGTAGAATCGCCATCTGAAGAGCAGAGATGGCTCCTGCTGGCCAGGTTTTCACCTGCTTCTGAAGCGCTTTTGTGCATCTGACGAGCGGTCTGTATGCTGGAATTAGCATAACAGAGATGTGGTCTGAGTAGCCGAGGTTGGGGCGGGGCTCTGCCCGGTACGCGCCTGGGATGTTTGTGTAAACAAGATCAAACGCGTTCGCCCCTCTCGTTGCAAAGTCCACATACTGATGGAATTTAGGGAGCACTGTCTTGAGATTTGCATGGTTGAAATCTCCGGCGACAATAAACATTCTGTCGGGGTGAGCGTTCTGCAGTTCGCTCATAGCCCCATACAGTTCACAGAGCGCTTCCTTAGCGTTAGCACTGGGGGGGAATGTAAACTCCGGTTATGATAACATTGGTGAATTCCCGTGGTAAATAAAAAGGTCTGCATTTAACAGTCACAAGCTCAACCAGCGATGAGCAGCAGCTAGAGACTAGCATAGAGTTCTTGCAAAATAAAATTAAAAATGCAGCTTTGATGGGGTGTCTAATATAGCTATTAAAATAAATGACAGTAAATTTGGCAATTTTATCTCTTCTGACTGATGTAATACATTTATCTCTATTTATTTTGTTCTTTTTGAAAAGTCATAGAACAATAATAGTGTTTTTTTTCCCCTTTGTTGTCGTAGCAAATGGGAATGCAACCATAATATGTTGCTATCGCCTATCACAATACATCAAGTGGCACTGTTAACCCAGCTATAGTTTTTTCCATGTTCCAAACCAAGAAATGTGAAAAGGGGTCCATTCTGCCACTAGAAATTACAAACTTCTTCTTCAAGAATGGCATCTATTAAAAAACATGAAGTCTTTCAATTTCCTTCATTAAAATGCACAGCAATTTAAAACCATTGCAACAAAATGTAGTGGTTTCCAGCAAACCATTCGTTAAAAGCTCTAGAATGATGCCAGTGTATACCCGATTACAATTTCTTCCCAAATATCCATTTAAAGATCCAAAAATTGAATCAATTAAACATGAAAATACACCCATATGCCTGCCACAAGTTTCCAATGAGTCAAAGTACTATGGCTTATGCCAGAAATATATGTTTTGCTGCTCTCTTTTCTTTCTCAATGAAAATCTCATTTTGTCAGATCAACTATGATGACAGACAATTACTAATGAAAACTTTAGATAAATATTTCAATAAGGAATCTCATTATAAATGGCTAGTCCTCCATCGCAAGGGGAAAGGTTCAGCGTTATATCCATTCAAAGCGGTGAATATCAGGGCAGTGAGACTACAATGAGACATGCGAGCAAACAGTATTGTGACCTTTAACAAGGGAAAATGTAAACTTGATTTACCTTAATAAAATAGTTGACTTATGATGTTATATCTTGCTGGTTATATATCTCGCTATATAACATGGATGTACTGTATACATTGCTATTATAAAGTCAACATGAAATGGCATTTCACTTAAAAAATGCAAAACAGTATATTCAATCAGAAAAAGTGTAGAGCAGGACTTGATTTTATCAATTAGGAATCGATTGGATGGTGATGGTCTCCAAATCCAGTCCAAAGTCCAAGTGCAGGTGACAGGGACAAGTTTGTATCACTGTGGTACTCCATACAAGTTTTTTCCAGCTGTGAAGAAGCCATTTGTTCCTTTTGCATTAATTTTAATTAGCAATAATAAATTATTTATCATCGCATTCCTGCCTCTCCACAGAGCACCAATTTGTGGGGTTACGACAAACAAACCACACAATTGTTGAACCCTCTAGACAAATACAGATTCAAATTTCACTGTTTTTGTAATTTGTAGTTTTGGTTTCTGCGTGGGAACACTTGAACAATTCATGAACATTTGTGGTAAGGCTTTTCGGAATAACTTCTGAAAATAACCTGACCATTGTTTGTTATGGTAAAACACTTTCTTACTGTAATATCAACAATGACAAGATGGTAAAATATCAAAAGTAGATATATACAATAAAAAATCAAATATGCAAGTTCAAACCCAGTTATATCTAGTACACTCCCAATGAAAGTAATTAGTTCTTTGATTCAGAATGTGTGTTTAATGCCAGATTTGGGGATTTTGCTTCTGTCAAATTATATAATATCTTCAATAATCCAGTTGAACACTAAGCAGCTTGTAATTTGTGTAATTATTATATAATGAGAGAGGATAATCCTTCTTGTGGTAAAGTTATGCTACGTAAAACTGGTGTAGATCTGGCTAGAAATGCAAATGGACTATTCTTGGGTGTAATTAAGCAACAAGATAAATGTAAACTTCATTTTGCAAGAAAAAACAAAAATATTATTGTTTTTTGGCAGTGACAGAACTTTTTTGGACAAAAAAAAAAACAAAACATGGTAACTGTAGTCATGTTTACTGCAATTTTTCTATAGTAAAACCATGGTTAAATTTGTAAGGGTTAAACAAACATGGTGACAACGTAAAATTGAACACAAATGTACTGTATACTCATATACACTAATAAACTAGAAAACACCCTATTTTTTATAATTAAATCAAAATATAGTAATACAAATAGGCAAAACACAAACATATTTTGCTTCAAAATAAGAAGGCAAATCCCTTTAAGGCTGCTTGGGCTCAAGTGAATAATTTATGTGAACTAGGTCATTTACTCTGTGGCGGTGCTGAGAATCGCACCACACAATTGCCTACACCTGTCTTTAACTACCTTGATGTGGAGACAGAAAGCGTGGAAGAGGATTAAAGATGGAAGATTATTAAGTTCAGCGAAGAGAAGAGGAGGAAAATGGAGAAGATCACGGAGCTCGTTGATACGATATGATATGAAACGAGTTTGGCAAGTGTGTATGTTTTTATTTATTTATTTATTTATTTATTTTAATGATTGACCCCTACACTTACACTCCAAGCTACACCCATACCAGTCCAAATAGTGGATTTGCGTTTTATTACTTTGAGCTGATTGAGTGACCATCCAGCCAATCACAGGTGAGTTTCCTGAGCCTCGTCCATCCCATAGCCAGCGTTGCCAGCCTAGTCCATCCCAGAGCCTGAGCTGCCAACTTTGACTCTGCCCATGTACAAGACCATGGAGGGCGTTTCCAAGTCTCTGCCCCTGTACACAACCAAAGAGGTTGTTTCCAAGTCTCTGCCCATGTACACGACCACGGAGGACGTTTCCAAGTCTCTGCCCGTGTACACTACCACGGAGGTAGTTTCCAAGTCTCTGCCCATGTACACGACCATGGAGGTCATTTCCAAGTCTCTGCCCATGTTCACGACCATGTAGGTCAGTTCTAAGTCTCTGTCTTTGCCCACGACCACAGAGGTCGTTCCCAAGACTCTGCTCATGTTCATGACCACTGAGGTATTTTCCCTGTCATCTAGGAAACTTAGTTTCGAGCCTCCCACTGCTCCTTCTTCCACGACTTGGCCCCACATCATGGCCGCCAAGCCCGAGTTCCACATCATGGCCGCCAAGCCCAAGTTCCACGTCATGGCTGCCACGCCAGAGTAAGTGCCAGGCCATGTCACAGCCACTCCAGAGTCAGCTTCAGGCCGTGTCACAGCCACGCCAGAGTCAGCTCCAGGCCATGTCACAGCCTAGGCCTGCCTCTGCTCCACGGTCCAGGGCCGACTCTGCTTCACAGTCCAGGCCCACCTCTGCTCCTCGGCTCTGCTCGAGCCTCTCATGGCTCCACCCCCCGATGGGCTCCGCCCTGATCCCATGCTCCACTCCCTATCATGCCAGACCATACCCCACGACGTCAGGAGCTGCCCCTAGTGGGGAGGGGGTATGAAATGTTTAATGTGTGTGTTCATGTATTTTATGTCTTTTATTTTGAAAAGTTTATTTCCTGTTAATGCTGTGTGATTCCTGTTTCCCTCCATGTTCAAGTGTCTTGGGTTCATTGGTTTATTGTCTTGTTACTCATTATCAGTTCTAGTTTGTCATTGGTTTAAGTTTATTTGTCTTGTTATCTTGTTTATAGTTCTGTCTGTTCATTGGTTAACTTGTTTGTCTTGTTCTACCATGTATTTAAGCCTCATGTTTGCAATTGTCCATTGTCGTGTTGAATGTGAGTGTAGCTGTTTATGTAAAGCCAGGTTTTATATCAAGCCATGTTTTAGTCAAGTCATGTTCATGTCTAGTTTAGTTGTCATTTATAGCTAGGGTTTTGGATTTCATGTTTATTTAATAAATTGCATTTGGTTTCAGACTTCATCGTCATTGCCTATGCCAGCAGTCTTTCATTACAGTTAGAGAATCTTGAATCTTTAAAATACTACAAATATTCAATTAAATCATAAGTTTATTATAATAATAATAATACTTATCATACTTACACTGGTGGCCAAAAGGTCAGCAGCCATCACTCCAACACTTTATCCTTGAGTAATCATGCTAAATTGCTAATTTGGTAGTAGAAAATCAATTGCCATTATATCAAACACAGTTGAAAGCTATTTGGTTCAATAAAAGAAGCTTAACATTGTCTTTGTGTTTGTTTTTTAGTTGCCACAGTATGGGTTAGAATGGCATGTCTTAAGGTCAATATTAGGTAAAAAATGGCAAAAATAAATTGATTTCTCTAGAAACTCATCAGCCAATCAATGTTTTGAGGAATGAAAGCTATACAACCCTTGAAAATGCCAAAAAAATAACTGAAGATTTCATACAACGGTATACACTACAGTCTTCAAAGACAAAGGACAACTGGCTCTAACAAAGACGAGATTTGGAAGGCCCAGATACAAATAAACAAGAGGATAAGTACACCATAGTCTCTAGTTTGAGAAATAGATGCCTTCAGCTGACAGCTTCATTGAATTCTACCTGCTCAACATAAGTTTCATGTATGACAGAAAAGAGGGCTCTGCCCAAGGGAGACGTGGGTCTGCCAACAGGGAGAACGTACCACAGATAATAAATCATGACTTTGTGGACTCGACTGTTGGTAAAAGCACACACTTTTGCCTCAGGGGAGGGGAAGGGTGCTATACGAAAGCGATACACCTGGCCAGTTGTTCTGAATTACCAAACTCTACTTATTCGTACCTGACAAAACACGGGACAAAACCGGCTCAACCCGGAGATTGTGAAATCTTGCAAAAGTATTGGGTGTTGCACAGCCCGCTGCTCTGCAGATGTATGCTAAAGAGGTGCAATGGGCCAGTGCCCACGAGGATGCCACACTCCTTGTAGAGTGTGCTCATAATCCAAAAGGGGCAGGGCACGGCCTGGGCCTGGTATGTCAGAGTGATGGCATCCACGATCCAGTATGAAAGCCTCTGTTTGGAGACAGCATTCCCTTTCTGCTGTCCGCCAAAGACAAAGATCAGACAAAGATCTGCTCACAGCGTCTAAAGCTCTGAGTGCGATCCAAGAAGCTGCGCAAAGCACACACCAGACACAGCAATGACAGGGTTGGATCTGCCTCCTCCCTGAAGGGGGTTGTGGGAACCTTGGGCACATAGCCCAGCCGGTGTCTCGGGATCACGTGAGAATTCCTGGGAAGCAAACAGGTCTACCTGTGCTTTGCCAAATCGACTCCAAATCAGCTGGACCACCAGGGGATGGAGTCTCCACTCTCCACTGAGCATCGTCTGCCATGACAGCACTTCCGCTGTAGCGGTGAGACTACCTGGGATGTGAGTGGCCCGCAGCGACCTCAGCTGCCGCTGACCAAAGGAGGAGATGGTGTGTGAGTTGTGACATGCAAGCAGAGTGTAAGCCACATTGGTGATTTATGTACCCTACTGTTGCTGTGTTGTCTGACCAGACCAACACATGCTTGCTCCGGATCAATGGCAATAGCCTCCGTAGGGTGAGCAACTTTAGGCAGTTGATGTGCCAACCCAGTCACGGTCCTGTCCAGGAACAAGCAGTTGCATGCCCGTTGCACACGGCGCCCCAGCCCAACTTGGAGGCATCTGTGGTGACCACGACGTGTCTGGACACCTGCTGTAGGGGAACTCCTGCCCACAAAAACATGATGTCTGTCCAAGGGTTGATTAAGTGGTAGCAGTGCCCATCGCGGGACTCGAGTGCTGAAGCGGTCTCATATGCATCAACCCGAGTGACATGACCTCTGAAGCCATAGGAAGGAAGCCATATGGCCCAGGAGTCTCTGAAAGTGTTTCAGTGGAACCGCTGTCCTCTGCCTGAATGACTACTGGCAGTTCAGCACTGACTGTGTGCGCTCGCTTGTGAGGCATTGTGATCATTGAGACCGAGTCTAACTCCATGCCGGTCAGCTCTGCATCAGCCTCAGACTGGGCGGGCAGACCCGAAGGTGGCAGCCCAGTTGAGTCCTCAGCGTCCCACATTGCCAGTGCGTTCTACGATGCAGCGATCGAAGACTCATTATGCTTGCAGGCCCCAAAATAGATGTCAAGCTGGACATGAAGCAGGCTGGTCTCATTTCGGAACCGGATGGGAGCAAACGAGCATGCTGGGGAACGTGAGGTCCACGGGGAATTATCCGGCAAGACAGCGGCCATTGAACTCCCCAAATTGCCTCCAGCGCCAGCTGCGCCGGCCTCATACCCATTGGTAGAAGGCGCAGCACCAGGGGTGGCTAGTGTGGCTTTCCCGCTTCAGACCGAAGCGTTGCCATGGTCATATTTTCGCAATGAGAACACGAACCACCACAAACGCTGCCTCAGTGTGATCGCTGCCCAGACACCTGAGGCAGCGCCCGTGGCCATCGGACACAGAGAGATAACGACCATATTCAGGAATCACACAAAGACAGAAAGGCGTCTTTAAAAAGACGTTCATGTCAATCTGTGTGCTCTAATAGATAAAATATACTATTTTAGCAAATATATACTCTCTTAGTAGCGCTGTAGAATTGCCAAGAGGCATATTCTGTACTAGGCGCTGGAATGCATCATAAATCCAACAGCATACGCTTGCTCGCTGATGGTAAACCGCATGGCTCAGAAGGGCATTCCTTCTTCTTTTATACTGAGGGAGTGGCATGCAAATTCCACTCGCCAATTCTCATTGGCCTTTTCTCAAAAGAATAGAGGTGTTCGGGGCTCTCAAGAGCGACCCCTAGTGTCACTACATCGACACAACATCCAGTGAGTGAAAGAAGGGGAATGACTGTTACACTGAGTTTGGAGTGTTTGCGGTGTAGGGGCGATCGTTGACATGAACGAGGCAGTAGAAGCATGTGTGAATGTCTGAACCATGCATTGCCTTTGCACGTTAGAGGCCTATGTCGCTGATTGGAGAGGAAGGTATTCAACTGATCACGCTGCAACGCAAAGACGAGCAGGTGATTGGAGTTTCCCTCAAAAAGATGACAGCCAAGAAGGGAATGTCAAGGATGTGTGCAGTGCAGAGGATCTAGGTAACTGTTCCCCACTTGTCCTCTGGATGTTTCACTATTGAATCTCCCCTTGCGATGTGCCTGTAATTAACTTTGTTCCACCAAACTCTGTGCACCATGCGCACACTTACACACACACTCTGTACTCGGATGCATGTTTGTTAAATTGTTAAAGCATTTTGGTTTAAGTGAAATTCCCATGCTGTTGTTTATGTCTTGCCTTTAAGTGTAAAAATACATTCACTTTGTCAACTTATAACTTTAAGTTGACTTGTTGGTTTCAGTTTACTTTAAACCCTGTTATTGTGTATTTTAATGGTTTATTCATCTGTACTTTTGCAACCGGTGGTTTTTAGACTCTGCCAGCAAAAATTATATATTTTGACAGGATTAAACCTATCTGGCACCAAAAATCTCAGGTTTTTTAATTCAGTTAAAATGTATTTAATTTATGAATTTATAAACATTTTAGTTTTTGTGCGCCACCATTACAACATGAACTGCCCAAGAGAACCGACTCACTAAATTGAATCTGCTTTATGTTAAATATAAGGTAATTGTTTATTTTGACCAGTTCATTTATATGTATTGTCTGAAAGATCCAGTTCACTTAAATTATTCAGTTTTCTCAGCGATATATTTAGAGAGAGAGGATGGTTTAAGGGAGTGTTTTATTACTCCATTTGCTCCATTGCTGCATTCATAATACAATGTAACAAATGTAGAATTTGTTTTCATGTAGGCATAAGTGCTAAACCTGAAAACTTCAAATTGCTCTTGTCTGTCCGATATTTCCTACCTTATTTCCACAGACCTATTGTTTTAAATAAGAGGGACAGCATCTGAAAGCCACCAGTCATTTGTCTGCAATGTGGACAATTTTCTGCATTTATCATTTAACCAAGACAGAACTGTCACCAGCGTCCTCCCTGTGGCTACCCCTTGGTCTCGAATCATGCCGGTCTGGGCTTTCGAACGCAGAATGAAGTCAGTCCACTCGAGTCCAGTGACAGCCTGCAGCCAAGGTGTAGCTTATTGGCAAGCCAGGACTCAGGCTTGGGACTCTACGGCCTCTCGATGGCCTTCAAATCTTTTCTGCCTCTGAAGTGCCTCAGACAGCATGGCAAATATGGCCTGTCAGTCAAATAACACTTTATCAAGCGCCAGACAGTGGAAGCTTGAAAAACTAAATCATAAGGGAGTGCAGATGTGTTTTAGACATGATATTGCATGGATGACCTAACTCACTTTGACGGCTGCTGCAATGTAGGAAACCGTGTTGGGCAGAAACTGCCTGAAACCAAACCATATATTTAAAAGTGAAAAATGTAAATAAAAAAACGAAAGAGTTCTTTTACACATATATTTTAGCTTCAAGGGCATTTATATGGCATTGTATGCATTAAAATTGACAAAATTAAAGGGATAGTTTCAAAAATATTTAAATTGCTACCCAGTCTCATGACAAATCATAATAATTAGTACAATGGCAAAAACGCAAAAGTTTCTCATACAAAAACATAACTTTTGCTACCATAGAAAAAAAATAAACAAACTAATGAATGATGTCATTAAGTTGTTTTCCTAAGTGTAACCCTTACTCAAACCCTAGACCTAACTATGATTTTAATAGGAAAATCACCTTTTTAATTTTACTTTAAGAAGGGGAAACATCAGGGTTTGAAATAAGATAAGGGAGATGTATTACAGGTCACTGAGATAAATCAACAATTTGCATTGCATAAAATAATAGAGAATGAGTAAACAAATTTGTTCACTGCGTGTCCTTTCTTAAAATAAAGTGTTGGACAGCAGGCTAGCTAAAATTTGATGTCTGCAGTGGATGGATTAGATATTTTTTTTGTCAATTGGTTGGTTTCTATGCAAATAAACGTTGCACCTTTTTGTATCTTATGCTTATACTATCTCGTACAAAATATAACGAGTCATCATGAGAGTATGTTGGAAAATTCCATTATCATTTACACTCCTTTCTGTCCAATGTTTGACGCCATCACTATAGTTGATATTCATTGTATTTTTTTTTTTTTTTTTTTTTAACCAGTCATAAAATGCTATTTTGGTATTTTAGTTGGTCCATCCAACAAGATTGTAAAGTCTTTATATAATACTGGTGTTTAGTATAGAAGTTAATTGATAAAATACATTGTGTACTTTTTTTTCTGTTTTCATACTATTCTCCAAATTCTGACAGAGTTGACAAAATGTAATATTTTTTCCATCTTAATCATGTGTTGTACACAGGAGCCATTTTTTTTCTCAGTTGAAGCTGCCTCTGTAACCTAAACTAAAATGCCAACATTTATCCCACAATTCTAAAATCAGTGATCATAATGGGAATGACAGATTTAATATTTTGAAGCTGTACACATGGTTTGTTTAATATAAATTAAAAAAAAATATCAAATGTACCAGGCCATGTGTCCTACTGTTGCATCTACCATGAGCAGGAATTGGGAAAGTGGTACTCATAGTTATAGCAGACCATGACATTGTCGGATTTATTCAGGATAATTAAAAAATGTTAGAGTTGACGCAAATTGAGGACACAATTTTGATAGGTAGTTTTTTATGGAAAATATAATTTCAAGTTTACTCTATGTACTGTTTGATAACTTACATATCTCTAACTTTCTTAGGGAAGGATAAGTTACATATGCTTCCAAGTATAGAGCCTGCATTTAAAAAAAAAAAAAATATATATATATATACAGGTGCTGGTCATATAATTAGAATATCATCAAAAAGCTGATTTATTTCAGTAATTCCATTCAAAAAGTGAAACATGTATAATGTATACATTCATTCCACTCTGACTGATATATTTCAAGTGTTCATTCCTTTTAATTTTGAGGATTATAACTGACAACTAATGAAAACCCCAAAATCAGTATCTCAGAAAATTAGAATATTGTGAAAAGGTTCAATATTGAAGACACCTGGTGCCACACTCTAATCAGCTAATTAACTCAAAACACCTACAAAGGCCTTTAAATGGTCTCTCAGTCTAGTTCTGTAGGCTACACAATCATGGGGAAGACTGCTGACTTGACAGCTGTCCAAAAGACGACCATTGACATCTTGCACAAGGAGGGCAAGACACAAAAGGTCATTGCTAAAGAGGCTGGCTGTTCACAGAGCTCTGTGTCCAAGCACATTAATAGAGAGGCGAAGGGAAGAAAAAGATGTGGTAGAAAAAAGTGTACAAGCAATAGGGATAACGGCACCCTGGAGAGGATTGTGAAACAAAACCCATTCAAAAATGTGGGGGAGATTCACAAAGAGTGGACTGCAGCTGGAGTCAGTGCTTCAAGAACCACCACGCACAGACGTATGCAAGACATGGGTTTCAGCTGTCGCATTCCTTGTGTCAAGCCACTCTTGAACAAGACACAGCGTCAGAAGCGTCTCGCCTGGGCTAAAGACAAAAAGGACTGGACTGCTGCTGAGTGGTCCAAAGTTATGTTCTCTGATGAAAGTAAATTTTGCATTTCCTTTGGAAATCAAGGTCCCAGAGTCTGGAGGAAGAGAGGAGAGGCACAGAATCCACGTTGCTTGAAGTCCAGTGTAAAGTTTCCACAGTCAGTGATGGTTTGGGTTGCCATGTCATCTGCTGGTCTTGGTCCACTGTGTTTTCTGAGGTCCAAGGTCAACGCAGCCGTCTACCAGGAAGTTTTAGAGCACTTCATGCTTCCTGCTGCTGACCAATTTTATGGAGATGCAGATTTCATTTTCCAACAGGACTTGGCACCTGCACACAGTGCCAATGCTACCAGTACCTGGTTTAAGGACCATGGTATCCCTGTTCTTAATTGGCCAGCAAACGTGCCTGACCTTAACCCTATAGAAAATCTATGGGGTATTGTGAAGAGGAAGATGCGATATGCCAGACCCAACAATGCAGAAGAGCTGAAGGCCACTATCAGAGCAACCTGGGCTCTCATAACACCTGAGCAGTGCCACAGACTGATCGACTCCATGCCACGCCGCATTGCTGCAGTAATTCAGGCAAAAGGAGCCCCAACTAAGTATTGAGAGCTGTACATGCTCATACTTTTCATGTTCATACTTTTCAGTTGGCCAACATTTCTAAAAATCCTTTTTTGTATTGGTCTTAAGTAATATTCTAATTTTCAGAGATACTGAATTTGGGATTTTCATTAGTTGTCAGTTTTAATCATCACAATTAAATTAAATAAACATATGAAATATATCAGTCTGTGTGTAATGAATGAATATAATATCCAAGTTTCACTTTTTGAATGGAATTACTGAAATAAATCAACTTTTTGATATTCTAATTATATGACCAGCACCTGTATATCATGAAATTATTTAACTTTAACTTTTCCAGAATTTTTACTATTTTTTTAAGTTGGTGTCTAATAACGTCATCACAATCAACATACTGATATGCAAATTAGGCATTAACTAATTAAAATGCACTAATTTGCATACATTTCACAAGGCACTGCAGGTGAATAGGATACACAAAATAACTATATTATTTCAAAGTTCAAGATCTTTTTTGTAATATTTTCAGTTAAGTTGCTGTATTTTTGTATTTTGTCAATAATGTTTTGCTGTGTTTTTTTCATTATTTTTGCAGTGTTTTTTCATGTATAATTAGCAAAAGAACAGCAACAGCCTTTTTCAGTTTAGTGTAAAGATCTTTGTTGATTTTGAAGTGTTATGTATTCCAATAGTACCAAAAGAATTAAAATGATTTATTGCCTTGTGCAAAATAAAGAAATTAGTAGTGAAACTATGTCCGTCTCCTTGGTGCAGTCATTTATTCTAAATATATACTTTAAACTAGTAGCATAGAAAACATGCACATTGTGGCATAGTTTCCATTGCTGTTGCCTGCTCTTATGATAAACCTAGTGAATACTGTGTGAACTGATTATTTTGTAGAAATGTGTTGAGTAAGAAACAATTTCGTGAGTGTGAGGGGAATTAAAAGTTATGTTAATATATTTAAAGTTTTGCTAAAAAATCTTTTTTAAATAAATAATTATAAGAAGTGCCCTTTTTTCCACTTGAGCCCCTGCCACCCAAAATGTCTGTGCACGTCCCTACTTTTTCCAATCATTCCAAACCTTTATGACGCTCTGTTACTACGTTCTATTTGTCGCCCATACGGTTATGAAGATGATCGACTGTTAAAGTGTATTATAGTGCCACCATGGGTCAGATGGGATTTTGGGACCCTCCTGCCAAATTTTGGGTGTCTAGGAAGGTTTTATTTTTTTCTGCCCACACACTTAAGGAATTGTGCTATTAATAATGAATAATAATAAAAAAATAAGTGCACCTGCATCGGTGCTTAGACTCCAAAAAAGGACCTAAATGTATGTCATCTTCCAAGTCTTTTGAAGCATACAATAGGTTTTGTTAAGAAACAACTTGAAATTGAAGGCATCTTTCAGTGAAAATGAAATTTGTTGCATGTTCATCAGTCAAACAAACAATGATTAAGGGGCAGATTCACTAAACAGTTGCTCCACTTTTGCACGTGGTAGTTCAGCGCAAAAACTTGCATCTTATTCACTAATCACCCACAATCTATTTAAGCAGGCACAATCAGAACTGAAATTATGCTGCTTCTTGAGTATTTCAATTAAGTCATTGCCATTTGTTTCTGCACAAATATGCCTCCTTTTTAAGCAAATCAGGCTCATTGTAGATTGCACTTTATTCACAAATGTTGCCTGGTGCAATTTAGATTGCGCTATTACGTCAAATAAAATTAAGCATTAAAATTAATTTGAATTCATTATGCCCGTTTAAGAGATGATCCGGGTATCTGGATCAAAGTGATGCTGTACAGTCCCAGCAGGGTGTGACAAATAATGTGGTCTTTAGCATCCTCCACTATATTGTGCCACTATTACCGGCTGCAATTCATTCTACCCTAAGTGTCTTTGAAGTCCATCCTGGATTGACAGCAGAAGTGCACGTATATGTAGGGCCCTTTTTTATTTGGCTGAGACGTGTGCACAATATACAGTGGCCTCAACTGTGTTCAAGTGAGAACTTTTGTTGTATTATTCCTAAACAGTGCTCATTTGAAAAGAAGGAAAAGTTCTACATAAGAAATAAAGTAATACAGATTTGAAACAATGTGGATGAGGGTGAGAAAAGTATGTTAGAATTTTTGATGAATTTCTCCTTTAACAACTTTTTTTCAACCAACTACTTTAAATAGCTGGCAAGCGACAGTTTCAAAATAGCTTCTTCAACACTAGACAGTAAGCCTATATTCCAGTTCAGCACAGACGTGAACCGAGTGCTTGGTGTTTTGCCACTCTGGCAGAGGCCTGAAAGATGCAGTTGTTTTCTGGCCAGGAGAAAGATATGTAACTAAATCCAGATGGGTCTTACATTCCCAGATTTTTCTTGAGGAACCATGAAACACTCTGCCCTGAATCAAAATCAACAAAAAGTTTGTTTCCAAGTGAAGTCTAGTCTTCCAAAAAATGACTTTTGTGGCAGTTAGCATGTGTTACGACTTTAAGGCCTACTTGATCATGAATCACCATGAATTACAGGATCGATATGCCCTCTGGTAACACAAATACACTGAGTTTAGTATTCCCAGTTCCCCAAAAAAGAGAACACATTGCATTGATTTCAAGGCAGTATATTAACAATACTCCTACATTGGGGTTTTTTAAATGTCAACCTTCCTTTGCACACTCTACTACCATTGAATTTCTATGCATATTGAACACAAGAGTTGATGCTTAGATATCGGTGATGCTGCTGCAATTCAAACATCTTTTTCTTTCAGTGATATTTAAAATAATGATTCTTAAATTAATGTTCCAGGTTCAGTACAAGTTAAGCTCATTCGACAGCATTTGTGGCAAAATTGATTTTGACTCATTCCTTTTCTTTTAAGAAAAGCTCAAATCTGTGTTACAGTGAGGAACTTACAATTTAACCCTTGTATGGTGTTCGGGTCTGTTGGACCCGTTTTCATTTTTTATCAAAAGAAAAATGATACAATTAATTATTTTTTCAAACTCAGACTCATTGGCCTTGGCTCATTTTCTGTGAAGAAAAGGACATCTGTGTCCTCATAAAACAAACAGCTTAAAAAAACATACTACATGGTGTTTTTTGTAATTCAAAAAACTGTTTTTCAACCCTACATGGTGTTTTTTGTAATTCAAAAAACTGTTTTTCAACCCTGGGCCTAATGTCACCATTGATGAGCAGCTGATGCCATTTAGGGGCCGCTGCCCCTTTAGGCAGTATATACCATCTAAACCTGCCAAATATGGTATAAAGATCTGGGCTGCCTATGATGCCACTTCCTCATATGCTTGGAACTTACAAGTCTACACAGGGAAACCTGATGGAGGAGCCCCTGAGAAAAATCAAGGAATGAGAGTTGTCCTGGACATGACTCAGGGACTCAGTGGACACAACATCACATGTGACAATTTTTTTACCTCACACAAGCTGGGACAGGAGCTCCTAAAGAGGAAGCTGACCATGCTGGGAACGATACGGAAAAACAAGACAGAGCTCCCACCCCAACTGCTGACTACAAAAAACAGACCTGTCAAGTCTTCCAAGTTTGTGTACACAGCTGACACATCCCTGGTATCCTATGTGCCAAAGAAAGGGAAGAATGTGGTACTCATGAGTACACTGCACAGGGATGGAAGAATCTGTGGCCAGGAGCATCAAAAACCAGAGATCATCATGGATTATAATGACACAAAAGGAGGGGTGGATAACATGGACAAGCTGGTGACTTCGTACAGCTGCAAAAGGAGGACCCTACGCTGGCCACTTGTTATATTCTTTGACATATTGGACATCTCAGCGTACAATGCCTTTGTCATCTGGAAGGGACTGAACCCAGAGTGGAACAGAGGGAAGCTCCAGAGGAGACGCCTCTTTCTCGAGGAACTGGGAAAAGCACTGGTACAACCTCAAATCCAGAGAAGACAACATGTTCCAAGAACCCCAGCGTCTGCAGCCATCATGAGAAGGATTCAGGAGGAGAATGGTGGTGCCCCATCCACCCGACCTACAGAACTACCATTTGCAGAGCCTGAAGTAAGTGTGTTATGCTGTTGCAGTATAGTATCTCCTTGTGAGAGAGAGAGAGAGAGAGAGAGAGAGAGAGAGAGGTGTTAGTAAAATTCCTGATCTTTTCATTATTCTAGGTTGCGGCCAGCAGCAACAAAAAGAAGCGCTGCGAAGTGTGTGGACCCAAGATGGACAGAAAAACACAATATACATGCATCAAGTGCAAGAAGTACATATGTAACACACACAGAGTAAAACTCTGCCCCTCATGTGTTGTATAGACTGGTATGTAAAGGCAATGTGTTCAATGGGGCTGATGTGTCATCTAGACTGACATGGCTACTGTATGTGTTCAGCTTGTGTTGTGTAAACTGACCTGAATGGGTTCAATTTCTAATGAAGTTCAAATAAATAAAAGTCAATAGTTATGAAAAACCTTGCTTCATTTGAAAATTTGTTGAATTTTTCCACTCATATCTTGATTATAATTGATTTTCTTTTTTTATGTCATTTTAGTAAAAAATAAACAAAAAAACGAGTAGCACTTTAATTCTTAAATGTGATCTAACAAAGGTAAAGAGAAAATATTAACCATATATGCTGTTTATATTGCTTGTAATTATGATGAAGTAAACATCTGTTGAGTATTTTAACATAAAATTGTTTGATTGTGTTGAATTAAAAACCCCAAAATGCAGCGGGTCCACCAGACCCACGAACACTGGCTGAATAACAAAAATATGAACACCACACAAGGGTTAAGTGAATGGTGACAGCGAAAGTGAATCTGGCCAATATTTTTTAGAGTTTAAACAGAAATGTGATGCTTAAAATTTTCTAAAAGTGCTTGCATTTATTTCTCTGTTAAAACTTGTGTATTATTTGAGCTGTAAAGTTGTTTAAATTGTAATTTTTACAGCCGTTTTAGGGTTTGCTGCCATTATACCGTCATGGATACAAAGTTGTACAATTGGCTATAACTTTACACAGAAAAGATTTGTACGTTATTTTATCACACTAAAACCATGTTTACATGCATATTGTTTCTCTTGTGGCTATAGTAGTATTTAACATTAAAAAACTTGGCCCCCATTCACTTCCATTTTAAGTGCCTCTTTGTTACATCTGTGATTGCTTTTTCTTTTCTTTTTTTAAATAAAAGGAATACATTTTTTGTGGTTATCAACATTATACCATAAATGCTGTCGATTGAGCATAACGTCTCGGTTACTGTTGTAACCTCCGTTCTCCGAGGGAGGGAACGAGACGTAGTGTCGAAGGAAGTGACACAAGGGGTCTTCTCGGATGCCAAATAGTACCTCTGAACCTGAGAAAAGGCCAATGTCAAGTTGGCAGACAGAATTTGCATGCCCCGCACCGGACATACGGGTATTAGGGGAAGCGGGGCAGCGAATGCCAGTCAGGATTTTGCACTGAGGAGCCGAAGGATGAAGCACGGCCATTTGCAGTGCTAGGTCTAGTGCTGTGGCAGGAGGGACACTACGTCTCGTTCCCTCCCTCGGGGAATGGAGGTTACAACAGAAACCGAGACATTCCCCTTCTGTCACTCTCTCGACATAGTGTCGAAGGAAGTGACACAAGGGGTCCATATAAAAACGCCATGCACTGACCGTGTGACGTGACTGTCGGAGCAGGGGCAAAGCAGGCTATTGCGTGTTAGAGGCACTTGAACCGGATGCACGTTGCCCTCCCCAACGCCCCCTCAAAGAGTTTTAGCATATCCACCTTAGGTTTTCCCGCACCCCTGGGGGAAAAAGGTATTACGTGCTAGCATGGGAGCAAGCCCAACAGCCGTGGCCTTCTCTCTCACTATGTCTCTCACATAGGATGTAGAGCGGCTGGGGCCCAACCTATGTCGGGGAAGGCGGTCATTCCCCGGAGGGGAGCAGGAGAGCCTGGGCGGTGCTGAGAGAAGACTGGAAGCATTAACCCTGCTCCACGCACCCGGCAGGGGGCGGCTTAGAGACTGAGGAAGAGGACTAAGAAGGCGTCTTCAAAACTCGTCGGCGCCGGTGTGCCGGGCGCTGAGGCAGGACCGGAGGCAAGGTAGCTGTCCAGCCTGCAGATTTCCTATTCTTTCAGGAGGGGAAGACCCTGCAGAGGCCGTACCCTGCCCAGTCCAGGGGGGAGGTAATGTATGGCAAATACACCACGAGGGTTGTGAAGCCGGACGTGGGAAATGGCACGGTGTTAGGTCCAGCCTAATGAAGGGGGGACTCTACAGACACAGGGCCGAGGCAGCAGGGCTGCCTGAGGGAAACGCGGGTCCGCCGAGAGGGGGACCGTACCACGGAGAATACATCACGGGGAGTTAGCCTGAAGAGGGAACTATGCCGGTGGAGCCCGACCCTAGTACAGAGCCCTAAGACTCGTACTGGGTCTGGCCGCGAGTTGCTCTGCTGAATTTGCGGGCCAGAAGGCTAGGGAGGAAAAAGCATCCAGGCAGCGACACTCAGTGGCTGACCTGGGACAGAAGGCGCACTGGATAACATTGGTGAAGGGCGCAAGATGCAAGTGGAACACCCGGTCAGTTGTGCCGCGTTACCGAGTTCTACCGGCTCGGACCTGACAAAACACGGGACGAGACCAACTCAACACTTAGATTGAAAAATATGGCAAAGGTATTGGGTGTTGCCCAGCCCGCTGCTCTGCAGATGTCTGCTAGGGAGGTGCCGTGGCTTAGTGCCCACGAGGAAGCCACACTTCTAGTGGAGTGTGCTCGGACCTGCAGGGGGGCGGGCATGCCCTGGGCATGATAGGCTAAGGCAATAGCATCAACAACCCAGTGGGCTAGCCTCTGTTTGGAGACGGCATTCCCTTTCCGCCGTCCGCCAAAGCAGACAAAGAGCTGCTCAGAGTATCTAAAGCTCTGCGTGCGGTCCACATAGGTACGCAAAGCACGCACCGGACACAGCAACGAAAGGGCTGGTTCTGCCTCCTCCCGAGGCAGTGCTTGCAGGTTCACGACCTGGTCCCTGAAAGGGGTCGTGGTAACCTTGGGCACGTAGCCCGGTCGGGGTCTCAAGAAAATGTGAGAAACTGCCGGACCGAACTCCAGGCAAGAGTCGCTGACAGAGAATGCTTGCAGGTCTCCTACCCTCTTGATTGAGGCTAAAGCGATCAGGAGAGCCGTCTTCAAGGAGAGGGCCTTGAGCTCGATTGAATCAAGCGTCTCAAATGGGTCTCTGAAGGCCCGAGAGGACCACTGTGAGATCCCAAGAGGGAAACAGGTTAGGCCGAGGAGGATGTAATCTCCGGGCGCCTTTCAGGAAACTGATAATCAAGTCATGCTTACCAAAGGACTTGCCATCTACTGCATCGTGGTGGGCTGCAATAGCAGCTACATACACCTTCAAGGTGGAGGGGGACAGCCTCCCCTCCAGTCTCTCCTGCAGGAATAGAAG
Organism: Moxostoma hubbsi; assembly: GCA_032164185.1. Classification (NCBI taxonomy): domain Eukaryota; kingdom Metazoa; phylum Chordata; class Actinopteri; order Cypriniformes; family Catostomidae; genus Moxostoma; species Moxostoma hubbsi. Next base: position 28,668,288 of record JAVLUX010000012.1, read on the forward strand.
CACTGACCGAACTGTACATCTCTGTGGGTCTTCGAATCGGGAAGAACACCAATCGCGAACAAACGCCACTTTAGTGCATAGAGTTGCCTGGTTGAGGGAGCTCTGGCTTGATTGATCATATCTACGACAGCAGGTGGTAGATTTACTAGATCTTCCTTTCCCGTCCAGGAGCCAGACATGGAGATTCCAGAGGTATGGGCGCAGATGCCAGAGGGTGCCTCGTCCCTGAGAAAGAAGGGGGGCTTCTTCTTCCCCTTCCTCAGGGAGATTTTCCAGGGAGGGGCTGTCATGAGGAGCGTGAGATCCGAAAACTGGGTCCGGGTGGGCCAGTAAGGGGCCACCAAGGTGACCTGTTCCTCGTCCTCCCTGATCTTGCACAGCACCAATGCAAGAAGGCTCACTGGGGGAAATGCGTACTTGCGCAGCCCCCAGGGCCAGCTGTGTGCCAGCGCATCTGTCCCGAGGGGAGCGTCCGTCAGGGAATACCAGAGCGGGCAATGGGAGTTGTCCTGGGAGGCAAAGAGGTCTACTTGTGCCTTGCCGAATCGGTCCCAAATGAGCTGGACCACCTGGGGGTGCGGCGTCCGCCGTCGTGTTGCGGTTGCCAGGGATATGAGTGGCGAGCAGCGACCTGAGTCGCGGCTGACTCCAGAGGAGGAGATGGCAGGCGAGTTATGATGACATATGACGAGAGTGCACGCCGCCCTGGCGATTTATGTTCGCTACCGTCGCAGTGCTGTCTGAGCGAATCAGAACGTGCTTGCCTCGGATTAGTGGAATAAACCTCCGTAGAGCAAGAATAACAGCCATCAACTCTAGGCAACTGATGTGCCAACGCTGCCGGGGACATTTCTAGGTGCCAGCGGCAGCGTGCCCGTTGCACACGGCGCCCCAAACCAGTCGAGAGGTGTCTGTGGTTATCACGACACGTCTGGACACCTGCTGTAAGGGAACGCAGGCCTGCAGGAAGCAGAGGTCTGTCCACGGGTTGAAATTCTGACGGCAGGCGGGGGTGATTGCCACACGATGCGTGCCGTGGCGCCATGCCCATCTCTGGACTCGAGTCTGTAGCCAGTGCTGTAGCGGTCTCATATGCATCAACCCGAGCAGCGCGACCACGGCTGAGGATGCCATATGCCCCAGGAGCCTCTGGAATTGTTTTAGAGGGACCACTGTGCCAGGCTTGAAGCGAGCGAGGCACCTGAGCACTGACTGAGCGCGCTCATTGGTGAGACGCGCTGTCATTGAGACAGAGTCTAACTCCATACAGAGAAAAGAGATGCTCTGAACCGGGGTGAGCTTGCTCTTTTCCCATTTGACCTGAAGCCCTAGACGACTGAGGTGTCTGAGCACCTGGTCCCTGTGAGCGCATAGTAACTCTCGAGTGTGGGCCAGGATGAGCCAGTCGTCGAGGTAGTTGAGTATGCGGATGCCCACTTCCCTTAGGGGGGCAAGAGCGGCCTCTGCGACCTTGGTGAAGACGCGAGGGGACAGGGACAGGCCGAAGGGGAGGACCTTGTACTGATACGCCTGGCCGTCGAACGCGAACCGTAAGAAGGGTCGGTGTCGTGGCAAAATAGATACGTGGAAGTACGCGTCCTTCAGGTCTACTGCCGCGAACCAATCTAGCTGTTGAACGCAGGCGAGAATCTGCTTCTGCGTGAGCATTTTGAATGGGAGTCTGAGCAGGGCCTGGTTGAGAACTCGCAAGTCCAAGATTGGTCGCAACCCGCCGCTTTTTTTGGGTACGATGAAGTAAGGGCTGTAGAGACCCTTCTTCATCTCAGCTGGAGGGACGGGCTTGAGGAGCCGGGCGAACTGAATCGCGTAGCCGAGTCGGATGGTCCTGGCCAACCAGGTGCGTCGGGAGGCAAAAGCGCGTCCTGAGGCTGAGGTGCTGAGAAAAGACTCAAAGCACTTACCTTGCTCCGCACACCCAGCAGGGGGCGGGTTAGAGACTGAGGAAGAGATCCCGGGAGGGCGTCATCGAAACTCGTCAACGCTGGCCTGCCGGGGTTGGACAGTCTCAGGGCCGGAGGCAAGAGAGCTGCGTCCGAGGAACCAGGACTGGAGAACTGCAAGGCCGGGGTGCCGTGAGAACGGCGCACACTGGCTGAATGACCCAGGGAGTGAGGGAATCGCTCTGTAGGTACCGCAGCCCGAAGGCGGTGTGGCAGGTGAAAACAAGGATTCTCTTCCCGGCCCTCCACCAGGGGACGGAGTGGTCTTGAAACCATCTCCGGAGCGAGTATCCGACTGCCTGGGGTGTCCGTCTCAGTAGCGCTTCGGAACTTTTCTGGTCCGGGAGGGGGTGCCGTGTTGCGGAGCTACCTGTTGATGCTTTCTCGTCGCAGGGGGGACGCCCTAGGCGAGCAGGCGGGGCGCGGGCGCGCTGACTGGGTGGCGCCGCGGCATGATGTGAGAAACTGTCCCCATCTGCTTCCTCACCACCGAGAACTGCTGGGCAAAGTCATCGATGGTGTCGCCGAAGAGGCCGAGCTGGGAGGCGGGGGCGTTGAGAAATCGTGACTTGTCAACACCATGCATCTTGACCGTGTTCAGCCAGAGGTGGCGCTCCTGGACCACGAGTGTGGCCATCGTCCACCCGAGTGCCTGTGCCGTGACCTTTGGAGCTCTGAGAGCGAGGTTGGAGCAGAGCGCAGTTCCTGCAGCACATCGGGGTTGGAACTACCCAGGTGCAGATCTTTGAGTGCCTTGGCTTAGTGAATTTGCAGGAGAGCCATGGCATGCAGGGCAGAGGCGGCCTGTCCAGTGGTGCTGTAGACTTTTGAGGTCAGTGATGACGTCATTCTACGGCTCTGGAGAGGAGTACCGTTCAGTCCCGCCAGGTGGTGGTGTTCCGCCATCCAGGGTAGTGAGAGCGGACAAGCGGAGGGCGGTTCTGACCACGAACCAAGGGGAGGGGGGGGCTATAAACGGCGCCGTGACCCGAGGAACCGATCGAGTAGCCAAGAGGGGGGGGCCGAGATCTCCAGTCCAGCCTCGCGCTCGCGGCGGCCCGGGAAAGCATAGCGGACATCTGCAAATCAGCCTCAGACTAGGTGAGCAGACCCGAAGGTGGCAGCCCAGGCGAGCCATTAGCATCAGACGCCGCTGTGACGCTCTCCGATGTAGCGGCGATGTCGTCATCCAATTCCGGGAGCTCAAGGGAAAATGCCGGCTGGCCGGGAAGAGAGCCGCACTCTTCCCGAGCTCGGACGGAAGCAAACAAGCGTACTGGGGGGCGGGTGGTTCGTGGGGATTTACCCGGCAAAACCGAGCCCGTGATCATCCCCAAATCGCCTTCATCGCCAGCCGGGTCAACCTCAATCCCGTGGCGTTCTAAATCCGATTACCACATTGAAAGTAAAATAGCTCATTGTTGACAAATCTAGGTATCACAATACTAATGACGCATCATTATGACAGTCAAACGGTTTAAATTCAAACATACTATTGATGAATCTGAAATGTTTAAAGATTGAAGAAAAGTCTAGAGAAAATTAAAGTTTCAAATTTAAGGTAATTTAAGTTGCCTCAATCAAACACATCCTACATGCAGCATGTGTTATTATTCAGCTATAAATACACATCATAAACATAATATTACAATTGACAACTGCAATGAAGTGAATTAACAGGTTAACTTGAACTAAATGTTGTGCTAGTCAGAATGCATATCCTGCGTTGGAAATACGCAGTTTCCTTAAAAATAGCTACATGCAATTCAATTTCCTAAACTGTCTAAATTAGAGGAATTCATAACAGAGCAACTTCTAAAAAGTAGCAATTTATTTAGTATTTTTATAAGTTATTATTTCAGAAGCTCAGGTTTTCAGGTCAATGGATAGTTCACCCAAAAATTCAAATTGTCTCACCCTCATGCCATCCCTGATTCAGCAGAATATATTTAGAAGAATATTTCAGTTCTGTAGGTCCATACAATGCAAGTGAATGCTAATGGGAGTACAAATCACCATAGACAAACATATTAAAAGCAATCCATGAAGATTTAAGTGGTTAAATGAATGTCTTCTACAGTGATACGATAATTTTGGGAGAGAATCAGATCAATATTTAAGTCCATTTCACTATAATTGTTTACTTCCGGTCACTCTCCAATTCTTGTCCAAAATGGGACTTGGTTCCCTCTGCCTCTCGCATCACGTTGAAAGCAAAACCAATGAAGCTTGTGAACAGCGTTCTCTTGTAAACAAATCGAGCTGCACTTCTAGTTGAATCATGTCAGTTCTATCAGAAAGACTCAAGATTTTTTTATAAATGCGTACGAAAGGATACTTACTGTATATCATTTGGTTTAAGCCCCATCCTGTGGTTCAGCACTCTTGCTTGCTTGAACCATAAAATCCTGCTCAGGTTATGATGGCAGGGGAGTGGAGCTTGCCCCTTCCCAGGACAGGACCTAAACAGGTGGAGATGGGGTGAGATGTGTTATGATAATGTTATGGTTACTGATGAAACCTCCGTTCCCTGATTGAGGGAAGGAGAAGTTGTGTCGATGAGTTGACAATAGGGGTCACTCTTGGGAGCCCAGACATCTCTGATCTTTGAGAAAAGGCCAATGAGAACTGGCGTGTGGAATTGGCATGTAACTTCCACGGACATACGGGTATAAAAGGAGTGCCGCTTGCAAACACACACTCAGGTGTTGCACTGAGGATCTGAGCCAAAGACCTAGACATTTCAGCGGTTGGTTCTGTGTTGTGGCAAGAGGGACACAACGTCTCATTCCCTCCATCAGGGAATGGAGGTTACATCAGTAACCATGACATTCCCTATCTGTTATTCACTTGACGTTGTGTCAATGAGTTGACACTAGGGGTCCCAATGGAAAATGCCACAAGAGCTGAACCGAGTTACGCAGACTGGCGGTGCGAGATGGGCAGAACTCTGTGTGCCTCGTAGTCAGCGCAGCAAGCCGTCGTGTAATTACCCCCAACACACTGGCAGCATTGTGGATGACCCCATTCACCCCTCACACAAACTCTTCACCCTCCTGCCATCTGGCAAGAGGTACTGAAGCATTCTGGCCCTCACGGCCAGATTATGTAACAGCTTCTTCCCCCAAGCCATCAGACACCTCAATACTCAGAGTCTGGACTGACACACACACACCTGTACACCATCCAAATTTTGCACTTGTCCAGAGTTTCATTTTAATTCATTGTCATTTATACCTCAATAACTGATACCTCAATAACTGCTATGTCCATAGATGTTATGTTACATTTGGCATTTTTAGAAAGTGTCATCTTTTCACGCTACTCAGATTACAAATGTGTACTGGTCAGCACTGCACTGTCTCTTACTGTGCCTATTGTTCTGTTCCTTTTAGTAATTTATTGTACTGTCCCATACTTTTTTGCACACGTTTGCTCATGAACTTTATGTAGATATATTATTTAGTCTGTGTAGTATCATGTCGTTCTGTGTTTGTCCCATGTTGTATTTATGTAGCACCATGGTCCTGGAGGAACGTTGTCTCGTTTCTCTGTGTACTGTACTAACTGTATATGGTTGAACAACAATAGAAACCACTTGACTTGACAGCAACTGTGTGCCCATTACACAAGGCACCCCAGCCACTCTGGGAGGCAGCTGTCATACCAACGACTTGCCTGGAAACCTGGCCTAGGGGAACTCCTGCCCGTACAAATACTAGGTCTGACCTGGGGCTGAACAGAGGGCAAAAAGCCTGCGTGACGAGAACGCGGTTTGTGCCGTGGCGCCATGTTCGTTTCTCGACTCGGGTCATTATTTCAGTGGGACCGTTGTATTCTGTCTGAGTGTAGTTCAGTATTGACTGCACACGCTCGTTGGTGAGGCGTGCTGTCATTGAGACAGAGTCTAACTCCATACAGAGAAAGAGATACTCTGAACCGGGGAGAGCTTGCTCATTTCCCAGTTGACCCAAACCTCAGCTGGCTGAGGTGCCGGAGCATCATGTCCTTGTGCACACACAATGTGTCCCGCGAATTAGTGAAGGCGCAAGGTGACAGGAGGGGGAGGACCTCGTACTGGTTGTTGACTTCAGTAGAGCACAGAGTGACCACTCTCCGCTGAACTTCGACGGCTCCTCTGTGGAGATCGTCAAGAGCACCAAATCGGACCACAAAGCCCTGCAGAGGATAGTGAGGACAGCTGAGAAGCTGATCATTGGCGTCTCTCTTCCCTCCATCGAAGACATTTACACAAAACACTGCATCCGCGAAGCAACCAGCATTGTGGATGACCCCATACACCCCTCACACAAACTCTTCACCCTCCTGCCATCTGGCAAGAGGTACTGAAGCATTCTCACAGGTCCGCAAACCAAAGATTGGCCACAAACCACCAACTTTTTTTGGGGGGTACGATGAAGTAAGGACTGTAAAACCTCATTCTTCATCTCAGCTGGAGGGACAGACTCTATCGCATTCTTCTGTAGGAGGGAGGCAAACTCCACACACAGAGCAACTGTGTTTTTGCCTCTCACCATAGTGAAGCGGACACCGCTTGACCTGGGCGGGCGCCTAGCGAACTGAATCGTGTAGCCGAGTCGGACAGTCCTGATCTGCCATCACGGGGGTTAGGGAGTACGAGCCACACCCCCAAGCTCCACATGCCCCCAAGCACCACACGAGGGAGAACAATTGTGTCGGAAATACCAGCAGGCTCATGATGGACAGAGGCTGAGGTGCCAATTGTGGCTGTGCTGAGTCTAGAGACATCAAAGCATTACCTGGCTCCTTGTTACTGCTCCTGGAACAGCCTGGGATGGAAGATGAAAATTTTCGTCCTCGTAGACCATGGAGACCATCACTTCAGGGGCGGATTTTAACCACAGCTGGGCACGGAGGGGCAGGAGGCCTACTTCCGAGGCGCCATACCTGCCAGAGAGAGAAACGGTGCCCTGTGGTTGTAATAATGACCCAGCAAAGGCCCAGGAAATTAGAAAACCGGACTTTTCTTAGAATGTGGGTACCGCGCCCCTGGGGAATGTGGTGAAATAAGAAAAGGAAAATAAAGAACCTCAAACCGGCCCTCCACCGGGGGAAGGAGTGGTGTGCTTACCATCTCCTTTGCAGCGGATCTCCAACTTCCTGCACTGCCCATCTCGGGGAACGCTTTGAAGCCTTCTTGGGTTCTTGGCGACCAGCCATGAGACGGGTACTCGACGCCAGGGCCAGCCTACTGGGGTGTGTTGTGTCGGAGCCAGTGTTGCTATCACAGGGGGACGCCCTTGGTGACAAACAGACGGGGGTGTGAGACATTGCGTCACACCAGGGCAGGATGTGTTGTATGGTCCCCGTCTGCCTTTTAACCACTGAGGATTGCTGGGCGGTTGCTCTATGGTGCCGCCGAATAGGCCAACCTGGTTTGACCAAGTTGGGCCAAAGGAGGGCGAGATCGGTCACAGAGCACAGTTCCTGCATCAATCTCGGGTCAGAACTATCCTCGTGCAGTTCTTTGAGCGCCTCGGCGCCGCGTGCAGGGTAGAGGCAGCCTGTCTAGTGGCACTGTAGGCTCAGTCGTGAGTAACAACATAAACCCACAGGCCCTGGATGGGAGACTCGGACTGCTCCGCCAGGTGACGGCGCTCTGCGGGCACAGGTGCACCATAATCACCTTACTGACCTGGGGAGTCGCTGAGCACCCCCTGGCAGCCCCACCCTTGAGGGTAGTGTTGAATGAGCCCACAAACCGGATCCGGGCAGTAAAAGGTGCCTGCCGCAATCGCATGAGGTCATTGTGCACTTCCGGGAACAAAGGTATGGGGGAGGGGAGCGGCCGTAAGCAGCGCTCGGGGCCCTAGGACCAATCATCAGGCCGCGAGTGTTCAGGGGGGAGCGGAGGATTCCACTCCATCCCGATGCTCGCAGCCACCCAGGCAAGCATGGTTGTCAGCTGTGCAACCCACTCTCCGATGCTGTAATCGAAAGCTCATCCACTTGCAAGCCACAAACACGAACTCGCCCTGAGACGAGCCGGCGGTCACATTGCTGAACTCTATAGGGCAAAGGAGTGTGCTGGGGAATGGAAGGTCCGTGGGGGATTTCTCAGCAGAGATGCTCACACTGAAGTCCCCAAATCACCCCAGTGCAAACCGACCCTCTTTCCCTCTTACGAGAGCCGGGACTGCAACGTTGCCAAAATCCACAAGAGAGTATCCACAAGCTCTTCCACAAGCTCTGTCCCCACATGAGCAGTGCCCAACAAGGCAGCGATAGTGGCCGTGGGAAGCGGAGAGGTAACGATCCCAACCAGGAAACACACATACAAACGAAAAGGCATCTTTAAAAAGACGCTTTCGTTTGTGCCACTCTTTTAGAGGAAAATGTACTCTTTTTATTTGTGTATATAAATATATAAACGTGTGTATATATATATATATATATATATATATATATATATATATATATATATATATATATATATAAGAAGCTCTGCTCGGCTGTCAAAGCACCCAGGGGTGTTACTCAACACAACCATTGTGTGTGGGGTGAGAACCGCTGTAATGCGCCGTAGATCCAATAGCTTTTCAGAGAGTGAGATGAATGGAACAGCAATTCAGCTCTGTGAATACATCTGCTTGTCTCCGAAGAAGAAATCTGAGTGTGTGTTTGCAAACGGCTTTACTTTTATACACGTATGTCTGGGGGAGTGGCATAAAAATTCCACAAACCAATTCTCATTGGCCTTTTCTCAAAGATTAGCTTTGTCTGGGCTCCCAAGTGTGACCCCTGGTGTCAACTCATCAACACAACGTCGAGTGAGTGACAGATAGGGAACACTGAAGTATGTGAACAATGAGAGGCAGCTGGCAGGCATAAAAAGTGGATGCTGTATTGTGATTAGATGAGATGGCTGATGGAATTAATGAGAGCTTCCTGCTAGATATACACTTATGCATACATTTATCACGTGAAAAAATGGCAACATGCTCATTTCAAATAAAATCACTTTATTGTCACACAACCATATACACAAGTGCAACAGTAGGTGAAAGTCTTGTGCGCAGTTCCAAGCAACATAGCAGTCATGACAGTGACGAGACATATACCAATTTACCATAAACACAATTTACATATCAAATGTACACATATTTACACAACACAATAATAATATACAATGTACAGTAAACAATACACACAATATAGAATGCACATACAATAAAAATAAAAAGCATATAAAAATATATATACTGTAGTTGTATTATAGAGAATATAATTATGACAGTCCAGTGTGAGATAATAAGATTAACAAAGTGCAGTGCTGGTGTATATTGATCATGAGAGATCAAGTGCTCAAAAGTCTGATTGTCATGTGAAAGGTGGAGGGATCAGAGTCCCATTGTGGACAGACATAATAGAGCAACCGGAAGTTAACAATTATAGTGAAAAGGACTTGAATATTGATCTGTTTCTCACCTAAAGCGATCGCACCACTTTAGAAGACATCAATTCAACCACTGGAGTCTTTTATTATGATTGCTTGTCTTTATGGAGCTTTAAAGTGCTAATCACCATTCACTTGCATTGTATGGACCTATAATAATCTGAAATATTCTTCTAAAAATCTTTTATGTTCTGCTGAAGAAAGAAAGTCCTACACATCTGGAATGGCATTCAGGTGAAATAACCCTTTAATGCTTGATACAAAAATGAACAAACACCATTGCATCTCCATAGCAAAACCCTGGCACATATCACAACACCCTAGTATCATAGTAGTGCGTTTTACATGAGCAAGTAACACTTAAAATAATAATAATAATAATATAATTATTATTATGAATTAATTTAATTAATTAAACATTGAGGACGTTTTTGGCACAAAATATACAGGTGCTGGTCATATAATTAGAATATCATCAAAAAGTTGATTTATTTCAGTAATTTCATTCAAAAAGTGAAACTTGGATATTATATTCATTCATTAACACAGACTGATATATTTCAAATGTTTATTTCATTAAATTTTGATGATTATAACTGACAACTAATGAAAACCCCAAATTCAGTATCTCAGAAAATTAGAATATTACTTAAGTAATATTAAGTTTTAAGTTTTTGTAATACAAAAAAAAAGGATTTTTAGAAATGCTGGACAACTGAAAAGTATGAACATGAAAAGTATGAGCATGTACTGCACTCAATACTTAGTTGGGGCTCCAATTGCCTGAATTACTGCAGCAATGCGGCGTGGCATGGAGTTGATCAGTCTGTGGCACTGCTCAGGTGTTATGAGAGCCCAGGTTGCTCTGATAGTGGCCTTCAGCTCTTCTGCATTGTTGGGTCTGGCGTATCGCATCTTCCTCTTCACAATACCCCATAGATTTTCTGTAGGGTTAAGGTCAGGCGAGTTTGCTGGCCAATTAAGAACAGGGATACCATGGTCCTTAAACCAGGTACTGGTAGCTTTGGCACTGTGTACATGTGCCAATTCCTGTTGGAAAATGAAATCTGCATCTCCATAAAATTGGTCAGCAGCAGGAAGCATGAAGTGCTCTAAAACTTCCTGGTAGACGGCTGCGTTGACATTGGACCTCAGATAACACAGTTGACCAACACCAGTAGATGACATGGCACCCCAAACCATCACTGACTGTGGAAACGTTACACTGGACTTAAAGCAACGTGGATTCTGTGCCTCTCCTCTCTTCCTCCAGACTCTGGGACCTTGATTTCCAAAGGAAATGCAAAATTTACTTTCATAACTTTGGACCACTCAGCAGCAGTCCAGTCCTTTTTGTCTTTAGCCCAGGCGAAACACTTCTGACACTGTGTCTTGTTCAAGAGTGGCTTGATACAAGGAATGCGACAGCTGAAACCCATGTCTTGCATACGTCTGTGCGTGGTGGTTCTTGAAGCACTGACTCCAGCTGCAGTCCACTCTTTGTGAATCTCCCCCACATTTTTGAATGGGTTTTGTTTCACAATCCTCTCCAGGGTGCAGTTATCCCTATTGCTTGTACACTTTTTTCTCCCACATCTTTTTCTTCCCTTCACCTCTCTATTAATGTGCTTGGACACAGAGCTCTGTGAACAGCCAGCCTCTTTAGCAATGACCTTTTGTGTCTTGCCATCCTTGTGCAAGATGTCAATGGTCGTCTTTTGGACAGCTGTCAAGTCAGCAGTCTTCCCCATGATTGTGTAGCCTACAGAACTAGACTGAGAGACCATTTAAAGGCCTTTGCAGGTGTTTTGAGTTAATTAGCTGATTAGAGTGTGGCACCAGGTGTCTTCAATATTGAACCTTTTCACAATATTCTAATTTTCTGAGATACTGATTTTGGGGTTTTCATTAGTTGTCAGTTATAATCATCAAAATTAAATGAAATAAACATTTGAAATATGTCAGTCTGTGTGTAATGAATGAATATAATATCCAAGCTTCACTTTTTTAATGGAATTACTGAAATAAATCAACTTTTTGATGATATTCTAATTATATGACCAGCACCTGTATTGATTGTGATTTCACTGGCGCTACATAAATATAACTTTTCTCATATTGCCACTGCTAGAGGTTGTGCATTACAGTGATTGTACCATGGTTAAATAGGTTTTGTGCATTCTGCTTTGTCTTTTGCCTAACAACACCTTTTAACGTGACAATATCACTCTAATGCTTGTCCTAAAATGCTTTAATGCTTTATAAGGAATAAGGCATTAAACATATATTTAAATATGCATAGTGTTCCCAAATACAAAGGGAACAAACCATATCTCTCTCTCTCTCTCTCTCTCTCTCTCTCTCTCTCTCTTCAATTTAAAGTACTTTATTAGCATGATTGCGATATTGTCAAAGCATTAATACACAAAACAGATAACAAGACAAATAATAATAGTAAAACTGTAACAAATAACAATAAAAATAGAATTACTATAAAATAAGGTGCAAGGTAATTGTCAGATTATACATGCAGAAGAATTGAAAATACATGATTTACCCAATCTTAATCCTGGAATTCTACAACGTCATAAATGGAAAGACATCGGTGCCAGTAAGTCTAACATCTGGCCAATAAAACTAACAAAGAGACTTGTCTAGATCCTATAGGACTTGAAATCTTTTCTGCAAAGAGGCCCTAAGTTCAAAGCAATAAATGACAGAACATAGACTCTTGGAGTTCCCGAGAGAATCTGGACACACAAGATTCTGTCCTCCAATATAAACCAGTTTGCTACACTTAGACACATCAGATTGCGTGACATTGTGGTCATTGTTCAGCAAACAGCATCTTAAAAGGGACATTCCTTAATCCAGAAACATCTCACACATAGTCACAGTACTTTACAAATTTAACCTTCTAAAATGTACAGAATGCATTTAAATCAGTTAAAGTTCTACAATACCTATTCTTGCTAGGAAATTCTGACAATTTTTTTTTTAACTGTGGTAACTTTTAATGATTATAGCCTGATATACTTATTTAAATTGTGTGTAATCCATGTTGTATAACCAATTAATTAACCAGTATGAACCGATAGCAAATCGATGTAGACTCAAATAGGTTAAATGGTTCCTATATGGACTCCATAAAGTTCATTTTCACTGTATTGATAATTTATTTCACATTCTGTCACTCTTCTCACCAACTTGTCTCATGTATATATGTGTTAGATTAGATTTATGTTTAGAATAGCAATAAAGTTTGTCTGTATTCAAAAATGAATGACTGTGGTATATTCTGATAAATAAAGATTATTTCTAACATTTCTAAAATTTAATACAAATTTAGATCACTTCTAAAAAATCATGTTTCTAAAAGATTAAATAGATGTGATATTATTTTTAATGAGCCATGAGAATAATATCCCTCCAATAAGTCAATTAATCATAATTCACTTATTAAAGCTAATTCCTTACAGTAGAAATTGTGAGCGGATACAATGAGACATTGCATTACGACTTTAACGGTGGAGAATCTATTAAGACAAATAATCTAGTTATTTGTCATTTATCTAATTTATAATGGTTGTCGAACGTGACTAATTCCATTATACATTTCACTACCTAATAATTTACAATAAGGACAGTTAAATTTAGTTCATAGCACACATATTTCGAGACCCTAAATTCCCTTCTAAATTTAGCTTACCAAATACCCTTACATATATTGGTGTTAGAAGACGGGCACGTTAACGGTTCCTGTCTAAATTCATGAGTACCAAATATCCTACAGTAATTAATAAAATAAAAACTATAATAACAATATAAACTATGCAATACAAAATTAAAAAAGCATTTAATAAGACATTATGATGTAAGCCTCTGACTGCCTTTTTCTATGGCAAGACAGTGATCCCTGAGCCTGTATTTTGTGAGAATCAATCTCTGACAGTGTGGAGATATTCTGCCAGATAATACTTTCTGTTTAGGGCCCCGATAACATTCCAATTTGTTTTGATTTTTACTTTAATTTTCCCAACAGTCCAAATATAATTTTTTTAATTCTGATTTGGTTTTGTTCAGCAGTGCTGGTCTGAAACTGTTGTTTGTTAGTTGTAAGTGGGTTTGTGAGTTTCAAAGCCAGATGACATATGGGACTGGTTTTAAGCATCAACTCTTGGGTTTTAAGGGCTTCACGTTGCAGTGTGTTAGGGGAATGTCTCGGGTATGTAACCCTTGTTCCCTGAAAAAAGTGGAATGAGATGCTGCGCTGAAGAGTGCTTTGGGAACACGTCTCAGTTGTGACCAGTTGTGAATATATATGCAACACGTCAATGAACATTGACTGGAATTTATAGCCTCTGCCGGTGTAATCATTGGACGCACCTGGCGCAGTGGCTATAAAATAGATGCGTCACTGGTGCATCATCGGGTATATTGTCTGAAGAGCAGTCCCGGGGCATCCCAGTGTGGCAGAAAAGTGCAGCATCTCATTCCGCTTTTTTCAGGGAACAAGGGTTATATACGTAACCTGAGACATTCCCTTTACAAAAAGCTTCACTATGATGCTGCGCTGAAGAGCGCTTTGGGAACGAGAATACCCACGCCGCCGCACTGTGGCTGTCCGGACCCCATACGGTTGTGTAGTGTGCTCACAAGAGCGTGAGAGGTCTCAGACATGGGCTTGAGATGTCGACTCAAGGACATAAGAGCCCAGAGTGGCATGAACATCCAAGCTGTAGAATCTAATGAATGTGTGCGGAGAGGACCACCCTGCCGTATAACAAACATGCTGCAGAGGGACCCCTCTGGCCAAGGCTTGAGAAGAGGCGACCCCTCTGGTAGAGTGAGTCCTGATGCCTACAGGCGAAGCTTGACTGCGTGCCTCATAGGCCATGTTAATAGCGTCCCTCACCCAATGCAACATTGTCTGCTTGGTGGTGGCCGCCCCCCTGTTGTGGCCCCCATAGCAAACAAATAGTTGCCCTGACTTACGCCACTGGCTAGTGCGGTGTACATAGGTCTGAAGGCCATGGACTGGACAAAGTCCGTGAAGTCTTTCCTGCTCTGGCATAGAGAATGGCAGAGAGCAGAAGGCTTCAAGAGTGACCGGGTTTAAGGTCGAGAAAGGCATGTTAAGAAGGTAATCGGGATGAGTATGCAAAATTGCTTTGGAAATTCCTGGGGCAAACTCTAAACAGGCTGGCAAAACAGACAGAGCCTGTAGGTCTCCAATTCTCTTTAGAGAGGTAATAGCCATAAGAAAAAACATTTTGAGAGTCAGATGTCTGTCAGATGCTGACTCTAGAGGTTCAAAGGGGGTCTCAACCAGACGGGCGAGTAGAGGATGTCTCCCCAAAGGCACCCCATCCATCAGGGCGTGACAAGTCGAAATGGCGGCCACATAAACCCTGAGAGTGGTGGGGCATATGCCTGTTGACAGTTTTTCCTGCAGAAAGTCCAGAACTGAAGCAATCTGGCAGTTAACTGGATCTGCATTATGTGTACTGCATCATTTTTCAAAGACACCCCATTTATTGGCATAGATCCTTCTGGTAGAGGGAGCCCTAGCACTTACAATGGTCTTGATAACCTCAGGTAAAAGCCCTGTGTCCCTCAGTTGGTACCCTTCAGGGGCCAAATGTGAAGTTTACACAGATCGGGCCGCGGATTAAATATTGTTCCCTGTGCCTGAGACAGAAGATCCCTCCTGTTCGGAATCGCCCAAGGTGAGCCGTCGAGGAGAGACATTATCTCCGAGAACCATACCCTGTTCGGCCAGCGTGGCGCTATCAGTAAGAGGCAAGACTCTTGCTGGCGAACTCTGGCCAAGACTCCCGGGAGCAGAGAAACCAGGGGAAATGCATACAGGTGCATTCTGGGAGATGTATGCGCCATCGAATCCAGACCCAGGAGGGCTGGGTGACTCAGAGAGAAATAGAGGGGACATTGCGCTGTCTGAGAAGAGGCGAAGAGGTCCACTTCTGCCCTGTAAAATCTCAGATTTGCTCTACTACCTCGGGGTGGTGTTTCCACTCCCCCATCGGTAATTTCTGTCTGGGCAGTAAATCTGCTCCCACATTCAGGCATCCAGGGATATAAACAGCCCTGAGTGACAGGAATTTGCCCTGGGCCTAAAGGAGAATCTGACGTGCCAGGGAATTCAGCTGGCATGAATGTAGACCTCCTTGATGATTTATATAGGAGACTGCTGTTGTGTTGTCCACCCGCACCAAGACACGGCAGCCTCTGGAGGAAGTATTTCAGGGCCAGAAATACAGCCATCAACTTGAGACTCGAGTTAATGTGACAATCGAGCTGACGACCCTCCCATTCCCCTTGAGCTGGACGACCACTTAAGACCGCTACCCAGACCGTCAGGGAGGCATCTCTCGTTAGCAGCCTGCGACGACAAGACGCACGTAGAGTGGGACCCAAGGTAAGTATCCAGGGTCTGAACCACATAGAAAGGGAACGAAGCCCGAGGCGCTTAACCCTTATTTGCCTTAAGGGACTGGCCCTTGAATGAAACCTCCAGGCTTTTAGCCACAGCTGGAAAGGTCTCATGTGCAGAAGGCCCAAAGGGATCACCATGGACACAGACACCATGAGACCTAGTATTCGTTGATACTGACGAGCAGTGCAACCTTGACCTAGCCTGACTTTGCTCAGGGTGTTCTGAATGGAAATGATTCGAGCGGGAGACAAATGTGCCCTCATCGTGATCGAATTCCATATAACTCCCAGATAGGTAATTCCCTGGGTGGGAGAGAGAACGCTCTTTTGACATTGAGTCTCAGACCCAGAGAAATCAGATGAGCTAAGACGATATCCCTGTGCTGAACTGCCAGTTATTGGAACTGCAGTAGTATCAGCCAGTCATCTATGTAATTCAAAATGCGGATACCCTGGAGTCACAAAGGTGCCAGTGCTGTATCCATGCATTTCGTGAATGTGCGGGGTAATAGGGCTAGGCCGAATGGAAGAACCCGATACTGGAAGGCTTCGCCCCCGAAAGTAAACCTCAAGAACTTCCTGTACTTTGGCAGAATTTCTATAAGAAAATATGCGTCCATGAGATCAATCGTGACCAGCCACGTTAGATAGTTAGCATTTTGAACTTGAATACCCTGACTGAGCATTTCAAGCCTCGAAGATCTAAGATTGGACGCAACCCCCCACCCTTCTTGGGGACCAGGAATTATTTGCTGTAATAGCCTGACTCTTTCTCTGGAGGGGGAACACGTTCTATGGCCCCTTTGACCAAAATATTTTGCAGTTCTTTCCACAGTAGACGTGCCTGCTCCGGTTTCACGGAATTGGAGACCATGCCATTGAAACATGGAGGAGAGCTAGGGAATTGAATTCTGTAGCTTCTTTCTACTGTGCTTAGGGCCCACATAGATATACCGGGCAGAAGTTTCCACGCTTCCATGTTTCTGAAATGGGTACTAATTTCGACACTTCCTATTGAGGGGATGTTGGGTGTTCCGCGTCCTGGAATAAGGCAGGAAGCAGCAGTACACCCAACTATTTGTTGGAAGCCTCTGCCTCTCAAAACACCAGAGGTGGCAGGAAAGGAGAGGATTCGTGGGGGTACCGGGAGGGGCGAAGTGAATGATACACGTGCCCCGTCCTGAGGGGAGCTACCCCCACAGGGCTAGGCACAAGACCGTCATGGCTATTTCCTTCTAGAAATTACTTCCCTGAGATTTTGCTTTGGGGGCTGCTGAGGGCGACGAACCGGCCCCGTCTTTAAGAGGGGGAGCACGATTTGCCACGTCTAGTTTTTGAGCCTCCCATCTAGGAGGACCAGGATGGGGCTGGGTGGCCGACAGCCTGAGTGTGGCGAGGAACAAATTGCCCGAAGGCTTCCTCGTGACTTTTTGCCTCCTGGAACCTGGTGATTGCTACATTCATAGCGTCACCAAATAAGCCAGAAGGAAAAACCGGGGCATCGAGAAGGAAAGTTTTGTCCTTGTCTCTGATGCCCGATAGGTTAAGCCACAAGTGTCTCTCCGCCTTCCCCACAAGCGTGGAGGTGGTCCTGCACAGCTTTGTGGGGAGAGTGGGTCTCTTTAGCGATGACACCTAGCCAGGCGAGAGATAACCCGCAATTGTCTCTTCTACCAGCTACAACACCGAATACTTCAACAGATTAGCCTAGTACGCCTGTAACACTGCCATAATGTGCAGGGCAAACCAGCCTGACCTGCTGTCTGATAATCCTTCCCCACAAGCATGGAGGTGGTCCTGCACAGCTTTGTGGGGAGAGTGGGTCATAGAAGGAAGGAAGGGACTGATATAGCATTCCCTCCCCCCTTTTCAATTGTATTTATTTATTTTGGCCACCAGACAGAAATCTGTCTTGTAGTTTGAAGCGTTTGGGGGGTTCTCTTAATTCCACAGCCGCTTTATTATTATGCACGGGATTTACAGATGTCCTCGTGAACCGAAGAGGTGCCGAGGCGCGCTTCAGGCTTACGAGGATCAGCTGGATCTGGGGAGAGAGCTAGCGAAAGGGACGAACCCATCTCTCGCTCCTCAGCCAGATCCATACGAGAGCCCCACGAATAAAGTGTGGGCATTGACTCCCGGAAGTAAGCAAGGCGAGCACGAAGCATTTTGCCCAAAAGCAGATTGAAATGCTCGCATCCGCCCCACCCCAACGCGAGAGCAGCATGCTCTTCCCCCAAACAAACAAAACAAACTGATGTGTGTCCCTCTCGGCCATAGAGCGGAGACAGGGGAACACGCATCGTTTGCCTTGATTTTATTTTTGAAATTTTTTTTTTTAGAGGAAAGAGAAAGGAAAAAAGGTTCACAGCGCACTGCCAAACAGAATCTAACTCCTAACAGAGGAAAGAAAGTTTGACAGGCTCGTGATAGCATACAGCACAGAATGGCTCTAAAGACAAAAAATTTGATGATGCACCGGTGACGCATCTAATTTATAGCCATTGTGCCAGGTGCGTCCAATGATTACGCCGGCAGAGGCTATAAATTCCGGTCAATGTTCATTGACGTGTTGCATACATATTCACAGCTGGTCACAACTGAGACGTGTTCCCAAAGCGCTCTTTAGTGCAGCATCATAGTGAAGCTTTTTGTAAAGGGAACTTGAATTAAGGTGTCTCCAAAATTTGAGGGATTGTTTTTCAAATTGTATCATTAGGGGGTATCTGCCTAGTTCAGCCTGGCATGTATTAGTAGGTGTTCTTATCTGAACTATTAGAATGTTTCTACAGAATTCTGCAAGCAGGGATTTTATGGGGTGTTTGTACCATCACCCGTATTCTGCCAGACAAAGTAGACCCTAAACTCACATCCGTACAGAGCAATAGGCATAATAATAAAAGATTTGACACTATATTGTTACAGGAATGTCTATTTGGGTAAATTTGCTCTTGATAGCATAGAATGCTCTTCTAGCTTTCTCTGTTTGTGCATTCACTGCCAGACCAAACCCCCAGTAGCACTGCATTGTTCCCAGAGTGAATGTGTATCTGGTTTCCTGTAAACTGGCTTTTTTCTGGAAGACTTTATTTATTTATTTATTTCAAATTAACTATCAGGGCCCAGTTCTGACAGTAGTTCTCCAGCAGGTCCAGGTGCTGCTGTAGCCCTTGTGCAGTATCTGACAGCAGCACAAGATCATCTGCATAAAGAAATTTAACTTAAGAATTATTTAGCGTAAGACTGGGTGTTGCATATTGTTCCAGTAGCACTGCTAACTCATTAATGTAAAAATTGAACGGAGTTGGACTCAAACTGTAGCCCTGTCTCCACGCCATTGAGTGAAGAATTCTCTTCTTTTATTGCCAATTTTAACTCACCACCTGTTGTCCGAATACATAGATTTGATAGTGTTGAACATTTTACCCCCCAATACCGGAATGTAGAATTTTATAATATAGACCATCATGCCAAATGTAATCAAATGCTTTTTTAAAATCGACAAAACATGCATAAATTTTGCCTTTGATTTATTGATGAACGTGCTGGTTGACTCGTGTGTAGCGTGTAAATGTGGTCGATGGTGTGGTGGTTTGTTAGGAATCCAATCTGACTCTTACTCAAGACATTGTGCTTGGAAATGAAGCCCTGTATCCAGGCATTCAGGATACAACAGAAAGTTTTCCCCAGATTACTGTTCACACAAATGCCTCGGTAGTTATTTGGGTCGAATTTGTCTCCACTCTTATATAATGGGAGTATTAAGTCCATACTCCAGGTGTCAGGAAAATAGCCAGTTTGCTGAACCAAATTGAACAGTTTTAACAAGGCCTCCTGCATTACTGCACTGCTGTGCTTCAGTATTTCTGTTCTAATGTTGTCTAAACCACATGCCTTTCTGTGTTTTCTTAAGTGCATCTATCAATTCTTCTCTGCTAATCTGATAGTCTAAAGGGTTTTGGTTATTTTTTATTGTAGATTACAATTGACATCTTATTTTGCATGTTTTTTTCTGGTCAGGAGTGAGATTTTCAGGAGAAACTTCTTTGAATAAATTTTTTTTATAAATCTTTCCATAATTCCCTGTTCCCTATCAAAAGCTACACATTGATGCTGCGCTGATTTAACAGTTTGGAATTCTAGTCAATTCCATTGATGTTTTGCACACATATTCACAGCTGGTCACTCCTAAAGACGTTCCCAAAGTGACAAATCAGCACAGCATCTCATTCCGCTTTTTCAGGGAACAGGGTAACCCAAGACATTTTGTATGGCTATGTTCTGGCTGTGTTGTTCATTCAGACTGTTCCATTTTCCCAGAACTGATTATTATTAAATGAGTCTTCAGTTTCATTAAGAGTGTTGTTTAGGTGTTGTTGCTTTTTGTGGGGTATGGTATTTTTATAATCAATAAAAAATTTGCTTCACAATAATTTTGTCTGCATGCTTTCAGCTTTGTGTGGCTCTCTGTGTTTTAGGTTAGAAATCTGTCTGAGTAGTTTTCTTTTAATTTTACATTCTTTATCAAACCAAATTTCATCCCCAGTTTTTAGTTTAGTTTTATTGTTTGTATGGAGTGGGTTTGCTTTGGGCACCTTTGATAAATATGATTTATTTGTTGTACTGTGGGATTTACATCAATCTTGTTAGCCATAAACTGTGTTATTTGAAATCTGTTGATTAGGTTGGATATTCCTTTGGAGATAATTGCACTAAGGAATTCGGACTCATATTTTGGAGACCATTTGTATGTTGGTTTTAGTTTGAACAGGTTGCCCTTGTCTGTTCTATGGTGTTGGATTTTCTTTAGGAACACATTCATTTGACTGTAGTCTGATAAGGAAGTCTGTGGCTTGACAGGGAATGCACGTATGAAGGCGGGGTCCATGTCTGTAATGGCATAGTCGACAACATTAGCCCCAAGTGCTGAGCAGTATGTCAATCGACCTAAAGAGTTCTCTTGGATCCTACCATTAAGCATTTACATACCCAGGCCTTGACATAGACACTAACTCCTTAACGTTTTTGTTGACTGTACTCTCCGGATTGTTCCATGTTGTAGTGGTGGGGGTTAGATGTGTGTTGGCTTTCAGTATGGTTATTCCCATGTGTATCTATAATATCTGGTTTTGAACATGCCCTTGCATTTAGGTCCCCACATAACATCACATTCCACTGGGCCTGGAATTGGCTGGTTTCCATCTGAAGCTGATCAAAATGATTATCCTTGTAGTACGGAGACTCTGATAGAGGTATGTTTCACAAGGTCACTTACTTACAAGTTTACTTCTGTGCAGCCTACATACCTCTATCAGAGTCTCCGTACTACAAGGATAATCATTTTGATCAGCTCTTGTCTGCTTGGGTGGACAGCGGAAAGGATGCGCTGTCTCCAAACCGAGGATCGCTCACTGGGTCATGGATGACATTACTATGGCATACCATGCCCAGCATGTGCTTCCCCCTGCTGGCCTGCGAGCCCATTACACCAGGGGTGTAGCGGCTTCTTGGGCGTTGTCCCATAGTGCCTCTCTAGCAGACATCTGTAAAGCTGCGGGCTGGACAACCCCTAACACATTTGTGAGGTTCTATAACCTCAGGGTTGAGCCAGTATCATCCCATGTGTACTCAGGTGACACAAACAGGTAAGTTTGGGTCAGCTGGCCAGGTGTACCACTTGTGCATAGCGCCTTTCCCATCCTTTGAGGTGAAGACCTGCGCTCTTTTCCCAGTTGCGTTCGCAAAAAAGTGTGAACCCTCGGCATCTTACTCCTTCTGAGAGGCTCGCTGCCACCCCAGTATGTGCGTAACTTAGGCTCTCGTACTGATGTAAGTGCTCCACATGTGCTGGTTGTCTGCTCATGTAACCCTGTGTTATGTATGTTCCGCAAAATGGTTTCCCTGCTGGTAAACCACATCTTCCTTGGGCAGAGGGCCCTCTCGCCTTGGTCACCATGTTTGTAGTAACTCCTCCCCTCCTTGGGTAGGACCTACCCAGTTGCCGCTCCGCTCGACTTGCTTCCACTCTAACCCGGCAAAACTGTGTGTTGTATTCCACTTAGAAGTCCCCCCTCCCTTCTCGGGGCCTGGTGTGGTCTCCGCGTTGTCCTCCTCTTTGGAGGTACACCCCCCAACATGGACCTAATATGGCCCCCAGCTGAACGATTTTGTTCCTTTTTTCGGGGAGAACAATAGAGAGAATGCTATGGCTGGGCCAGCCAGTCCTTAAAATTCTGAGCAGCTCCCCAAGGTGTAGGGGATCGCTTCATACCTTCCAGTGTGTTGGGGTAGTTACGTGATGGCTTGCTGCTGTGGCTATGAGGCACACAGAGTTCTGCCTGTCTCGCACCACCAGTCTGCATAATTCGGTTCAGCTCTTTTGGACCCCTAGTGTCAACTCATCGACACAACATCGGGTGAATGACAGATAGGGAATGTCCTGGTTACTAATGTAACCTCTGTTCCCAGATGGAGAGATGAGAGGTTGTGTCCCACTTGCCACAACACTGAACCAACCGCTGAAATGGCCGGTCTTTGACTCGGCTCCTTAGTGCGAAATCTGAGTGTGTGTTTGCAAGCGGCACTCCTTTTATACACGTATGTCCAGGGGAGTGGCATGCAAATTCCACACGCCAATTCTCATTGGCCTTTTCTCAAAGATCAGAGACTTCTGGGCTCCCAAGTGTGACCCCTAGTGTCAACACAATGTCTCATTCCCTCCATCAGGGAATGGAGGTTTCATCAGTAACCATGACGTTTTCCATGGTACGGTTTCCCTGATGGTAAACCTGTGTCTTCCCCTGGGCAGAGCTCTTCTCTGCCACCAGTCACTGCGCTTTTGGAGCTCCTCCCGTCCAGGCAGGACCTACTGCAGCGTAGGTCCATGGGATGTATTTCCCACATGATAACCTCCCTTTGGGCAGGATGTGGTCTCTGCAGTGACCTTTTCTCAGTTGGGGAAAAGAACACCTTCCCCGGCGCTAATATATCTTTTTCGCAGCTGTGAATTTTTATTTTCAAAGAGAAAAAGAGAGAAAAGGTCAAGAACAGTTGATGCGACATATTCCCATTGTAAGTACATCTACCGATGCACAAATATCAGAGCTGATTGGGGCTCCCAAGTTCGACACCTAGTGTTACTACATCGACACCATGTCTCGTTCCCTCCATCAGTGAACGGAGGTTACAATAGTAACCAAGACATTTCCAACTCAGTTCTATTCTAAGGAATAGCTCTCCAAAAATTTTTAAATCATGTCACTTAATAAACCAACATGTCATTCCAAATGTGTATGACACAAAATGTTATTTTTTTAATTTTCTCGATATAATGAGAGTAAATGAGTACTGCAACTGTCAAGCTCCAAAATAACTCAAAAAGAACCATAAACCAACTAACTGAGATAAAAATAAATGTTTCAATCATAACTGAACAAAGCAGTATGTCAGCATGTAGAATTGGCTATTTGAACAAAAAGCTGTAAAATACGTTAACTTATACCATGGGTCTTAAAAAATTTTCAGGCCAAGGTTCCTGACCAAAAGTTGCAATGTGCAACAGATTTTCATACTTGCAAGCACGTAAACAACAAATGCAGTATTTAAGGTTTTTGACCAAAAATTCTGACCTTAAAATCTGCATTTGGTGTTTACGTGCTTGCAAGTATGAAAATCTGTTGCACATTGCAACTTTTGGTCTTTTTGTTTGTCTGTACAACCTTTCTTGGGGAAAACTTTATTTCATGCTTGTCTATTGTTGTTGATTTAGTTATTTCCGATCTACCAGACCCTAAACTGTAATCTAACTCTAATCTGTAAAGTAAAATGTATCACTAAATGTTATCCCTACAGCCTTTAAAACTGCTGCGTCATTATTGGAATAAATTAACACTTTGTTGTGGTCAATAGTTAAGGTTTTATTCATTTCAAATGCATTCGCCCCAAAAATGGTATGCAAACTGCGTTTTGTCCCGTCTAAATGGAAGGCATAAAAAGATGTCATAAAAAGATGTAATGTGGACCAGATTTTATTCTGATATTCAAAAGTCTGGCTCTCACCTAGCCATTCCTTATAGCAAAATGAAAAAAGCATGAATATTTGGGCACCGATATTTCTCACTGACCTTTTCATCTACAGAACAGAGCGTTTGTTCAAAGCCAGATGATCTTAAAATATGCCAAATTTGCTATGGGATTGTCGCAGGTTCATTTGTGCAAATAAATAGAATTATATAAATCCAGAACTAATCAAATCCCCATAATACAAATGTCACTCAGACTGTATTAGCCACATGGCTGAGCTAATCCATCACGTTTATTCTCTTTACATACTGAGAAGCCTCTCAGCACAGAATAGAACATATATTGACCGGAATCCAATGCTGTTGTTTGAACATCTCCTCCTGGAAGATCCTGACAGGTCACGTCCATTCTCATCACACCATTTGAGTGAAGCAAACATTTGCATTACATGCACAGGATTCCCTGAAGTCTGTTCCGTAATCACATTTAAAAAGTCTTGAGGAGGATTCTCTAATGTTAATGGGGAATAAAAGAAAAAAACTGTCCAGTTTGGGTATACTAGATGGATTTGTATTCCATTTAAATAAAAAAAAGAAATGATAATAATACAAATCTATATGATATACAGTATATACTGTATATGTAAAAAATAATCCACGGCTAGGTGTTCGTTAAATGATTTTAAATGCACAACATGGAGGCAAAGGACCATCCGACTCAAAGCGCATTTAAAATCATTTAACGCACACCTAGCCATGGAATATCCCACTTATACCATGGTCACCTCCCAGAATTGATTGGTTACAGCTATAATATACCAGTATTTTTTGCAGTGCATATTGTGACTGGAAGAATAAAAAAAGATCTATAGCTCTGCCTGTTCTAAATAAGATGCAGAGAAAAAGTAGTGTGACCACACACTTGGTCAAAACTGTGAATTTAAATGCACAAGCCAGAAATAATAATATCCGAATAATGTAGAGGGGTTGGCACTCCAGATAAAATGTATTTTATTTATTCATTGTCATTTTCACATTAACATGGAAAAACAGATGTTACATATGTGGCAGGGACCGTAAAAGTAGTGCTTACTGTATGATAAGGGGAAAACCATTCAAAACAATCTGGAACCTTCAGATTTGACCTCTGAGACATTGTATCCATCAAGCTGCACGATTGACTGAAGTAATTAAATCACAATTTGTCCATGCACATAGTGTTTCACTGCAAACAAACAGTGTTTCTCCTTCAGCGTTTGAGTCATAGATGTGAGTGCGAGTTGGCCTCTAGAGGCTATAGGTGGCACTTCTGCAAAGCAACATAACAATGAAACGTCTTGGGTTACTTGACTGTAACCCTTGTTCCCTGATAAAAGCGGAATGAGATGCTGCGCTGAGTTAGCGCTTTGGGAACAACTTTAGGTGTGACAAGCTGTGAATATGTGTGCAACATGTCAATGAATATTGACCGGAATTTATAGCCTCTGCCGGTGACATCATTGGATGCACCTGTAGCAGGGCTATAAATAGATGCGTCACAGTTGCATCGTCAGGTATTTTGTCTGAAGAGCAGTCCTGGTGCATCCCAGTGCGGCAATGAAGCGCAGCATCTTGTTCTGCTTTTATCAGGGAACAAGGGTTTTAGTCAAGTAACCCGAGACGTTCCCTTTCAAAAAGCTACACTTATGATGCTGCACTGAGATAGCGCTTTGGGAACGAAAATACCCACACTGCCACACTGTGGATGTCCGGACCACTTACGGTTGTGTAGTGTGCTCACAAGAGTGCGAGAGGTCTCAGAGATAAGCTTGTGATGTCGACTCAAGGACATAAGAGCCCGGAGTGGTATGAACATCCAAACTATAAAATCGAATGAATGTGTGCAGAGAGGACTAGCCTGCCACATCACAAATATGCTGCAGAGGGACAACTCTAGCCAAGGCTTTAGAGGAGGCAATCTCTCTGGTAGAGTGAGCCCTGATACCTACTGGTAAAGCTTGACTGTGCGCCTCGTAGGCCAGGACAATAGCGTCCCTCACCCAATGCGACATAATCTGCTTGGTGGCGGCCGCCCCCCTGTTGCGGCCCCCATGGCAAACGAATAGTTGCCCTGACTTATGTCACTGGCTAGTGCGGTGGACATAAATCAGAAGGGCACAGACTGGACAAAGTCTGTGAAGTCCTTCCTGCTCCGGTGTTGTAAACGGCGGGGAACAGAAGGCTTCGAGAGTGACCGGATGTAAGGTTGAGAAAGGAACCTTAGGCAGGTAGTCAGGGTAAGGGTGCAAAATTGCTTTAGCCATTACTGGGGCAAAATCTAAGCACGTTGGCAAGACAGACAGAGCCTGTAGATCCACAATTCTTTTTATAGAGGTGATTGCCATAAGAAAAACCATCCTGAGAGGCAGAAGTTTATCACACGCTGACTCTGGAGGTTCGAAGGGGGTCTCAACCAGACACTCAAGGACTATTGATAAGTCCCATGAAGGGGTCCTGGTCCTAGCAGGAGGCCTTAGTCGCATAGCTCCACGAATGAAGCGAGCGAGTAGAGGATGTCCCCCCAACGGCACCCCGTCATTCAAGGTGTGGCAAGCCGGAATGGCGGCCACATAGACCCTGAGAGTTGTGGGGCATGTGCCTGCTGACAATTTTTCCTGCAGAAAGTCCAGAACTGAAGCAATATGGCAGTTAAATGGATCTGCATTATGTGCACTGCACCATCTTTCAAAGACACCCAATTTATTGGCGTAACTTCTTCTGGTAGAGGGAGTCCTAGCACTTAGAATGGTCTTGATAACTTCAGGTGAATGGATCTGCATTATGTGCACTGCACCATCATTCAAAGACACCCAATTTATTGGCGTAACTTCTTCTGGTAGAGGGAGTCCTAGCACTTAGATTAGTCTTGATAACTTCAGGTGAAAACCCATGTCCCTCAGTTGGTACCCTTCAGGGGCCAAACATGAAGTTTCCACAGATCGAGCCAGGGATGAAATATTGTCCCCTGCGCCTGAGACAAAAGGTCCCTCCTGTCCGGAATCGCCCAAGGCGAGCCGTCGAGGAGAGACATTATCTCAGAGAACTATACCCTGTTCGGCCAGCAAGGCGCTATCAGTAAGAGGCAGGACCCTTGCTGGCGAACTCTGGCCAAGATTCCTGGGAGCAGAGAAACCGGGGGGGGGGGGGGGGAAGCATAAAGGCACATTCTGGGCCATGTATGTGCCATTGCGTCCAGACGCAGGGGGGCTGGGGGACTCAGAGAGAAGTAGAGGGGACATTGCGCTGTCTGTTGGGAGGCGAAGAGGTCCACTTCTGCTTGTAAAATCTCAACCAGATTTGTTACACTACCTCGGGGTGGAGTTTCCACTCCCTCATTGGTATTTTCTGTCTGGACAGTAAATCTGCTTCCATTCGGGCATCCATGGATACAAGCTGATCTGATTAACAGGAGCTTCCCCTGGCCCCAAAGGAGAATCTGCCGTGTCAGTCTGTTCAGCTGGCGTGAATGTAGACCTCCTTGATGGTTTATGTAAGAGAATACAGCTGTGTTGTCCATCCGCACCAAGACATGGCAGCCATGGAGGAAGTATTTCAGGGCCAGAAATACGGCCATCAACTTGAGACAGTTAATGTGACAACCGAGCTGATGACCCTCCCATTCCCCTTGAGCTGGATGACCACTTAAGACCGCTACCCAGCCCGTCAGGGAGGCGTCTGTTGTTAGCAACCTGCGAAATCAAGACGCACCTAGAGTGGGACCCAAAGTGAGAAACCAGGGTCTGAACCACATAGAAAGGGTACGTAGCATGCGACAAGTAACCCTTATCAGCCTAGGGGATTGGCCCTTGGATGACATCCCCTGGCTTTGAGCTACAACTGAAATGGTCTCATGTGTAAAAAGGTCCAAATGGATCACTGAGGATGCAGTTGCCATGAGACCGAGTAGTCGTTGATAATGACGAACAGTGCAACCTTGGCCTAGCCTGACTTTGCTCAGGGTGTTCTGAATGAATTCAATTAGAGCGGGAGACAATTCTACCTGCATTGTGATCGAATTCCATACGATCCCCAGATAGGTAGTTTTCTGAGTGGGAGAGAGGATGCTTTTCTTGGTGTTGAGCCTCAACTTCAGAGAAACCAAATGAGCTAAAACCATATCCCTGTGCTGTAATGCCAGTTCTTATGACTGTGCTAGTATGAGCCAGTCATCTATGTAATTCAGAATATGGATGCCCGGAGTCGCAAAGGAGCCAGTGCTGCATCCATGCATTCTGTGAATGTGGGGGTGATAAGGCTAGACCAAATGGAATATGTTATGTCTAAGTCCTGGTAATCATGAAGACAAGAAAGTGTCTTAGTTCTTCAAGGTTTATTCAAACCCACAAGCCATACAACAGTGCCAGGCGGTTACATGATTAGGCAGCAGGTGCAACAACTTCCATTCTTACTCTACACCTTTTATAGGTAACAACATGTGGACTACAGCGCCATCTCCTGACAAGTACATAAACACAACATTCCCCCTTTACTCAACTGTAAATTCCACCCAAAATACATAGTTGGTGCAATAGGCAAAACCCACACAATATTTACATTCAATTCAATTAGTTTAACAATATATATATTCTACATTCTGTAACCAGACATATTAGAACTACAATTAATTTCTCATTTAGCAGAAGGTAATCAATATCTTTGTACAAAGTAACATAATCATGCAACCAACGCGGAGGGCGTTTCACTTGAGATGAAGACCTTACAGGAACAGATGGAGAAGCAATTTGAGTAGGCAAATTCACAAGTTCATTTTTAGGCAACACAGTAGAGGAAGGAACAGACTGAAGGGGCAAGGACACCAGCTCACTCTCAATGACATTTTCCATAGGTGCACAAGCTGGAGAAAGATGAGATGCATGCCAATTCTTTCCATCTGATAACTGGTAAGTGCATTGACCAAGTTGATATGCAATTTTCAAAGGCTTTGAGAATCTAGGATGTCCTTTTGGAACATGAACTGGAATTTTTATACGCACCCAGTCTCCAGGTTTGAACTCAGGAGTACAGGCTCTTCGTTTGAGGTCTGTGTATGTTTTCATCTTCTTTTGAGATAATGACACCTTCTGACTCACAGCAGGATCCTTGCAAGTAATAGGAAGAGGGAGAACATTAAGACGAGTACGCAATTTTCGGCCACAGAGTAACTCAGAAGGAGACCGTCCAGTAACAGAATGGGGAGTAGCACGGTAAGTTTGAAGAAACTCTGTTACTGTTGATTTCCATGGCTTTCCAGAGAGAATAGCAGATTGAATAGAACTCTTCAGTACTCGATGGAATCGCTCAATAGCTCCATTTGCAGCTGGATGATACACTGACATATGTATGTGTTGAATGTCTCTATCTTTCAGAAATGCAGCAAACTCCACTGAATTGAACTGACACCCATTGTCAGATACAATGTAATGAGGATTTCCAAATCTGCTGAAAACTGATGTCAATTAGTTGATCACATTTTTACTTGTGATTGAAGAAGTGAATGCTACTTCTGGCCACTTACTATGATAGTCAATCAATGTCATAATGTACCTACAATCCCAGGTAGCGGTTTCAAATGGGCCAACAATGTCAACAGCCACTTTTTCCCATGGCATAGCTGGAAAAGGTACAGGTTGTAAAGGTGCAGCACGAACAGTTGTAGTCTTATCAGAAGACAAGCAAACTTCACAATTCTTGATCTGTTCCTTAACCAAGCAGTCAATACCAGGCCACCAGTAAAGTTCATGAATGCGCTGTTTCATACGCACTATTCCTTGATGACCTTCATGGGCCAGATTCACCAAAACACATCGCAATGCAACAGGAACAACAAGACGTGACCCTCTAAACACATAGTCCTTTTGCACAGCAAGTTCATGACGTACTTGAAAATATGGACGTAGAACAACCCCCACAGCAGCTGATGAAGAAGGCCATCCACGAACAATCTGAGCACGTAATGCAGTCATTTCTGAGCATGATGCAGAGGCAAAAGCAAATTCAGTTGGAGACACAGCAGACATTTCAGAAGACAAAAATGCAACAAACTCCGGTTCAATATCGGAAAAATCCTCATCAGAAGCAGGCAAGGGTAGGCGTGAAAGATAATCAGCAACCTGGTTTTGAGAGTCAGGATAATAATTCACCTCATAATTAAAACACAAGAGTCGCTCTGCCCAACGCGCAATCCTCATTCCAGCGCGATCTGTGCCTTTAGAGGAGAGGAGCACTGTCAAGGCCTGATGATCCATACGTAGAAGAAATTTTCGACCCCAGAGGTAAGTTCTCCATTTTTCAACAGCCCAGACACATGCTAAAGCTTCCTTTTCAATCGTTGAATATTTGCGTTCCGCAGTAGACAATGTTCTTGAAGCAAATGCAACAATGTGCTCTGTGTTGTTTTCATGAATTTGAGAGAATACAGCACCTAGTCCATAATCTGATGCATCCGTTGAAACGACAGTGGGCAAGTTAGGGTCAAACAATGCCAAAAAAGGGCTTTGGAGTAACAACTCCTTTACAGTACTGAAACTCTTTTAAGCCTCATCTGACCAGCTGAACTCAGAACCTTGTCTGATGCAAGCACGCAATGGTTCTACTACTGTAGTGAAATTTTGAATGAATTTATTGTACCATGACAACAATCCAAGAAGGGAACGGAGCTGATGTGCATCTTTAGGAACAGGAGCATGAAGCATTGCACTAAGATGATCCTCATCTGGGTGAATACCCTGTGCAGATACAGTATGACCAAGAAAGCGCAAACTGCTTTTATTAAAGTGACATTTTGAATCATTTAACTTTAAGCCTGCATCGTGTATGCGCTGAATAATCACTTTGAGCATGTGGTCATGGTCACTTTTTGTGTGTCCCCAGACAATGACATCATCCAAATAATTGGCTACGTTTGGCAATCCTTGTAGTACAGTTGCTAACATTTTCAGAAACGCCGATGGAGCTGAAGCAAGGCCATAAGGTACTCGACAGAATCTGAATAGTCCTTCATGGGTTATGAATGCAGTCAGATCACGACTCTCTTCATGTAACAAAAGCTGGAAATAAGCATTCTCTAAATCAATTGTAGAAAAGACAGTTGCTCCACGCAGCATAGACATCATCTCATCAATATGGGGCAAAGGATAACTGTCCGCAACAACAGCTTTATTTGGCTCTCTCAGGTCTACGCACATGCAAATACCACCAGTCTTCTTCTGAACAACTACAATTGGAGAAATCCACGGTGATGCATCCACTCGTTCAATAACACCCAAGTCAAGTAGGCGTTGAAGTTCATCACTGACAGCATTTCGAACAGATAATGGCAACCGTCTAAGTTTCTGACATACAGGTTTCACCACTGAAGAAGTCTTTACCTTATGCACAAATCCTTTTGCACATCCTAGCTTAGTAACAGGCACAGAAGCAGAAAGTCACATTACAGAAGCTGAAGACTGAGCCGATCCTGGAAGTATGGAAGAACCTTCAAACTTGAGATGCAGCCCATTAATTAAATCCATTCCAAGAAGAGCAGTGCCACATTCAACTATAAAAATTGACGTATTACAGTTCATATTATCTCTGGTAACAGTAACAGGTAGACAACCAAGCACTGGTATTGGATCTCTTGAATATGTCACCAATTTAACAGAAGGAGGCAGCAAAGAGTCTTGTTTAAAGTGTTTTTCATACACAGATTTTGGCAGAATGGAAACGGAAGATCCAGAATCCACAATCAACTCCACAGGTACAGAGGCTGATGCAGTCATGATAGTAGTATTACACTTTATCTTATTAGATACTGAATCATGCATGTAAAGAATCTGAAGCTCAGGCAGTTCAATCTCATGTACAGAACGTGTTTGATGTGAACGACACACTCTAGAAAAATGTCCCAACTTTTGACAATTATTACACTTTACAGAAACTGCAGGACATCTGGAATCATTTGCAAGATGTTTTGTAGATCCACATCGATAACATGCACGAGCCAAGGAAGTAGCAAAAGGCTTTGAAGGCACAGACAGAGGTTTCAAAGGTGATTGTCTTTTGTAACGATCAACAGCAGGCTCACTTGTTGCTTGTATTGCTTGCACAGGTACTGAAGTCTGATTTGAAAAAAGTTTAACTTGTTCACCAGCAGCCTCCATTTGTGTAGCAATAGTAATAGCCTTGTTTAGAGTCAAATCAGTCTCTAATAGCAGACGTTCTCTAATACGATGACTGTTTACATTCTCCACTAATTGATCTTGCAACATTTCATCATTATTAGATGCAAACTCACATGTGGTGGCTAAGTCCCGAAGAGAAGCAACATACTGCAGGATTGTTTCCCCTGGTCCTTGAATTCGTTTTCTGAATGCATGACGCTCAGCCACAACATTACGTCGAGGAATAAAGTGTAGTTTCAAAGTCTCAATAGCATCCTCCATTGTTTCTCCTTGGTTTGATAAAGTATAGAATAGTCTCTGACCTTCTGTTCCCAGGCAATGAAGAAATACAGCTCGCTTTCTTGCAACTGGCCAGTCATCTCCTGATGCATTTACGACAAGCAAGTAATTCTCAAACATCTTTAACCAGACGCCACAGGGAATAGATAGCTCACCCGGACATGGTAAGAATGGCGTAGGAAATGAAGCAACAGCAGACATCTTTAATGTAGAACAGCAAAATCCTCGTCGCCAATTTGTTATGTCTAAGTCCTGGTAATCATGAAGACAAGAAAGTGTCTTAGTTCTTCAAGGTTTATTCAAACCCACAAGCCATACAACAGTGCCAGGCGGTTACATGATTAGGCAGCAGGTGCAACAACTTCCATTCTTACTCTACACCTTTTATAGGTAACAACATGTGGACTACAGCGCCATCTCCTGACAAGTACATAAACACAACAGAATAACCTGATATTGAAAAGCTTCGCCCCCGAATTTGAATCTCAGGAACTTCCTGTGTTGTGGCAGACTTACTATATGAAAGTACGCGTCTATGAGATCGATCGTGACCAACCAAATGCAATGTTGGATTTGAGACACGACTGTCTTGACGGTTAGCATCTTGAACTTGAACGCCCTCGGAGCGATTCAAGCCTCGAAGGTCAAAGATCAGACGCAACCCCCCACCCTTCTTGGGAACCAGGAAGTATTTGCTATAAAAACCTGACTCTTTCTCTAGAAGGGGAACATGTTCTATGGCCTCTTTGACCAAGAGATTTTGCAGTTCTTTCCACAGTAGACATGCCTGCTCTGGTTTCACGGTAGTGGAAACCACACCTTTGAAACGAGGAGGGCGGCAAGCAAATTTAATTAACTGTTCCTACGACCCACATAGAAATAGTTCTCTGAGATGGGTATTAATTTTGACACATCCTGTTGAGGGGATGTCGAGTGTTCCGCATCCTAGACTAAGGCAGGAAGCAGCGGTACACCCCACATTTCGCTGGAAGCCTCTAACTCCCGAAACACCAGAGGCGGCGGGAATGGAGAGGTTTCGTGGGGTTCCCAGGAGGGTCGA
The DNA here is from genome assembly GCA_032164185.1 of Moxostoma hubbsi. Lineage (NCBI taxonomy): Eukaryota > Metazoa > Chordata > Actinopteri > Cypriniformes > Catostomidae > Moxostoma > Moxostoma hubbsi. The sequence goes on from JAVLUX010000012.1 coordinate 28,701,704, forward strand.
AGTGGATGATACATGCGCTCTGTCCCGAGGGGGGCTACGCCCACAAGGCTGGGCGCAAAAACATCATAATTTCCTTTTTAGAAATAACTCCCCATAGGTCTTGCTTTGGGGGCTGCTGAGGGCGACGAACCAGCCCCCAGTCTTTACGAGGAGGAGCACGATTCGCCACGCTTTGAGCCTCCCGTCTAGAAGAACTGGAGTGGGGCTGGGTGGCAGACGGCCCCTCCCCCTGAGTGTGGCGAGGAAGGAATTGTCCGAAGGCTTACTCATGACTTTTTGCCTCCTGGAACCTTGTGATAACTATATTCATAGCTTATACCAAATAAGCCAGAAGGAGAAACCAGGGCATAGAGAAGGAAAGTTTTGTCTTTGTCTCTGATTCCCGATAGGTTAAGCCATAAGTGTATCTTCGTGCTGACTAAAGCAGACATAGAACGGCCAATGGCACGGGCCGTCTGCTTGGTCATGCAGAGAGACAGATCCGTGGCTCAACGAAGCTCAGAGAAAGCCTCTTTGTCGATCTTGGTGCCCGCACTCAGTTCCTTCAACAGATTAGCCTAGTGCGCCTATAACACTGCCATAGTGTAGACGGCAGCACCAGCTTGACCTGCTGCCTGATAAGCCTTCCCCACAAGCGTGGAGGTGTTCCTGCATAGCTTTGTGGGGAGAGTGGGTCTATTTAGCGATAATGCCGAGCCAGGCGAGAGATAACCTACAAGTGTCTCTTCTACCGGCGGCATCACCGAATACCCCCGAGTCTCAACACCCACGATAGTCGAATATTTCGACATTGAGGGCATGAAGACACGGGAAGTATAAGGATGCCTCCATGAATGAAAATGCTCGTTATGGAGGTCATAGTAGAAAGGAAGGGACTGATATATCGTTCACTTCCCCTTTTTTATCTATTTATTTACTTTTTTAATTTATTTATTTTTGGCCACCAGACTGAAATCTGTTTTCTAGTTTGGAGCGTTTGGGGGGTGGGGGGGGGTCTCTTGTTCACGTGGCCAGTCTAACTATAGTCTGGCCACAGCCTGAGTAACCACCTCGAGTAATTCCTCACCCGCTTTATTATTGTGCGTGAAATGTACAGAGGTTCAGCATCCCCCTCGTGAACCGAAGAGGCGCCGAGGCGCGCTTCAGGCTCACGAGAAGCATCAGCTGGATCTGGGGAGAGAGTGACCGATAGGGACGGACCCGTCTTTTGCTCCTCAGCCAGATCTATGCGAGAGCCCCACGATGAAAGAGTGGGCGATGGCTCTTGTAAGTGAAGCATTTTGACTGTAAACAGATCGCAATGCCTGCACCTGCCCTGCTGCAACGCAAGAGCAGCATGCTCTTCCCCCAAACACACAAAACAAAACTGGTGTGTGTCCGTTTCAGCCATAGAGCATAAACATGAGCAGTGGCAATGCTTGCTTTGTTTATCAGTCATTCTTTTTTAAAGTAAAAAGGTTTCTGCGCACTGCCTAACAATTCTAACTCCTAACAGAGGAAAGTTTCTGACAGGCTCATGAAGCACACACACACACACAGATTGATCTGATGACAAAAGATCTGATGATGCACCTGTGATGCATCTATTTATAGGCAGAGGCTATAAATTCCGGTCAATGTTCATTGACGTGTTGCACACATATTCACAGCTGCTCACACCTGAAGTTGTTCCCAAAGTGCTAACTCAGCGCAGCATCATAAGTGTAGCTTTTTGAAAGGGAACAACACATTAGAGTTAAATTGCCTTGCTGGACAGCAAAAGACACATTTAATAAGTCCTTCTCACCCTCGTGTCCACCTTACCACCTCGGGTGTGCATTATTTTTCAATAATTCAATGGTCCGTCTTCAATTATTCTTTATATATACACTGGTGGCCAAAGGTTTGGAATAATGTAAAGATTTTGCTGTTTATGAAGGAAAATGGTACTTTAATTTACCAAAGGGGCATTCAACTGATCACAAAGTATAGTCAGGACTAGGGCTGCACGATATATCGCTTCAGCATCGACATCGCGATGTGCGCATCCGTAATAGTCACGTCGCAGAACGTGCGATGTAGTAAGATAAACATATAGTCTACTAGTTTTGTTAAAAATACCTGTACTCCGGTACCAAGTACCGGGTCTACCCGGTTCCCATGCAGAGTCGGGAACTTTCGAACGCTCACAACAAGCAAAAGATGGCGACAAGAAAAGTAGCTGCTGCTACGGAGTCTCAAATGTATCATGTCGAAAAGAAAAGTGGAAAAAGTCAGTTTTGGAAATTCTTTGGATTTGAGGCTGGTGAAAAGGGAAACATCATAGATCAGCAAAAACCTATTTGTAAATGCTGCTTTCACAATTTTCTGACGAAAGGAGGAAACACATCAAACTTAATAAAGCACCTGAAAGACAGAAACATGGATTTATTCAAGCAACTAAAGCAGGTGAGTTTAAAAGCATATTATCATTTGCATTAGGACTGGAACGATAAATCGACATTATGACATTATATGTCTTTTGATCTCATTTAACGTAACATGAAATCACATTAAACTGTAATGATGACGTGCGAGAGCAGCACTGCAGTTCACGCCTGATGGAGGAGAGGAAGAATTACACAGATCAGTCCAGATGCACTCTAAACTTTCACAGTTTCATCTTATGTAGATCCCAAAGTATTAGGGAATTATTAAAAAAATAATAATAATAAATTCAGAAGCACTCTCGTGGAATAAGCGGAGCTCTTTAAAGGAAACATGCGTTACATCTAAATTGCAGTTATATTAAATGCGTTATAGCTTTATTAAAGTTCAAATAATACAGAAGCAGATCATGTTAATAACTATAAACTCCGAAACTGGCATTTATCTGTGTGACCGGTGCCTCTTCTATGAGTTGAGCTAATGTCCGAATCTAAGGGGGAGAGATTGAAACTGCACCCGGCTGAGAGAGACTCTGCCTTGGGGACGCTCATCCCTCTAGATTAGCTAGATTAGAATGCGATTGCTCGCGACTTATTTAATCATAATATATGTCACTGTGCATTTCTTATCGTGAAGAAAATTGGCAATATGCAGCTTTATTAATACGAGATCATGTTGTTCAGTAACCTGTTTTTGTGTTTTGCTTTGGTACCGAAAATGGTATTGAGTACTGTGAACAGAACTTTGTACTGTGGACAGAGTTAATTATACGTTCATTGCTGCACGTATGGCTAACCATGGTGAATTAAACAGTGTATAATAAAATAAACTACCTAAAATAAGTCAAAAAGTAAAGTCATTTTCTGTTTCTTTTTTTAATTAAAAATTTCCATGAAGATGCAGTTCCCTACAAAATCACCCCAATCATTCTAGAATAATTAATTATTCTCAAATAGAGCTATTCAATTCATCATATCGCAATATATATTGCAGAAAAACAAAATATCGCAATGTCAGTTTTTTCCAATATCGTGCAGCCCTAGTCAGGACATTACTGATGTAAAAAAACAGCACTACAAATCATGCTAAATTGCTAATTTGGTACTAGATAATCACTTGACATTATATCAAACACAGCTGAAAGCTCGTTAAATGAAGCTTAACATTGCCTTTGTGTTTGTTTTTGAGTTGCAACAGTATGCTATAGACTGGCATGTCTTAAGGACAATAGTAGGTAAAAAATTAAAAAAAATAAATGGCTTTCTCTAGAACTCGTCATTCAATAATTTTTTTGAGGAACGGATACTATATAAGGCTTGAAATTGCTAAAAAAAAGAGGAAGATTTTATGCAAAGGTATAAACTACAGTCTTCAAAGATGAAGGACAACTGGCTCTAACTAAGATAGAAAGAGATGTGGAAGGCCAGATGTACAACTAAACAAGAGGATAAGTACATCAGAGACTTTAGTTTGAGAAATAGACGCCTCACATGTCCTCAGCTGACAGCTTAATTAAATTCTACTTGCTCAACACCAGTTTCATTTACAGCAGTAAAGATAAGACTCAGGGGTGCTGGCCTTTGGGAAGAAGTGCAAATATAAAGCCACTTTTGAAACAGAAAAACAAAAAGACAAAGTTGGAGTGGGCAAAGAAACAGACATTGGACAACAGATAATTGGAAAAGAGTGTCATGGATCAAGACAGCCACATATATGGCAAGTGCTACAGGAAGTGTGGGGAGAAATGTCACCTGAGTATCTGAACAAACTGACAGCTAGAATGGCGAGGATCTGCAAAGCTGTCATTGCTGGACATGGAGGATTTTTTGATGAGAACTCTTTGAAGTATTTTAAGTAAAAAAGTAACATTTCTTAAATTGCAATAGTAATTTTTCACATTATTAATTTACTGACCATTGTGAGCACTTGAATGCCACTTTGGTGAATAAAAGTACCAATTTCTTTCCATAAGAGCAAAATCTGTACATTATTTCAAACTTTTGGCAACCAGTAGATATATATAGATATATAGATGTATGTATTAGTATGTGTCTCCATTATTGTCCCTTTAAAATGTGAGGAACTGCTCGAAGCAAAAAATATTGTGCATATCTTAGTTGCCAGGAATAATAAATTATATCCTGCTGATGTTAATACAAGATGGTGACTCAAAAAAATTGTTTAAAGGGATACGGATTGCAACAGAAAGAAAACATACTACTTCCCATTGGGAAATATGTGGAAAATTTTAATGTATTTGAGTGAAACTTTAAATTAGAGCAAGACACACAGTGAATGGCAGCATGTGAATGTGATGTTAATCAACTCCGAATTCTACTTAAAATTGAAATGTGAATGTCAATACTAATGGCCTGGAATTCACATAAAATATGAATTTGAATGAGAGAAAGTGAAAAAAAAAAAATCAAAATAAAATAAAAAAAAATCTTATCAAAATCTTGTGTAAAAACTCCACAAAATCATGCGTAAAAACTCCACAAGATTTTCCACTTAATCTGACTGAAGTCCCAGTTAATGCAGCTGCATCATTTGGTTCAACAACTGGAAATAAGAAATCTGCTTTATCTGCCCACGTTTACAAAAAAAAAAAAAAAAAAATGGGATGGCTGGGCAACATTCATTCACTCCTGAAGTAACTTCATCCTACTTTAAATACATTAGCATAACCATACACATAACATGCCCATTACAGTAAATATAGACTAGAGGCTGAATCTATTTGGACTTTTTCTTGGTGGTTAAAACAAGTAATAAAATTGGATGGATGGATGAATGGATGGATTTATGGATGGATGAATGGACAGGAAATATGAATGGATGGATGGATGGGAAAGACAGATGGACGAATGGATGGATGGATGGATGGATGGATGGATGGATGGATGGATGGACAGACACAAATATATAAGTCAAATATTTTTGTAGAAAATCTAGACTATTAGTTAGAACTATACAAACACCAAACAACTCCTCTAGATCTGTTCTTTCCATTGGATGGATGGATGGATGGATGGATAGACAAATGGACAGACAGACAAAAAGATAGATACAAGTTGTGTACAAAACCAAACAACTCCTCTAAATCTATTATTTTTGTTACCTCATAATTGTTCTCCATCATTGTTATTGCCAAGTGAAATAACCAGTACCTTCAACAAAACTCAAAGTCTCAAATGCAGTTGATAATAAAAGTACAATGTAGCTAAGACATGAACTATTCTAACAGTGACAGCAAATGTCACTGGCATTAAAACATGCCAAGGGTCGAACAGATTCACTATCATCCTTTTGGTAAACTCAATTCACGGCAACATTCACCGACTCGCCTAAGGGTTCAACGGCTAACTGCCAGCTCTCTCTTGCAGCCTATCGGGCGACTGTATAAGGTAAAAATATAAATCAATGACGTGACTGAGGACAAAAAACGATTTACCTGAATATGTGTAATTCGCCAAAGCACTTACATTGTGAGCGGAGGAGCTTTCTTGCGAACAGCCTGCTATAAAAACCAAAGTTCAGTAGAGATCAACTCTTAAATGGCTCTTTAATCTGTTCTAATGGTCAATAAAGTCTGTTGGTGGTGAGAAAGTGGTTGATTTTATGACGTGTCTTCCTCTTCAAACATCGCCACTTTGCGAACAATGATGCAATCAGACATTTGGCTTTGATATTTTAGACAGTGATGCATATGGGTAATAATCATGGACAACAAATTATGCAGTTTATTTTCATTTATTTGTTAAAATAAAATGCATTCACAGCTCATTTACTTCCATAATGTGACAGAATATTCAAGGGAAGACAGAACTTGATTTCATTAACTTTTAATTGATTGAATGAAAGTGTTAAGTTTTAAGTGAAAGTAAAAGTAATGATTTTGTTTTTATAAATTAATTGCTATTTACACAACACAGTGTGTAAACATAAAATGGCATTCACGTGCTTATTTTCTTAACAACACTTGCTGAGCTCTAAAACAACTGTCATATTAAAACAAACAGTTTTCAAATTTAATTTTTCTTTTTGTCATATGGAGATCACATTAAAACTGACCTAAAAATGTGTTGCCTGTCCTCCATTGATTTATAGTTGGTACTTTTCAAATGCTTTTTATGTTTAGATTCAACTTTTTTTTAACCCTGTCCCAGACCCACACTTTCAATATTAAATCTATTATAAAAATACAAATTTAAAATTATAATACTCTAAACAAATTGAAATCAACATAAACTATTTCCAGTTGTGGCATAATTTCCAATTCAAGTTTTTTTTTTCTCTAAAAGTTAGTGTACTTGTTGACTAAGTGTTCAAAAGTGTCAGTGAAGAGCATGCTTGAGATGAAATATGAGAAGTGATGTTTGAAGAAAACAATGAACAATCCAGGTAAATATCACTTATCAAGGGTGTAACTTTGGTTTGAGAAGTGGGGGGGACACAAATGGGGGAAAATGTTTTCGATTTGAATCCCATTTACATACATTTAGGGACTATGGTGATACAAAATCCAGGAAATAATTAAGTTGTTTATAATGATAAATTCTGCCAAAAAGAATAATAGGCTACTAAACTATGTATAAGAAAAATGTCTTACTTTATTTATTGTTTAGTAGCCAAGTCTTGAGAGAATCATTTTATAAAGTCAAAAATTTTCACAAAAATTTTTCACATTTTGTGTGTGAATAAAATTTAAATAATGTGAGACACAATTTCCACTGTTAAACAAACTTTTATTTCAAACAAACCGTTAAATCTGACATTAGTCAGAGACACATCCACCAAACCGCAGGTACACAAGATTATTTGTTACACAAGATGCAAAATTGAAACACAATCTCACAAACATAAAAACAAACATTTAACTTTAATATAAAGAGATTTTTTTATTGTCCTCCATCTCTCAATTCAATCCCATCTCTCCATATACTATCCATCCTTCTATACTGTCCTTTCTCCTCTTCTCACATGAAAAAACCAAACACATGCTTCCTGTACTCATTCGCCATGATAAACTCCTGGCAAATGTTTTCCTTGCTGACTTTATCCAGCATTTATTTGTGAATGTGACAGACTGCTACATTGTTAATGCGAATCTGCAACATTGTGCTTCTCAGCCAGGTCTTCAATCTCCTCAGAGCACTGAAGCTCCTCTCTGCTTCCGCAGAGGCAGTAGGAACAACCATAAGTAGTCGAACAAGTGCTTCAACTTGGTTGAAAATCCACGGACTTCAGGCAACTGATTCCTCAGAATATTAGTGGCCTCTGAAGTGGTTGTGTATGAGTATTGGAGCTTAAACATATTCAGCTGCACTTTCAGTGACCTTTCGTTTAATTCAGGATACTGGTCCACAACAGCAGTGTCTACATCCCCAGTTAGGAGGGCTTCCTCCAGCTTAGTCAGTGTTTTCAGACTACCCTGATCAAACCTCTCCTTCAGCTGGATGTCCACAGTATCCAGCACCTTGAAGAAATCAGCTCTGTAGTGTTCTTCTGGGGTTGTAGGTGTGTATGCAGTAGTGACATTACCAATGAAGCGTTTAGGTGGACGGCGGATGTGGGGCATGGTTATGGGCTCAATATTTAGCTTGGTAATCATCTCTGTTGCGTGGCTGTATATCTCCTGGAACTTCTCCTCAGTTCTCTTTGCCCTCAGGGTGGTCCTTACACAATCTGCTGCAGAGAGCATACCAGACACTGTTTCTGTTCGCTTCTGCAGTGTGCAATTAAGGCACTCCAACTCTTGGATTACTTCAGTGGCCATCACGAGCCCTAAAACTGTGGTACCTTTTCCAAACCTCTCCAGCAGCCCTCTTGCTGTCACACCAGTGTTTGAGGCATCTGTTTGGGCCATGTCCTCTAAGCTGAGTAGCACAGACTCGTACTGACGTAGCACAGACCAGATTGCTGGAGTCCTGGTCGTCCATCTTGTTTGACACAAGGGTTGCAGGTTGCTAACTGTCCCAGAGGCTGCAGCTGCAATATTCACAAATTTTGTTTTGTATTTGCCTGACATTTTGTACAGACAGCCAAGCTTGTGGACCCAATCCAGGGCATCAGATGTCAGTGATGATGCTGTACAAGCAGCCTGGGTGACCAGATTTGCACAGTGGGCGCCACAGTGTACATACAAAGCCAGTGCCTGCATCTCCCTTATCCTGGCCTGTGCTCCCTTTCTGTTGCCTGACATGTTCACTGCTCCATCATATGTTTGTCCACGCAGACCAGACAGCGGAAGATTCAAGCGCAACAACACATCTGTGGCAACTTTTGCTAGGTTTTCCCCAGTAGTGCATGAGACTTTGTAAAACCCCAAGAAGACCTCGTGAGGGACCAAATCATGGTCTACATACCTGACACTTATGGCTTCCTGTTCAGTTCCTTCAATGTCCTGTGTTCCATCAATAATAATGGAATATTGGAGGAGAGGCAGCATGTGAATTGAGCTAATGATTTCCCTAATTATGCTGTTTGCAAATAGATTTAAAAATTCATTCTGGATTTTGGGGGATGTGTAATCATGTTTTCTTGTTGACAGCCATTTCTCTAAGCCAGGGTCATCTTCACATCTTAATATCAGTAACTGGTTTAAGTTACCCTCTTCAGCTTCATGGCCCCTAAGAGCAGCTCCCTGGCGTGCCAAGAGCTGGACAGAGCCCGCAATTTTCATGAAACACCGTCTTGATTCCTGTTGCTGTGCAGCTTTGGCTGAAGATAACTGGACATCTACTGGGTTTGTTTTTTGGCAGTGGGTAGTGATAGCAACTTTGTGTGCATTGCTTTGGACATGTTCTGCAAATTTTTGAGTTGCCTTTTTCCAGTTTCGGAAACCAGTTTTGACAAATGTTGGATCTACGTTCTTGGCCAAATTTGATTTTTCATGCCCAAAAGCTTGAGCACAGAAAAAACACAGGATTCCATTGACTCCTTGACTGTAGTGGAGCCAAGGAAATTCACGGTACCACTTTTCTTGGAACCGTAGCGTTCTGTTGGTGAGCTGCTGCACTGCAATGAGCTTCGGGTTAGCGTGGTTGGGTTCAGCATCCTGCTTGCCTACCTGCACTTCTGCACATGTTCCCTGTCTCTCCTATGAAATATGAAAATGTGCTAGCCTGTTTCTGACATGACATAATTAAAATTAATTATCTGACCCTTTACACAGCACATACCTGCAACTCTGAGCTACTTCTCCCTGTCTCACCCTCCTTGTCTTTAAGCAGCTTCCCCTCATCTGTTCTCTGATATGAAAGCATGGCACAAATAAAAATAAACAAAAGTTCATCACAACTGAAACTATATTATAACGGTCAACAGAAAAATATCAGGACCTGTTTCTCTCCCACCACACAAGTGAGCAGGTAAATAATATGAAACCACACCCATGTGATGATGTGACCATGTTAAAAAAATATTCTAAACAAATAAAAACACGCACTTTGGCTCCTACAAGAAGAACATTTAATTTGATAATATTCAAACTGTATTCACTACTTATCATGTACACTTTTTCCCTTTTATCACCAACAAATCAAAATCACCTGGCCTTTCATACACCACATTAACTACCTGTAATGTTGTGCTGCTACTACTTCTCCCTGTCTCACCCTCTCTGTTCTGAAGCAGCTCCACCTCATCTGTGCTCTGATATGAAAACGACCGAGTTATGATCATATTGAGTCCACTAGCGTAGCCAGAAAAGAGTCTCTGGATGTACATCAGAAAAACTGGGTGGGACACATTTATATTCAGAATGTGTAATGTGTAAAAAACCCTGACTCTGCGTATCAATAACTACAGAATAGACTGGGCTAATGTGTAAAACTATACTCTGGTTCGCCACATAGCCATAATACTATATAAAATATAGGCTAACTCAGGGCTCGACATTAAGCCTTTTCTTAGAAAGTAAATCGGTCATTCACTGTCCAGGCAAAAAATAGGATTTTCTTTTGTTTTAAATATAATTTATTCTCTCAATGGTGTTCAGTCAGCTTTGACATATTTAAAAATGCATATTTATGATATTTTAACCTTTATAAAAGGTCATTTTTCCCTAATCGTTTTAAATATATTATTCATCTTTCATTTTAAATTCTTAAATTTGATCAATAAATTAAATTAGAATAATAAGACACTATATGGCTGTTACCAATCAAATGTAATAATTTACACTGAAAAATTACAACTGCATTAAATAATGTTATGAGATTGTTTTAAATATTTTTTGAATATGCAAATATGAAATATTGGAAAGAATGATACTTTTAAACAAGAAACTAAATCACCAGTAGGAGGCGGCAGGCGACCATCTTAATTAGTGAGTCATTGAGTCATTTATTCAAACGATTCATTCAAACTGCTGATTTGTTCAGGAATTAGGCATTTATTTATTAATGAGTCATCGACTCAACCGATTCGTTCAAAACGCTGAATCATTCAGTAATGAAAACACTTTACGTGTTCCTGTGAGAGGTGTTTTCTGCTGTGATCTTTGTTTTGAACTATTTTCGATGCTGACATAAAGAAAAACAGTCAATATAGCATATAAAATGTAAGTGACTTAATATTAATTTCTTGTTTATTTAACTGTCATATGAAATTGGTGTCACGTTTTCAATTGTGATGGTATTCCACACTCTTGGTCGTGTGTTGTTGCTTTACTGAGTTTCTGTGTGTGAGCTGCGCTCATTTGTTTTCATTTCTCCTCATGAGGCGAGATCCTAAACAGCACAACCTGGTTACCAATGCTTGTTGTTACCGTCAGACAGTCAGCGGTTGTTTGTGGATTGGTTGGCAGTCCGAATGTCGGCAGATATATTTTAAAAATTAACTTACATTTTAAATGAACAAATATTGTAAGTGAACAACAATAGATCAAGTTTAGAAGAAACATTTATTGTTGACTTTTTCATGGTACACAGAATGTTCTAGGCAACATTAAATGTTTAGCAAAACAGTCTGAAGTTACCTAGCAACAGTGTACGTTAACGTTAGCTCAGTCAATGTATCAACAGGTGTAGACAAAAAAATTTGATTACCCTGAGCTAATTTACTGAATCAACCAACTCACATCTCCTTCCTTTTTTTTCATCCATGAAGATATTAAAGTCACCTGTTGCTGGCGTTTCATGACTGACTGCGATACCAGATGCTCAGTAGAAATATTCAGTGCGCCTACACTATTAAGAGTGTGCACGAGACGTTCCTGCCTGTACGCGGACGTGCGCATTGAGAGAGACAAGCAGGATGTCTGTGTTCTGCTCGGTCCTGCTCCTCCGTGGTGAGGACGGCGCGTGGTTAAATAATCATAACAAACAAATTTGAAAGTGGGGGGGACACGAACGGGATTTGGAAAAGTGGGGGGGACATGTCCCCATAGGAAATTACGCCCGTGTCACTTATAGCAGATTATTTTTATTGGACTTTCCATTCAAGCTTTAATTTTGCCAAATTACACAAAGTATTATAATTATTGTATGTATTTAGGATATATACAATTTGAGCAATGAAATTAGCCTTAGCAAGACAGAGGAGTTGGCTTATTTATTTAGAAAATATGAAAAATTATATTTCCAACAGTGTCATTTCCAGCACAGAATTGAGATGTGCTGGAAATTACACTGTAATGGTATAATGTAATTTGATTACTTTCAGAAAAAAAAAAAAATCTGTAATGCATGTGCATGCACTTTTGGACAGTAATAACTGAGAGTGTTCAAAATTTCAAAGCTGAAAATGTTTCAATAAGAGTCCACAGTGCTATATGTGCCCGAAATAACCCTATATATAGCTTAAAACATCCATAATAATGGAGCTTCATATAGCAGATATAAATAGTATGTTAAACTACAGTAGAATTAATTTCCTTTCTCACAAGATGATAATGTAAATGCATGACAAAGGTCGCATCCTTGAGCAAACTCTTGAGGAAGTGCTCTAAATACAAGCTTTATATTCTACGTCCCTGTGACCCAGCCTTATTTGCCTTTATTATTACCAGCATACACTTTGCCTTCACACTTCTTGATGAACACGCGAGCGACACGCTCAAGCTGCATTCACACCCCCTAAGAGTAAAAGGTAATTTCAGCTCATTAGATCTCACCCAAATTCATTAGCAACAACTGCAGCAACCGGCAAACCCGAGGGGATGAATCGCCAGTTGCACAAGACTTAAATTAACCATGAAAGTAAAGGCTTTTTATTCATCAGCTAATTACACTCAAAACAATGTACGGAAAAAGAAAAATGGATCGCGGTTTTTGTTAGATTGAAAACTTAATGTTAATGCAAAATCCGCCTTCAAAGTAATTTGTGGCCAGTGAGAACATTTTAGGGAAGACAGTGTCTTTGGATTTTGCAACATACTGAATCATTCCCACTATGCTGATATTTTCTTATCCCAAATTTTATGTCAAATTTGTCTTAATATGTTGTATAAAATATTAAACTTATTATATTTAAAGAACATATTAGTATTTAGAAAACCATATTAGTTAGGACAATATCACAATTATGAGAACACAGGGTGAATTTAAGGTTATTTATTATTTTATTTTTTTTGCCATTTGTGCTTTGTTCTACTTCTAACATGGAAACTATACTATTTATTTAGGCCACGTCCACACTACGTTTTTGCTACGTTTATGTCTCTCATCCAAACTGAAAAAGTATTTCCTTAACTGAAAATGGAAAGAGCATTTGGAAAGTGCTTTCCATTACCACATACTCTGGAAAACTCTAAAATTAGAGGTTTAATGGTTCTAATATATCACGTTTGGGTTTGTATCACAGTTTTAGTGTCACGTTTTCAAGACAGTTTGGTATTTGTTGTTCAGGGGGAAAAAATATTACTGCCAAATCCAAAGTTAAAATATTTATTTGGTGATAGGGCCTAAATCCTGACTGAAATTGTTCATCTATACCATTTATCTGTAGAAATGAACATAGTTGGGAGGACACTACCTTTTCTAGTATGTTCAACATAAATGGTAGATTTGAAATCGGTCTGTAATTAGCCAATTCTCTAGGATCAAGCTGTGGCTTCTTAATAAGCGGTTTGGGACATGTCATGAGGATAGCGAGGAGTTAAAAATATTAAGAAGAGGTTCTGAGATTACAGGGAATACCTTATTTAAGAGCTTAGTTGGTATTGGATCTAACATATGTGTAGTGGCTTTTGATTTTTTTATAAGTTTTGCTAGCATTTCATGACCTATGACAGCAAATAATTTAAATAATTGTTTTCTGAGGTGCTGTGACAGTTGATTGCATAGTTCCAATTTTATTTCTGATTATTCAATTTTATCAGTAAAGAAATTAATGAAGTCATTACTATTGTGCTGCGATGGAATATCTGGTTCATTCAAGGCTTTATTCCCTACCAATTTAGCCATAGTACTGAATAAACACCTAGGATTGTTATGGTAATTTTCTATGAGTTTTCTCAAATATTCTGACCTGGCAGCTTTTGGTGCCTGTTTGTAGCTACAGATACTATGCTTCCATACAACAGAAAATACTTCTAATTTTGTATTTTTCATCTTGCGCTCCATTTTCTGAGCTGCTCTCTTGAGAGCATGAGTGTGATCACTGTACCATGGTGCAGGGCTTTTTTCTTGAATTTTCTTTAATGGAAGGGGGGCGGCACTATCAAGAGTGCTAGAGAAGACTAATTATATTTTTTGTTATTACATCAAGATCTTCTAGAATTTTTGGCTTACTGAGTATGTGAGACAATTCTGGAAGATTATTGGTGAAGCTATCTTTAGTGGTCAAAGCATAGTTCTACCTGATGATAGCGTGATGTAGATTGAGTAGCATTAACTGATCGCAGCAAATAAGAGAGGAGGTAATAATCTGAGATGTCATCACTCTGCAGTATAATTTCTGTTCTCCATATGACAGAATTAAATCTAGCATATGATTGTGGCTCCAAGAGAGTTGAGAATATTGATAAATGTGTAATTTTCTTTATCTATGTAAATGTTGAAGTCACCAACAATTAAAGCTCTATCTACATTAACTACTATTCACCAAGTAAATCAGAGTATGGACCAGGTGATCTATATACTGTAGCAAGGGCACAAGGCAACAGAATATTTTTATTTTATCTCTGAAGGTGTCACATTAAGCATTATTTGTTCAAAAGAATTAAACTTATATCCTGTCCTCTGAGTAACACCAAAAACTTCACTGTAAATTTCAGCAACATCTCCTCCTCAACCCTTGTGAGGTTCATGTTCAATACAATAACCTGTGGGAGTAGATTAATTTAAACTAATATATTCATTCAGTTTAAGCCAGGCTTCAGTCAAACAGAGCACATCCAAACTATGATCTGAAATAATAGTGTTTTGGTAGAAAGAGATCTACTGTTTAGTAACCCTAACTTTCGGGCCTGACGTTCGGATTAACCAGTTTGTTTGCTTCCTGACCTTGGCCCCAGTTAGTCAAATACTATCACTATTAAGACTATGAGTCAAATTGCTAGAGGAGAATGGCACCTTCCCTTAAGGGATGGAGTCCATCTCAATTTAGCAATTCATGTGTACCCCAAAAGCTCTTTCATTTGACTATACTGTAAATCCTATGCTATTCTCCAGACACCATTCAGACATCATGCCATTCAGCGATACTAATCTACCATAAACCTCATCACCATGACTAGCAGGGAGGGGGCCAGATTATATTACAATGTCTGACATAGTTTTTGCAAGTTCACACACCTCTTTAACATTATCTTTAGTGAACTCTGTCTGGCAAAGCCAGATATCATTAGTGCCAACATGATTAACAATTTTAGAAAATGTATGTTTAACATTAGCCAGCACTTGTAAATTTGTTCTGATGTCAGATGCCTGAGCTCCCAAAATGCATTTAACAATGGTGGCTGGAGTCTCCATTTCCATGTACTTTACATTAGAATCACCAATTATTAAGGCTCTTTAAACATGATTCTCATTGGGTGCATCACTGAGTGGAGAGAATCGATTGGAAACCCTAACAGGAATATGAGACTGGTGTCACTTTACAGAGCGAGGACGCTGCCAAGACGTGACCCAAATGCCCTCTTGTGGGGGCTCTACAGCCGGAACCAAAGTGTAAGTGTTGCTCACTGTACTACCCACATCCAAAACAGTATCTACCTGCTTTTCTTTCTCACTGACCTCCACTAGCATTCGGATGTGTGTCCCTTACTCATTAAACTTCTCTGTTAAACTGACAAATTCCTTGCATATATCACATTTAAATCCTTCACTGCTGATGGAAGAGGCTACTGTAAACATGTGGCATGCAATGTATGAATAAATAACATGAGCAGCTGCCATTACTTACTGCAATTGTTTGCTGTTGTTGTTATTGTTGTTCTTGAGTGGCGAGGGTTTGAGATCGATATGGTTCCTAATCGGCAGATCTTTGAGATTGATGCAATAATCCTTGTAAATACAGTGGAGAAAATTAATGCATGCATTCGAGACATGAGATGTAGACAAGCGGGAAAAAAGAAAAAAGAGAAATCAGGTACGCGCTCTAAAATACACACAGCAGAAACGGTATAAAAGCGGAAAAAAACGAAGCACAGGGTAAAATGGCAGAGGACAAAACAATGAACATAAGCAATGCTAAGCAGGGTAGCAAGCTACAAACACTCGAGCAGCATACCAGCAGCAACAGGATTAGGAAGTCCTTCACAGTCTGTCAACAATCTTTAACACAATGTGTGACTTTTTACATGGTCCCTTACCTACCTTAGGCAACATTTACAATTAATATCAAGGTAACATTTCCTATATTGAATGCTTTCACTATGACGCCATCTGACCAGCTTAAAATAAGGGACAAATTTTTGAATGAAAATGAAAAACATTTCATCTTTAAAAAAGGGACGATCACATATTTTACCCTACATGGGTTAAATTTTTATGCAAATGAACAGATTTTAAAGGGATTGTTCAGTCTAAAATAAAAATATTTACCTTCCAAATCCATATAACTTCCCATCTTCCATGGAACACAAAAGGACAAAAATTGAGAGTTCTGGAAACTTGTTGCAAACTAACAGCAACTTATGGTGCATCCAGAAAGTATTCACAGCCTTCACTATTTTCATATTTTGTTATGTTACAGCCTTATTCCAAAATTGATAAAATTCATTATTTTCCAAAAAATTCTACAAACAATACCCCATACCGCTCCACTGATGATGCTATTGCATCTACAATACACACTGCTCTCTCCCACCTGGAAAAAAGGAACACATATGTGAGAATGCTGTTTGTAGACTACAGTTCAGCATTTAACACCATAGTGCCCTCCAAGCTTGATGTGAAACTCCGGGCTCTGGGCTTAAACAGCTCGCTGTGCAGCTGGATCCTGGATTTCCTGTCAGGCAGACGCCAGGTGGTTAGAATGGGCAGCAACATCTCCTCATCACTGACCCTCAACACTGGAGCCCCGCAGGGCTGTGTTCTCAGCCCACTCCTGTATTCCCTTTACACACATGACTGTGTGGCGACACATAGCTCCAATGCCATCATTAAGTTTGCTGACGATACGACGGTTGTAGGTCTGATCACTGACAATGATGAAACAGCCTACAGAGAGGAGGTGCACACTCTGACACGCTGGTGTCAGGAGCACAAACTCTCCCTCAACGTCAGTAAAACCAAGGAGCTTGTGGTGGACTTCAGGAAGAAAGTCAGAGAACTCAGCCCCATCACCATTAATGGAGCACCGGTGGAGAGAGTCAGCAGTTTCAAGTTCCTCGGTGTCCACATTACTGAGGAACTCACATGGTCCGTCCACACTGAGGCCGTTGTGAAGAAGGCTCACCAGCGCCTCTTCTTCCTGAGACGGCTGAGGAAGTTTGGAATGAACCACCACATCCTCACACGGTTCTACACTAGTTCTGTTGAGAGCATCTTGACTGGCTGCATCACCGCCTGGTACGGCAATAGCACCGCCCACAACCGCAAAGACCTGCAAAGGGTGGTGCGTACGGCCAGAAACATCATCGGAGGTGAGCTTCCCTCCCTCCAGGATATATATAACAGATGGTGTGTGAAAAAAGCTCGGAGGATCATCAGAGACTCCAGCCACCCGAGTCATGGGCTGCTCTCACTGCTTCCATCAGGCAGGCGGTATCGCAGCATCAGGACCCGCACCACCCGACTACATGACAGCTTCTTCCCACAAGCAATAAGACTTTTGAACACTTGATCCCTCACGATCAACAATCAGCACTGCACTTTATAAATCCTCATTCTGTCAATATATTCTCGCTCCCAATTCAGTCAGTGTATATATATATATATATTTATACCCTTATCTAGTGTATGTGTATTCTACATTGTGTGTATTGTGTACATTTGTTATGTAAATTGTTGTGTAGGTATGTGTACATTTGTTATGTAAATTGTTGTGCAAGTTTGTTATGTAAATTGTTTTGTGTAAATATGTTGTTTATTGTAAAGTGGTTTATGTCCCGTCACTGTCATTACTGCTATGTTGCTCGGAACTGCACACAAGAATTTCACCTGCTGTTGCACTCGTGTACACAGTAGTGTGACAATAAAGTGATTTGATTTGATTTGATTTTGATTTGATAATGACAATGTGAAAGCAAATTTATTAAAAATAAAAAAACAAAAACAAAAATCACATGTAAATAAGTATTCACAGCCTTTGCTCAATACTTTGTTGAAGCACCTTTTTGGCATCAATTGCAGCCTCAAGTCTTTTTGTGTATGATGCTACAAGCTCGGCACACATATTTTTGGGCAGTTTCTCCCATTCTTCTTTGCAGGACCTCTCAAGCTGCATCAGGTTGGATGGGGAGCATCGATGCACAGCCAATTTCAGATCTATCCAGAGATGTTCAATCAGGTTCAAGTCTGGGCTCTGGCTGGGCCACTCAAGGACATTCAGAGAGTTGTCCTGTAGCCACTCCTTTGTTATCTTGGCTGTGTGCTTAGGGTCATTGTTCTGTTGGAAGATGAACCTTCACCCCATTCTGAGGTCCAGAGCGCTCTGGAGCAGGTTTTCATCAAGGATGTTTCTGTTCATCTTTCCCTTGATCCTGACTAGTCTCCCAGTTCCTGCCGCTGAAAAAAAATCTCCAAAAGTATAATGCTGCCACCACCATGCTTCACTGTAGGGATGATATTGGCCCTGCAGATGAGGTTTCCTCCAGAAATGACACTTGCCATTCAGGCCAAAGAGATCAATCTTTGTTTCATCAGTCCAGAGAACTCATGGTCTGAGAGTTATTCAGGTGCCTTTTGACAAAATCGATGTGGGCTGTCATGTGCCTTTTACTGAGAAGTGGCTTCCGTCTGGCCACTCTACCATACAGGCCTGATTGGTGGAGTGCTGCAGAGATGATTGTTCTTCTGGAAGTTTTTCCTCTCTCCACAGAGAAATGCTGGAGCTCAGTCAGAGTGGTGATCGGGTTCTTGGTCACCTCCCTGACTAAGGCCCTTCTCCCCCGATCACTCAGTTTGGCCGGGCAGCCAGCTCTAGTAAGAGTCCTGGTGGTTCCAAACTTCTTTCATTTAAAGATGATGGAGGCCACTGTGCTCATTGGGACCTTCAATGCTGCAGAAATGTTTATGTACCCTTCCCCAGATCTGTGCCTTGATACAATCTTGTCTATGAGGTCTACAAACAATTCCTTGGACTTCATGGCTCAGTTTGTGCTCTGACATGCACTTTTAACTGTGGGACCTTATATAGACAGCTGTGTGTCTTTCCAAATCATGTTCAATCAACTGAATTTACTACAGGTGGACTCCAATCAACATCTCAAGGATGATTAGTGGAAACAGGATGCACCTGAGCTCAATTTTGAGTGTCATGGCAAAGGCTGTGAATACTTGTACATGTGATTTCTTTAATTTTTTTATTTTAATAAATTTGCAAAGATTTCAAACAAACTTCTTTCAAGTTGTCATTATGGGGTATAGTTTGTAGAATTTTGTTTTGGAAAATAATGAATTTAATAAATTTTGGAATAAGGCTGTAACATAACAAAATGTGGAAAAAGTGAAGCGCTGTGAATACATTCCGTAAGTTTGTCACAACTTTAGATTTTCTGTAAGGGATGTAAGGCAGAATGTTATCCTCATTCACAGTTCACTTATATTGCATCTACAATTAAGGTTTGGAAGAACATGTGTGTGAGTAAATTATCACAGAATTTTTATTTTTTGGTCAAGAATCTCAAAATTTTGTTTGCTTTATTATATGAATGTAACATTAAAATTCTTACCATGCCCTTTTTATTTATCAAATGACCTAGACATTAAAATAAATGACAAAACAAATACTAATCACTGTTTAATAAACAACAACAATTGATATGATTAATTAATCTCTTAACGAATACTATATAAGGAGTAAATTAAGACCAACCATAGGGAAGTGATGCTGCTACATGCCGACGATGCTCCCATTGGAGTTCACAGGAGCTACAAAGCTACCTACCACACCCTCCAACAGGTTCCATACTGGCCATTTATGCTGTACCGTCCGGAAGATGTCAGTGTTGCAACCGCATATACTGCACATATACGTGACTGTTTTACACAGACTCCTCCAAACCACATTTGCTTGAGCCAAAACAAACCTGGAAACCAGTGCTAAAGGACAAAAGGCCTATTACGATAGGACAACGTTCAACTGCGAATATAAGGTAGGTGAAAAATCCCTCTACTTCAAGTTTGCTAAACCAGTGGGAATCTCCAAAAAGTTCCAACCAAGTTGGTCAGGCCCCTTTGAGATCATATGGAAACTCTCCCCGGTAGCTTACAGAATCCAGATCTCAAAGTCAAACCAGACACCACTGTACAAGTGGGTCCATTCAAACCGGATCAAACACTTTGAACAGTCCCACCACAATAGTGTCCACCGTAGTTAAGTGTAGCATGCTTTACTCGCAACATTAGCATGCACTAACTCTTAATACCACACACACAAACACAAGGTAATGAAACTCCTGTTCCAACAAAAACAATTACAGGGTCTTAGCAAAACCCTGCCAGGTACCATACTCACTGTAAACATGCAATCTGCTATTCTGAATAACACTTTGCATGCTCTGGATGCCTTGTCAGAAGTTGTGAGATCAGACATAACATATGTGTAAGTGGTTAGAGATCTAATGCATGATCTTGTGAGGGAAATCAGTACTTAAGTTAACAGTGTGGAGTGGTGGAAGATCCCATCCTACTTGGTTCCCCTAAACATGGCCGAACAAATCCTTAGATCTGCCACTACCACCGTTGTGCAATCTTCTCAGATACATCTGGCACACAGCCTTGGCAGTGCAATCCCCGGTCAGATAAATCCACAGAACCTAGAGTTAGGATTTATCTGTAACTTACCCATTACAGAAGGAAGGAACAGAAACTAGGATAGAAGGAGCTGGTAGTCGATGGATTGTCAACACACCAGCCACCGAAGTCCTACTGTCATACGACTGCCATGATACAGCCACTAAACTAAGGCTACCAAACTGTGTTCTAAACGGTTCCCCAAGGTGCCACCATGCACATTAACGATATTGTCCTCCATCTCAACGTCAACAAACATGTGACAGCAATTGAGATCATGTATGCATTTAGAGGTCACAAGCTCACCATGACACCCTTCAACAGTAGCTCCATGCTGAAGGGACGAAATTAGTAAAGTTCAGTCCCAAACCGACTGGCTTGACCACTGTATTTCCTAGTCATAAGCAAATTGTCATCGTACCAAGAACACCACATCAGTTTAATTGCTCTCAGGCTCCTCCTTTTGTGGTTGGAACATCATGGCAGGTATTGCACACATCCAAACACTACACACTAGACTGGATGCAATGACACTCATTCCACAGCATTTCGAACACCTGTCTACCATTCTACCACTAACTGTTCCTAAATTGTCCCAAAACAGCTTTACTAACAGTAACAATCTATTCCCATTTCCTTTTCATAATCATTGAAAACTCAGGGATAACAAAGGGTTGTTGCAATGTTTGATGTGCTACCGATGCAAAATACTATGTTGTAGTAAAGTTATGTTAGTTAACTTAGTTAGAATTCATCTGCCCAGATGTTGCCTACTATAACTGCCCAGATGTCAAAAGTCTTTATGAACTGTTAATACTTACAGGAACTAAGCTCTTGCGAACTCAGGACACATGGACTGAACAACTTTTGGGTTGTTCTCAGGGACTGAACTGTTCAACATTCGAGTTGTTTCCAGGGACCTGGGAACTGTTCAATGGTTGGTAGGAACCCCAAGCCCTACTCAAAGCAAGGCCCTTTGTTCTATGATCAAAGGTGAGACATAGAACTCGGTTTCCCAGAGTCCTTCACAGTTCCACCGCTGCATGTGAAGACCCGCCCATGGACCCAGCCTCAATTGTCATTGGTCAAAAGCGGCCTATGACCGATGACATCATTTTGTCAACAAAACCGGCAAACATGGGTGAGTTCGCTCTATCTCCATACAGCTGCACAAGCCTGCGGTTTAAAGAGACACATATCTACACATACAAAGGAATTTCCCTCCTTCTGGACAAAGAGAGACCACGTTTTTCTAACCTCACCATTTGGCCACGGTAGAGTAAGATTAACTTAGCTTTGTTCCAGTCGTGTACACAACAGGAATTCAAACGGACAACCCTGCTGAAATCACACAGGATTTCCTAAGTAAGGCTTGGTATCTGGGCAGATTTAGGTTAGAAAGTGTGACTTTTCTTATAAAACTAATCATATATTTGATGCTGAATGTTAGATGTTTGGATTACAATTGTATGTTTAACTACGATCGCTGATTGCTGTTTTGATTTGTGAGATCGTCATTTTTGGGGAAATGTTATTTTATTGAGTGATCTGAACTAAAGATTCAATTGCGCTATTACCAGCATGTATCCTCCGATAAATTGCATGCACCCTTGTTTGTTCGCTCTCTCTCACACACACTGAAATTCATGGAGTGAGCAGCACAGCGGTTTATGTCTGACTCAGGCTGGTGTTTCTCCCACCTGTTTCGTTCAGTTCCTTTGTGTGTCTGCACATTACCACCCGCATGTGGTATTAGCTCCGTTGCTCTGGATCTGATCCAGCCATCTTTCTTTCCCTACACATTCAAATAATCGTTGGCTCCGCCCTTTACGATCTAATCCTCCATTTTGAAACTAGTTTCCATTTTGAATTCAGTTCCTCCATTTTGAAACTAGTTCCCCACGTGGAGTTTAATCCGCCATTTTTGTGTTTGTTACCGAATCTAGACACATACACTAGCATATAGCTCCACAATTTAGTTAGGATATCCATTTTATGTTTTTGTGTTATATTCATATAGTATTGGTGGTGTTCATTGCTGTTTGATTATAATAAGTCTTGTTATATTATAATAAGTACTCCTAGTTGTTTGTTTGAATATTTGTGTTGAAGCCAGCCTCTGCCACGTCAAGAACTCCCGTATTACTTCAGTATTGTTAAATTGTTGTTGTTAGAAGCCAACTGTAACCAGATTACTGTTGGATTCGTACGGCAATAATTTGACTAGCTTCTTCCCTTTTTGATTATTTTGATTATTAATCAAAATACTCAATCTTCAGGGTAGAATTTTATGAGACTTGATCAGTCACTTTCTATAATTTTTCTCTTGTCAAAGAGTGGTGCCCTGAGGATAGAATTTAACGAGTATTTAATTTAATTATTAATTAATAAACATTAATTATTTTATCTGATAGTAAAACTGATCTAAACAACCAGTGCACCCTACAGAAAGTAATGAGATACTCTCTACTTGAGTACTCTTTTAATTGGATACTTTCTTACTCAAGTAATTATTTATGTTAGTACTTTTACTTCCAATTACTTTTAAAGTAATTGCACTTTTACTTGAGTACATTTTTTTGGCTACTCTACCCACCTCAGTCTAAACCTAACAATCTTTGGAGTAAAAATGTAATTGTGACAGGGCGGAGAGCGGGGTCGGGTCTTGATTTTGCACACCCGGCCCCTTATCAGGCTAATCAAGCCTCCGTGAGTGATAAAGGCTGACTGCGGAGAGTGTTGCGACAGAGAGAGAGAGCGTTTACGTGCAGCTGCCCCATGTGTGTTTGTGTCTTTTTATTTAACTAAATGTTGTTTACATTGTCAAGCCGGTTCTCACCTCCTTTCCATTGAACTGCTTTACAGTAATGTAAAGAGGGAATAATGTGACCTCTGATTTGCACTCATCACTGATTATGGAAACACAATTATTTCTTAGTTTCTACATGGGAAATTAACCCAGGTTTTTTTATGCTGCTGACAAAATACAATGGAGCCAATGCAAAAATTTCTTCATACTAGATGGCGTTTCAAGTTCAAGCATACAGTCATATACTCACTTTCACTCTTTTTTCCCCAAACATACACAAATACAAAAAAAACAGGGGGGCGATGACAATAGAAAAAATATCCCCACAGAAAACGAATTGAGGTTAGCAAGCAAATTACCTCATTTATCATCTCCCACGACCATGCTTGGATAACAATTTAAGGGTGCTGATATAATCCGAAACATTAGTTGAGGAGGCTGTGAGCGAGGCAAATCGTAAACACTACATCATAATCTTGACCCATTCTGACAGGCCAAGGCCCATATTACTGCAGGATATTTTATCACTGCAGGTTTTTATATTGAATATCATGCATGTTTTCATGCTATGCTATCCCTTACATGCTAAAATGTGGACTGATAACACTTTGAAATACAAAGTAGAAAGTATGAATTTCAGTTGAAAACTGTAGAAATGTTCAGCTATATCAACCTTTTAATCCTTAAAACTTTAAAGATAATCACCCAAAAAATACAATTCTGTCATCTCACAATAAATATTAAAATGGTCTGTTTATTTTGTCTGTTTTTTGTTTTATTCATTGTTTTAAACATGTAATAATGTATATTTGTATTCTGAATTCTCATACTTTTAACATTAAAAAAGAGTCTGGGACAAGAATAAAACGGTAATGTGTATACATAAAAGATATTTGAAAATGCACAGCCTGGGTGTGATAAGCTAAGGAAATAGCATCAGCAACCCAGTGAGCTAAATTCTGTTTGGAGATGGCTTTCCCTTTCTGCCATCCACCGAAGCAGACAAAGAGCTGCTCAGAACATCTAGAGCTCTATGTGCGGTACATATAGATACGCAAAGCACGTAAAAGGACAGCAATGAGAAGGCTGGGTCTGCCTCCTCTATGGGCAGCTTGCTTGCAGGCTCACAACCTGGTCCCTAAAGGGGGTTGTAGGAACCTTGGGCACGTAGCTCAGTCGCGGCCTCAGGATAACATGAAAATGTGCCAGACCGAACTCCAGGCAGGTGTCGCTGACAGAGAACGCATGCAGGTCCCCAACCCTCTTGATGGAGACTAACTTGAGCTCAACTGAATCAAGCAGCTCGAAGGGGGGTCTCTGAAGGCCCGAGAGGACCACAGAGAGATCCCAGGAGGGGAACAGGCAAGGCCGGGGTGGCTTCAGTCTCCGGGCGCCTTTCAGGAACCTGATAATCAAGTCATGCTTACCTAGGGACTTGCCATCTACTCCATCGTGGTGGGCTGCGATAGTAGCTACATACACCTTAAAGGTGGGGGGGGGGGGCAGCCTCCCCTCCAGCCTCTCCTGCAGGAATGAAAGCACTGAACGAACTGTGCACCTCTGCGTATCTTCGGCATGAAAAGAACACCAATTCGCGAACAAGCGCCACTTTAGGGCATAAAGTTGCCTGGTGGAGGGAGCTCTGGCTTGGTTGATCGTGTCTACAACTGCAGGTGGTATATCCACTAAATTTTCCGAATCCCGTCCAGGGGCCAGACGTGGAAGTTCCAGAGGTCTGGGTACGGGTGTCAGAGGGTGCCCCGTCCCTGAGAAATAAGGTCCTTCCTCAGCGGAATTTTCCAGGGAGGTGCTGTCGCGAGGAGCATAAGATCCAAGAACCAGGCCCAGGTGGGCCAGTAAGGGGCCACCAGGATGACCTGTTCCTCGTCCTTCCTGATCTTGCACAGCACCGAATCTCCGGGAAATGCATACTTGCGCAACCCCCAGGCCAGCTGTGTGCCAGCACATCTGTCCTGAGAGAATCTCCTGTCAGGGATTAACAGAGCGGGCAGTGGAAGTTGTCTTAAAAGGCAAAGAGATCTATCTGTGCCTTGCTGAATTGGTCCCATATCAGCTGGACCACCTGGGGGTGGAGCCTCCACTCTCCGATTAGGGTGATAAACCTCCGTAGGGCAAGAGATACAGCCAACAACTCTAGGCAGATAATGTGCCAATGCTGCCGGGGTCCAGTCCAGATGCCAGCGTGCCCATTGCAGATGGCGCCCCAACACTGACAAGAGGTGTCTGTGGTCACCTGGGCACCTGCTGCAAGGGGACTCCGGGCCGGAGAAAGCAGAGGTCTGTCCAAGGGTGGAAAATCTGACGGCAAGAAAGGGTTATCACACGTTATGTGCCGTGGCACCAGGCCCATCACGGGACTCAAGTCTGTAGCCAGTGCTGAAGCGGTCTCATATGCATGGCCGAGCGGCGTGGCCACGGCTTTTATGCCATATGTCCCAGGACCCTCTGGAATAGTTTTAGAGGTACCGCTGTGCCGGGCTCGAAGAGAGCAAGGCACCTGAGCACTGACTGAGTGCGCTCGTTGGTGGGACACGCTGTCATTGAAACTGAGGCTTACTCCATGCCGAGAAAAGGGATGCTCTGAACTGGGACGAGCTTGCCAAGATCTAGACAGCTGAGGTGCCTGAGCACTTGGTCCCTGTGAGTGCACAGTAACTCTCGAGCCAGTCATCGAGGTAGTTGAGTATGCAGATGCCCACTTCCCTTAGCGGGGCAAGAGGTGCCTCTGCGATCTTCGTGAAGACGCGAGGGGACAGGGACAGACCAAAGGGGAGGACCTTGTACTGATACGCCTGGCCTTCAAACGCAAACCGAAAGAAGGGTCGGTGTCGAGGCAGAATGGAGACGTGGAAGTATGCATCCTTCAGGTCAACTGCAGCGAACCAATCTAGCTGTTGAACGCAGGTAAGAATCTGTTTCTGCGTGAGCATTTTGAATGGGAGTCTGTGTAAGGCCCGGTTGAGAACTCCAAGATTGGTCGCAACCCGCCGCTTTTTTTGGGTAAGATGAAGGAAGGGCTGTAGAAACCCTTCTCCATCTCGGTTGGAGGGACGGGCTCTATCACATGCTTGAGGATCAGGGTCGTGATCTCTGCTCGTAAGGTGCTGGCTTTCTCGCCGCGCACGGAAATGGAGCGACCACCGCTGAAACGAGACGGGAGCTGGGCGAACTGAATCACGTAGCTGAGTTGGATGGTCCTGGCCCGCCAGTGTGATGGATTGGGAAGTGAAAGCCACTCATTTAAGCTCAGCGTGAGGGGCACTAATGGGACAATCGCTTATGACGTACCGGCGAGGCTTCGCGGAGGGGGGGAGCAGGTAATAGCGCGTCGGGAGGCATAAGAGCCTCTTTCATAAAACGCTGCCTGCATGTGAACGTCAGAAGAGAAGAGAAATCAACCACATCCAGGAACTACACAGAGGCGGAAAGATATCTTTAAAAAGACGCTTCCTGAAAAGGATGTTCAACGCCTGTTGTGTATTGCTCTTTTATGAGTGGGAACTCAAACTCTTTTAGAGGAAATAAACGCTTTTTAGGAGGAGAAACACTCTTTCAGGCAATGAAAGCGCTGTCGAAGCGCCCAGAGGTAAGAACTGCACAGCGTGCAGAGAGAGAGAGAAGGCCAGCTGGAAACGAGCCGTAGATCCAATAGCAGTGCTTATCGCCAGTAGAGGTGAGTGGAACTGTGGTGAATTCAGCTTGCTGTTGCACAACTGTTCGGCTCCGAAATTTTTTTTTGACTGGCACTCGCTGCCCCGCTTCCCTTTATACCCGTATGTCCGGGGCAGGGCATGCAAATTCTGTCTGCCAACCTGACATTGGCCTTTTCTCAGATTCAGAGGTATGTTTGGCATCCCAGGAAGACCCTTGTGTCACTTAATTCGACACAACGTCGAGTGAGTGACAGAAGGGGAACTCCAGGGACTAGAAGTTAAAGAAACACCATTTGGAAATGAATGCAAGTGTGAAAGAGTTCAAAGAAGATTTTAAGCAACAATTGACTTAATGTAGCTATTGCATGACTTCAGAAGACTTTGAATGTAGCACACAAAACATACATACTGTACTTGTATGGTGATTTTTTTTTTGTCATATATGTTCCTCGGTAGAATGAATAACTGTTTATTTTCGTAATATCTACAAAGTAACTTTTTGATATTGTAACATTTTGCTACATCTCCTATTGGTTCCACTAAGGGAAAAAAATTATAATAATGCAGGTTTGGAACCACATGACATTTTTCATTAGCTGAAATTAAGGGGAAAAAAACCCTTTAAACAATTATTGCTTACTCAAATGGAGATACGCCCTCTTGCAAGTATAGATATTGAGCATTGTATGCTCAATCTTGTGTAAAACAGTAATGAAACAAGATGAAAGTTCTCCTCTTGACCTCACTGTGACTCCCTTTTGAATACTGCAGAGGAAACCAGCCAGTATGTAACATTTCCTCTCAGCATGACAGAAACGTAAGCGGCTTTGTCTTCATCACACTGTGGGACTGCCTCTCTACACTCCTGCAATTTGGCTTCAAACTAAGATTTTCCAGGCAGATCCATCTAGTTGGGATGCGCAGTGTGATCTAATTAATATTTGGAAGGATTTATACGTAAAGTATGGACACAGCACATACATTTTCCTATATTTGAATAGACACTGAATCAACGTATTGATAGCCTCTTAAACATACAAGCAAATTTAGAGACGTACACATGTTTTTAAAGTCTATGAAGATCATAGAATATTAGCATTGAGGGGAATTTTTGTTCTTGTATAACTAGGAGAGATTTCCATTATTGCTGTTAGAATCAAAATTCAACATGTAATTATTCCCGTAATGTACACAACTTCCTGGAAAACACCAGTCTAAAAAAGTACCACAAGTGTATTTAAAACCATGTCATTAACTCTAAACTCTAAAAACCTTTAACCATTCACAATGCTGGCAGTAATCCACACAAAAACCGTAATGCAAGATACATTTAAAGACATTTACATTTTTACATTTGGAAAACACATTGTGTTGTTTTTGAATATAGTATACTTGACAGTTGCATATATTATTGTAGATAGGCATATGTTATGATATATATCTCATACTTAAAATTAAAGTGGCACATTTTATGGTATGAAGCTTGTAACAGATAAATACTTACCAGTATGACTTGTATTCTGTATAATTATTAAAATACAAATGCATGTAATTTAAAGGACAACTACACTTTCCTTGCATGTTTATGGGAAACATACAAAACAGTGCTGAGAGTCGATTCCAAAAAGAATTCTTGAATTTTGAGGCATTGGGAATCAAAAATTGACTCAGCTCAAAAGTAATTTGTCATTCATACTATCAATCATAAAATACTGTAAAGTATGCTTTATATTGTTTTGTTTTTTTGTAAGATTTCACTTTGCCTCCCATTTTTTATTAAGAATCTAGACAATTTGTTTGCAATCGACTATTGGAATATGTTCCAAAAACCTGAAAACGGATTTTAAAAAGTTGATTTAAACATTTCTGGAATTTCTGGTACAGCCCTAAAACATGATTCAAACATAATGTCTATTTTGCTACTGGTTGCTCAAACATATTGTAAGCTCTACATTGTTAATCACTACATTGCCTACATTTCTTCCAAAACTTCAATCTAGAACTTCTTTAAAATTAAGTTTTATTAATCAAGCAGCGTTCAAACATAGCACAAATCCGGATGCAGGGGTTTTGAACTACACTTAACATGAAACAGCGACCTAAAAACTGCATGATTATGAGTAAATGCAAACAAAGTGAGATGCTCCTGAATTGTCCGTCTGATGCAGGTTTACATTGAGGTTTCCTTAGAAAATCCCTTCAAATAATTCCATCTCTGATAAACTGACAAATTAATTTGCAAAATGGACTGCTGTGGACTGTAGACCAATGATAGGTTTGTGCTCAATAATATGGAAATAAACAAAATATTGGTTCCCTGTCTGTCGCTCACTTAGACGTTGTGTCGAAGATGCGACACTTGGGGTCTCTCTTGAGTGCCGAATATGCTTTTGATCTATGAAAAAAGAGAGGATCAGTGTAAATGCTCACGCTGGCTGGCCCGGACCACCCGACTCGGTTACGCAATTCAGTTTGCCAGGCCCCCGACCCCCTTCACGGGCGTCCACTTTACCGCAGTACACGGCAAGCATGCCAAATCCTTGCATGCGGAAATCGCTACTCTTCTTCTAAACAAAGATACGATAGAGCCTGTCCTTCCAACCGAAATGAAGAAGGGTATCTACAGCCCTTACCTCATTGTACCCAAGAAAGGCGGTGGCTTACAACCGATCTTGGAGTTCTCAACCGGGCTCTGTTCAAACTCCTGTTCAGAATACTCACTCAAAACATATCTTAACTTGCGCCTGGCATCTAGATTAGTCCGCAGCAGCAGACCTGAAAGACGCGTACCTTCGCGTCTTAATTCTGCCTCGACACCGTCCCTTCCTACGGCTCGTGTTCGATGGCCAGGCGTATCAGTACAAAGTCCCCCCCTTCGGCACATCTCTGTCCCTTCGCGGCTTCACGAATGTCGCAGAGGCTGCCCTTTCCCCGCTCTGAGAAGCCGGCATTCGCATACTTAATTATCTCGATGACTGGCCCATCTTGTCTCACTCCCGAGAGTTACTATGTCATGACAACGCTTGCCCAGTGGATAGTGGAGGCTTCACCCCCAGTCAATCCAGCTGATTTGGAAACGGTTCGACAAGGCCCAGGTAGACCTGTTTGCCTCACGAGAGACCTCCCACTGCCCGCTCTGGTATGCCCCAGCCCTTTAGTTGCTGTGTCTGGTACGTGGTTTGCGTACCTACCAGAGCTCTAGATGTTCTGAGCAGCTCTTTGTCTGCCTTGGTGGACAGCGGAAAGGGAACGCTGTCTCCAAACAGAGGCCTTCCCTCTGGGTTGTTGACACCAGTACATTGGCTTATCATACCAGGCCGTGCCCCTCCCCTTACGGGTCCGAGCACACTCGACAAGGAGTGTTGCGTCCTCACAGGTACTGGCCAGAGGCATCTCCCTGGCAGACATAGGTTGGGCAATACCTAACACCCTTGCGAGATCTTACGATCTCAGGGTAGTGTCAGTTTTGTCCCGTGTTTTCTCAGGTCCGAGCCGGTAGAACTCGGTAACACGCTGGCGGATTGACCGGGTGGACCGCTTGCGCCTAGTGCCCTTTCCCCTCGGCCGAGGTAAAATCATATGCTTTCTCTCCCAGGAGATACCACCCACCCGGGTCCCTGGATGATTCCTCCCTAGCCCTGTGGGTCCGCAGTTCAGCGGAGGAACTCGCTGACCCAATCCACTGCGGGTACTTAATCTAACCTGTACTGGAATAGGTGCTCCACAGGTCAGGACTCCTACGTGGACTCCCCCTGTGTGCATCGTCTGCGGTACGGTCCCCTTACGAAGTGGACCCATGTCTCCCTCAGGCAGTTCCAGCTGCCCTCCGGTCGCCGTGCCCTCCCGGCCACATCGCTGGACCATTTCCGGCTCCTTAGAAAAATCTTGAATGAATCAGACGGATTTCCCCACCTTTGTACCAGTATGTCCGGGGGCGGGGTAAGCAAATACTGTCTACATACACTAGATTTACGTCTTTGACCATTGTCCCATATCTTGCTTTTTTTTTCAGTGTTGTGTGCACGAGCGGCAGGTTTATTACTTTTACAATTTCTACATTGCGCAGATTGTTCAATCGATCGGTCCATGAATACTTACCAGTATATACTGTTCAATTTCTCTATTTTATTTTATTTTATTTTATTTATGTATAATAGTTATGTATAATAGTATGTAAATTTATAAATAAAATTGGAGTGGTGTGAATCTTAACTAAAGAAGTTTACAGATGTTTCAAATAAATATAGTAATTTAGTTATTAATTAGTAATTTAAATAACATTGTAAAGAAAATGCATGATAAATGTAATGAAATAAAATGAGAAAATGCAATAATTTATTTATTTAAATTTTGTAGCCTAAGCTCTGTATTTATTTATTTATTCTGAGAATAAATATTTCATATTGCTGACTTGTTACACTTTTCTCCAAGTATTTTCTGCTTATGTGTTTATTAAAAAAAAGAAGAAAAAACATTGAAAGTGCTTAAGTAGAGTGATAACTGGGCACAAATGTAGCGATGGTGCAAACGTGGGGCAGGTTTCTTTCGGGTGTGAGAGAGGAGCGGAATATCTCATCTGGCCATCGTAATAGCAGTCACACTACACGGCTATGATGCTACATTTCAGACACTGCCCAAACTTTGTCGGAGGCTGAAGATCATTGCAAAGGCTATTAATCGACCGTCTGTGAACATGTCACACTGAACGTTGTATGATTGCCAAAATACTTTAGGATTCCAGAAATGTATCTCAGATGACAGAATCGTGGCCAAAATTTTACAGTGTGCACCTGCCTTTAGTTGCATGCTACTACAAGAGCCATGGGCCACAAAGAGCTTACAAAGCATCAATGGGATCTCATCGCTCAGGTGAGGGGTCCAACATTTTTTCCATGGAATTAGATATACCATGGAACACAGTGAAGACAGTCATCAACAAGTGGAGAAAGTATGGCATAACAGTGACATTAACAAGAACAGGACATCCCTACAAAATGGATGAGAACACAAGGATAAAACTGGTCAGGGAGGCTGTCAAGAGGCCTACAGCAACATTAAAGCAGCCGCAGCTCTTTCTGGCAAGTACTTGTTTCTCCCTACATGTGAGACATATCTCCCATATTCTTCATCTGTCTGCGTTATAGGGCAGGGTGGAACAAACCTACAAGCCCACAAAAACCTATATCCAGTCTCCCAAAACCATGTGCCCAAAATTGTAAAAGGTATGTATGTATGCAACACAGCACATCGGCAAAAGAACACCATACCCAAAGTGAAGAATGGTGGTGACAGCATCATGCTTTGGGGCTGCATTTCTTCAGCTGGAACTGGGGCTTTAGTAAAGGTGGAGGGAATCATTAATAGCTCCAAATACCAGTAAATTTTGGCACAGAACCTTCTGGCACATGCTAGAAAGCTGAAAATTAAAAGATCGTTCACCTTTAAGCATGACAATGATCCAAAGCACACATCCAAATCAACAAAAGAATAGCTTCAGCAAAAAAATATTAATGTTTTGGAATGGCCCAGCCAGATCCCAGACCTTTTTTTTTGTTTTGTTTTTTTTTCTCTCTGAAATGTGTCACTGTGGTTTTCAGTGGCATTGCATAGGTTGTAATTTTTCAAAATTCTGATACGATATATATTTGTTAAATTGTTTACATCACAAAAACATGCTGCTTTAACAGGGCTGTGTAGACTTTTTATATCCACTGTATTTCTCCAAAGCATTTATGCTCTAACTGCTTGAGGTAGCAAAACTTAAAATTTTATCAACTAAGTATCTCAAAATATTTTCCAAAATTGTACATCTAATTATGGATGTTTGTAGCAAACGATGCATTTTTTATTCATAATTTTATAAAAGTGTCAAATGATTTTGAAAGATGTATACTTTCATCCTCATAGATTTAGATTTAGAACAATGTCAGAGAGGATCATTGTAATAGCAAATTTAATTGTAAATTAAATGTTGAAGGTGATAAATGAAATTATGAATTTCAAAATATACGTGAAAAAATTTTAATTTTAAATTATGACATTTTTAATGACTCTCCTTAGAATTACAATAAATTGAACCCATGAATTGTATGAATTCAGTATTCTTTGAAGAACTTCTGTGAATAGTGAGAGTGACTTGAAAATATTTATGTACAAACAGCTAAGAATACTAATGTGATCACGTTGGTTGATCACTCTGTTAGATAAATTAACTAATGAACCTATTTATTTAGTGAACACACTAATGTTGTATGTTTCATACAATCAAAAATCTGTGTGAGTTTTTGATTATTACAATTTTGCTTGGCTCTTAAGCTGTGTGCACAATGGTTCATACAAAAACAAGGATGGGTAATTTTAGTGCTTTAGGGGCCGTTCAGATCAAACATGTTCTTGCGCTCAAGCTAGAAAGTGCAGCAAATAGAACACACCTTAGTGTCTCAAGACACAAAAGATGTTTGTTATTGTAAAAATAAAAAACTTGGTGATCATGCGTGTAACACTATAAAAACCAGCACATGTTTACTTGGAAGTAGTTTTTTAAACTGTGTAGACGGATGCAAAAATGTGTTCGGTGTGAATTGGAAATAAAAAGTTTGTTACTGTAAAAGTAAAAAAGTGGCCCTTGTGCATGCAACACTGAAACAAAAGCAGGACATGGCGCACCAGACAAAAATGTCAATTAAAAGCACAGACGGACGGAAAAATGTATTTTATATTAAGTTTTTTACTGTGAAAGTAAAAACGTGGCGCTTATTGCGTGAAACGTAAAAAGCATCAAGACGTACTGCAAGGGTCAAAGATGTCAGTCAAGTGCATGCTTTCATAGAAAACAGTTAAAAAAAACAGTGCAGGTGGACATAAAAATGAGTTGTGTGTGAATTGGAAAATGTAGATTGTTATTGTAAAAGTAATAAACCTGCCGCTCGTGCATGCAACACTGAAAAAAAAAAAGCAAGATGTGGGACAATGGTCAAAGATGTAAATCTAGTGTATGTTTACATAGAAAATCAATTACAAAACAGCATAGATGGACACAAAATGTATTCATGTGAACTGAAAAAAGTAGATTAGAACTGTAAAATAAAATAAACATGCCACTTATTTGCAAAACACTATAAAACAGGGAGACACAGTTTGATACTGTAAAATTAAAAAAACATGGCGCTTATTTGCTCAACACTGAAAAAAAAAAGCACAGATACAGCACAACGATCAAATATGTCAATTTAGTGCATGTTTATATAGAAAAACTTTTAAAAAAAGAGCACAGAGTGATGCACAAAAAATTTGGATTTTGGCTGCATAAACTCAATATCAAAGACATGAGTGATTCGAAACAAAGTGAATTATGAGAGCAAGTTATCTCTGCGTCCCTGACACTCGGATGTAAGGGAGTGGATTAAATAATTAAATGAAAAGAGATTCAATAAAATTGCCGTGGATCTCCTATAGCCTTTCCCGGACTGTCACGGAGACATCTGGCCATTTCTTCAACCATTCCTCTACCGCCAGAGGCTCAAGACGAAAAAAAAAAAAAGACAAAAAAAATCTGGCCAGAGTTTCCGCTAAGTCATCGGTACTGGCATGATGAAATTACATGGAATGGCAGCCATTCCCCTGATGATGGAGGTCGCTGACCACGAAAGCCATAGGAGGGCCTGTTAGGAGACATCCTGTGAAAACAGCCCACCCTCTCCAACAGTCACTTTAGCTGACACCAGCACATAGATTTAGAATGATCTCATTTGTTTTAGTAGTTATTCAAATTAAAATGTGCAGATACATTTTTGTATGTTTGAACAGAATATGAATGGATTAATTCTATCTAAAACAAACCTTTTTTTATGGATGATAAACGTTCTACACAAATCTTTATGAATCAATTCTCCAACAAAATCCTAAAGTGGGACACTCATTTATCAGTAAATAATGAAGAAACATCAGAGAGGATCTTTGTAATAGCAAATTTAATTGTAAATGAAATGTTGAAGGTGATTAATAAAGTTTTTCACAAATGTATGAATTTCAAAATATAAGTGGACAATGGTGAATTTTAAAATGATTATGTTATCTGTGTTAAATATAATGTATATTTAAAATATATTTAATGACTCTCCTTTTTATGTTCTTTAATTTGAAATGGCATGTAAACACGTGTTCGTGTGAATTGACAAAAGTTGATTGTTATTGTAAAAGTAAAAAACTTGCTAAAAAAAAAAACAGCACATGTTTACTTAGAACACATTGTAAAGCAATTAAGGGGAAGGAGGAGGCAAGAACCAGCTTGACGATATAAATAATATTTTTAATGATAAACTTAAACAAAAGTCTCAAACACATGCTCATGATGGAGCAGCTGCCCATAAACGATCTCACTCAGTTGCACCACATTCAACAGTCGGCCTGTATCCCTCTCAGAGGCTTAATTAGCCTGATAAGGGACCGGTTGTGCAGAATCACCACCTGGCCCCGCTCTCCACCCTGTCACATTCTTCCCTCGTTCTCTCAGGCTGGGGAGCCCCATGATGTACAACCCCCCCCCCCCCCTTCCCCCCTTCCCTTTGTGAGAACGTGCCCTGAGCCCCGTCTGCCGGCAGGTCATCCCCACCTTCCTAAATCTGGGAGGGGAGAGGGGGAGGGAAAGATAAATTAAAATACTTCCTGTAACAGTGTAGTACCCCCCAAAAAACACTGTAAAATTTAAAAGAGAGGGAAAAGGCCAACGCAGAGCGACAGTGAGAGAGAGAGGAAAAAAAACACTTAATGGCCAGTTCTCCGATACTCCATAGCTTGGTAAACAGCCACTCGTACACCCTCTAACGGACGACAGCCGCACCTCCCCAGGTGGATTGGAGGCAGTCCTCCAGCCCCTGGTGGACAGAACACTCCGCCGGTCTCGGGGTTCAGAAGGGGTCTCCCCTACCACTGGCAGCGGGCTCTCCCGGTCATCCCACAATATAAATAATAGGTTTAATGATAAACTTAAAAGACACAAACACACACACATTACGGAGCAGCTACCCGTAAACAATCTCTCTCAGTCGCACCACCTTCCGCAGTCTGCCTTTATCCCTCTCAGAGGTTTAATTAGCCTGATAAGGGCTAATTCCATCACCACCCGGCTCGCCCTCCAACCTGTCACATACTTGTTTACTTAGAATATTTTTTTAAACTGTGTAGATGCATGCAAAAATGTGTTTGGTGTGAATTTGAAAAAAACATTTTGTTAGCGTAAAAGTAAAAATGTGGCCCTCATGCGTGCAACACTGAAACAAATGCATAACATGGCACACAAGTCAAAAACACCAGTTAAAAGCACAGACAGATGGAAACATTTATTTTCTGTGAACAAAAATAAGTAGATATTTACTGTAAAAGTAAAAACATGACGCTTATTGCGTGAAACTAAAAAAAAGCATCAAGATCTGCACTGCAAGGGTCAAAGACGTCAGTCAAGTGCATGTTTTCATAGAAAAACTGTAAAAAAAAAAAACAGTACAGGTGGACACAAAAATGTGTTGTGTATGAATTAGAAAATGTAGTTTGTTATTGTAAAAGTAATAAACCTGCTGCTCATGCACGCAACACTGAAAAAAAAAGTAAGATCAAAAGCAATGGAAGATGGTCTAAGATGTCAATCTAGTGTATGGTTACATAGAAAATCAATTACAAAACAGCACAGACAGACACAAAATGTATTTGTGTGAACTGAAAAAAAGTAGATTATAACTGTAAAATAAACAAAACATGGTGCTTATTTGCAAAACACTATAAAACAGGGAGACACAA
Source organism: Moxostoma hubbsi (assembly GCA_032164185.1). Lineage (NCBI taxonomy): Eukaryota > Metazoa > Chordata > Actinopteri > Cypriniformes > Catostomidae > Moxostoma > Moxostoma hubbsi. Next base: position 28,738,735 of record JAVLUX010000012.1, read on the forward strand.
TAACACAAATGGACACAAAAATGTGTTGTGTGAATTGTAAAACGTAGTTTGATACTGTAAAAGTAAAAAACGTGGCGCTTATTTGCGCAACACTGAAATAAAAACAGCACAGATACAGCACAACAATCAAAGACATCAATTTAGTGCATGTTTATATAGAAAAACTATTAAAAAAGAAAAGAAATTTGTTACTGTAAGAGTACAATATTTTGTAAACAACTGAAGTGTTGCAACTTTTAGTCAGTTACCCCCCAACAATGACACTGGTTATGATGGATTACTGCATTTTCAGTGTATTTCATCCAAAGCAAGGAGGATTTTGGCAGCGCAAACTCAATATCAAAGACGAGGGATTCAAAACAAAGTGAATTATGAGAGCAAAGTTATCTCTGCATCCCTGACACTCGGATGTAAGGGAGCGGATTAAATAATTAAATGAAAAGAGATTCAATAAAATTGCCGCGGATATCATATAGCCTTTCCCGGACTGTCCGCGGAGACATCTGGCCATTTCTTCAACCATTCCTCTACTGCCAGAGGCTCAAGACGAGGAAAAAAAAAAAGATTTTCCACCTAGTCATCGGAACTGGCGTGATGAAATTACACGGAGTGGCAGCCGTTCCCCTGATGATGGAGGTCGCTGACCGAAGCTGGAGGAGGGCCTGTTTAGAGACATCCTGTGAGAACAGTCCACCCTCTTCGATAGTCACTTTAGCTGACACCAGCCCATAACAACAATGCTTACTTATTCATGCTGGCTTCCAGGAACTACATGCATGGTTTTGGATTGCAGATTTGAAGAGGAAATCTTGCTGTCACTGGCTTACGGCCACACGGGACCACAAATGGAGCGATGCTCTGTCAAACACACAATTTTTGGGGATTATACTATGCTGGTGTTGTGGGACTGATCGATGCATTAACATTCACTGACATCTATGTGCTGTAAAGTGCAGTGCTGACGGATATGTATGAATTATTTAAATGAAGAGGGCCTTATGCTGTGGACCAAATATAATAAATGTGCTTTTTTGCATCTTTGTTTTTATGGTGAATTTCAAGCAGCTACTTGTTAGCTTAAATGGTTCGTTCAATGTGTAACCGGCACAGTAACGGCCGTAGCAAGTTTGTCCTTCTGTGCTCGCCGTATCCCTCTTCCCACTTAGCCACGCCCTCTAGCTGGCTTGTAAGCGGCTAGTTATTAGTGTCAATAGCACTTCATATAAAACCGGCACATCGGGTGGAAGACTAAGTAATCCCTCGGCTCGTACGTCCTCTTTACCCTGGGTTCGCTGTGCTGTCGCCTATGAAAGGTATGTGTCAACACTCCATTTCTATTGCAAACATGTTATTTAAGTTAGTGGTGTGTAAAGTGTAACTGTTTGACAACAGAGGTGTGACTGTGTACCAGACGCTTCCGGGTAGCATATTGTCGATCTACCGACGGGCTTGGCTGGAAGACGCTATGCACGCGCGCTCTGTCATTGCCTATCGGAATGCGCGTTGAGGTAAAATTGGCTGTATGGCTCACAGTAATAGAGTAATGTTCTCTAGGTAACGTGTTTTATATGTATGCTTGTGGTAAATTGATCTACCATAATATGACCATGTTTCACTGTAAACCCTTGGGATGTGACTAACCAATAACTTTAATGCATGATGGATTATTTTGTATGTGAACTATGCTTGTGTGTGATTTTTTTTTTATGTAGGTTTGCATGCAGGGGAGGTAACTGTGGAGCCCCATTTTCGTTTATGTGGAAAGTTGTATCCCTAGAGGTAAAAGGAAATGTTGGTTATTGTACATGTATCACTCATTGATTGATACTGGTCTAGGTTAAATTTATTGTACATGATGGATTTTAATTATGGTTGTTTCTTTCTTTAGAAAGATTGTCACTGCTGCTTTGCCTTTTGTAAATTTAATGTAATGGTAGCTTTTGCTTTTTTTTGTTATTTTATTTTCTCTATTTTGAGGTATGTCAGCAATAGGTGTGGTATTGGCTGCCCCATTAGTTTGCTGTGGTAATGCTAATGTCTAGCTTTGCTTATTCCTGATCCAACCAGAGTATTGAAGCTGTTTCGTGGAGTAGGTCGCCGGATCTGAGTCCTCCTCTTCACGCATCGCACACAGTATTTGTAGTGGTAATGTGCACTTCACTATTTGCAGTGATTACTGTTTTTTATAGTACCTGTGCCTGTATGTGTGTGTGTGTGTGTGTGTGTGTGTGTGTGTGTGTGTGTGAATAGGCAACATAATCAGCAGCACGGGTGGTGTGTTGGTCTCACTCCTCTTCTAGGACAGGTAACCCCTTCCAAACAGCAGATCCATTGAAGCCATTATTGTTTGTGTTTTGATATGTCTGGTGGCAGCCACTACCCACATTTTGGCTGGCCTATGGGGCCTAATTTGTATCGCCTCACACTATGTTGAGAAAACAAACCTCAGACTGTTTGTATTGAATTACTTGTTAATAAATATTGTTGTATTTTTATATTGGAATATCACGTCTCTCTCATTACTTCATTAGCTGTGTCTCTGTCATTACTTCATTAGCTGTGTGGGAGAGCCCTCTTGTTTAAATCTTGGTGTGAAAGGCCCCAGGTGGCGTAGTCGAGCACCCTAGAGTCAATACCTTTGTCATATGACTCTTGTGTTGGGTCACAATCGCACAATAACAATTATGTCATTTACTCACCCTCATGTTGTTTCAAAGCCATGTAACTTTTTTTCTCTCCATGCAACACATGAAAAGAAACCTGCACCATATAATTGCCATATTTGAATTGAACATATCGTTAACAGTATAATTTTAATTACAGATCTGCTTCAGAGTCGAAAACTGGCAGCATCAAATCTGTATTAATGCATCATACTGTATGTAGCAATAATTCAGTGAAGACTTGTAAACAACTGAGAAAAGTACTTTTTACATCTAATAATGTTTTCCTTGTATCTGAAATAATCATGTATGTACAGTATATGTAATAATTATACATAGTTGTTAAAAAGGTCTTCTTTCAGAGAATACGACATCCACAATTGACAATTACACAAACATTGTGTGATGCAGTGGTTTCCTTCAGGTTCAAAGTACATGTTTAATTTTTTTGGGCAACATGAAGTGGTGTAGTTCCAAAAATGTACTGTGATAAACCCTTTGGTCTTTAGTATCATGAAAAAAATTACTGGAACAAAATTAACCAGTTAGAACCACTTTCCAGCATTTAAAAATAACGTTTTCTCTCAGAACAATTAAAAATAATTTTGTTCCAGTTTTCGGTTACGTTCTGGTAAATAAACGTTCTCTCTCTCTGTGTATGTCACATTCTGTCTGCACCTGTTTCATGCACTCTTATTTTGAAGTTCTCTCCCTCACTACATTTCCCATAAGTCTCTGCTTCAATCACTCCTTCATCATCCTCACCTGCATGTCATTCCTTCGTTTAGTTCCTTGTGTATAAATATCCTTTAGTTCTGTCAGTCTGGGTCAGTCACTGTTGAATGTGGTTTGTTATGTTGGGATTGTTAAGTTTGATGTTTATTCCAGCATATGTACTGCGTGTGAATGTAGGCTAGAAGAACATTAATTTGGTAAATCCTTAAATATAGAGGATTGTAATGGAGACAAGTCTCTCATTTCAAAAAGTATTTTGGGCTTGTTTATAGCTAAAATTCCAGCAGTATGCACAAAATGTTCATTCTTTTTCTGGTTATAAATGGGATTTTGTTTGCACAATAAACTGCAGGGATATTATTGATTTTGGACTATTGTGGTAACCATGTCTGTGCCCATCATAGTAAGGTAATACTTTTTTTAACATTCTATCAAACTATCAGTTGATTAATCAGTGATCGGCCTTTTCCATGACCATAGTTGTTGGTATTGGCAAAATCCACTATCGGTCAACCTCTAATATACAGTATAAACACTGTGTATATAGGTAGGTAGGTAGCAGTGTTGGGTAAGTTACTTCTCTAAAATTGTAATTGGGTTAATTAGTCATAAAAGTAATCAGATTACTTTGGTTTTAGAATAGTCCTTTTAGTCCTTCAATATAGACTGAAAATAATAACAAAATGACAGCAATATGACAAAGACAGCAACTTGGCTAAAGTGTTCCAGTGCATTTCTAAATATGCAACTTAAATTTCTTATCTCAAATATGCTGTAGTAGTATTTTCAGGTGTGTGTTTTTATGTGTGTGTCCACGCCATCTACAAACTTCTTAGCTGTGTGTGGCATGTATGTGTACAGCATGCTTGTTTACCTGCATTTGTTTTGGTGTGAAAGACAAAAAAAAAGAATGCTAATGAACTGAAAACATTTCCATACTGCTTTGGTAGTAAATCCACTGTCCATTTGAATGCTTGTAGTTTCTTTTCTGTGTGAATATACAGGTTTGCTTGTGTGTTGCATCATGCATGTGTATGTATGAATGTACTGTATGTCTGTTTGTGTGTGTGTACATGTGAAGCATGTGTGTGTTTCCAAAACTTTACAGTGAGTGGATTATTTCTACCTCCCTGCTTGTGCTCGGACAAATTGAGTATTCTTTATCACTTGCGTATCTGTAATGCTATTGCATTGTGTCTGTGTTTCATTTTGTACCGTCCAACTTGTTAGCGATATATCCCTCTGTCAGACAGGAATGAGCGCTGTTTTCCATATACACCCGAAGCCGATCCCCTCTCCTCCCACAGCAGCTGCAGAAGGACACACGAGTCATGGAGTAGAACGTGAAGATTTGAGGAGAATTTGTTGCTGGCCTAGCCTTGTGTGCCTCTCTTCCCAGCCAGGGCTGGGAGCACACTGACACAGAGCTCGCTGAAATTGATTGTGAGCGCATGAAAACTTGAAAAGCTTCTGTTTTGTTTTCAGTTTGAATAAACAACTACACTCTGCTGTGTCCATAGTAACGCTGCTCATTCAGCCATCGCCTTGATACGTGTCCTCAATGCCATGGTGCTTTGTTAGTGTGCATGCTCATTAGCTGACATAGCAACACACATAAAAGTACCAACATAGGAACATAATACATTTTAAAATGCACTCTACTTGACAATATTGTCTTAGCAATAAATGTCTATTCCAAGTAACATCATTTTATTCATGTCTGTAACTGTAATCAGATTACTTAACTTTTTAAAGTAACACATTACATTACTGAGTAACCACAAAATGTATTTAGATTACAGTAATGTGTTACTTTATAATGCGTTACACCCAACACTGGTAGGTAGGTAGTTAGGTTGGTAGGTATGGTGATATTACTTAGTCTGTTTTTTTTAGTTACCATTGTAAAAAAAAAAAAGAACAAATGAAAGAAAGAAAACAAATATTAATTATTGGTTATAGGTATCCATTACCAGACATGTAAATATAATAATAATAATAAGTATATTAACAACTGCTACTAATATACACCATAATTAACATAAGACTATAATAATGCTTAAAATCCTTACCATAACATACTATATATTTTGTAATACCATAATATATATTTAAAATAATTTTTATAAAAAATTATAAAAATGGGCAAAGCAGCAATTGACAATGGAATTGGATGGAACGTTGACGTCCCAGCACAGGTCATGTGGAAGCCTTTTTAGCTGCCAAGGCCCTATTCTTTACAAAACTACCAGTTGCTGCCATTTACCAGTAGATTTTATATAAAAAAATTAAAACCAATTACCAGAAAAGTGTAAACATTGATTAACAAATTGCTAAAACTGATAATTATTTGATCTCTAGAAGAAATCTGGGTTAATATTCTTTACAATTATGTTTCTGTGTCCCACAGTGAAAATAACAGCATATAGTGTTTGGAAGGACATAATGGAGATAAATAAACTATAGGATTTTCATTTTTGCATGAACAATTCCTTTAAAAAAAACAGAAAAAGAACCTTCAAATAAATTCTGATGGTCCAGATGTAAGGTTAAGTAGATATCTTTAGCTGATTCCTCCTAGAGGGGTGAGTGTTTGTCATGCCTCAGCATCTCTCAGCCTCCTACCTAACATGAAAGGTTTCTCTTTATACCTTAAGTATAACTAGCACATGAACGCAGTCTGAAGTTGTCTCTAAAGCCAAGACGGGTGTACAGTTTAGACACAACATTAACCAATCACAACCAAGTGTGCTAATAAGATGAAGTGCAAGTGACTGCCTGCTATTGTCATTGAAGCAGCAATAACCTCATCTTATTATGACCTTATTAAAGAAAAAATTGCGACCCCATAGATATCTTTATTTCAACACTGAAGCACTGCTGTTTCTCAGGGAAGAGAGACTTTGCAAGAGGTTTGCGCAGCTATACAACATAAACTGATTTTCTTTTTTCTCTGTTTACTAAAAGCCTTGGTTTCAGCTCAGTTACAAATATGGGCTCAGTGTTTACCATGTTAGCTCTCCTACACAGCAGCCATAATGGGCATTTCACAGTGTTTGTCAGAAAGCAGTCTGTATCGCTCTCACTCTCTCAAAGCTGCTATTTTTGCCATCCTCTTAAAGTATCAATCTTTAAATTGATTTCTCTGTAAATCATAACAAAACTCAAAATGAACCTAAAACAAACTCAAAGCAGCAACAAGTGAAACATTATCTATTAATACAATCACACAACTAAATGCAAAAGTATATGTATATATATATATATATATATATATATATATATATATATATATATATATATATATATATATATATACACACACACACACACACACAAAATGGCAGCCAAAAGTTTGGAATAATATACAGACTTTGCTCTTATGTAAAGAAATTGGTACTTTTATTCACCAAAATTGCATTCAACTGATTACAATGTATATTTAGGACATTAATAATGTGAAAAACTACTATTACAATTTAAAAAAAAAAAAAAAAAAAAAAAGTTAAAAACTTTCTTAAACTACTTCAAAGAGTTCTCATCAAAATAATCCTCAACATGCAGCAATGACAGCTTTGAAGATCCTTGGCATTCTAGCTGTTAACTTGTCCAGATACTCAGGTGACATTTCACTCCACACTTCCTGTAGCACTTGCCATAGATGTGGCTGTCTTGTCGGGCACTTCTCACGCACCTTACAGCAGGGCAGTTGCAAGTAATTCTGGGCCCTCTGATTATATATTTCTCTGGGCACCTTAACTTTTAAAATAATAATATTTTGACTTTTACAGTCCCCCCTGGAACTTTGGGCCCCTAGAATTGTTACCACATTTCACCCCACTAGCTACAGCCCTGCTATACAGTCTAGCTGATCCCACAAAAGCTCAATGAGGTTAAGATCCATAACACTCTTTTCCAATTATCTGTTGTCCAATGTCTGTTTTTTTGCCCACTCTAACCTTTTCTTTTTTTCTGTTTCAAAAGTGGCTTCTTCTTTGAAATTCTTCACATAAGACCTGCACCCCTGACACTTCTCTTTACTGTTGTACATGAAATTGGTGGTAAGCAGGTAGAATTCGATGAAGCTGTCAGCAGAGGACATGTGTTGCATCTATTTCTCAAATTAGAGACTCTGATATACTTATCCTCTTGTTTAGTTGTACATCTGGCCTCTTTCTGTTCTTGTTAGAGACAGTTGTACTTTGTCTTTGAAGACTGTAGCATTTGTATTAAATCTTATGTTTTTTGTCAATTTTAAGCATTGTATAGCCTTCACTCCTCAAAACAAAGATAGAATGACAAGTTTCTAGAGAATGATGTTTCGTTTCTTTTTTTTTTTTTTTTTTTGCCATTTTTGACATACTATTGTCCTAGATTGTCCCAGTCTATTGCATACTGTGGCAACTCAAAAAACAAACACAAAGACAATGGTAAGCTTCATCTAATGAACCAAATAGCTTTGAACAGTGTTTGATATGATGGCAAGTGATTTTATATTACCAAATTAGCAATTTAGCATGATTACTCAAGAATAAGGCGCCAGAGTGATGGCAGATGATAGAATGGTGCCTGTCTAGATTTGATCAAATATTACATTTTTCAAAATTTTTACATCAGTAATGTCCTGACTACTTTGTGATCAGTTGAATGCCACTTTGATGAATTAAAGTAACAGTTTTCTTATGAAACAGCTAAATTTGTACATTATTCCAAACTTTTTAAATATATATAAAAATAATAAAAAATAAAGGGGAAAAAATGTCTGAGAATATCTAAAAGCACATTTAGGCATTCAAATCTCCATCTGTCTTCTAATGTGTACAAGCAAACCTTGAACACCCACAGAATTTTATATTTCTGAGTTTTAATGCCATTGCAAGTTCAAGCAAGGCAGCACTGTGAAGATTTGGACGTACAAAATTAAAAAGTGAGTGATGTCGAAACCTGTACTTTGTGAAATACTGGCTTCCTCCCTTAAGCTGTCCTTCCAGCAAAAGAGCACAAGATTTGTAGAGTCTGTGGGGGTGACCAGAATAACGCTAAGAAGCTTTTCGCTCTGATGTTAGCAGTCAGCTGAGGCTTTTTTTATTTTCTTCATATCATCTGTGATTCTGCGGCTCTCCCACACTGAGCAAAGTGCCCATATTTGTCTAATCCTGAGTGTGTTTTACTCATCTCGATGTGCTTAAAAACTGGTCAGGATGGGGCAAAGTAGGGGAAATTGAACCAAACTAATGTATTAAAGAAAATGTGATGCAGCCTAATGGATGCATTATTCATTGGTTTTAAAGAAACAAGTGTTTGTTCACGTGTTCGTCATGAAGGACTTTGAATTTTGGCATGACGTTTGGCACTGTTTATACAGTGTTGGGGAAGCTGTTTTGAAACTCACTACTTTTTAGTTAGCTACTCCCTATCACTTCTAATATCACACTTAATGAGTTCTAGGGGAAAGCAGAGACACAGCAAATGAAAAGACTTGGTGATGATGAGCATTTCGAATTAAATTTAATCCTGCAGTCTCTCAAAGGCCTCAACTACATCAGGATTTTTCAATAATGCTTCAAAAAACACAAGGCCCCTGGGAAGCAGAGGCAGTAATGAAAAAGTGGGAGTTAAATAATTTTTTAAATAGGGTCCTATAAATAGTGAAGGAATGAAAAATAAAATCAAAAAACGAGGGCATGGAAAATGGATGAAGGTTTAAATCCCTTGGAGGTGGGATAGTGGGAGAGCTCAGTGCTTGAAGAAAAAAAAGGTTGGAATTTAGCTTAACATCCTGGTAGAGTGGGCAGCCATGTGGATGGTGGCCCTCTGGTTAAACAATTCTAATTTGAATAGCTATGGCCATAATTTAAATTCCAAACACTAAGCATGCACAATCTTTCTGAGAGCAGATGTTGAATGTAACCGGTAGCAATAACGTTACCAATAACAATGATGTCTCCTCCAATAGCAAAGAAATATCATAAATAATATCTCTTCCATATCTAGGATGGAGATTAAATGGAGACTTTTACTAAAGTCTACAGCTTTTTCTCTCATGTGTCTCCTCAAGAGTTTCAGAAAAGATCTCAAAAAAGTTTAAAACTGTGCTCAGTCAGATTAACCAAGATATCAAATACTGCAATCAAAAGTCAAAGACCTCAAAATGAACTCAAACATTTATCATCAAACGCATAACTCATTCAACTTTTACTGTATTTCACCAATTTCAATTTGTGTCTTTTTCTTATTTGTCTGATGATTTGGGGGGAGAAACATCTCAGACAGATTTGATACTTAATAAACCATAGCTAAGAACTTTAATGTCTCAGTTGTTTCTCCAAGACAGCACTGAGATTAAACTGAGAACAAATGAAGTCATTTGCTGAAGTCTACTGTATAAAAGACCCCCGATATTCTCAGCTGTTTACATTTTTGTATTTGGCAGACGCTTTTAAACAAAGCAACTTACAGAGCCCTTATTACAGTGATAATCCCCTCGGAGCAACCTGGAGTTAAGTGCCTTGCTCATGGACACAATGGTGGTGGCTGTGGGGATCGAACCAACAACCTTCTGCTTAATAGTTTAGTGCTTTAGCCCACTACACCACTACGCCAGCACCACTCCTCTGATCAGATTCGCCAAGAATCTATATCAAAAGTTAGAGATCTCAATGTGAACTAAATTTCTCATCAAACTTTCCAAACTCTTTAAAATCGTGTTGTAACAATTGTTTCAATTTTATTCCTCCAATTTTTTTTTTTGAAGAATCATCTCAAAATGTATTCTTAAATTAACTATAACTAAAAACTTTAATATCTGAATGGTTTCTCCTAGACAGCAATGAGTCTGTCGATGAGCCTGTCCAGTCCCCAAGGCTGTTGACGAGCCAGTCCAGTTCCCTGAAATTCTGTCTTCTACGGCTCTACCCCTCAAGTCTTCCATGGCTCCCTAGTGTCTTGCTCGCTGTGTCCCCTAGTACTTTGCTTTCTGTGTCCCCAGCCACTCTGAACCCTGAATCCTTTGAGTCCCATGTTGACTTAAACTTTGAGCCCTTGCCTCCAGAAGCTCCATCTCCTGAGCCTCCTGGGGCTCCGCCTCCTGTGACTTATCCCCCTGAGTCTGGTCCATCCCCTGTGGCTCCACCTCCTGAGACTCCACCGGACTCTGCTCCCTTCCTGGAGCTGCCACCCAAACAGCCAGTTCCACTTCACTGGGCACTGGCCTCTGGGCCCTTCACCTGCTCTGCCGTGGCCTTCTGTATTTATGCCGTATTCTGTATTATGGTCTGCCATGGTTTACCGGCCATCTGACGGATCCCTTGTGGCCTGCAGTGCCACCTAGTTCCCCACTACCAGCTCCCTAATGAATTTAGTTTTTTTGTATTTTGGTGTCTGGATCCACTCATGGACGGGGTGGGGGGATATTTAACATATTTGTGTGTTCTTGTTTCATGTTTAGATTCATGTTCATGTTTTCAGGTCTTTTATTTTTAAATTAGTTAATTTCTAGGGATTAACTGCCAAATCTGCGGTGCCAATCAGTGTGATAAATAAAGTTGTGTGTATTTATGCGTGTTTCTCTCAGATACTTCAGCCCATGGAGATAAAGGTGAATAGACAAGTAAACTGTATGCTCAGAGATGATAACAAAAACAACAGACTGCGAGCAGACCAGGATCTACGGCACCTTCTCTGCACTGCAGTGCAGCTTGCACCTGGGTGCTTCGACAGTGCATTTAAAAGAGTTTATAAATCTCTAAAATAGTTATTTTCTCTAAAAGAGCAATACACAGCTGTCATTGAATGTCCTTTTCAGGACGTGTCTTTATAAAGATGCCCTTCCGCACATGTGTAGTTCCTGGATGCATTAGAGTGCTCTCTGCTTCTGACGGCCACAGGCGCTGTCTCGTGTGTCTGGGCTGCGATCACACCGAGGTGGCGTTTGTGGATGGCTCATGTTCTCATTGCGAGAACATGACCATGGCAGCGAATGCGGTCGTGGCTTTCCTTCAACAGAAGGAATGCCACTCCAGCCGCCCCCTGCATCGCTCCTTCTTCCCACGGGATTGAGGACGACACGGCTGGTGATGGAGGTGATCTGGGGATGGCAGCGGGCTTGGTTCCGCCGGGTACACACCTGCGAACCACCCGCCCCCCGGCACACATCCGGGCTCGAGGCAACAGCATCTCGCCTCACAGCCAGCCTGCCTATCCTCTTGAGCCCCCCGAGCTGGATGAGCTCGCCACTGCATCGGAGAACGGTCCGGTGTCTGAAGCGGATGACTCGACTGAGCTGCCGCCTTCGGGCCAGTCTGAGGCTGACACCCAGATGTCCGACATGCTTGCCCGGGCCACCGTCAGCATGGGGCTGGACTGGAACCCTCCGTGAGCCACGAAAGTCACAACGCAGTCACTCGGACAGGCGATGGCCACTCTCGTGGTTCAGGAACGACATATGTGGCTGAACCTGGTTGAGATGCACGAAGTGGACAAAACATGCTTCCTACTTCTCCCAGCAGTTCTTCGCAGTGAAAAAGCAGACGAAGGACATATCACACATCCTGCCTCGCCGCAAACCTGCCGCCACGGGCCACGCTCTGTCTGCTCGCCGAGGGCATCCTCCTGCGGCTAAGAAACATGAAACTCCACCTCAATCTGGGCCCAGCTCTCAGCCCCTGCGGAGAGTTTAGGCTTCACCCCCAGTCAGTCCATCTGATTTGGGAATGGTTCGGAAAGACTCAGTTAGACCTGTTCACCTCCCGGGAGACCTCCCACTACCCACTCTGGTACGCCCAAACGGAGGCTCCCCTTGAGCCAGATGCACTGGCACACAGCTGGCCCATGGGGCTGCACAAGTACGCGTTCCCCCCCATTCAGGGAGGACGAGGAACAAGTCACTCTAGTGGCCCCCTACTGGCCGACTCGGACTTGGTTCTCAGATCTCATACTCCTCGCGACAGCCCCTCCCTGGTGAATTCCCCTGAGGAAGGATCGTCTTTCTCAGGGATGGGGCACACTCTGGCATCTGCACCCAGACCTCTGGAACCTCCACGTCTGGCCCCTGGATGGGATGTGGAAGATCTAGCTGATCTACCACCTGCTGTCGTAGACATGATCAACCAAGCCAGAGCCCCTTCTACCAGGCAACTTTACGCCCTGAAGTGGTGCTTGTTCGCGAATTGGTGTTCTTCCTGGGCTGAAGACCCACAGAGGTTTGCAGTTAGGTCAGTGCTCTCATTCCTGCAGGAGAGGTTGGAGGGGAGGCTGTCCCCCTCCACCTTGAAGGTGCATGTAGCCGCTATCACGCCCCACCATGACTCAGTAGATGGCAAGTCTTTGGGTAAGCATGACTTAATTATCAGGTTCCTAAGAGGCACCCGGAGGTTAAATCCCTCCCGGCCAAGCCTGTTCCTCTCCTGGGATCTCTCAGTGGTCCTCTTGGACCTTCAGAGACCCCCTTTCAAGCCGCTAGAATCAGTCGGACTCAGGGCCCTCTCCCTGAAGATGGCCCTCCTGATCGCGCTCACCTCCATCAAGAGGGTCGGGGACCTGCAAGCTTTCTCTGTCAGCATCACTTGCCTGGAGTTTAGTCCGGCAGACAATCATGTGATTCTAAGACCACGACCGGGCTACGTGCCCAAGGTTCCTACCACCCCCTTCAGAGACCAGGTAGTGAACCTGCAAGCGCTGCCCCGGGAGGAGGCAGGCCCATCCCCTTTGTTGCTTTGTCCGGTACGTGCTTTGCGTATCTACTTGGACCGCACGCAGAGCTTTAGATGCTCTGAGCAGCTCTTTGTCAGCGGAAAGGGAACGCTGTCTCAAAACAGAGGCTTTCTCACTGGGTAGTGGACGCCATTACATTGACCTATCACACTCAGGCCATGCCAAACCCCCCCCCCCCCCCCCCCCCCCCCCCCCTTCGTGGGCACTGGCCAGGGATACCTCCCTAGCAGAGATATGCAGAGCAGCGGGTTGGGCAACACCCAATACCTTTGCGAGATTTTAAAATCTCAGGATTGAGTCGGTTTCATCCCGTGTTTTCTCAGGTCCGAGCCGGTAGAACTCGGTAACACGCAGACAAACTGACCGGGTGGATTGCTTGCACCTGTCGCCCTTTCCCTCCACTGAGGTAAATGTGCTCTTGTCCCAGGTGATCCCAATAACTCGGCTCCCTGGATGACTCCTCCCTAGCCCTCTGGGTCCGCGAATTCAGCGGTACTCAATCTACCGGCCACATTGCTGAACCGAGCCACTGTTGTGGCCGAACCATTATTGGCTCCTCAGAAAAATCCTGAATGAAACAGATGCATTTTCCTTTATACCCGTATGTCCGGGGGCGGGACATGCAAATTCTGACTGCCAATTTCTCATTGGCCTTTTCTCATAGATCAGAGATGAAAAAGGCACTCAAGAGAGACTCCTAGTGTCGCAACGTCTCGTTCTCTCCTTCAGGTAATGGAGGTTACATCCGTAACCTAGACATATTTCATACTATATCTCTAATGCAACAAACTGTAGTACATAAACAACCTAACATTTTATATTTGTGTCAAGTTTTTGTTTTACTCTTTAGGCAAACAGATGGACTTGACGTCCTTCACTTCACACTCAATGGACTAAAAAAGAGAGCCATTCATCAGAGATTCGGCTTTTTGATAGAGAGATACTGTGAACCAATCAATATATATCCCACCAAACTGAAGGTGTTTCTAGGGATTAACTGCCAAATCTGCGGTGCCTATCAGAGTGAGAAATAAAGTTTGTGTGTATGCGTGTGTTTGTGTGTGCCTGTGCATGTGTTTCTCTCAGATACTCCAGCCTTTGGAGATAAAGTTGAAAAGACAAGTAAACTGTGCGCTCAGAGATGACAAAGAAAACAACAGACTGTGAGCAGACCTCAGGTGAGAAGTGAACTGTTCAATAATACAGATATTGGTGTTGAAAGAAACCTTAGTACATATCTGCTCTATTGTCTAAAAAATTAGTCTGTGTTTTTCTGGTATTTTTACTTTGTATTTATTACTTGTTTCATTTTATACACAAATCCATGATCTTGTCAGATGTTTACTTGATTGTTTTGAATACCAATGTACTATCTTGACTGATGTTTATGTATTTGTGTGTACTGTCTCCTTCTAAAATTCAGTTTCCTTAAACTCAATCTCATGAAAACATGTCCAGGTGAAATTTCACCCTAAATAGTTTTTTTTAGGGAAATTCATTATTTATTTATTTTTATGTGATTGAGAGTGTGTGTGTGTGTGTATATATATATATATATATATATATATATATATATATACAGTAATAATCTAGAAAGAAAATAAAGCCTATTTTTAGGACCAATCCGTTTTTGGTGATTCTTACTGGATTGCCATTACGGTCATTTATTGATTTTCTATTTATATGAATTATATTTTATTTATTTGTTTTAATGCTTAACATCACAATGAAAAAAAAAAATAATAATTAAATGGGTCATGATCATGCCTTATTTTTATACTTTTTATATATTTTTAGCTATTCTTTTCTCAGAACTCTATTCCCAAAAGACAAAACGTAAGATATTTTGCATAAAAAAATTAAGCCTATTATTATACCCAATGAATTTTTGGTGATTCACTTTTATATTTTTATTATTATTTTATTATGATTACATATGTTATTTTGTTTATCAGTATAAATTAAAGACAGTACAAAATGTTAATAAAAAATATATATACCATAATAAACAAAAATCAGTCAATATTTAGTAATAATAAATGTATAAAGAAACTTTAAGACCCCCAAAATTGTTTTTGGGTCTTCAAAAATATAATGTAAACACACTGTTATAATTTTAGCCTTTCAGCAAACCCCAAAAAATTATTAATAAAAATAGCTTAATTTTATTTATGCAAAATCTTTTTTCTTCTTCTTTTTTTCTCCTTTTTGTGTAATGAAATGTGATTAAGAGACAAAAAAAAAAACAAAAAAAAAACATTTCTTTTTTTTCCTGAGATTCCTCTTCACACAGCACGGCACGTTTGGAACTTCAGAATTTGACCAAAGACTTTTTGATTCATTATAGCTAATAATGCTAATTCAGTCATCTTATAAAGTGTTTATGAGTGCAAACAAACCATACATCTCAAAGTAGGGAATAATTATTATGGGATTTGGAATATATTTAGATTTTGTTTGCAACTTTGCAAAACTTTTCAGGTTTAGCATGGGTGCCTGATAAAATATTCATACCCAAAAAGCTAACTCTGGTACATTTATCAAATGTACTATTGATTTTCCTTAAGTATTAATGGTCCTGTTCTCCATTAATGAAATTTCTTGCCTGTTTCCGTGGCCCAAAACAGTATCCATAATCACCAGCATGCTTACAATCAAGCAGCTCACTATGTTATTAAGAAACTGTCAGCATTATAGGCCAGCAATGTTATTCAAACCTGCTGCGTTGAGTTTTAAAAATTATTTTAGGTTGCTGGGCTACACTCACATCAAGCAAAAGAATTTTAATACAACACTTGCACACACCTTTAGCAATAGTTTTCAATTATTTTGAAGACAAGGACACCGAAATATGGCGATCTTCTTGCAAGGAACCCCTTACCAAATATAAAGGTGGCACTATATTTTCATGTATAAAACCCATTTATAGGCTACTGTGTGTGATAAATTGTTAGCATGACATTGTAAAGAAAAGATGCTTAGAAAAATGAACAAACTGTATTTTTTGCTATTGTACTAAAACAAATATTTTATTTAATTTACTCTACACAGTTTAAAAAAATCATGTAAAATTGTCTGGAAAAAATAATTATATATATATATATATATATATATATATATATATATATATATTCTTTGTATTCTCAGCAGATTCAGCGCTTGCTATATATATATACAAGATTCAAGTATATATACAAGATTCATAAAACAATCTGCGCTAAAATGTGCCACTAAAATCTGTAGCGTTCAGACTGAAATTATCTGGGATCTTGCTTGTAAAACCAGCAAAACAACTGGAACATTGGTCTACAAAACCAGAGCAAAGTAGAAACCAACTGTTGCTTCAACTTACCGTCAAACTTTTTATGTCTGGATGTAAATATTGTCCGTATGGTGCGGCTGCTCTCCTCCACTAATTTCTCAAAATCCATCTTACTTTGCTGGCTGAGTTTGTCCTCCATGTCTGAGATACAGCAGGTGTAGCCCTGGGAGCAAATCCGCAGATGTTCTCCTGCGAGGAAAGAGAAGGACATGTTTCACACGGGCCGCGCTGGGAGACGCAGAGCTCATCACAGCAAATCAAACACGCTTCATTAAGTCAAAGCTGCGATCTGTGATTTCCCAAACCACACTGAAGTTGTGAAGGTGCACCAACTGAAGGTGCACAACTGCTTGAAGTGGCATCTTTAATTATGTCAAATTGACAGATGGAGATCCATTCTCGAAATATCTTCATCAGGCATGTGTTTTTCACTCAGGTATGCGTTTTAATGAGTGCAAGAGCATCGGCATGAAAATGTTTTAAATATTTTTGAAACTTCATGCTTGATCGACTACATTACATTAGACTGTGTTCTCTTTTATGTTTTAAATCATTTCCTTGTTGAAAATAAATCAATAAATTGAATAGTATCTTAATTTAAGATAACTTTTTCTTGTCCTCCAAGATGATTTTTAAAGAAAAAGTGCTAGTTTAAATGATAGACTATAATAGCTTTAAACCTCATTAAAGGAACGTTCCGGATTCAATACAAATTAAGCTCAATTGACAACATTTGTGGCATAATGTTGATTACCACAAATATTTAAAAGTTGCAATTTTATAACTTTGGCTATAACTTTAGACAGAAAAGGTCAGTAAGTGATTTTATCATACTAAAATCATGTTAACACACCAGTGGCAATTCTCAGGTCCAGCAAAGCCTTCTCTGCTGGCCTAACATGTCTAATAAATAAGTATTTTTTCATCCTTTCATTCTCATTCACCTTTTTGCCTATTTATTTTTAATCACTTTCACTCCTGTAACACAGATCAAGGTCGCGGGCAAGGAAGAGGCGAGAAACCGGCTTGACATATAACTTAAAGTTTTAATGGAAAACTCAAAATACAAACACATAAGATAACGGACATGTCCGTGAACGATCTCTCTCTCCCTTGCATCGCCGTCCCCGAGTGGCCTTTATCCCTTTTGACGGCTTAATTAGCCTAATACGGGACCGGGCGTACGTAAACACGCCCCGGTCCTGCCCTCCACCGTGCCACATTCCTCCCCCGTTCTTTCAGGCTGGGGACCCCCGGCCTGACGTACATCCCCTGGGGGGGGCGCCTCCCACGCAGTCTGCTGGCGGGTCATCCCCATCAACCTGGACGAGGGAGGGGGCAAGGGGAGCGAAACAACAACAATTAAAAATGGGGGGGGGGGGGGGGGGGGGGGTCCTTCCTGCACTGAGCAGTACCTCCCCTCCCACAAACACCATAATTTAAAAAAGAGGGAAAAGGCCAATGCAGAGCGGCAGCAAGAGAGAGAGGAGAGAGAGATTTAAAAAAAAAAAAAAAAAAACGTACTCGCCGGTTCTCTGATACGCCGTAGCTCGTTCCTCAGCCACTCCTCCACCCTCTACCGAACGGCAGCCGCGCCTCTCCAGGCGGATCCGAGGCAGTCCTCAGCCCCCGGCAGACAGAACGCCCCTCCGCGTTCTTGGAGAGCCGAAGGGGACTCCCCCGCCCCTGGCAGCGGTTCCCCCGCTCGCGGACAGCGGTCTTCCCTCGACCCCTCCGTGTTTCAGCGGCTGGTAGGGGCATCCTCCGCCCCTGGCAGCGGCCTTGACCGCTCCAGGCGGTCGGCTATAGGAGCCCCTTCTCCCCTCGCGGTCGGCGCCATTCCTCCGCGTCCAGGCGGCTGGGCTCCTCGTCCCCCGGCAGATGGCCGCGGCTGCTTCTTTGGGGTAGTGGCGAGAACTCCGCTACGGCGTATCCCTCTTCCTTCCCGGGTTTTGGCACCAATGTTACACAGATCAAGGTCACGGGCAAGGAAGAGGCGAGAAACCGGCTTGACATATAACTTAAAGGTTTAATGGAAAACTCAAAATACAAACACATAAGATAACGGACATGTCCGTGAACGATCTCTCTCTCCCTTGCATCGCCGTCCGCGAGTGGCCTTTATCCCTCTTGACGGCTTAATTAGCCTAATACGGGACCGGGCGTGCGTAAACACGCCCCGGTCCCGCCCTCCACCGTGCCACAACTCCTAATTTATCTAAAAATTAATAGCAAACAACAAATAGTTTATCTATTTGTATCTATATTTAGATAAAAAGGACTCATACGTTCGAATTCTGTTTATAGACTTCAGCTCAGCATTCAATCACACAATCATTCCCCAGCACCTGATTGGAAAGCTGAGCCTGCTGGGCCTGGACACCTCCCTCTGCAACTGTATCCTGGACTTCCTGACTGGGAGACTTCAGTCAGTCTGGATCGGGAACAGCATCTCCACCACTACACTGAGCACTGGGGTCCCCCAGGGCTGTGTGCTTAGTCCACTGCTGTTCACTCTGCTGACTCACCACTGTGCAGCAATGCACAGCTCGAATCATATCATCAAGTTCGCCAATGACACGACCGTGGTGGGTCTCATCAGCAAGAATGAGTCAGCATACAGAGAGGAGGTGCAGTGGTTAATGGACTGGTGTAGTTCCAACAACCTGTCTCTGAATGTTGACAAAACAAAAGAGATGGTTGTTGACTTTAGGAGAGCACAGAGTGACCACTCTCCACTGAACATCGACGGCTCTTCTGTGGAGATCGTCAAGAGCACAAAATTCCTTGGTGTTCACCTGGTGGAAAACCTCACCTGGTCCCTCAACACCAGCTCTATTACCAAGAAAGCCCAGCAGCGTCTCTTCTTTCTTCCAAGGCTGAGGAAAGCTCATCTCTCACCCCCCATCCTCACTACATTCTATAGAGGGACTATTGAGAGCATCCTGAGCAGCTGCATCACAGCCTGGTTTGGGACTTGCACCGTTTTGGACCACAAAGCCCTGCAAAGGATAGTGAGGACAGCTAGGAAGAACATCGGGGTCTCTCTTCCCTCCATCAAAGACATTTACAAAAAACACTGCATCCGCAAAGCCACCAGCATTGTGGACAACCCCCCACACACCCCTCACACAAACTCTTCACCCTCCTGCCATCTGGCAAGAGGTACCGAAGCATTTGGGCCCTCACGGCCAGACTGTGTAACAGCTTCTTCCCGCAAGCCATCAGACTCCTCAATACTCAGAGACTGGTTTGACATACACACACGTGTCCTGAGTTGCACTTTAATTATTGTCACTTTATAACTGGCTGCTACCTCAATAACTACTATGTCCATAGAACACTATCTCTTAGTATTTTATGTTTACATTTGGCATTTTTAGAAACTTTCATCTTTTGAACTAATGTGTACTGGTCGGCACTGCACTGTCTCTTACTGTGTCTATTGTCCTGTTCATTGTTAGTAATTTATTGTACTGTCCCGTACTTTTTGCACACGTTTGCACGTGCACTTTATATAGGTATTTTATTTAGTCTATGTAGCCTCATGTGGTTCTGGGTTTGTCCTATGTTGTTTTATGTAGCACTATGTTCCTGGAGGAATGTGGTCTCGTTTCGCTGTGTACTGTACTATCTGTGTATGGCTGAATCGACAGTAAAAACCACTTGACCTGACCTGACTTGACTTGACTTGAGCTAAAGTCAGATTGTCAGATTCATCAGCCAATCAGATTGATTTATTTGTTCTTGGTGGGTGCAGTCGAAGCCTTCTAGCTGGCCTTGAGTGCTGCAATCATGCTTTAATGATATACGTAATTTGAAAGCAAAGAGCACAAGATCTAGCTAACGAGTTGGCTGTCATCACTGCCACTATCTATATTGAGAAAGAGATCCTTATATATTTAAAATCCTAAGATGTAAACAGGAAAGGAGGGTTTTCTAGGTGTAAATTAGGCTGCTTGAGCATTCAGTGTCAGTTTAAGTTTTGAAAAGTAATCATGTACCCTGACTAAACAAAAATGATTGCAAGCAACATTTAAATCACAAATATTATTAGATAACTTTTTCCTGGTATTAGACCTTCTTGGTTTGGCTTTCGTGCATGGACGTGTGTAAAGGGAGGACATGGGAACCAGGTTTCTTCAACTCAGGTAAGTTTTAATGGAATATCTTGTGTTTTTATAGCACGTCAACTTTCACACTTTCACAATAGCTTCACAATACTTTTTAGCTTCACAATGCTTTTTTCAGTTTCACAATGCTCTTTCAGCATTAAGACCCAGGCTCTCTCTCTCTTGGTCTGCTGTTGATGTGGCTCTTTTTATTCACTCTCCCCGTGCTCACTATAATTAGAGACAGGTGTTAGACATATTTTAGCTCAGATGGCAGTGCCCTTACCACGTTCTCTCTCTTTGAACGGACACTTGACCACACTCCCACTGCCACAACGTGTTTTAAAAATATTAATTGGGATTATTATTTGACTGTGGTGTAATGTATGATGTCTATTAGGCATAGGATGTCTTATTCATTGTGAAACAGTGTTTTCTTAATGGCATGAATCACACTGAAGGCCAAACCTTAAAATGCACGGGCCGCCACTGTAACATACACATTGATATGTCTTGTGGCTAAACTTTTGAAAAAGTAAGAATTTTACCATTCAAAAATTGGCCACTATTCAATTCCATTGTATGTACCTCACTTTGACATTGAGTTTTGCTCTATTTTTCTATAAAACGAGGAGCATGTCAAAATTATGTTTTGTGGTAATTAGTATTGTCCCACAAAAGCTTTCGATTGCACTTATCTTGTATTGAGACCGGAATATTCCTTTAATCAATGCATTAAGTATCATGAACTAACAACCAACAGTAATTATTTACACCATTCATTAATCTTGGTTTGTTAATTAATAAAAAATACTATTGTTCATTGTTTGTTTCTGTTAGTTTGTAAAGCATTAACTAATGTTAATATATACACATTCAAATAAAATAAAATATTAGTCTATATTAAAATTAGCATTAACCAAGTTTAATACATGCTGTAAAAGCATTGTTTATTGTTAGTTCATGTTAACTAATGCAATTAAATGGGTTACACATGGGTTATTCAATGTGAAAACAACCACATTTTAGAAACTTTTTCAGCTGAAATTTAGTATTTTGTTAATAATTTTTCTAAAGAAAGGTAAACATGAATGATGAAAAAAGCCAGAATATTAAATGCCATGAATCATAATTATCAGAGTAAATTTGTAGTTGACTGATAATTTTGCAGTGGTCTCTTAATTTCTACCAGCGCAGTATATGTGTGTGTGTGTGTGTATACAGTATATATACACAAATATTAAATTACATGGATCAATATTTTCTAAGTAATCCATCACTTTGTAGTGGGGGGTCAAAATGGGCATTTTTTCCTATGATTTTGGAGCAAAACTACAGGTCAATAAATAACCTTAGAAAGGTGGCATCATCATTCTTTTATTTATTACACAGAAATAGGTAGGTCTATTACCAAAATCAATTGACTTCAGCACCCCGCTTTGCATTATTTGCCAATGGTTTAAGTCGAAAATTGGAAAAATTTAATCTTTTGTGTTGTTTTTCCAAAGTTTCAGTTCCTATGACTCTAGAAGTATTAAACATATATAAATATTGTTTTAGATTCTGGTGCTGTACAAAATTTCCTTTTTGTATTTGCATTATGGTTAAATTCCAGAATATTGAACCTCTTCTACAAATTCTGGATCTTGCATGCAAATGTTATTTTAATGTTCTGTTATAAAGAAAAGAATGTGCAATTTAGGTGCTTCTTTGACATGAATCCATCCATATCTCAATTATTACTCCTAGACAGCAACAAGGATAAATGGAGTGGAAATTTTAAAGCTTTATACTGTATGTCAGTAATTGGGTCATTCTCTATCAGATGTCCCCCTGCTCCAATTTTTGGTATTATTTTTAAATAAATTTTACAGGTGAAAGATAAACATAAAGGATGATGAAAGCCTGAGTAATGCATCATTTGGTAGGCGGGTTTTTTTTTTTTTTAATTTCTTTAGAAAAAATACAGGTTAAAAAAAAACTTTGAAAGGTGCCAGCATCATTATTTTATTTTAACACAGAGATAGATCAGATTATTGCTAAAATCAGTTGATTTTAGCACACTTTGTTGCATTATATGCCAGTGTTGTGAGTCCAAGCTAATTATGTATAGTCCTAACTATGTATAGTCCATTATAGGCACTCCTATTCGAGTGCTTATAACTCCAGAGGTTCTTCAAAATATCTTATTACTCTTTAAAATTCTGTTTAGAACAAACCTTCATTTTTGTATGTAAAGTTTTAAGGGCCCATATGGTTAAATTCCAGAGAAATGGACCTCTCAATGTGGCTCCATGTGTAAATTGTTAAATTTTAATGATTTAAATCCAAGTGTGGGTCACACCTCCAAGAGCTAAATAATGAAGAAGCAGGTTGTGTAAATGAACACAAACTCTGGAAACAGCATTTAGAAGTGCAGTCAGACACACTTTTATGAGGTCTACATGGATCGATTAGTCAGGTGAACTACTGAGATTATATTTTTTTAGCACTAGTATTTTAATAAAAGAGATGATTTTAGAGATGCAACGGCTCTGAGAGTGTTTTTAACATTATGACAGCATGTCAGTGATTATAGAGAAGTTGTCTCTAAAGTCATCTTTTTTAAACACCACAACTACAGCCATCAAAGCAGTACCTTTTGTAAAAATAAATTTCAAGGCCGTTACTGTTGAATGCAAAAAATGGTTTAGTTGTCCATCTACGTACACCTGCATACATGTACACACAGATGTGTTTAGCCATACACATTTTTAAAAAGCATCTTGAAACCCATGCAGTCTGTTCAATTCTGTTGTGCTCTATCCAGTTGATTTTGAATGCAAGAACACTCCTGTGTGAATGGCCCTTATGAAACACCTTTGATCCATTTTGGGTGAACAATTCATTCAGGGCCTATTACCCAACTAGTCATTCAGACACCCCAAGACTAGTTAATTTTGTTGGCTTGAAAAAAAAACTAACAAACAATCTTATTGTGAAGTTTCCTACCCCTAACCCGAACTAACCATAAAGTCTAACCCATTAACCAAAACCTAAACATTATTTTAATAGGGGAAGCATATTACAGGATATTGACATACATCAGTCATTTGTATTGCATTTATAAATCTGGTATGAGTAACCAAACGTAAAATTCTTACAAATAAAGTTGTTGTGTGCTTGTACTGTATCGATTTTATATTCTTTAATTCCAAGGCATTATTAATTTATTACATTTATTAATTTGCGGTCTTTTCCCTTGTTCCCCCTTGATCTCGGTACAGATGTGGCGGATCGTTATGGATCATTATCTCTGGAACCCCAAGCACAGAGCGTGATTGAAGCACAGTATTGTAATTAGCAGAAACTGCTGACTATGAGAAGACCAAGGAAACTGGTGATGTTATTGAAATGCCAACGAATGATGGCAAGAAAAATCCCTTTACCACAGCCAGATATCTGTCATACATCAAGACCACTTCTTTCAAGAGAGTTCACAAAGTCATTCTCTACAATACAAAAGACTGTCAACAAGAGAGGTAGATTCAATGAGAAAGGTTATTAGGGTGACAGGGGAAAATTGTCAAAGGGTTTATATCTCAGTATGTATAAGTTTTTGAGTCAAAAGTCTATGCAAATATGTGTTTTATCAAGCAGTAGTTTTCTACATTGAATTCAAACACCTAGTTCAAAAACACTTTATGTAACAATAAACTTTGTTAATTATATCCTCCTAAAGCCCAAAATCATCATATTTTTGTAAAAGCTGCTGGGAAAACCAGTGAACACAATAAAACCACACTGGGATACATTAAGGCAAGAGTCATCTATGTAATAAAAGCTGATTTTGACTGAAAGGTTGAACTGTGTTACATTTGATGTAACTTTATACAATTTAATAATACAATTCCTATTTATGTTGGTTTTATATTTTGTATGTTATCTTTGCTATTTTCGACATTTTCAGAATTGTTTTGTGCATCACATTTGTTTTACTGTTTAAATTTTATTTTGAGTACAGATATGTTGCAGATGAGTTCCACGGTAACAACTTACCCCATATAGTGTGACATTAGCCCCATTAAAAGGTAACTTCTGTTGAGGTCAATAATGCACTGTAAAAAAAAATGTACCTGGTTACCTTGCCATGTACAGTGAAAAAAATATTTTATTTAAGACAAAACGTAAAAAATGGGAATTGTTTTTTTTTTTTTTATTACGATTTACCTTATAGTTACAGTAAAAATGTATATTATTTTAAACAAAACAATGTATGTACTTTTTATGGTAACCTACTGTTAAAATAACAGTGAAAAATTATAAATGGGTTTTCCCAGAAGTTCCTGTGTGAACTTTTTTTTTTTTTTTTTTTTTTTTGTAATCAAGACTTAAATATATGTGTCTATACAGAAATTGAAAAAGAGAAAAAGAAAAATTACTAGAGTGTGACAACTTGCCACAATCTGCCCTGCTTTATTATAGCATTTGTTTGAAGGCTGGAAATCACAAGGCTGTAATCTGCCTTTAAGCTTGTACTATCATTCATCTCAAAATAACACAATTTAACATCTAGCTGTACACTCAATCCAAATTTAGTTTTTATAGAATGAGACCATAATTTTCAATAAAAAAAAAAACATACATTATATATTATACAAATTTGCCACAGCCTCATGATTTTTATCACTCTTTCTCAATTTGTGCAAAGCATCATCATGGCAGTGCAGTAATGGTGTATATTTACAGATAAAAATGACAGCAACCAGATCACGGATGCATTTAAAAATATGGTGATTGCAAGCAGGATTACAAAAAAAAAATACAAATCATAATTGTCTGAAAAGACTTCTGCACACACATACACAACCTCATCTCTCCTGTCAACAAAAAACCCATACAAGCACGCTATATAGTGGATCAAACAGTCTACTGTGCATGCAGAGAAAAAATACACTTTGCATTCAGTGACTGCACATTTAGAAATTATTTGATCTTCAATATGGAAGGCAAAGAACATCAATTTATCTAGTACAAATTATGCTGTTTTTTGCTTCAAAGTATTCGACATACAACTTGTAGAAGGGTTTGATGGTAAGATTAACTGCCTGTGTAACCGTCCTGGCATGTTAGCTAATGAAGAGTATCAGATTGGCCTCTCGCATGTTTTCATTCTTTCTCAACTGAACTAAACAGCAAACTAACTGCTAAGCATTCCATAAAGAAATGTGATGCATTAAAATACATGCACAACATATATTTTCATGAATGGTTTTCACCAATATTATAAACATCCATAATTTATTTCACAATACTACAAAAATGGCATTTTCATTTATGTAAAATATATTTTCCACTTCCTTCAAGAAAATATAGGATTCTGTAATTCAAAACACAATCTTTACTCAGCTATGATATTTTCCTTGCTGTAAACAATGGCTTTTTGTTTGATGTTTATATATATATATATATATATATATATATATATATATATATATATATATATATATATATATATATATATATATATATGTAGTATTCTTACACTTTGCTAAGAACCAATCACATGCCATATACATTGTATCCTGTGTTCTGATTGGCTATAGCACTTGTCAGTATATTTATGTAAAGGAGTTCTGGAAGGTGATGTTGGATATGTGCTGAAGAAGACAGTCAGTACTACATTTTGTATGCTGGATGATGGTTAATAAAAATCTGCATGGTTAAAAGAATACCACGTGCAATTTCGAGCTTTATTGAATACCAAAGGGTAACAACAAAAAGTATAACAATATATATATATAAAAGAGAGAGAGAGAGAGAGAGAGAGAGAGAGAGAGAGAGAGAGAGAGAGAGAGAGAGAATACCTTTCCAAAGCTCAAAGTTGCTCTATAAGAGAATTCACCTAAAACAAAGCCTTTAAGACCCAGCAGAAGCCTCTTCCAGCTGGTTGCTTTGGCAGTAGGGCTGCAACTAACAATTATTTCGATAAATGATTAATCTAGCGATTATTATAACTATCATTAGACTATTCAGCGATTATTGCATCGATTAATCATTTGCTCTTTACCAATTATTCTGCTTGTGACCTGACTTAAAATGTTGTATTAAACGTGCTTACTAACAATAAAGAGGAACAAATAATCTTTTAAAAATACCTCTAAATGACATTAACTGAATTAAAGTTTAATTCAGTAAATAAATTCACTGCAAAAGAAATCCTATTGCTATCAAGTGTTTTTGTCTTGTTTTTCATTTAAATATTTCTAAAAATCCTGAAAACAAGATCCATTTAATTGAGAAGCAACATATAAGTTATTTATACTTGTTTAAGATAATATAGCTTAAATACAAGTGTATTATTTACTTAGTTATAATTCTGAAAGTGCAGTAAAGACAAAATATACTTATATTCAAGATCTATTCTCTAAAAGAAAAGCAAGTATAAATATCTTATATGCTGTTTCTCAGGTGAATGCATATTTTTTTAAAGGATTTTTAGATATTTAGAAATATTTGTATTTTTAATATTATATTCAACATTCTCAGATAACAATTTTTTATTCTGCAGTATAGATGCTAAACAAATTTACATTGTTTTAAAAGAGTTTTACATATTTATGTCGGAAAACAAGCCAAAACTAATACAAATCAAAAACATATTTTGTTGCAGTGTATAATGGGGCGAAGTTTCAGAATAGATGCAGTTTCAGTCTCTCCCCCTCAGATTGGGACATTCGCGCATCTCACAAAAGAGGCACTGACCGCACGTGGAGCGTGAAGCGGAGCAGCAGCTCCAGCTCCACTTATTCCACAACGAGAGTGCTTCTGTGTTTACTTACTTTGTATTTTTGCATTATAATTCCCTCATAATTTGCGATCAACATAACCTGAATCTGTTTGTTAAATTTAGAGTGCATCTGGACTGTGATCTGTGTAATTCTTCATCTCCTCAGTCAGGTGCAAGCTGCAGTGCTGCTCTCATCATTAGAGTTTAAAGTGATCTCATGTTACATTAAATTAGATCAAATGACTATTTGACAATGAAAATTTTTGTAGACAATTTTGTATTGTTGAAGTTGTCGATAATGTAGACTAATCGTTTCAGCCCTATTTGGCAGTGGGCGTAACTAACTCAAAAGCGGCAATCCCATTGGCTAGCGCTCATATGTCACAGTCCCCGTTTTGAATCAGCAAATCAGTTCGGGTGAACACAGACAACGTGAATAATATTAATGAGCCCAACAGCCTTAAAGGCATTAGCGTGACAGAAACTGAGCTGTTGACAATATGCAATCTACCTGAGAGAAGACGTGAGCAAAAACAGTCATCTTTGACTATTGTAAGTTAATGTTGTAAAACAGATGAAAACATTTTAATGACATTAAG
The DNA here is from genome assembly GCA_032164185.1 of Moxostoma hubbsi. Lineage (NCBI taxonomy): Eukaryota > Metazoa > Chordata > Actinopteri > Cypriniformes > Catostomidae > Moxostoma > Moxostoma hubbsi. Next base: position 28,766,646 of record JAVLUX010000012.1, read on the forward strand.
TGAAACTTAAAACTGTCGTATTGTGAAAAGAGACTGACGAGAGAGATTTACTTAGTAATTGTGAAAATCTGTCAAGCTTCAAAAAGGTGAAAACATCACCATAAATGTTGACTCAATGTTCCCATCGCAGTGATTCGTCAGTTAACAGCTCACTTGAAGGGAAGATTATCAGTGAATAATGACTTAAATTTTGGTCTGTTCCTCACACAAAGTTATGGAATGACTTTAGACGAGTTGTTGACACTGTCGGTGCAAGGTATTCTGGGCCCCCTGACTCTATATTACTATGGACCGAAAAGTTGTATTGTTTAATTGGAAAGGCCAATTAAACAATACTGTTTAGAATTTACCATTACCACCTTTTACGCCAATAGCTATGGCCCTGGTTGTTAAGCTACTTATATGCTGCTTTTTTGTTCTTTTTAGAGCTTAACAGATGTGGTCACTTTGAGCTGTATTATTAAAACTTTATTGTGTGTTATGTAAAACATTATTCAAAATGTCTCCTTTCGTGTTCCACAGACAGCATACCAATTTAAAATGACATGAGGTTGAGTAAATTTTGCAGCAATTTCATTTTTGGGTAATCTGTTTCTTTAAATAAGTGGCACATTTGAATACAAGGCCAAACAAAGAGATTTTGCAGGGAAATAAAAGAGCCTATTGTTTTCTTTCGGAAGAAAAAGGAAAAAAAACATCTGTAGTCGGTTACATTACAATTTCATCTTGACTCAAGCTGGCAGTAAATACATTGCACATAATGAGTGTTTGATTATGCTGTGAGACAAATTAGCTTTAAAAGTGAGTAAATGGAAGTAATTGATGGGGGGATTATATTGCTAAACACAAGACAAACCGTTGGTGCTTTCCGACCTCTCAATGGAAACAAATAGAGTTAAGTGTATTTTGGGGGGAAATACTCTGTATTGCATTATTTTTTTTTTTGTATAATGCATGGCCTTTAAAAAATATTCATCACTAATTCTTACCAGAGTGTGCAGAACTGTAAGAAGCTAAAATATAAGATACTACTGTTTTGATTTGTTTAACATTTTTGCTCACTATTTAATTCCCATTCTTCCATTTGTGTTATTTCATAGTTTGATTACTTTAAACGTGTAAGATTTATTTTTTTTTTATTTTTTTTTTTGTAAAATAGTAAAAATAATGAATGAGGAGGTTTGTCCAAACTTTTGACAGTTAGTGATGGTGTAAGAAATGAGATTCTATGCTGCTGCAAAACCAGCAAACAAAGTCATGTAAAAAAAAAACTTGGAGCAAAGTCTCTGTGGTATTCATTAGGGTACCTGGCAACAGGGTCTCCTGCATATGGACACTGCCATATGGTGGGTCCCGCAGGATGTTTGTGTGGAAGTTCTGAAAGGCAATGATTTCACTACCAGCACTACGGTGACAAACAGCACTAACCTAATTCACAGCAACACATCCCATGGATAAGGTACACTTTGGTGCCATTACTTTTTAAAAAAGCATTAAAAGGCAAAAAATCTCTGTTTTTTAGGGGATTAGAAACTATTAGATAAACTATTATCTAACATAAAATTCAAACAAAAGTAAGCAAGTAAACAACATAATCTGTTGAATTTATATTCAATTAATTGTATTAATTATTATTATTTTTTTAATTATTAACCAATATTAATAAAGCACCACATTTCACATTGATACAATTAAAGTGTATACAAACTTCATGTTTGTTTGTTTTGGATGTTTATTTAATGTTTATTAACCTACTAGAAAATCACTAAATCACACTATTTTTTTCATTAATATTCAGTTCAATGTAATGTTTTTTTTAATTAACTTGTAGTTTTTACTGCATTCATCAAGCTTGTCCATTCAAACCTGTTACATCATTATAGTAAAAACATTTTGCTTTACAATAATAAAAATACATTTACAAAATCATACATTTAAAGATTTAAATTGCACTATTACACATTTCAGTTTCATAACAAAATTCCATCAAATACAGTTTTTTTTTTTTTATTTAATAAAAAATTATAATATTTTAAGTTAAAATTACTTAATTAAATGTAATGGAATTGTTTTTATGAAATTAAAATGTGTAAGTCTTAATTTAATGTAAATTAATTTAATAAAAAATAACTGTTCAATAAATAATTAATTGTAATAAAAATAATTTATTGACTAAATTATTAACTGATTATTAACATTCATCAAACTCCATTCAACTGATATAGCAATTATTGGAAAATACTTTTAAAGAATACTGTACGTACATAAGAATAATATTAGTTTAGTATCAACAGAAAAAAAAAATCAACAGAATATAAAAACTGATGATACTTAGTTTGACCTCCTGAATTTGCTGATAAATGTTTTAGAAATGACCATGTATGATTTGTAGAATTAAAAAATGACTTCAATTTCTTAGAGTTTTGGACCTTATTTTGTACTCTATTGGTAGAAAGTGCCAGCCAACTAGAAATGATGTGCCCTGTCTTTGATAGCCGCTCCAAGCACCTAAAGCAAGCTGCAACAAACCACACGTCATTTTGGTTCATTTTGTTTCGTGACAAGGAGTGCAGAAAAATCAATAGCCATTGTTGTTTATTGCCAGCCTGGTGTGTGGAGACTTTTGTCAATGCCCACCCTACAAGTAATTTATCATTGCTGTGCAACCCCACTGTGAGAACGAGAGACTCATTTAGGAAACAAAGAGATTTTTTTTTTGTGTCCGTCATGACCAGGAACCAGGAAACGTCTCGGTTACGTATGTAACCTCCGTTCCCTGATGGAGGGAACGAGACGTCGTGTCGAAGAAGCGACACTAGGGGTCTCTCTTGAGCACCGAATATGCCTCTGATCTATGAAAAAAGGCCAATGAGAGTTGGCGAACAGTATTTGCATACCCCGCCCCCAGATACAGATATAAAGGCGAGGGAAATATGCTCGTTCATTCAGGATTTTTCTGAGGAGCCGGAAGTGTTCCGGGCACCTCAGAGGCTCGGCTCAGCGACGTGGGCGGGAAGACACGAAGAAGCGACACTAGGGGTCCACTTCAAATCACGCCATGCGCTGAGCTGTGTACGTGTGCTGCTGACACAGAAGCGGGCAGGTATTTCATGTGCACAAGCGACCAACTGTGTTCAGGCTGCATGTACTCTTCCCCAATGCCCCGAAAAAGTCGTCGGGATACTTTTGGTTACCCTAGAGGGGAACAAGGCGACGCTTCCAAATAGGGAACAGGCAAAGCCTGGCCCGGCCTCTTTTCTCTCTATGTTTTCTCAGCATAGAGCAAGAGCAGCTGGGGCCCTTACTGCATCGTGGGAAGGGGGTCTTACCCAAATTCCTATTCTTTCAGGGGGAAAAGACCCTGCGGAGGCCACACCCACCCGAAAGGGGAGGTAGAGGTTGCAAAATACATCACATGGCCTCTTCGGTCGCATGTGGGAAGAATGGCACGGTGGTAGATCCAGCCTCGAGGAGGGGGGAGTAGCTACAACACGTCGACCGGAGGGCAGCGAAGAACTGCCTAAGGGAGACGTGGGTCAGCTCGTGAGGTGACCGTACCGCGGAAGTACATACAGGAGGACTCCGCGTAGGAGGCCTGATCTGTGGAGCACCTATTCCAGTAGGGGTAGCCTGGGGTACCCGTAGTGGACTGGGTTGACAAGTTCCTCCGCTGAACTGCGGACCCAAGAGGGCAAGGGAGGAATCGGCCAGGAACCTAAAAGGGGTCTCCTGGGAAGAAGGCGCACTGTTTTACCTTGAGAGAGGTAAAGGGCACTGGACGCAAGCGAATCACCCGGTCAGACCGTTGACGTGTACCGAGTTCTACGGGGTCGGACCTGAGAAAACATGGGACGAGACTGACTCAACCCTAAGATTGTAAAATCTCGCAAAGTTGTTAGGTGTTGCCCAGCCCGCAGCTCTGCAAATGCCTGCTAGTGAGGTGCCCCTAGCCAGTGCCCATGAGGATGCCACACTCCTGGTGGAGTGAGCTCGGACCCGTGGGGTGGGGGGGGCACAGCCTGGGTGTGATAGGCCAACTTAATGGCATCCATGACCCAGTGGGACAGCCTCTGTTTGGAGACAGCGTTCCCTTGCTGCTGTCCGCCAAAGCAGACAAAGAGCTGCTCAGAGCGTCTGAAGCTCTGGGTGCATTCCAGGTAGGCACGCAAAGCACATATCGGACACAGCAGTGAGGGGGCTGGGTCTGCCTCCTCTCGGGGCAGCGCTTGCAGGTTCACTACCTGATCTCTGAAGGGCATGGTAGGAACCTTGGGCACATAGCCTGATCGAGGTCTTAGGATCACATATGTGTCTGCCGGACCGAACTCCAGGCAAGTGTCGTTAGTAGAGAACGCTTGCAGGTCCCCGACCCTCTTGATGGAGACAAGCGCGATCAGCAGGGCCGTCTTTAGGTAGAGGGCCCTGAGTCCAGCTGATTCTAGCGGCTCAAAAGGGGATCTCTGAAGACCAGCGAGGACCACCGAGAGATCCGGGAGAGGAACAGGTTCGGCCGGGAGGGATTTAGCCTCCGGGCACCTCTTAGGAACCTGACGATTAAGTCGTGCTTACCCAGGGACTTGCGTCTACTGGGTCGTGGTGAGCTGCGATAGCAACAATGTACATTTTCAAGGTGGAAGGGGACAGCCTCCCCTCCAACCTCTCCTATAGGAACAGGAGCACTGACCTAACTGCGCACCTCTGTGGGTCTTCTGCCCGGGAAGAACACCAATTCACGATCAGACGCCATTTCAGGGTGTAGAGTTGCCTGGTAGAAGGGGCTCTGGCTTGGTTGATCGTGGCTACGACCGTGGGTGGTAGACCAGCTAGATCTTCCACGTCCCGTCCAGGGACCAGATGTGGAGGTTCCAAAGGTCTGGATGCAGATGCCAGAGTGTGCCCCGTCCCTGAGAAAGAAGGTCCTTCCTCAGGGGAATTCGCCAGGGAGGGGCTGTCGCAAGAAGTACAAGGTCTGAGAACCAGGCCCGGGTGGGCCAGTAAGGAGCCACAAAAGTGACTTGTTCCTCGTCCTCCCTGACCTTGCACAGCACCTGTGAAAGAAGGCTCACTGGGGAGAATGCGTACTTGTGTGCCAGCTGTGTGCCAGTGTATCTGCCCCGAGGGGAGCCTCTGAGCGGGCGTACCAGAGCGGGCAGTGGGAGGTGTCTTGAGAGGCAAACAGGTCTACCTGGGCCTTGCCGAACCGTTCCCAGATCAGCTGAACCGAGTGGGGGTGAAGCCTCCACTCTCTGCCAGGCAAGCGTTGTCGTGACAGCACGTCTGCTATCACATTGAGGTTGCCGGGGATGTGAGTGGCGCGCAGGAGCCAAAGGAGGAGACGACGGGCGAGTTGAGACATGTGGCGGGAGCGTACGCCGCCTTGGCGATTTATGTATGCCACCTCAGTGGTGCTCTCCGACCTGACCAGGATATGTTTGTCTCGAATTAACGGGAGAAAATTCCGCAGGGCCAAAAGGACGGTCAACAACTCGAGGCAGTTGATGTGCCAACACAGCTGGGCCCCTTTCCGATGGCCCGCTGCTGCGTGCCCGTTGCAAACGGCGCCCCAACCCGATCTGGAGGTGTCGGTCATGACCAGGACGCGTCGGAACACCTGCTGTAAGGGTACTCCTGCCCGTAAGAAACAGAGGCCTGTCCAGGGTTGGAATGTTTAGCAGCAGGCGGGCGTGATTGTCACACGGTGCGTGCCGCGGCGCCATGCTCGTCTCGGGACTCGGGTCTGAAGCCAGTGTTGAAGCGGTCTCATATGCTTCAACCCCAGCGGCGCGACCGCCGCGGAGGACGCCATATGCCCCAGGAGCCTCTGGAAAAGTTTTAAAGGGACCGTGATGCCTGGCCTGAAGGCGGCGAGGCACCTCAACACTGACTGGGCACGCTCGTTGGTGAGATGTCCTGACATTGAGACCGAGTCTAACTCCATACCGAGAAAAGAGATGCTCTGGACTGGAGTAAGCTTGCTCTTTGACCTTCGTGGCTCTGAGGGCGAGGTCGGTCGCTGAGCGCAGTTCCTGCAGCACATCGGGGTCAGGGCTACCCTCGTGCAGATCCCTGAGCGCCTTGGCCTGGTGGACTTGCAGGATGGCCATGGCGTGCAAGGTGGAAGCGGCCTGTCCCGCGGCGCTGTAGGCTTTTCTGTTCAACGAGGATGTCGTCCTACAGGCCTTGGAAGGGAGTATAGGGGATCCGCGCCAGATGGTAGGGTTACTGGGACAAAGATGGAGCGTAACGGCCCTATCCACCTAGGGAATCGCCGTATACCCGTGGGCCATTCCGCCGTCGAGGGTAGCGAGAGCGGACGAGCAGGGCTTTTGACGAATGTAGAGCGGGGCTCTCCATGAAGACGTCAGCTCGTCATGCACTTCCGGGAAAAACGGGAGCAGCGTCCAGACCCCAGGAACCAGTCATCCAACCGTGACGGGTGTGGGGAGGATGGAGGGTTCCAATCCAACATCTGCACGTCCGCCTCAGCCTGGGCATGCTGGCCCGAAGGCGGCAGCCCAGGGGAGGCATCAGCGTCAGAAGCCGCGCTCTCCGAAGGAGCGGCGAGCTCATCCACCTCATGCTCCAGAGGATTGTGGAGAAATCACATGGAGACAGCGCGTTTGGAGGCTTTTCTCCACGGCATCCACACACAACACACCATGCGCCCCAGCGAGAACCACATTATAGCGACCACAATGAGGTTACCCCATGTGACTCTTACCCTCCCTAGCAACCGGGCCAATATGGTTGCTTAGGTGACCTGGATGGAGTCACTCAGCACACCCTGGATTCGAACACACAACTCCAGGGGGTGGTCGTCAGCATCAATACTCGCTGAGGTACCAAAGCCCCTTTTTTATTTTTAAAACATTTGTAAAGTCATCACAAATCTGTTTTTTGCATTGTCATTATGGGATATGAAGGCTGGTCATTCCCACAGAATTATCCAGGAAGAAGCTCTGCAATCCGATGGCCACTGTAATATGCATTCTGGCTAAAAGCCTTGGAGAGAAGTTATATTTGGCCCAAATCTGTTATGTACACTACCGGTCAAATGTAAATTGTAAATGAAACACTCACTCATTCTTTATTATATTTTTTTCTTCACATTTTAGAATAATAGAAAAGTCATCAAAACTATTGAATAACATAAATGGAACTATGGGAACTATGTTGTGACTAAACAAAATCCAAAATAAATAAAAACTGTGTTATATTTTAGCATCTTCAAAGTTCCCTTTGCCTAGAATTTGCAGACATTACTCTTGACATTTTCTCAACCAACTTCTTGAGGTATACCCTGGGATGCTTTTTAAACAGTATTGAAGAAGTTCCCATCTATGTTGGGCACTTATTGAATGCTTTTCATTATTATTTGGTCCACGTCATTAATTTAAAAAACTTTTTAATTACTAATTTTTAGTTTTAAAATCAAATAAATATGGTGGCACAATTATATTTTTGTCTACAAAACTAATTTCAAACATTTCAGCACACACCTTCAGATTAAAAGATTTTTAAGATAATGAGAAACATTTCAGTCAAGTGTTTCAAAACCTTTGACTGGTAGTGTATGTGTAGCTGCAATTTTTACATTCCCATTTCCAACACTGATAACTGCTAATGATAAGAAACTTGCTTACATTTTTTAGATGAAGCATTGGAACAAGGTTTATGAGGGAGAACAGACACGCAACAGAGAGACAAGTCAATCACTAGTAATTATCAACTCCAGTACTATATAATATAAGCTATTGATTTTGTGTATCAATTGGCAATTTTATTAGCTACAACTGTGATTACCTTGCTATGATTCATGAAGTCAAAAGTGTTCATTGTAGTGAATCCACTTCTTCTTTTGGTGATTCAGATTTTTCTGGCAGGGGTGCTAGGTGCATGGTTAAATTGGGAAACATTTATTAACTTATTATCAGATGAACGGGTTTGTGAATAATTGGTTGCTAATGTAAATTTACATCTGAATACATAAAAAAAGTTTAAGTGTAGATGTATCAATTTATATTATATTTCTTCAAAATGTTTTCAGTTGTGAATTTTTCTTATGAGAATTTGAAGAATCCTTTCAACTGTTAATCAGAACAGTAAATTAAATGTTAAATGTATTTCATTTAAGGTTTGTCTGTAATTCTATAAAAACTGAATAATTAAATATTGTATTTAGATTGTACTTTTACAGGTTTTAATCTAAACACAAACACTGCCAGTCAAGTTTGAGATGATTTTAATCTGTTTTATACACTATTTTTAGAGACTGTTTATTTTGTCTTCCAAAATAAAATTGGTATTTTACCATATTTAGCATGTGTTAACTCTTAATTGAAGGTGTTTGATCATAATAATTCAGGAAATACATGTAAATATCTCTGTAAAACTTTTAGTGGCTTCACTTAATTGAAGATGTTTGAACATAATCATTTGGGATTTATTATTATTATTATTATTATTATTATGATTATGTTCAAATGGGGTTTCCCCTTCTGTCACTCACTCGACATTGTGTCGAATGAAATTACACAAGGGGTCTTCCTGGGATGCCAAACGTAACTCTGATCCTGAGAAAAGGCCAATGTCAAGTTGGCAGACAGAATTTGCATGCCCCATATGGGTATAAAGGGAAGCAGGGCAGCGAGTGCCAGTCCAAATTTTTCTTCTGAGCCGAACGGTTGTGCAACAAGCAAGCTGAAGTTCACCACTGATTCACTCACCTCTGTCAGCGAGAAGCATTGCTGTTGGATCTACGGCGCGTTTCCAGCTGGCATTCTCTCTCTCTGCACGCTGTGCAGTCTACGCCCCTGGGTACTTCGACAGCGCTTTTCACTGATATAAGAGTTTGATTTCTATAAAAGAGTGAGTTTCACTCACAAAAGAGCAATACACAGCGGCGTTAAATGTCCTTTTCAGGACATGTCTTTTTCAAGATACCTTTCCGCCCCTGTGTTGTTCCTGGACGTGGTCGATTTCTCTCGAAGACCGATGGCCAAAGACACTGCCTCGTGTGCCTGGGCAGTGATCACACTGAGGCGTCGTTTGTGGATGGCTCATGTACTCATTGCGAGAACATGACCATGGCAGCATTGCGGTCGCGGCTCTCTTTCCTCAAGGTGAATGCCCACGGGATTGAGGACGACCCGGCTGGCGATGAAGGCGATATGGGGATAAGGATGGGCTCGTCTCGTAAGAGCGTCCAGGCGTCTGACGCGGAAGACTTGACAGGGCTGCCGCCTTCAGGCCAGCCCGCCCAGTCTGAGGATTGGAGATGGCCGACATGCTTGCCCGGTCTGCCGTGAGCTTGGGCTTGGACTGGAACCCTCTGTCCTCCCCACAGCCTTCGCAGCTTGACGACTGGAACCTTGCATCCGGGCTCAGGGCACCGCTCACAGCCAAGCCAAGCCAACCCCCCCCCCCCCCCCCGTACCATTCTTCACAGAAGTGCATGATGAGCTGACGCGACCATGGAGGGCACAATTAACTGCCCGTAACCGACCCCTCCGCTCAACCGCTCTCACTACCCTGGATGTCGGGGCAGTCCATGGGTATACAGAAGTCACCGAGGTGGATAGGGCAGTCTGCACCAGGGTAGTCCCAACCCCGACGTGCTGCAGGAACCACGCTCTGCTACCGACCTCGCTCTCAGAGCCACAAAGGTCACAGCACAGGCCCTCGGGTGGGGAGCACCACCACTGTCTAAACATGGTAGAGATGCGCAAGGTTGACAAGTCACGATTTCTCAACGCCCCCGTCACTCAGCTTGGCCTCTTCTGCAACACCGTTGACGACTTCGCCCAGCAGTTCTCAGCGGTTAAGAAGCAGACGGAGGCGATTTCTCACATCATCCCACCCCCTACATGGCTTTCACTTCCCAATCCGTCGCGTTGGCTGGCCAGGACCATCCGACTTGGCTACGCGATCCAGTTCACCCAGCTCCCGCATCTATCTGCGGTGTTCGCTCCACTTCCATGTGGGTCGAGAAAACCAGCGCCTTACGAGCAGAGATCAAAACCCTGCTCCTCAAGGATGCGATAGAGCCTGTCCCTCCAGCCGAGATGGAGAAGGGTTTTTACAGCCCTTACTTACATCGTACCCAAAAAAAGTGGAGGGTTGCGACCAATCTTGGACCTGCGAGTTCTCAACCGGGCTTACACAGACTCCCGTTCAAAATGCTCATGCAGAAACAGATTCTTACCTGCGTTCGACAGCTAGATTGGTTTGCGGCGGTAGACCTGAAGGACGTGTACTTCCACATCTTCCTTCTTACAGTTCACGTTCGACAGCCAGGCGTATCAGTACAAGGTCCTCCCTTTCAGCCTGTCCCCTCGTGTCTTCACGAAGATCGCAGAGGTCCGCATACCCAACTACCTTGATGATGACTGGCTCATCCTTGCTCACTCTCGAGAGTTACTGTGCGCTCACAGGGACCAGGTGTTCAGGCACCTCAGCCATTTAGGGCTTCAGGTCAACTTGGAATAGAGCATCTCTTTTCTCAGCATGGAGTTAGACTCAGTTTCAATGACAGCACGTCTCACCAACAAGCGCGCTCAGTCTGTGCTCAGGTGCCTTGCTCTCTTCGAGCCTGGCACAGCGGTTCCTCTAAAACAATTACAGATGATCCTGGGGCATGTGGCATCCTCAGCCGGGGCCGCACCGCTCAGGTTGATGCAAACGAAACCGCTTCAGCACTGGCTACAGACTCGAGTCCCGAGGTGGGCATGGCAACACGGCTGCCGCTGGCCCCTGGAAAGGACCCCGGTAATGTTGGCAAATCAACACTTTGAAGTTGTTGGCTGTATCTCTTGCCCTGCAGAGGTTTCTCCCACTAATCTGGGGCAAGCACATCTTGACCCGTTCAGACAGCAGTGACACTAGCGTACATAAATCACCAAGGTGGTGTGCGCTCTCGTCAATTGTCACAACTCACCCGCCATCTCCTCCTTTGGAGTCAGCCGTGACTCAGGTCGCTGCGCGCCACTCACATCCCTGCAACCGCAACACGACGGCGGACGCGCTGTCGCGGCAGGTTTTGCCAAGCAGAGAGTGGAGGCTCTACCCCCAGGTGGTCAAGCTGATATGGGACCAATTTGGCAAGGCACAGATAGATCTCTTTGCCTCCCAAGACAACTCCCACTGCCCGCTCTTGTACTCCCTGATAGGAGCTCCTCTCAGGACAGACGCACTGGCACACAGCTGGCCCCGGGGGCTGCGCAACTACGCATTTCCCCCAGTGAGCCTTCTTGCACCGGTGCTGTTCAAGATCAGGGAGGATGAGGAACAGGTTATCCCGGTGGCCCCTTACTGCCCCACCCGGGCCTGGTTCTCGGATCTTACGCTCCTCGTGATAGCACCTCCCTGGAAAATTCCCCTGAGGAAGGACCTTCTTGCACCTGTGGGCACCCTCTGGCACCTGTGTCCAGACCTCTTGAACCTCCATGTCTGGCCCCTGGATGGGATGTGGAAGATCTAGTGGATCTACCACCTGCTGTCGTAGACACGATCAACCAAGCCAGCGCTCCCTCCACCAGACAACTTTACCCCCTAAAGTGTCGCTTGTTCGCAAATTGGTATTCTTCCCGAGCCAAAGACACACAGAGGTGCACAGTTTGGTCAGTGCTTTCATTCCTGCTGGAGAGGCAGTTGAGGAAACTGTCCCCTTCCACCTTGAAGGTGTATGTAGCCGCTATCGCAGCCCACCACGACGCAGTAGATGGCAAGGTAATAGGTAAGCATGACTTGATTATCAGGTTCCTGAAAGGCGCCCGGAGACTGAACCCTCCCTGGCCTAGCCTATTCCCCTCCTGGGATCTCTCAGTGGTCCTCTCGGGCCTCCAGAGACCCACCTTTGAGCCGCTTGATTCAGTTGAGATCAACGCCCTCTCCCTGAAGTACTCCCTGGTATGCTTTGCGTATCTATTTGGACCGCATGCAGAGCTTTAGATTTTCTGAGCAGCTCTTTTTCTGCTTCGGCAGACAGGGAGAAAAGGGAACGCCATCTTTAAACAGAGTTTAGCTCACTGGGTCGTTGATGCTATTTCTTAAGCTTATCACACCCATGCTGTGATGCCCCCTTGCGGGTTCGAGCACACTCTATGAGAAGTTTGGCATCCTCGTGGGCACTGGCCCCTGGCACCTCCTTAGCAGATATCTGCAGAGCAGCGGGCTGGGCAACCCTTCACCAAGTTGATCCAGTGCGCCTTCTGTCCCAAGTTAGCCACTAAGCGTCGCTCCCTGGATGTTCTCCTCCCTAGCCTTCTGGCCTGCGAATTCAGCAGAGCAATTCGCGTCCAGACCCACTACGAGTCACAGGTGCTCTATACTGGTGTCGGGCTCCACCGGCTTTGTTCCCTTTTCAGGCAAACACCCTGTGATGTATTTCCCCTGTCGGTGGACCTGCGTTTCCCTTGGGCAGCCCGGCTGCCCCGGCCACCGTGCTTGTAGAGTCCCCTCTCATTAGGCTGGACCTACCACCGTGCCATTTCCCACGTACGGCTTCACAACCCTCGTGGTGTATTTGCCACATGTTACCTCCCCCTAGACTGGGCAGGATGTGGCCTCCGCAGGGTCTTTTCCCCCTGAAAGAATAGGACCAGGAAAGACCGCCTTCCCCGACGCATTTCATAGCATTAAGATAGCCCCAGCCGCTTCACATCCTATGTGAGATGCATAGTGAGAGAGAAGGCTGCGGCTGCCGGGATTGCACCCATGATAGTCATGTAGCACCTGTTCCCCCCTTCAGGGGTGCGGGGAACCTATGGTCTATATGTGACATCTCTGGGGGCGTTGGGGAGGGCTACGTGCAGCCGACACAGGTGTCTCTAGCACACAGTAGCCTGCTTGCACCTGTCTCGACAGTTCATGTGACACGTTCAGTGCATGCCGTTATTATATGGGACCCCTTTTGTCACTTCATTCGACACAACGTCGAGTGAGTGACAGAAGGGAACGTCATGTTTACTGTTGTAACCTCTGTTCCCCGAGGGAAGGAACGAGATGTTGTGTTCCTCCTGCCACAGCACTAGACCTACCATTGTAAACGGCCGCACCTTATTTTCGGCTTCTAAGTGCAAAATCCTGACTGGCACTTGCTGCCCCGCTTCCCTTTATACCCTTATGTCCGGGGCGGGGCATGCAAATTCTGTCTGTCAACTTGACATTGGCCTTTTCTCAGGTTCAGAGGTACATTTGGCATCCCAGGAAGACCCCTTGTGTCACTTCAACAGTAACCATGACTTTCTCTGTAAAACTTTTATTGCAATCACTTAATTGAAGGTGTTTGAACATAATAATTCAGGAAATACCTGTAAAATAACCTGTTTCTCTGTAACCATTAATTAAAATTTCTGTACATTTTGCACAGTTTGCATTGATGAGATCTGGTGTCTCTCTTGCTATTGGTTAAATGTTATGAAAACCAGAAGAATAACAAGAAAAACATGTCAAGGTCATGCTTCACACCCTAGCAACACCCTAACGATCACCCAGCACACCCTAGCAACCTCACAGCAATATGCTAACAGCAATTGAGAACAAATTTACAACTACATAGCAAAGCCAAGGCAAAATCCAAGAACATCCTATAGCAGAGGGGGGAAAAGTAAGGCATTTTTTAAACATGTTAAATATAATTTAATTTGAGTTTTGGTCCAAAATGCCTATTTTGATGCTTTTCAAACAAAATCCAAGATGGCGCTGTAGTCAGTAGTACAGTATTTTAAACCACAAAAATTCTTCCTGAATTAGAATGAGCTCAGACATATCCAGTTCTCTGCTGCCTTGACATGACTGCATGAAAAATGAGTGCGGTGAAAATAAGAAAAGATTAATGTGTGTTTAGTGAAGAATGGACAGCAAAATACTTGTTTATCTGTGTTGGACAAAGGGCAGTATGTCTGATATGCCACGAAAGCTGTTTTTAAAGACTACAACTGCTGTCATTATTTTTTAAGTAAGCATGCAAACTATGTCAACCTGTCATCTGCAGAAAAGGTAAACAAGGCCTTAAAACTTGCCATGATAATAAAAGCCTAGCAAAATACTTTCACTAAAAAGAGCTCTACTAAAGACTTGGTAACGAAGGCTAGATATGTAGTGGCACATAAAATTGAAAATTATAGCAAGCCTTTTGCAGATGGGGAGTTTCTGAAGGACTATATAGTGGAGAATGTTGATATATTTTTTCCTGGTACTAAAAGCCATTTTGAGAAATTTTGCTTATCACACAAAACCCATAACCAGGTGTAAATAAATAAATTCTATAGCACAAATTTAGATTATTGTCTGAGGAATAAATTAAAACTTGGAAATACAGTGGAACTTCTTGTGATGGAATCAATAATGGGAACAACCAGGTTCTCAGACTTGTATGACAGGGTGTATGCCAGCGTAGAAACAAATAACCTACGATGGAGAAAAATGACAAGTGTCAAAACAGATGGATTGCCAAATCTTACCGGTAAAAACATTGGCCTGCTAAACAGATTACAAATAAAAGAAGAAAGTCAGAGGAATTAATATTTCTTCACTGCATTCAGGGCTGGACTGGGAAGAGAAATCGGCCCGGGATTTTACATGGCATGTTCGCTGTCCTTTTCTGCATATCGCAGCAGCTCGTTGCTTAATCGCAGTCCATTCGGCACATTTCGCGGCCAGACCACCGGCCCGCTCGGTTCTCCCGATGGCCATTACACCTCTGATTGGCCCAAAAGTGCACCAGGAAAATGCCTGGTATGCAAGATTACCAGTCCAGCCCTGATTGTATTATTCATCAGGTAGCCCTGTGTAAAAGTGTGTAATAGCTAGAAAATTTTGCCAAAGTGGTTGTAAAACTTGTCAATATTATACGGCCAAGGGGGCTTAACAATCGGTAGTTCATGCAGTTGCTAATGACACAGAGGCGGAGCACCATGCCTTGAGACTGAGCTTGAACTTGCATCATGTCACCTGTCTTTCGACAACGAGAAATCAACACCAGACACACAACTGGAACTCACAGACATTCAATGTGACAATGCTTCCAAAAGAGCAACATTAGACAGTTTTATGCCTAACTGGATAAAACAAAGTTTCCAAACATTAAAAAGCATGCCCAAAGGATGCTTTTTTTTATTTAGGTCTAATTATGTGCATGAACACACCTTGTGCATCATGAACTACAGCATATGCCGCCACAGATGAAATTTATCAAACAGCAACTTGTTAGCTGTTCTGATGATCTCTACATAAAAGATTACACCAGACTTAGATGCCATTGGCAAGAGAGGGTACCAGACTCATTGTTATCAATAACACTGCATATATACATATAATAATAATAATTCTTATATAATGTATATTTTTTTCAAAATATAAAAGTGTGTTCATAAACAACAGGGTAAAGATTGAACAAGGCTAGAACTGTTCTGCATTCCCATGTATATCTACAGCACAGTAGTAGTTGGCATGTCAGTTTGGAATAAATAAAATAATTGTCATGCATATACGTAGTATGTGGCCCTATACTTGGGTTCAAAAACTTGATGTGGCCCCAGAGTCAAAATGTTTGCCCACCCCTCAAGGCAGCAATTTTTGCACAGGCACATCTTTTCTTAAACAAATGTAAATATCTAGAAATATGAATATATACTGCCAAACGTATTTATATATTTCCAAAAGTGGAACACCCTACACTTCTAGTCTAGATTAGAGTAAATAAAGACATCTATTTTATAGAAAACCTTCACCAATGCACTGCAATACAAACATGTCCTGTTGAAACAGATAGGTCAGTGGTTTATTGCTGGTTTGAGAGAATATGCACAGTCTTGTTATCTTTATGTATGTCTCTTCTGTCAGCGTCTGCTTTGCCAGAGTAATCGGGGCGCATGTCGACCCGACATAATCTACCCAACACACAGAAGATACTTCAGAGACGAGTTTGGCAGGACAAAGAACGTATGTTCAACCAAAGCAAACATGCGCTTTCAAAGTGAAGACTAAAGGTCCTGGAATGAAGACAGACTGTTTCGAGTGCTCTTTGAGAGTCTGCCAGACCACCTCAAACCAAATCAACAATAATTTGAAACCTTCTGGGTACACTCTACATTAATAATAATAATGCTCATATAACAAGTCCAACTAATGAACTCATCAGTTTCATACTGCATAATGGATGAGTTTTCACACCAAACACTGCCTAATTATGCCTTTCAGCCAAGACAGTTACAGGTATCAAATCGACACATAGCATTAGATTAGTTGCTGACATCCATTTTTTTTTTTCTCTCTGATTTTGGATGAGAATCTGTGGAATTATACTGGATACATTTTATTTAAACATGGTAAAATGTGTCGAATGGATAAGTGGGCACAGTTCTTGGCTGGAATAATCTGAAATGTGGACTAGACTTTAGCCTGTCAACATGAGACATATCATCAGTATGAGGGTATAAGACAGGAAGTGGGTAATGGAAAAAGAGCCACTAAATGCGATCTTACCCCATATTAACCTTTTACTCCGTATCCCACTTTCCACAATTTCTGGTGGGACTTAAGACCTAAATTAATTGTCCATACAAGACAGTGAAGAGAATTCCCCAAACTCAATGCCACCATATGTCACAGTTTTTGGAGGCCGATGAAGACTCTTCTGACTTCCAAATAACTTCCAGTCTTGGTAGACTCTCCTACTTTGTGGGAGAGTTGGGATTTTTTCCAAGTGCAAGCTAAACAAGCATAAAAATACCTGAAAGAAAAAAAAAATGACATAAAACACAGAAAATTAAAAACACCCAGACTTGGTCATGTAGATTCTGGTCTGTTCTTTAGGGGTTCAAGCACAAAGTGCTAAAACCCTATTGAAATTGTAGGTTTTCATTTGTATTATTATTTTTCTCTGTTAAAACTGAACGTGGAGAGCATATCATAAGGCCTAGAGACATGAAACTTGGCTGGATAGTACATTTGCTCGCTACTCAGGCACACTGACTCAACCCAATCAGCCTACGGGGGACACTATAACAAAGGCAAATATTTACTCCTGAACCATATGTCACAGCCTCAAGGGCCTTATATCATTGGAATCCTTGGCTCAAATTGAACAAAATGTATTTCTCTGATTTTCATTTCTGAGTTTGCAGCCAGCCCCTCTATGGGGTCTAATATGCCCTGTACTGGGATAGGTGCTCCACAGGTGCTGATTACTCCGGCAACCCCTGTGATGTATATTCTTCCTGTCAGCGGACCCGCGTCTCCCTTGGGCAGAGCTCTCTCTGACCCAAGTCACTGTATTTGTAGAGTTTCCCCCCCTTTCGTGGTGGGACCTTCCACCGTGCCTCTTCCATTTTCGGCTGCTGAGCCTATGTGTTGTATTGCCACATGCTGACCGCCCCTTTTGGGCAGGATGTGGTCTCCGCAGGGTCTCTTCCCCCTGAAAGAATAGGAAAGGAAAAGAACACCTTCCCCGATGCGTATGATAGCGTTAGATGGCCCCAGCCGAATCTAATAATCTGTGGAGAGAAAACATAGAGAGAAAAGGCCACGGCTGACATGGCCTGTTCCCATGCTAGTCACGTCACTTCTCCCCCTCAGGGATGTGGGGAACTACATGACGTCTTTTGGGGCATTGGGCGAGGTTATGTGCACCTGTTAGTATGCACGCAGCAGCCTGCTTGCACCTGCATCAGCAGTTCACGTAACACTGTTCAGTTGTTGTGGTGTTTTTCTATAGGGACCCCTAGTGTCACTACATCGACACAATGTCAAGTGAGTGACAGAAGGGGAAAGTCATGGTTAGTGTCGTAACCTCCGATCCCTGATGGAGGGAACGAGACATTGTGTCCCACTTGCCACAACACTGTACTAGTCGCTGAAATGGCTGGACCTTGTCTCAGCTCCTCAGCACAAAACCTGAATGGAGTGGCAGTCCAGCTCCTTTTATACCCACATGTCTGGGGGAGTGGCATGCAAATTACACTCGCCAATTCTCATTGGCCTTTTCTCAAAGAATGAGAGGTGTTCAGGGCTCCCGAACTCTCACTAAATTGACACAACGTCTCATTCCCTCCGTCAGGGAACTGAGGTTATGACGTTTCATCAAATGTCATTGCGTGTTCATGTTATGTCCATACAAACATGACATGCAATAAAGTTTTTAGTTGGTCACTAAAAAAACATATTGATTGACCACTGTTTTGAATACTGCAGAGACGTGTCCCTCTCAATATCTATGGTGGTGGTACAACAGTACTACATGTTAATGTAGGTAATGTACATGGTATTTTACATTGTAAATACAAGTACTGGGCAGATTACTTGTGAATTGTAAACAGGTACTGATTACAAATTACAAGACAAAAAATGAAATCAGTAACATAATCTTGTAGATTACATTTTTGGGTAATCTAAGCTGATCACTTTCGGGTTACTTTCGTATTACTTTCAACCTAATTCTTCATGGTGTAATCGTTTGAGTGGTGCTTATGTCCACAAATTCAGATAAATTATTGCAAATGTAAAAATATGTAAATATGTTTTCCCCCCTGATGCTAATAGAGGTCTAGGCCCTCTATCAATCACAGACTCCCGAAAAAAAAAAAAAAAAAATAATAATAATTTACCGAACATAAATCAGTGGTGCACTGATTTAGAATGAAAAATGAAAAAGGTTGAAAAAAGAGAATGAATAAGATGATCAATCTACTCATTTAAATATTAACAATTTACTGCCATTGCTTTATTACTATGTAATTATCCATCCATCCATCCATCCATCTATATTCAACCGCTTATCCAAAGTTGGGTCACTGGGGCAGCAGCTCCAGCAGGGGGCCCCAAACTTCCCTATCCCGAGCCACATTAACTAGCTCTGACTGGATGACCCCGAGGCGTTCCCAGGCCAGTGTGACGTTATAATCTAGCCACCTAGTCCTGGGTCTTGCCCGAGGCCTCCTCCCATCTGAACGTGCCTGAAACACCTCCCTAGGGAGGCGTCCAGGGGGCATCCTTACCAGATGCCCAAACCACCTTGACTGACTCCTTTTGACGCAAAGGAGCAGTGGCTCTACTCCGAGCTCCCCTCGGATGACTGAGCTCCTCATCCTATCTGTAAGGGAGAAGCCCGCCACCCATCTGAGGAAGTCCATTTCGGCTGCTTGTACTCGCGACCTAGTTCTTTAAGTAATGACCCAGCCTTCATGACCATAGGTGAGGGTAGGAACAAAAATGAACTGGTAGATCGAGAGCTTTGCCTTCCGGCTCAACTCTCTTTTCGTGACAACGGTGCGATAGAGCGAGTGCAATACTGCCCCCACTGCCCCCGCTGCCCCGATTCTCCGGCCAACCTCCCGCTCCATTGTCCCCTCACTCGTGAACAAGACACCGAGGTACTTGAACTCCTTCACTTGGGGCAATACCTCCTTCGCTACCCGGAGTATGCACTCAATCGGTTTCCTGCTGAGAACCATGGCCTCAGATTTAGAGGTGCTAATCCTCATCCCAGCTGCTTCACACTCGACTGCCAAGCGATACAGTGAGAGCTGAAGGTCACGGACCAATGATGACATGAAGACTACATAATCTGCAAAAAGCAGCGATGAGATCCACAGCCCACTGAATCACACGCCTTCCCCACCCCGACTACGCCTCGATATCCTGTCCATGAATATCACAAACAGGATTGGTGACAAAGCGAAGCCCTGGCGGAGACCAACCCCCACATAGAACAAACTCAACTTCGTGCCGAGGACCCGGACACAGCTCTTGCTTTGGACGTACAGGGATTGGATCGCCCTAAGAAAGGGCCCCCTCACCATACGCCTTCTCCAGATCCACAAAACACATGTAGACTGGATGGGCATACTCCCAGGCCCCCTCCAGGATCCTTGCGAGAGTAAAGATCTGGCCCGTCGTTCCATGACCATGATGGAACCCGCATTGTTCCTCTTCAATCCGACGTTCGACAATCGGCCGAACCCTCCTCTCCAGCACCTTGGAGTAAACTTTACCAGGGAGGCTGAAAAGTGTGATACCCCTGTAGTTGGCACACACTCTCTGATACCCCTTTTTGAAGAGGGGAACCATCACCCCGTTCTGCCACTCCTTAGGCACTGTCCCAGACTTCCACGCAATGTTGAAGAGGCGTGTCATCCATGACACCCCCTCCACATCCAAAGCTTTCAGCATTTCTGGTTGGATCTCATCAATCCCCGGGGCTTTGCAACGGTGGAGTTGTTTGACTACCTCAATGACCTCCCCCCAGGGAAATAGAATCTGATCCCCCATCAGCCTCCGGCTCTGCCTCTAGCATAGAGGTCGTGTTGGGATATAGGAGTTCTTCAAAGTGTTCCTTCCACCACCCAATAACCTCCAACGTAGCGGCGCTCAGCCAGGGACTCGTGAGTATCCCCACACCTGCCCGTCACCTCACACCCTGGGAGTCACACACCTCACACCAGGCGGTCGCCGACGAGCCCTCCGTCTGGGCCTGGCTCCAGATGGGGGCCCCAGGATAACTCCTCCTCTTGCCGTTATTTTCATGGAGTCTTTGTGAATCATTCTTAGTCTGACCCCCTCACCTCAGACCACTTTGCCTTGGGAATTTATTTAATTTTTGAATTTATTGATCAATTGTCACACATTATACATACATTTCTACAGTGAAATTATTTATTTTTCACATATCCCAGCTAAGCTGGGGTCAGAGTGCAGGTCAGCCATGATTCGGCGCCCCTGGAGCAGATAGGATCAAGGGCCTTGCTCAAGGGCCCAACAGTGGTGTCTTGGCGGTGCTGGGGCTTGAACCCCCGACCTTCTGGTCAGTAACCCAGAGCCTTAACCGCTGAGCCACCACTGCCCCCGAGTGACCCTACCAGGAGACCCTACCAGGAGCACCTGGCTCCAGACAACTCAGCCCTCAGGATCATAAGGGCACACAAACCTCTCCACCATGATACTGTGCTGGTTTTAATGGTGTAATTATGTAATCAATAAAAAAGTAACTGTAGTCCAATTATGAGTAGAGTTGCAATGGTATCAGATTTTCACTGTACAATAACTGTCTCAGAAAATATCACGGTTTCACCGTATATGATATTACACAATTATATATATATATATATATATATATATATATATATATATATAGTAGTTGTATTGAGGAGAATATATTTGACAGTCCAGTGTGAGATAATAGATTATAGATTAATAAATTGCAGTGCAAATTATTGATCATGAAAGATCAAGTGTTCAAAAGTCTGATTGCTTGGGGGAAGAAGCTGTCATACAGTCGGCTGGTGCGGGTCCTGATGCTGCGATACCGCCTGCCAGGCAGTGATGCAGCCAGTCAGGATGCTCTCTACGGTACTGGTGCAGAACCATGTGAGGATATGGTGGTTCACTCCAAACTTCCTCAGCCATCTCAGGAAGAAGAGGCGCTGGTGAGCCTTCTTCACAACAGCCTCAGTGTGGACAGACCATGTGAGTTCCTCAGTAATGTGGACACCGAGGAACTTGAAACTGCTGACTCTCTCCACCGGTGCTTCAATAATGGTGATGGGGCTGTGTCTTTCTTCCTTAAGTCCACTACAAGCAGACTGGTTTTACTGACATTGAGGGAGAGGTTGTGCACCTCCTCTCTGTAGGCTGTTTCATCATTGTCAGTGATCAGACCTACCACCGTCGTATCGTCAGTCAACTTAATGATGGCATTGGAGCTATGTGTTGCCACACAGTCATGTGTGTATATGGAATACAGGAGTGGGCTGAGAACACAGCCCTGCGGGGCTCCAGTGTTGAGGGTTAGTGATGAGATGTTGCTGCCCATTCTAACCACCTGACGTCTGCCTGACAGGAAGTCCAGGATCCAGCAGCACAGCGAGCTGTTTAAGCCCAGATTCCAGAGTTTCTCATCAAGCTTGGAGGGCACTATGATGTTGAATGCTGAGCTGTAGTCTACAAACAGCATTCTCACATATGTGTTCCTTTTATCCAGATGGGAGAGAGCAGTGTGTATTGTAGATGCAATGGCATCATCAGTGGAGTGGTTGTTGCGGTAGGCAAACTGCAATGGGTCCAGAGAGGTAGGCAGAACAGAGCAGATGTAATCAATGATTAGCCTCTCAATGCATTTGCAGATGATGGGGGTCAGTGCGACAGGACACCTCTGGGGTCTGAGGGTGTTTTGAGCCCTGGTTTTGACATGCCTTGACATTTGTGCTTTTTTTCAGTTGCTTAAAAACATATTAATGGCTAAAGTCTGATAACACTGTATCCAGCACAAACTGGGCTACAATAATATGTGAGCAACATGTATGTACATGTTTGTATTTTTGAGAAAATAACGTTTATGCATGGTTTTTGAAAAAAAATAAATTTTAAGTCATTGAAATAAGGCCATATAACACATACTAAACATTTGTCCACAAGACTTTTGAGTGCTGGATCTTGTAGCCTAGAGTTTTTGCTACAAAATGATGTAAAAATCATCCTGATCACTCATTCATACAAAACAATATAGTAATTTAACTTTTGTAAGACAATTTTAGTGTTGAAATGTTATATGCATGGAGGCGTGAACTATCATGAATATTGAGGTAATTCACACCTGAGAAGACAAAAAAGGACCCCTCCTCTGGGCCTATCAATGAGGAATGTGACAGAAAGAGAATGAATATGAGGGTACTTAATGATCAAAATCAAGTTTTAAGTTAAAATAAGTAATCTGACTATACATTTTCTTTACATAAAGACTTTACTTAATTTTATACCTACACTACCATATAAAAGTTTTAAGCTATTAAGTTTTAAAAGCAAGGCTGCATTTATTTGATCAAAATACAGTAAAAACAATGATATTGTGAACTCTTTTTACAATTTAAAAAAACAGTTTTCTATTTGAATATATTGTAAAATGCAAAAGGTGATCAGTGGTAGTCCACAGTGTCACATGATCCTTCAGAAATCATAATAATATGCTGATTTTCAAAATGTACATCGCTTTGTTTCATATATATTACATTGCAGGAGAATATTTGTTTTCAATTTCAATTATTTTATTTAAAAGTAGACATTTTAAGCTTTCTTTAGACATACGTATCATGTTTGTGTGATAAGTATTCGCGGAGTTCCAGTTCATTTTAGTGACATGTTTCAGAAATATGCTCGTGGAGACAGAGACGTCTGATAGCTCACCCTTTTTATTTTCTTTATTTTACAAAAGCACAAGGTTTTGTTGTTATTGTGAGTGTACACAAATACAAGTAGACCCTTTCTAGTCTCTAATGATGTCTTTCACTTATTTGTATACCCAAAAATGACAGAGTATTTTAAGTTGTTTCCGCTGTAATAACGAAAATATCCAGCAGGACGCGCTGGCACGTCCATCAATTCCAGAGGGTTAAGTGCCGCGCTAACATCGCCATTAAGCCATGGTTTCTGATTGGGGTAGATCCGTATTGTTTTGGTTGGCACAACATCCTCTACGCACTTCCTGATGAAACACGTTACGCTATCCGCGTAAACCTCTATGTCATCATCAGAGGCGCACCGGAACATCTCCCAGTCTTGGTCCGACCAGCACTGGATCGTTCTGAGGGTGGGTGCTTCCCGTTTCAGTTTCTGCCTGTAAGAGGGCAGAAGCAGAACGGAAGAGTGGTCTGATTTGCCAAATGGTGGGCGGGGGAGGGATTTGTGGCCATCCCGGAAAGGAGAATAGCAATGATCCAAAACCCGGTCCCCTCGTGTGTTGAAGTTGATGTGTTGGTAGTTTCTCTCCCCTCTTTTAAAAATTGAAGAGATATTTACTTATATGAGCCTATCATTATCCTGTTTGTTTCCTCATTTTAAACATAATTCAAACAGAACATGCACATTATACAGGAAGAAATGTCACCATGTAATAATAATTAATAAAGTAATAATAATACAAATTATAGTATTTATGAACAAATAAATACTAGCTGAAACACATCTTGAAACTTTACAACTGCCACTGTTGATATAAAATGAGGTCTAAAAGATTCAAACTTTAGATTATTTCATAAGAAAATATAACATTTTGTGAAAATATATCAGTTACTTTTACTCTTTACTTTTACTTTTTACTTTTAAAGGTGATGATGTATAATAATAATAAAAATAATAATAATAACGCATAGCACAGTGTTGCTCATTTCCTCTTCAGTGCTGTTTGGCATGTCAGGGCTGCCTACTGTTTGAGAGGTTCGACTTGACATCCTAAAAAAGTCTCACTAGAATTGAAATGTGTCACATCAGTTTTGAGGTCTGCGCTACGCAATATCCCGGTTGTTGCACATGCGAGCCAGAGAGAAGAGTAGGCTATATCATGATCGTGGGCTGGTTCCATTACACTTGTGTGAAAGTGCAGATGAGAAGCCTTTAGCTGATTGTGAGATTATCATTAAATCTGCCTTGGCAGTCCTAAATAGGCTATCACTATCAACCATGGCATTGCTTTTTCCCTGCTGTCCGCGACCTAGTCTGAATAGACCTGCCACCCAATTTTGGGTTGCGAACCACCAGTTGAGAAACACTGCTTTAACTCACACACTCACTTATGTCAGCCCCCCCGTCTCGCTTCTCTCTGACATTGCATGTGTGTGTGTGTGTGTGTGGGGCAAATTGACAAGTCAGATGGAGGAAAGGAGATGTGCAGGTGCAGGAGAGTTTCTCCGGCCAGTTGCATTTTTTTTTCTTAATACTGTAGATAAGCATATGTACATGTATGATAACCGTAAATTTTCATACCATGGTATATTGTGAAACCAGTATACCGCTGCAACCCTAATTATGAATATTTTAAAATGCAATTTAATCCAATAACAAGTACTTGATTTTTGTGATCTGATTATGTATTACAGATTACATGTAATTTGTTACTACCCAGCACTGAATACTACATTCTACAATGGTACTTTATATAAAACAATGGTAACATAATTGTATCTTGTAAATTTTGGGGAATTTTTTGTTAGTGTTTGCTGAAACATAACACTTTTTATAAATGTTGCAATGTACAGTAAAGTGCCATAATCAAAACTAACCAACAATGCTGAGATGTTACACCCAAATGCATCAAACTCCAAAATATTAGCAGCTTCTGCATTGAGCCAAAAAGGAAATATGCTCTCAAGCAAACTATTCCTTGACCTGCTGATCCACAGCATTTACGCAATGGACAGACTCCTGCAATTCATACAACACTCCCATAATCGAGTGCTTTAACCACTGACAAAATGCACTCCATACGGAGGAAGCATTCAACCTTGGTTTAATTTAAAGTCCATTTAATATACATTAACAGCCATCTCCACCACCACTAATGAGGGGTCACACGTTGCTTGCAGGTGGAGGCACTTCAGCTAAATGTCAATGGAGGAGTGTTAGCCAGAATCATCCATTCGGCCCATGGTGTGAGTGTCTAAAATGATGCATATGGTCTATTAAATGGGGGAATTTTTAAAACTATAGCTTCCATTTACTCAGAAGGGAGTGTGAGTTGAAGTAAAACTTCATTATGCTTATTTTGAGCTTGAAAATCAGTACAACAATTAAATATTAATGTTAAACTCACTTTTAGCCTATTGTTCATGTTGCATAACAACTGTTATGTTACATACCATCCTACTGGAACAGTTAGAATGTCCAACTTTCTATTTGGAAAAGTGTGATAAAATAAAGCAAAACCAACAAGAGTGTGGCACGGTGGAGGGCGGGACTGGGGCATGATTACGCATGCCCGGTCCCGTATTAGGCTAATTAAGCCGTCAAGAGGGATAAAGGGCGCTCGCGGACGGCGATGGGAGAGAGAGAAATTGTTCACGGACATGTCCGTCATCTTATGTGTTTGTCTTTTGAGTTTTCCATTAAACCTTTAAGTTATATGTCAAGTCGGTTTCTCACCTCTTCCTTGCCCACGAACTTGTGTTACAAAGAGGTGGTGCGTTACAGTGATTTCACCAAAGGTAGGGGATTTTATTAGGCACAATGTAAAATTGACAATGCTAAATGATAGCTCCCTAAAGGTATATTAGGACTGGATTGTACACCTGCAAAACAAATGCTAGTATTACTATTTTTTTTTGTATACTTTTTGCTACTTATTATAGCACTATTATATTCTAATATTTTCAGGTCAGACATATCAAGTAGAAATATTCTTAATCTGACTTCGTATTTCAACTTCTAGAGCATGGAACTAGCATCACTAAGGTCAGGACCATCCATTACCACTTTTTCAAATGTTGAACTAAAGCAGCTTTACATAGAGAAGTGTCTGATAGTGTTGTCACAATACCAAAATGTCAGAAGCCGATACCAATACCTGTACAATTTCACAATTCTCAATTTTGATACCACAGAAAAGACTGATACTAATTAAATATTGTTTCAAGTTGTCATGCAACTATGAGAGACAAGTAAACAGTGCAAACGAAAATAAAAACAACAGAGCAAAGTTTCAAAGTGAGTAACAATGGTTCCCCGTCTGTCGCTCACTTCGATGTCGTGTCGAAGAAGCGACACTAGGGGTCTCTCTTGAGCGCCGAATATGCCTCTGATCTATGAAAAAAGGCCAATGAGAGTTGGCGAACAATATTTGCATACCCCGCCCCCGGACATACGGGTACAAAGGCGAGAGAAATACGCTCGTTCATTCAGTAATTTTCTTCGGATCCAATGGCCGTGTATGCAGCCAGCTGCGAGTAACACACCAGATTCCTGCTTCTGTTCCTCTGACGCGCTGTTTGCTGTTGGATCTACAGCGCACTTCAGCGGCTTTCTCCTTCTCTGCACAGCAGTGCAGTTTGCCCCTGGGTGCTTCGACAGCGCAGAGAATTGAAAGAGTTACATTGAAAGAGTGATTTACACAGCGGCGTTGAACGTCCTTTTCAGGACGCCTCTTTATAAAGATGTCATTTCCGCCCCTGTGTAGTTTCTGGATGCAGTGATTTCTCCCCACCTCTCACGGTCATAAAAGCTGCCTTGCATGCCTGGGCTGCGATCACAAGCAGCCAACGTTTTATGAATGGTTCATGTTCTCAGTGCGAGAATATAGCCATGGCAGCATTGCGGTCATGCGGCTTTCTTTTGTAATGAGAGAAAGCCACTTCAGCCGCCCCCCGCGCCTCGCCTCCTTCCTACGGGATTGACGCAGGCGCCGCGGGCGATGAAGGCGATTTGGGGACAATGACGGGCTCTGTTCGCCGGGTAAACCTCCACGCTTGCTTGCTACAGAAATGGATGACATCATCACTGCATCGGAGAGCGTTACAGTGGCGTCTGAAGCTGATGACTCGCCTGGGCCGCCACCTTCGGGTCTGATCGGCCAGCCTGAGCCTGACGCAGGGAGGTCCGCTATGCTTTCCCGGGCTACTTGATCGGTCCCGTGGGCATGTGCGACCGCTTCCGGCCTGCACGCCACGGCCCTTCCTGCAACCAATGCCAGGCAAAGTCACTTCAAAACTTGCACCTTCGGTAGTCCTGTTCTTGATGTGCTGCAGGAACTGTGCTCGATGACCAACCGCGCCCCCAGGCCACGGAGGTCAGAAGCGCTGGAACTCGAACAGGCGATGGCCACCATTGTGGTCAAGAAACGCATCTATGGACTGGACCTGGTCGAAATGCGGGAGGTAGACAAGGCACAACTTCTCCCACACCCCCGTCTCCCAGTTCCCCGGCCGGCTGGTTCCATCGAGTCTAGAGGACGCCTACCCTGGACCTCCTCCTGCTCAGTCGCTAACCCACCCCCTGCCGGGTGTGCGGAGCAAGGTAAGTGCTTGCATTACCTCCTCCCAATGGTGCTTTACCTGCTCCGCCCCGCTGCTCCGCCCCACTGGGTATGTAAAAAATAATCGTCCCCTTGGTGCCCCTAGCACAGAGTTGGACGCATGGCTCGGTTACGCATTTCAGTTTGCCAGGCTTCCGCCGCCCCAACCCCCCCCCCCCCCGCAGTACGCGGCAAGTCCCTGCGCGCGGAAATCGCTACTCTCTTATTCAAAGACGCGATAGAGCCTGTCCATCCAACCGAGATGAAGAAGGGTCTCTACAGCCCTTACTTCATCATACCCAAGAAAGGTGGCGGCTTACGACCGGTCTTGGACTTGCGAGTTCTCAACCAAGCATTGCACAAACTCCCGTTCAAAATGCTCACGCAGAAATACATCTTAATCTGCATTCAACATCTAGATAAGTCCACAGCGGCAGACCTCGAGTTCGATGGCCAGACGTATCAGTACAAGTCCTCTCCTTCGGCATGTCTCTGACCCCTCAAGTCTTCACGAAAGTCACAGAGGCAGCTCCGAGAAGCCGGCTTCCGCATACTCAATTACCTCGACTGGCTTATTCTGGACCACTCGCAAGAGTTACTATGCGCTCACAGAGACCAGGTGCTCAGGCACCTCAACCATTTGGGGCTTCAAGACAACTGGGAAAAGAGCAAGCTTACTCCAGTCCAGAGCATCTCTTTTCTCGGTATGGAGTTAGACTTGGTCTCAATGTCAACAGCGCCGCGGCACACACCGTGTGACAATCACCGTGTGAAAATCACCCCTGCCTGCCACCAAAAATTCAAACCCTGAACAGACCTCTGTTTCTTACGGGCAGGAGTACCCTTACAGCAGGTGTCCCGACGCATCCTGGTCAAGACCGACGCCTCCAGATCGGGTTTGGCACCGTATGCAACGGGCACGCAGTAGCAGGCCGTTGAAAAGGGGCCCAGCTGCGTTGGCACATCAACTGCCTTGAGTTGTTGACAGTCCTTTTGGTCCTGCGGAAGTTTATCCCGTTAGTTCGAGAAAAACATATCCTGGTCAGGTCGGACAGCACCATCGCGGTGGCGTACATAAATCGCCAAGGCGGCGTACGCTCCCGCCACATGTCACAACTCGCCCGTCGTCTTCTCCTATGAAGCCAGCATGCCACTCACATCCCCGGCAACCTCAATGTGATAACAGACGTGCTGTCACAACAACGTTTGCCTGGCGGAGAGTGGAGGCTTCACCCCCACTCGGTTCAGCTGATCTGGGGACGGTTCGGCAAGGCCCAGGTAGACCTGCTTGCCTCCCGAGAGACCTCCCACTTCCCGCTCTGGTAAGCCCACTCAGAGGCTCCCCTCGGAGCAGATGCACTGGCACACAGCTGGCCAGTGGGGCTGCGCAAGTATGCATTTCCCCCAGTGAGCCTTCTTGCACAGGTGATGTGCAAGGTCAGGGAGGACGAGGAACAAGTCACTTTTATGGCTCCTTACTGGCCCACCCGGACCTGGTTCTCGGACCTTGTACTACTCGCTACAGCCCCTCCCTGGCAAATTTCCCTAAGGAAAGACCTTTCTCAGGGACAGGGCACTCTCTGGCATCCGCATCCAGACCTTAGGAACCTCCACATCTGGTCCCTGGACGGGACGCGGAACATCTAGCTGGTCTACCACCCACGGTCGTAGCCACGATCAACCAAGCCAGAGCCCCTTCTACCAGGCAACTCTACGCCCTGAAATGGCGTCTGTTCATGAATTGGTGTTCTTCCTGGCCAGAAGACCCACAGAGGTGCGCAGTTAGGTCAGTGCTCCTGTTCCTACAGGAGAGGTTGGAGGGGAGGCTGTCCTCAAGGTGTATGTTGCCGCTAGCGCAGCTCACCACGACCCAGTAGATGGCAAGTCCCTGGGTAAGCACGACTTAATCGTCAGGTTCCTAAGAGGTGCCCGGAGGCTAAATCCCTCCCGGCCAAACCTGTTCCCCTCCTGGGATCTCTCGGTGGTCCTCACCGGTCTTCAGAGCCGCTAGAATCAGTTGGACTCAGGGCCCTCACTTTAAAAAGATGGCCCTGCTGATCGCGCTAGCTTCCATCAAGAGGGTCGGTGAACTGCAAGCGTTCTCTACTAATGACACTTGCCTGGAGTTCGGTCCGGCAGACACATATGTGATCCTAAGACCTCAACTGGGCTATGTGCCCAAGGTTCCTACCACGCCCTTCAGAGATCAGGTAGTGAACCTGCAAGCGCTGCCCGGGAGGAGGCAGACCCAGCCCCCTCACTGCTGTGTCCAGTACGTGCTTTGCGTGCCTACCTGGAACACACCCAGAGCTTCAGACGCTCTGAGCAGCTCTGTCTGCTTTTGGGGGACAGCAGAAAGGGAACGCTGTCTCCAAACAGAGGCTGTCCCACTGGGTGGCGGCCACCATTCTGTTGGCCTATCACACCCAGGCCGTGCCACCCCCCCCCCTACGGGTTCGAGCCCACTCTACCAGGAGTGTGGCATCCTCATGGGCACTGGCTAGGGGCACCTCCCTAGCAGACATTTGCAGTGCTGCGGGCTGGGCAACACCTAACACCTTTGCAAGGTTTTACTATCTCAGGTTTGAGTCAGTCTCGTCCCGTGTTTCCTCAGGTCCGAGCCCGTAGAACTTGGTACACATCGACGGTCTGACCGGGTGAATTGCTTGCGTCCAGCGCCCTTTCCCTCGGCCGAGGTAAAACAGTGTGCCTTCTTCCCAGGAGACCCCTTTTTGGTTCCTGGCCGATTCCTCCCTTGCCCTCTTGGGTCCGCAGTTCAGCGGAGGAACTCGCCGACCCAGTCCACTACGGGTACCCCAGGCTACCCCTACTGGAATAGGTGCTCCACAGATCAGGCCTCCTACGCGGACTCCTCCTGTGTGTACTTCTGCGGTACGGTCACCTTACGAGCTGACCTGCGTCTCCCTTAGGCAGTCCTTTGCTGTCCTCCGGTCGCCGTGTTGTAGCAACTCCCCCCTCCTCGAGGTTGGATCTACCACCGCGCCATTCTTTCCCACATGTGACCGAAGAGGCCATGTGATGTATTTTGCCACCTTTACCTCCCCTTTCGGGTGGGTGTGGCCTCCGCAGGGTCTTTTCCCCCTGAAAGAATAGGAATTCGGGTAAGTCCCCCTTCCCACGATGCGGTAAGGGCCCCGGCTGCTCTTGCTCTATGCCGAGAAACATAGAGAGAAAAGAGGCCCAGCCAGGCTTGGCCCGTTCCCTAGTTGGCAGCGTCGCCTTGTTCCCCTCTAGGGTAACCAAAAGGATTCCGACGACTTTTTTGGGGCATTGGGGAAGAGTACACATTCTGAAACACAGTTGGTCGCTTGTGCACGTGAAATACCTGCCCGCTCCTGTGTCAGCAGTACACGTACACGGCTCAGCGCATGGCGTGATTTGAAGTAAACTCTTCTTCGACACAACGTCGAAGTGAGTGACAAATGGGGAACGTCTTGGTTACATATGTAACCTCCGTTCCCTGATGGAGGGAACGAGACATCGTGTCCTCCCGGCCACGTCGCTGAGCCGAGCCACTGAGGTGGCCGGACACTCCCGGCTCCTCAGAAAAATCCTGAATGAACGAGCGTATTTCCCTTGCCTTTGTACCCGTATGTCCGGGGGCGGGGTATGCAAATACTGTTCGCCAACTCTCATTTGCCTTTTTTCATAGATCAGAGGCATATTCTGCGCTCAAGAGAGATCCCTAGTGTCACTTCTTCGACACGACGTCTCGTTCCCTCCATCAGGGAACGGAGGTTACATACGTAACCGAGACGTTAAAGGAATATTCCATGTTTAATACAAGTTATAGGTGCTGTAAGTGATTTTAGCCAATCTGGAACTTTCATCAGACCAGACCATGAATTAGCCACGCCCCCTCTTTCAAAGATATAGGAGCATATATAGTGCATTGCCCTGTAACGCACACAATGCAGGCAGAAAGTGTTCTGATTGGCTAAGGAAAGGATTAGTGAACATCTTTTACCCCACTGTTTACCGAGTCTAGGGCTGTAA
The DNA here is from genome assembly GCA_032164185.1 of Moxostoma hubbsi. Taxonomy (NCBI): domain Eukaryota; kingdom Metazoa; phylum Chordata; class Actinopteri; order Cypriniformes; family Catostomidae; genus Moxostoma; species Moxostoma hubbsi. Next base: position 28,798,432 of record JAVLUX010000012.1, read on the forward strand.
CAGAGAGAGGTGTGATTTTTCATTGTCTTTTTTTGGTGATATTCGAAAGGCTTTTCTGCGTTGTTTAATAAAAAAAAGTTTTTGGGATCTTACAGCACCTTTAAGATCAATGGACAGCATTTGTGGCATAATGTTGATTTCCACAAAAAGTAATTTTGACTCACCCTTCCTTTCTATAAAAATAGCAAAAACGGGTTCCAGTGAGGCACTTTACCAATTTGTAAACTTTAAAATACTGTTTCAAAAGTATTGCCACAAGACGTGAACAATATGCGTGTTAACATGATATTAGTGTAATACAATTGTTTGCTAACCTATTCTGAGTAAAGTTTTTTACTGAATAATCTGTGCCAATAGTTTTGTTTTTCTTTGCATTATCATTTCTTAATTTCATAATAAGAGGCTCTGGCATATTTTGGGATTTCTTTTAAGTGTTACATTATGCACCAAATCTTATTTTTTTTCTCTGGTTACTTTAGGTTTTGGTTGAACAATAAACTGCATATGATTTTATTCATTTAGGACTCTTTGTCTGTGCCGGTCATAGTAAGGAAAGAATAGATTATTTATTTTGTAAATAATTATAAAATGTATTTAATTAATCGGTTATTGGCCTTTCCCACTGCCTATTGTTATTAGAAAAATCCACTATCTGTTGACCTCTAAAAGTTATGTCCAAATTGGTATCATGATATGACACTGTAAACCCTAAAACCCTACAATGCTGATTTAAACAACTTTTAAACAGCTTAAATAAGCTTCATATTTTTGCCTTTAAACCCTCCACAAATTGGCCCCATTCAAGTCAAGTCAAGTCAAGTGGTTTTTATTGTCGTTTCAACCATATACAGTTAGTACAGTACAATGTAGTGAAATGAGACAACGTTCCTCCAAGAACATGGTGCTACATAAAACAACATAGGACAAACACAGAACCACATGAGATTACACAGACTAAATAAAAATACCTATATAAAATACCTATATAAAGTGCACGTGCAAAAACGTGTGCAAAAGTACGGGACAGTACAATACATTTCTAACAATGAACATTACAATAGGCACAGTGATAGACAGTGCAGCGCCAACCAGTACACAGTAGTGCAAAAAGATGACAGTTACTAAATGCCAAATGTAAACATAACATACTATGATATAGTGTTCTATGCACATAGCAGTTATTGAGGTAGCAGACAGTTATAAAGTGGCAGTTATTAAAGTGCAACTCAGGACACATGTGTGTGTGTGTGTGTGTGTGTGTGTCAAACCAGTCTCTGAGTATTGAGGAGTCTGATGGCTTGGGGGAAGAAGCTGTTACACAGTCTGGTCATGAGGGCCTGAATGCTTCGGTACCTCTTGCCAGACGGCAGGAGGGTAAAGAGTGTGTGTGAGGGGTGTGCGGGGTCCTCCACAATGCTGGTTGCTTTGCGGATACAGTGTTTTATGTAAATGTCTTTGATGGAGGGAAGAGAGACCCCAATGATCTTCTCAGCTGTTCTCACTATCCTCTGCAGGGCTTTGCGGTCCGAACCGGTGCAAGTCCCAAACCAGGCAGTGATGCTGCTGCTCAGGATGCTCTCAATAGTCCCTCTATAGAACGTTGTGAGGATGGGGGATGGGAGATGTGCTTTCCTCACCCTTTGAAGAAAGTAGAGACGCTGCTGTGCTTTCTTGTTAATAGAGCTGGTGTTGAGGGACCAGGTGAGGTTCTCCGCCAGGTGAACACCAAGGAATTTGGTGCTCTTGACGATCTCCACAGAGGAGCCGTCGATGTTCAGTGGGGAGTGTTCACCTTGTGCTCTCCTAAAGTCAACAACCATCTCTTTTGTTTTGTCGACATTCAGGGAAAGGTTGTTGGCTCTACACCAGTCCGTTAGCCGCTGCACCTCCTCTCTGTATGCTGACTCGTCGTTTTTGCTGATGAGACCCACCACGGGCATGTCATCGGCGAACTTGATGATGTGATTCGAGTTGTGCATTGCTGCACAGTGGTGAGTCAGCAGAGTGAACAGCAGTGGACTGAGCACACAGCCCTGGGGGGCCCCAGTGCTCAGTGTGGTGGTGGTGGAGATGCTGTTCCTGATCCGGAGTGACTGTGGTCTCCCAGCAGGTTCAGCTTTCCAATCAGGTGCTGAGGAATTATTTTGTTGAATGCTGAGCTGAAGTCTATGAACAGCATTCGAACATATGAATCCTTTTTGTCTAGGTGGGTGAGGGCCAGATGGAGGGTTGAGGCAATGGCATCGTCCGTTGAACGGTTTGGACGATACGCAAACTGCAGTGGGTCTAGTGAGGGGGGCAGCTGGGTCTTAATGTGCCTCATGACGAGCCTCTCGAAGCACTTCATGATGACTGGTGTGAGTGCAACGGGACAGTAGTCATTGAGGCAGGACACTGAACACTTCTTTGGCATGGGAATGATGGTGGTGGCCTTGAACGACGTTGGCACGTTGGAACGACGGCGCTGCTCAGAGAGATGTTGAAGATGTCGGTAAGAACATCTGTCAGCTGGCCTGCACATCCTCTGAGCACTCTGCCAGGAATGTCGTCTGGTCCAGCACCCTTCCGTGGGTTGACTCTATGTAGAGTTTTCCTCACATCCGCGGTGGTGAGACAGAGCACCTGGTTGTTGGGAGGAGGGGTGGTCTTCCTCGCCACCACGTCGTTCTACACTTCAAACCGAGTGTAGAAGTCGTTCAGCGCATCTGGAAGGGAGGTATCTTTGTCACAGACAACGGATGTTGTCCTGTAGTTGGTGATGGCCTGGATGCCCTGCCACATGTGCCGCGTGTCACCGCTGTCCTGGAAGTGACTGTGGATTCTCTGGGCATGTGTGCGCTTTGCATCTCTGATGGCCCGGGGCAGTTTGGCCCTAGCTGTTCTTAGGGCTGCCTTATCACGTGCTCTGAAGGCGGAGTCTCGGGTCTTTAGCAGCGTGTGCACCTCCGCAGTCATCCACGGCTTCTGGTTGGAGCGTGTTGTGATGGTCTTGGAGAAAGTGACATCATCAATGCACTTGCTGATGTAGATGGTCACTGATGCTGTGTATTCCTCCAAGTTGGTAGAATTGCCATATGTTGCAGCCTCCCTAAACATGTGCCAGTCAGTACACTCAAAACAGTCCTGAAGAGCATGGATGGCTCCTGCTGGCCAGGTTTTCACCTGCATCTGAAGCGGTTTTGTGCGTCTGATGAGCGGTCTGTATGCTGGAATTAGCATAACAGAGATGTGGTCTGAATAGCCGAGGTGGGGGCGGGGCTCCGCCCTGTACGCGCCTGGGATGTTCGTGTAAACAAGATCAAGCGCGTTCGCCCCTCTCGTTGCATAGTCCACATACTGATGCAATTTAGGGAGCACTGTCTTGAGATTCGCATGGTTGAAATCTCCGGCGACAATAAACAGTCCATCGGGGTGAGCGTTCTGCAGTTCGCTCATAGCTCCATACAGTTCAAAGAGCGCTTCCTTAGCGTTAGCGCTGGGGGGAATGTAAACTCCGGTTATGCAAACAGTGGTGAATTCCCGTGGTAAATAAAAAGGTCTGCATCTAACAGTCACAAGCTCCAAAAGCGATGAACAGAAGCTAGAGACTAGCACAGAGTTCTTGCATCATTCCGTGTTGATGTAAACACACAAGCCACCACCGCGAGTCTTACCGCAGAGAGCTGTATTTCTGTCGGCACGAAACGAGGCGAGCCCATCTAGCTGAATGGCGGCGTCCAGAACTCTGTCGCTGAGCCACGTCTCCGTGAAAACAAAGACACAGCAGTCTCTAAACTCACGCTGCGTAGCCTGCTGGAGTCGGATATAGTCCAGTTTATTGTCCAGGGAGCAAACATTTGAGAGCAGGAAAGACGGGAGAGCCGGCCCGCTAGGGTTTGTTTTTAGCCTAGCATGGACCCCCGCCCTCTTTCCGCGCTTCCACTTCCTCGCACACCGCTTACGACGTCCTCTCTCCTGGCCACCGGCATCAGGCAATGCAGAGGCCTCGAGGCCTGGTCTCCGTAGCAAGCCGAGTACGCGTAGCGCCTCCCGCAGTTCATCATGCAGCTTGGTTTTTGCATGAGTCTTATAACTTAGAAGTGTTTGGCGATGGTAGACACGAACACCGGTTGCTCCGATGTCCATTGCCGCAAAAGTCGGGCTTATTAAACAAAAATAGCACCATTTTGGATCCAGAGTGGCCGCTGCATGCTACCACGCCGCCATCTTGGATCAATCACTTCGATTGTTAGTGCCTCACTGTAACCTATTATTTTTTTAAGAAAATGAGGGACTAGTCAAAATCATTTTTTCAAGTAATTAATATTATGCCATAAATGCTGTCAATTGAGCTTAACTTCTATTGAAACCGGAATATCCATTTAAAGTTAAGGTATCTAACATTTGTATCAAGTACACAATAAAACATTCAGTCTCTGAAAACAATAATTCAACTTAATGTAAAATTAACATAATTTCAAGTGTCCGAATTCCGAAAAGAATCAGGACTAGCAAAGCACAATCTGCGAATGAATCACTATTTTAAGTTGGTTATATATTTTGTGTTTGCTGTAATTCAAGGTCAATGTCACACTTTATTTATAAAGCATAATTCTAATACAACTAATCTATCCCAAAGTCCTGTACAAAGATAAATTCAACAACAGAAAGCAGAAATAAAATAATACAAAAGCTAAAATAAAACCATTATTTAATCCCCTTCTGAATGAGTCTCAAAAGCCAGGGTATAAAAGTGAGTATTTAGGGCTGATTTAAAAGCATCGAGATTGGGAGCTGATTTAATGTTCAATAGTAACGTATTCCACAGCCTGGAACCAGCTATCAAGAAGGCACAATCACCTTTGCATTTTAGACATGACCGAGGTATCTGAAGAAGGAGTTTATCCGCAGATCTAAGACTTCTTACGGTCTGATGTAAAATCAGTAGATCTGATAAGTAATAAGGGGCGTGGCTATTTATAGATTTAAAACAAATAATAGAACCTAATATGGATCCTGTATTTGATGGATAACCAGTGAAGAGAGGCCAAAATATGAGTATTACTGTCCATCTTTCCAGTGCCAGTCAGTAATCTTGAAGCAGCGTTCTGTACCAACTGCAAACATTAGAAAGATGACTGGCTGAGGTCTAAATACACACCATTGCAATGATGAAGCCAAGATGAATCAAAAGCATGGAGGACCATCGGTTTTAACTTTACAATTACCTTGAACTGAAAAAAGCTGCTTTTCACCACCGCATTGACTTGTTTCTTAAAGTTTAGCTCAGAGTCAAAGACTACACCAAGATTTTTTTGCATAAGGAAAGTTAGAGGGCAGTGCTAAGAGAACCAAAAACAACAATTTCAGTTTTGTTAATTTAGACGAAGAAAGTTCCTAGCCATCTAACATTTTACATCTTCACAACACTTATTAATACTTGCACTGGAGCCATCATCAGGATGCAGTGGAACGTACAGCTGTGTATCGTCGGCATAGCAATGATAAGAAATATGATATTTCATAAAAATAAAATGCAAAGGTAACATACTGTATACAATGAAAATAAAATAGGGCATAAAATGGAACCTTGAGGCAGGCCACTGGAGAAAAGTGCAGGGGGAGATGAGTGGTTACCAATTCTAACTGCCAGGGACCTGTCTGAAAGATAGGAGGTAAACCAATTTAAGGCTGTGCCACTAATACCAGGCTCCTGCTTTAGGCGGTCTAAAAAGATACTATGATGAACTGTATCGAACACCACAGTTAGATCAAGCAAAATTAAAATCGATGAGCTACCAGAGTCCAAAGTGAACAGAAGGTAATTTGTCACTTTAAGAAGAGCGGTTTCGGTACTATGATGTGGTCTAAACCCAGATTGGAATTTATCAAGAATATTATATTCTGCTAAAAATGAGGAAAGCTGTGAAAAGACAATCTTCTCAAGGACTTTAGATAAAAAATGCATTTTTAGAGAAAGATCAAAAGTTGTCAAAGTTGGTAGGTTCAAGATTTGACTTCTTAAGAAAAGACTGAATCACTGCACGCTTAAGGCAGGAAGGAACAACAGTGCTTAACAAGCTATTATACAAGCTATCATAATGGCCAAAACAGATTTACCAATCAAGCCTAGCACATCTCTAAAAAAGCCATGTGGGTATGCAAAGGTGAGGTTTCATATTTGAAATTATATCTGTAAGTTTAGAGAGAGATAGAGGTAACGTGTTAACTGAACAGAATAAGATGTAGGAATAGAAGGATCATAGCTATTACTAGGAATACAGAAATGCAGAGCAGCTACATTGCTCATAAAAAAATATTAAATTATTATTTAAGACTCAGGAGTAGCATCTGTATATGAAGTAACTCTGGGATTAATTACTTTGTCCAAAGTATTAAACATAACTTTTGAGTTATGTGACTTTTTAGAAATTAAATAAAAAAAATATTTGGATTTCGCACCTTTTACAGTGAGCTGATAAGTAGACAGCATGTTCTTTAAGATTTCATAGAATACTTGTAACTTGTCTTTTTTCCATTTGCATTCAGCTTTCTGGCATTCCTGCCAAAAGGCTCTTGTATGGTTATTAAACCAACACTGTGTCCTAAATTGGGGAGACTTAGTTCTAAAAGGGGCAATAGAGTCCAGAATATTTGTACAGGTCTCATTAAGCAACATAGAAAGCTCCTCAATACACAAACTAATAGAAGGGGCTTCCATAATGCTAGATGCTTTAGACTCTGAAAATGCATTTGAAAAAGTTGTTACTGTGAAAAAAGAGATGGGATGAAAATCATACAGAGGCTTGTGCTCAATCAAATGCAGAAATATTGCAAGTAAGTAGCCATATGATCAGACATAAAAAAATTATTACTATAAATATTACATATCGGAAGACCAAGTGATAAAACAAGATCAAGCGTATGTCTGTGTTCATGCGTAGGACCAGTAACATGCTGTGTAAAGTCAAACGAATAAATTAGTTGCACATACTCCTTTACCAAGAGATGGGAATGGCAACAAATATCAATATTAAAGTCACCCACAATGAGAAGTTTATCAGCTGTCGGGATGATAGTAGATATAAAAGTCCCAAATTCATGAATAAAGTCCTTATTATATCTTGGTGGTCTATAAATGAGAGCACAAAGCACAGGACTGGATATTTCAATCTTCAGTATTTAGTGCTCAAATGTCTGATATTGATCTGAAGGCAACAGTCTGCTTTGAAAACGCCTTGCCCCACTGTTCTGAAGGAGTTAAAATAGTCAACATCCACTGGAGAGAGATAAATCCAACTTACCAACGTTGAGCCAAGTCTCAGTCATGAATAAAAAAAATAGTTTAAGACAAATTATTAGAGAGATATCTTGAATTTACAAAAGCCATCTTCGCTTGTACCAGGACGGCACCAGGGAATTCTTTTGTTGGTTTGGTATGTTCCAGAAATCAAAGATATAGTTAATACGTCTATTGAAAGTGTGCTGCCTCAGTGGTCCATGTATAGATGTAGCCGAGTCAGGGAGAATGGGAATAAGACAGGTAACTTGAGACTCCTGCGGATGGTGAGGATTAAGATAAATATGTCAACTGTTGCTTTCGCGGCAGCCGTCAGAGCCAGCCCCGACAAATACTGAAGGTGAGCACAAGGATCTCCTAAGCCTGAAAAGGAAACCACTGCTCTTTCCTCACTTTTTATGACATTTCTTTCTATGAAAAATGCAGCCGTTAGAGCAGCAAGCAACCAAGGGAAAAGGTGATTAAGCCCATGAGTTGAAAAAATGCTCTCCATAGGGAATTCGTCTGCACATTCTTTATCAGAGAAATATAAATTAAGAAGGGATTGACGATCATAAGTCAATGCAGCAGTAGTTTTCAGAGCACAGAGGCACACCGCCAACAGCAGTAAATATAAAACGAATGGCACAAATGAGTGATGACGGCAAGTCAACAACCATCCAGGCACCACCTTAAATCTCAATTTTATTGTAGATGTTTTTCATATCAGTTTAAGTGTCAAAAATCATGAAAAATTGGAAACCATCCATCCATCATCCAACTTTTATAATTTGTTTTGGAAAGGTGAGAAATGGATGAGCAACAGGAATGGAAAAATCTTTGGTCTACTGCACATTTTACAGATGCTAATTGGTGCATGCCACAGTACTACAGGTAGCATCTGGTGGCAGAAGTGAGCTCAGGAAGGGCCCAAGGCATCAACCATACCTCCATCCCAACCCACATCTACATCACCCCCACCCATCTGGAATTGACAGCCTCAGCCAGACCTGTTTCCTCTGCAACAAGCCACAGATGCTCAGTTGTTGACTAGCCGGCAGTGTCGGGCAAGCAAATTTGAAATTGTAGAGTCCCAAACTACAAGCTACTCAAAATGTTAAGTTTATTAGTTAAACTACAGTTAAACTGACTGTAACGTAGTTCAAGGGAAAGGAGGAGGTTCGAACCGGCTTGTCAACACACACACATGACGACCATCTCTCTCTCCTCACACCACCATCTGCCATCGGCCTTTATCCCTCTCAGAGGCTTAATTAGCCTGATAAGGGACCGGGTGTGTATAATCATGACGTGGCCCCGCCCTCCGCCCAGCCACATTCCTCCCTCATTCTCTCAGGCTGAGGGAGGAGACAAGGGGAGGGAAACAGAAATAATTAAAATGGGGGGGGGGGGGGGGGTACTTCCTATAACAGTGTTGTAAGTGTGTGTGTAAAATTTAAAAGAGAGGCAAAAGGCCAATGCAGAGCGGCAGTGAGAGAGAGAGAGTAGAGAGACTTTAAATCACGCCATGCACTGAGCCATGTACGTGTACTGCTGTCACAGGAGCAGACAGGTATTTCACACACAGAGGGGACCAGCTCTGTCAGACTGCACGTACCCTTCCACAATGCCCCAAAAAAGTCGTCGGAATCCTTCTGGTTACCCTAGGCAGGGGAACAAGGTGACGCTTGCCAACCTGGGAATGGGCCAAGCCTGGCTGGGCCTCTTTTCTCTCTATGTTTCTCGCATAGAGCAAGAACGGCCGGGGCCCTTACATGCATCGAAGGAAGAAGATCTTACCCAGTTTCCTATTCTTTCAGGGGGAAAAGACCCTGCGGAGACCACCCCTGCCCTGAATGGGAGGAAAGAGTGGTGAATACATCACATGGGTTTTTCAGGCGGCCTGTGGAAATTGCACAGTGGTAGATCCAACCTCGTTAGAGGGGGGTGTTGCTACAACACAGCGACTGGAGGGCAACTGGAACTGCCTAAGGGAGACGCGGGTCCACTCGTAAGGGGACCGTACTGCAGATAATACACACAGGGGGAGTCCACGAAGGAGTCCTGCCCGGTGGAGCACCTATTCCAATACAGTGTAGATTAAGTACCCACAGTGGATTGGGTCGGCGAGTTCCTCCTCCGGAGCAATCATACAGGGATCCGAATGTGTGGGATCTCCTGGGAGAGAAAAGGCACAGTTTTACCTCATCCGAGGGAAAGGGCGCCTAGTGCAAGCGATCCACCTGGCCAGACCATCAGCGTGTTACCGAGTTCCTCCGGCTCGGACCTGAGAAAACACAGGACGATACTGACTCAACACGGAGATTGTAGAATCTAGCAAAGGTATTAGGTGTTGCCCAACCCGCTGCTCTACATATGTCTGCCAGGGAGGTGCCCTTGGCTAGTGCCCATGAGGATGCAACACTCCTTGTTGAGTGTGCTCTGACCCACAAGGGGGGGGGGGGGGGCACGGCCAGTGTGTGATAGGCCAATGAAATGGCATCCACGACCCAGTGGGAAAGCCTCTGTTTGGAGACAGCGTTCCCTTTCCGCTGTCCGCCAAAGCAGACAAAGAGCTGCTCTGAACATCTAAAGCTCTGCATGCAGTCCAAGTAGGTACACAAAGTACATACTGGACACAGCAACGAAGGGGCTGGGTCTGCCTCCTCCCGGGGCAGCGCTTGCAGGTTCACTACCTGGTCTCTAAAGGGCGTGGTAGGAACCTTGGGCACCTGATAATTAATTTGTGCTTACCCAAAGACTTGCGTCTACTGCGTCATGGTGGGCCGCGATGGCAGTGCCTCCCTTCCAGCCTCTCTTGGAGAAATAAGAGCACTGACATAACTCTGCACATCTGTGGGTCTTCAGCCCGGGAAGAACACCAATTTGCGAACAGGCGCCACTTCAGGGCGTAAAGATGCCTGGTAGAAGGGGCTCTGGCTTCGCTGATTGTGTCTACGACGGCAGGTGGTAGACCAGCTAGATCTTCCGTTTCCCATCCAGGGGCCAGACGTGGACATTCCAAAGGTCTGGGTGTGGGTGCCAGAGCGTGCCCTATCCCTGAGAAAGAAGGTCCTTCCTCAGGGGAATTCACCAGGGAGGGGCTGTCGCGAGGAATACGAGGTCCGAGAACCAGGCACGAGTAGGCCAATAAGGAGCCACCAGGGTGACTTGTTCCTCGTCCTCCCTGACCGGGAAGGCTCACTGGGGGAAATGCGTACTTGCGCAGCCCTGCTGTGTGCCAGTGCGTCTGCCCCGATGGGAGCCTCTGTTTGGGTATACCAGAGTGGGCAGTGGGAGGTTTCTCGGAAGGCAAACAGGTCCCAGATCAGCTGGACCAACTGGGGGTGAAGCCTCCACTATCCGCTGGGCAAGCGTTGTCATGACAGCGCATCCGCTATCACATTGAGGTGGTGTCGGGACACCTGCTGCAAGGGTACTACTGCCCGTAGAAAGCAGAGGTCTGTCCAGGGTTTGAATTTTTGGCGGCAGGCGGGAGTGATGTCACACGGTGTGTGACGCGGCACCATGCTCATCTTGGGACATGAGTCTGAAGCCAGTGCTGAAACGGTCTCATATGCATCAACCCCAGTGGTCAACTGCCTTATGGTCAGCATGACGGGTTGGGAAGTGAGAGCCATTCATCAAAGCTCCATTCTAGGGGCACCAAGGGGACAGTTATTTTTGATGTACCCGGCGGGGCTTCGCAGCGGGCCAGAGCATGTAATACGTCATTGGGGCTCTAGCACTGAGAAAAGACTCAAAGCACTTACCTTTCTCCGCACACCCGGCAGGGGGCAGTTTAGCATCTGAGGAGGAGGTCCCATGAAGGCGTCCTCTAGACTCGTCGGAACCGGCCGACCGGGGAACAGTCATGGGGCTGAAGGTGGAGGGTCCACGTCCAGCATGCCAGGACTGTGGAGGTCTGGTGGCAGGGTGCCAAATGGCATTTGCGGGCCAGGTGACCCAGAGACAAAGGAAATAGCTCTGTTATTGAGAATGTAGATACCACAGCCTCATCTAGGAGGGCGGCAAATGAAATAAATCCATCAAAAGATTCTCCTCCCGGCCCTCCACCGGGGGATGGAGTGGTCTTACCAGCTCCGGAGCTAACATCTCGGGCTCTGGGAAGTGCGTCTCAGGAGCGCCTTGGAGCCTTCCGGGTCCTCGAGGGGGTCCGTGAGACGGAGGGGGCGTCTGCTTCCTGCAGGGAGCTCAACACTGGGGCTGAGAGCTGGGCCCGTGTTGAGGCGGAGCAGGGTGCTATTTAGCCGCAGGAGGACGCCCTTGGCGAGCAAATGGGGCATGGCCCATGGCGGCAGGCTTGCGGCGGGGCAGGATGTGAGATATGGCCTCCATCTGCTTCTTCACCGTGGAAAACTGCTGGGTGAAGTCCTTGATGGTGTCGCGAAGAGGCAAAACGGGGAGCGGCGAGCTAATCCACTTCGAGCTCTAGAGGATAAGCAGGCTGGCTGTGAGGCAAGCCGCTGTTGCCTAGAGCACGGAGGGGAGTCAACAGGCGTGCTGGGGGGCGGTTGGTCTGAGGGGGCGTAACCGGTGGAGCTGCACCCGCTGCCATCCCCAGATTGCCTCCATCGCCAGCCGCATCGTCCTCAATCCTGTGGGAAGAAGGAGCAATGTGGGGGGGCTATTTCTATTGAAAGCAAGCCGCGACCGCAACTTTGCCATGGTCATGCCCTCGCAGTGAGAGCATGAACCATCCACAAACGCTGCCTCGGTGTGATCGCTGCCCAGACACACGAGACAGCACCTGTGGCCGTCTGAAGTGGAGAGCACTCTACTGCATCCAGGAACTACACAGGGCCGGAATGGCATCTTTACAAAGATGCATCCTGAAAAGGACGTTCAACACCGCTGTGTATTGCTCTAATAGAGAAAAATACTTTTTTACAAGAAATATCACTCTTTTATTTGCTCTTATACTGTCGAATGTAGATCCAACAGCAGAGATAGTCAGAGGAACAGGAACTCGCAGCTCACTGCAGTACAACCGGCTCCGAAGAATATTTCTGAATGAACTCAACGTATTTCCTCACTTTTATACCCGTATGTCTGGGGGCGGGGTATGCAAATACTGTCTGCCAACTTCTCATTGGACTTTTTTTCATAGGTCAGAGGCATATTCGGCGCTCAAGAGAGACCCCTAATGTCGCTTCTTCGATACATCGTCGAAGTGAGCGACAGAGGGGGCAACATAGTTAGGTTAGTAGTATTCCTAATTTTAGTTAGTTTTCTGCTCCCACTACTGCTAGCTGCTAATAGCTGAACTACACTCTACTTAGTTGCTACAGTCATTTCATGGGCAGAACTCAAAACTGTGTACACTTTAGAATTTTATTTCAGACTGCGGACCACCTACATCACAATTTAAACAAGCGTCATAACATACATCGTAAAAGTTTACAGTGGGGTTGTTTTTATAACTTAAACCTGTCAAGAAAGGACAGGATGACTCAAAAATTGGCAATAACAAAATAAAAGACACACTCAAAAAAATGAACTTCGTTGGAGTCAGTTTTACTGAATAATTTCTTGTTCACATTACTAAACAATCACAAGCGACTGCATAAAATGTGTTAAACTTAGTTATTTCAAGAAAAACCCGTGTCTTGTCACCTTTACTTTAGGCGTTTTTGTTCAGTCAACAAATCATTGTCTAGTGAAACGCACAAATACAAGAAAAACAAAACGCGATGTCAAATTGCGCACACTGTATGTAAATGCAGCAGCGCGAAGCACATGAGGAGATTATATTGCCGATTTTGTAAGGTATGCATATTTTATTTAAATCATTTGCCATCCTGAAAAATACTGCCAATAAAAGTATTTGTAGTACACTATATAGTTTTATTACTTTAGGATGTAAGTTTGTGTCATAGTCTGACTCAGCTTTTCTATTATGATATACGTGTTCTTTCATTTTAGATGAGCTGTGTGATGCAGACGAACCAGATTGAAGAAATTATTTCGGCAACTTTGTAAGGTATTAATATTTTGAAATCCTTTGACATTCTGACAAGTACTGCCAGAAATATATATATTAAACTCATGTAGACGACCAAATAGTTTTTGTTCTTCAGGGTATTAGTTTATGTCGGAGTCTGGATATGCATCGAGTTTTTTTCTTTTCTGCTGTAGTCTTTTTTCGATTTTAATCAGTTATGTGAAATTTTTCAGAACATGTGGCAATGTAAGGACTGTAAGATAACAGTGCAAACTCGATCTCAGTTGTTGAAGCATTACAGATTAACGCATGGTCATTTTGGTCGGAGTAATAGTTTTCCGTGCACTTATTCCAATAGTCCTTGCCGTTTTAAAACCTGGAATGCGCTACACAGTCATTTATGTCGATTAGTAGTAACCCTTTATTGTCACATAGTCACAAGTAACCAGTGAAATTGGCCATCATCCTGCCCATACAAACAAACATACAATATGACAATGGGTAGACAGGGCAGGAAGACAGGGAATTGAGAAGATATACAGCATTACATGGGGAAAGGTGAGATAAAAAAAAGCAACCCCCAGACTATGCTCCTGTTAGGATTACAGTATGGGAACAGGAAAAAACATCTCAGCAACACTTAGCACATAATCAGTACATCTACAACATAACAAAAACTTGCAACAGGGTAGGGGAGTGGGGGATGGAGGTAGCCCAGCACTGACAAACAGCATCTGGTCCTGCAGCCTTTCTCGGCGCTGGTCACAGACCCGCCTGTCAGACTGGGGGGTACGAAGCGGCGAAGGCGTGGGATGGGGTGTGGGTCGGATGCATATCTGTATTAGTGTAAAGTCTTGTGTGTGTGTGAGCCCAGAGATTCGCCAGAAGGTCACAATCCCAGGGTGTTTTGGGAGGGGGGAGGGAATGCGAGAGCGGCTCATTGCAGTGCTCTAACCAGGGGAGTTGTTGATCCATCAGCGGCCTTGGCCAAGGCCAGTGCTGGTTGCTGGGTGCCGAAACAGATAAGATTGAGATGTTTTGTCTTGGGGCGAATAGCTGCAATTTCTCAGGCTATTCTTCATGTCCATTTTGGTCTCTTAAACGATCCATTTGCCTTTGCAAAGTTGTAAGCTCCTTCATGATGTTATCCATATTGAGAGTCTGAGTGCTGACAACTCTGCCCACCGCCTCAATCATGACGGGCAGCCTTGTGAGGCTTTGGACAGCTGTCTCCGTCTTCTTAATTCTTCGATAACCCAGGGCAATGCCTAATCCAATCAGCAGAAAACCTGTTATCATGGTTCCGAATAGGTAGATATCTTCAACGTCCTCCACGGAAAGAACCGCCAGACACACGACCCGCCACCTCTCCCACGCGTCCATCGTGTAGCCAGCTGCAAACGTTCCGTCAGGACAGTTAGGTTCCCCCGAACCCAAGCTTCTCCTCGAGAAGATGGTGTCAATTGCGTTAAGAGACCAGTTGATCAAATCCATAATAATTTCTTAGTTTGGAGAGCAGTGCTGTGAGAGTCTCTCAAAAGTACAAGACAGTTGACTAGACGTGACGAGAGAGCAAAGCAGGGAGGTCAGGGGAGGGAGAGGGAGAGAAAATGCGACCGCCTTCACTGAGTGCCAAACGAGTGACTGAGTGCTTATTACATACTAATAAGACTGCAGGCTTAGCCACATTTAATTGTCACTTGTGTTCTTGCAGTAATATAGTGTCAGAACGGGAATACTTTTGTCATATCTACAAACACCTTAAAAATCATGAAACTGTGCGTTGTATGTTTGAGAATTGCTCTTTCCATACAAATGTGTATGGCACATTCAAGTCTCATAAAAATCGGAAGCACAATCCATATTCTCTTCAAGATTTCAAACAAGGGGTCATCATAGAAAGTGGCTCAGAAATTTCCACTGATGGATTCAATGAGAATGAATTGCTAGTTGAGGAGGGAAATTTAGATGTTTCAAGTAATGTGGAAATTGGAACACAAGGGCAAGATTTGTCTAAGACCATCGAGCTAAAATTTGCATGTATTCTTCTAAAACTGGAAAATTATTTTCATGTTCCTAGCAATGCAGTT
Source organism: Moxostoma hubbsi (assembly GCA_032164185.1). Lineage (NCBI taxonomy): Eukaryota > Metazoa > Chordata > Actinopteri > Cypriniformes > Catostomidae > Moxostoma > Moxostoma hubbsi. The sequence goes on from JAVLUX010000012.1 coordinate 28,813,745, forward strand.
GATGAACTTCTGACAGATTTACAGTACTTACATTCTGCATCAGTGCCCATATCAACTCAAGTTATTCTTGAGACCTTTCAAAAACATGATCTCCATGTAGATCAGCAGGTTGTTAAAGAGCTTTTCAGTTCATTATCTTTGCACAACCCTCTGTTGAAAGTGACATCAAAAGTTGGCCCTTTAGCCACTGCTTTCAAGCGCATGCAATATTACAGAGAAAATTTTGATGTCATTGATCCGGTGGAATACATTCTTCAGTCAGAAACAAATCGTTCTTTTCATTATGTGCCAATATTAAAATCGTTACAACAACTACTCAGTCGGAAAGACATAATTAGTAAAGTTGTTGATGGTCATACAGAGCAACACAACATAAATGAGGAATGTTACAGATCTTTCAAAGATGGTCAGCATTTTCAACATAATGAGTTTCTCTCAGGGAATGAGCTTAGACTCTCATTGTGTCTGTACATAGATGACTTTGAACTGTGCAACCCATTAGGGACCTCACGCAAAAAGCATAAAATTTGTGCAGTTTATTGGATTTTAGGAAACTTGCCACCAGGTTGTAATTCATCATTGTCCTCAATTCATCTTGCACTGTTATGCAAGAGTGATGATGTGAAAACCTTTGGCTATCAAAAGATTTTGGAACCTCTTGTGACTGATCTCATCACTTTAGAGCAACAAGGGGTGTTTGTCAGTCACCTGGGAGCTTTCCTTAAAGGTACAGTGCAGTATGTTGCTGCGGACAGCCTTGGAGCTCATGCTTTGGCTGGTTTTGTTGAGAGTTTTTCAGGGGAGTACTTTTGTAGGTTTTGCACTGCTACACGGAAAGATATTCAGGCAAAAGAGGTCAAAGATGGTGTTTTCCCTCTCAGATCTGAAGAGCAACATGGTGTATATTTATCAGGTGCATGTGAAAAAGGAGAAGCTTGTTGTGGTGTGAAAAAAGCTTGCCCTTTAGCTGAGAATATGTCTTACTTTAAAGTCACTTCAGGCTTTCCCCCAGATGTTGCCCATGATCTCCTGGAGGGTATTGTACCTGTTGAATTGGCAGGGTGCATTGAAATACTTCTAAAGAAGAAATATTTCACTTTTGATTCTCTTAACAAACTGATTAAAGGATTTCCATTCAAGTGGGGAGATAAGACCAATCGCCCTCATGTGCTTCCACCAACATTTGTCCGGAAAAAAACAATTGGTGGAAATGCACATGAGAACTGGTGTTTGCTACGGCTATTACCTTTAATTATTGGAAAACTTGTACCTCAAGATGAACCTGCTTGGGAAGTCATTCTACTCTTGAAAGACATTGTTGAACTTGCTGTATGTCCTGTGCATACTAACGAGTCTGTTGCATACTTGGAGAGCAAAATATCTGAACATCGAAATCGATACCAGATACTCTTTCCAGAAAAAAGGCTATTGCCAAAGCATCACTTTCTGGAACATTATCCAGCAATGATCCGTCTGTTTGGTCCACTTGTCTTGTTGTGGACAATGAGATTTGAAGCCAAGCACAGTTTTTTTAAACAAGTGGCTAGGCATACAAACTGCTTCAAAAATATCACAAAGACTTTGGCCAGGAAACATCAGATCATGGTTGGTCAATTTATGCAGTCATTTAGCTGTGACAGTTCCTCTGTAGAGGTTACTCGTATTTCAACTGTCCCTGTTGATGTTCTTAATGAGGAAATTGCTCATACCATTAACCAGAAATACCCAAATACTGCTGCTATTAATTTAGCTCAAACAGTATTTTCTGATGGCATAAAGTACACAAAGGGCATGATCATTGTGCATGGAACAGTCAGCGGACTTCCAGATTTCGCAGAAATTATGCAGATATGTGTTCTGGATGATGGAATTGCTTTCATAGCAAGGAAGTTTGATTCCTGGTACAATGAACACTATCACTCATTTGAACTGGAACCACCTCCTAGGGATTTTTCTTTTATAGAGCTGGGTGAATTAGCAAATCGCTATCCTCTGTCTGATTACAAAGTTGGATCTGTTCATATGGTTACCTTGAAAAGGTACATACATGCTACTTAACTCCTCTTTCTCCTTCAGAGTGGTGGATGGAACAAACACAATGAGTGCTTCAGCAAAGTTTTGGATTCTACTTGGAGACAACGACTCTATGAAATTGACACTGCCCTCTGGAATTCCCAAAACAATTGAAGAGTTAAAAACTGAGATTAAGAAGCAATGTGGGGTTACAGGGGATTTTAGGCTGCAGTATCTAGACACAGACTTTGAGGATTATGTAAATCTTACGTCAACTGTGGACCTCCAAGACAAGGCAACAATCAAAGTGCTAACACAAAGATCATTTGATGTCTGCTCTCTCTCTTCTGCTGACACTGATATACGCTCATCATCTTCATCACCAACACCTTGCTCTTCAATTGCAGCATCACAGACAGATTCGTCTGGCTCAGCATCTGAGTCAATGTCTTCTTCATCAATGCTGAGGAGTGAAACCTGGCCAACTAATTTTCCGATCCCTCAGTTTCCCTATGAGGTAGAACTGGAACTGCAGAGAGCCCATGAGGAGTTCTTGCAAAATGGCACTTCACTAAAAATAGAATCCAAGCCTAAACTGAAGACAGAAATTCTGAAATCCTTGGCTGCAGAAATACTGAAGTACAAAGTTTACCCTAGGAGTGATGAGTATGAAGATGTTGCGAAAGCACTGATTGCAAAGTATCCATGCTTAAAAGAAAAGGGATCTGCTTGTGGATTCTTCGGTTGGAAAGTCAGTCTACAGTGGAAGATGGGGAACTACCGTCGTACCCTAAGGGCTGCTGGATGTCCAGAAATAAAGATAAATTCTTTAAAACGTAGACCAGATGGTGAATGCACACATTCAATCCAGTTCAAGAAGCCTAAGAAAGCAGAAGTAAATTTCTATCCTGACTATCCAGCTGGAGAAGACAAAGAAAGTCTAGAGAAAGAGAGATTGGCACTGCTGTCTGAAATCCAGAAAAAGGACAACCATCAAACAATTAAACAGAAAATGGACAAAACTTTTGCCTACAGACGACATGACGTAGTTCAAGACATGCCCTTCATTGCTGAATTCAAAAGCAGATGGCCAGCTCTGTTTTGTGAACATCAGGCAAGTTTGATAGAATTACTGGATTTACTCTGTTAATAGTAACTAGCCTCTCATTTGTTCTTGCCCATTTAGGCTAAATGTTGTTTCCTATAGATTAACGATCAGTGTCATTTTAAAACATACGTTATCCTTATGTCTTATTGTTATGTCTCTTAAATCTCTAGATGGCTACTGAGTTCACTCGAATCACCACCCTTCCACTGATTCAGACATTTATGTCAAAACTGGATGGTTACACAAACAAACTGACCAGAATCTTCAGGAAAAAAGGAGGAGCTGCAGGGCGCAAAATCTGTGAATTGATGTCTGTCATTGATGAGGTTTGTGATCTATGTTTGTGATGTGTGTGTGATGTGTGATTTCCGTTAAAGATTTCTGTTTAGTCTAATTTTTTATCTCAAAAATCTTCTACAGGATGATACTACCTCAACTCGGAGAGCCTGCATTCTCAAATCACTTTCTGTGTATCTTAATGAAGACAATGAGAAGCTCATGAAGGAATATATTGTAAGTTCTCCCAGGCATTCTTTCTAATCATTGAAAGCATCTAATCATTCAGTATCCACTAGATATATGCAAGTGTGAATCTATCTTCAAAAAATTATATTTGAAAAAACTTACAACCTTGTAGGTTGTCAGTTAAAATTGACAGTAATTGTAATGACAGTATGTTTTTTTTGGGATAATGATTCTTTTAATGTATAGCTTAATTACATCAGAACCTGGTACCCATCAGCAATCAGAACATCATGCACACTGTGTTTTTAAATAATAATGCAATACAAAGTAATTTAGTAAGTAATTATCTAACAAATAAGTTGGTAAGTAAATATAGTAATTTAGTTTAAATTTAGATTCATCAGTTGAACAAAGCCATTGTTTCTGTTACAATAATATTGATTTGGAACAGATTGACAGATTGTTCACCCTAAAAAGAAAATATGAAATCCACATACAGTGCATCCGAAAAGTATTCACAGCGCTTCACTTTTTCCACATTTTATTATGTTACAGCCTTATTCCAAAATGGATTAAATTCATAATTTTCCTCAAAATTCTACAAACAATAACCCATAATGACAACGTGAAAGAAGTTTGTTTGAAATCTTTGCAAATGTATTAAAAAAAAAAAAAATAATCACATGCACAGTATTCACAGCCTTTGCTCAATACTTTGTTGAAGCACCTTTAGCACCAATTACAGCCTCAGTTCTTTTTGAGTATGATGCTACAAGCTTGGCTCACCTATTTTTGGGCAGTTTCTCCCATACTTCTTTGCAGGACCTCTCAAGCTCCATCAGGTTGGATGGGTAGCGTCGGTGCACAGCCATTTTCAGATCTCTCCAGAGATATTCAATTGGGTTCAAGTCTGGGCTCTGGCTGGGCCACTCAAGGACATTCACAGAGTTGTCCCGTTGCCACTCCTTTGTTATCTTGGCTGTGTGTTTAGGGTTGTTGTCCTGTTGGAAGATGAACCTTCGCCCCAGTCTGAAGTCCTGAGCGCTCTGGAGCAGGTTTTCATCAAGGATGTCTCTGTACATTGCTGCATTCATCTTTCCCTCAATCCTGACTAGTCTCCCAGTTCCTGTCACTGAAAAACATCCCCACAGCATGATGCTGCCACCACCATGCTTCACTGTAGGGATGGTATTGGCCAGGTGATGAGCGGTGCCTGGTTTCCTCCAGACATGACACTTGGCATTCAGGCCAAAGAGTTCAATCTTTGTTTCATCAGACCAGAGAATTTTGTTTCTCATGGTCTGAGAGTCCTTCAGGTGCCTTTTGGCAAACTCCAGGCGGGCTGTCATGTGCCTTTTACTGAGGAGTGGCTCCCTTCTGGCCACTCTACCATACAGGCCGGATTGGTGGAGTGCTGCAGAGATGGTTGTTCTACTGGAAGGTTCTCCTCTCTCCACAGAGAAATGCTGGAGCTCTGTCAGAGTGACCATCGGGTTCTTGGTCACCTCCCTGACTAAGGCCCTTCTCCCCCGATCGCTCAGTTTGGCTGGGTGGCCAGCTCTTGTAAGAGTCCTAGTGGTTCCAAACTTCTTCCATTTACTGATGATGGAGGCCACTGTGCTCATTGGGACCTTCAATGCTGCAGAAATGTTTCTGTACCCCTCCCCAGATCTGTGCCTCAATACAATCCTGTCTCGAAGGTCTAGAGACAATTCCTTGGACATCATGACTTGGTTTGTGCTCGGACACGCACTGTGAAATGTGGGACCTTATATAGACAGGTGGACTCCAATCAAGTTGTAGAAACATCTCAAGGATGATCAGTGGAAACGGATGCACCTGAGCTCAATTTTGAGTGTCATGGCAAAGGCCGTGAATACTTATGTGCATGTGATTTTTTTTTTTTATTTGATTTTTTTTATTTTGTTTTTGTAAATTTGCAAAGATTTCAAACAAACTTCATGTTGTCATTATGAGGTATTGTTTGTAGAATTTTGAAGAAAATTATGAATTTAATCCATTTTGGAATACGGCTGTAACATAAAAAATTTTGGAATAAGTGAAGCGTTGTGAATACTTTCCGGATGCACGGTACCTATAACTATTTTCTTAAAAGTAATAATTTAGTAAATTATTCACTTGTATTTGAAACCCAACTAACATTCTGATACAGTGCCAGTCAACATTGAGTTCTCTTTCATGAAATAGTGTTCTATTAATAAACTGATCTCTTTCATTAAAATGTACACCCAAACACTGTCATCTGCCAGTAAAATGGCTTGAAAATTGAAATCTTTTCTCAAGCTTCCCTGCTCACTAAACAGGTAGATCATACAGGTTTGGAGCATGGACAGTGAATAATGACATTATTTTAGTCTAAAGTTATAGCATATTATTCAATTATTGAAATAATTAAATGAATGAAAATATACTATAGGACAAAACACTATACACTCGGAATACACATCATTATAGACGGTACAAAAACATAAGAAGAAATTATGTGCAATAGTAGATTAATTACCAACTCTATCAATAAAATTAAAACTGTTTAACTGTTGTTGTTTTTTTATCCTTGTTTTAGGACGTCGACATTGAGAAAGCTGAGAGAGACATGGCCAATACAGTCATTGGAATTTTCATTGTCCGAGCTGAAGGTGCAGGACCTGAAGAACCACCATTGGATATTGGGATCATTGTTGAAGGAGTGAAAGTGCTTCAGGAGCTTGGAGATGTCACCAAGGCTTGTGCTCTGCTCTTGGCAGTAATATATAGCTTGAATCTGAGCTATCCATCTGATCTCAAGTACACCTTTGAGTTTCTTCAGAAGGTGTTAATGGAACTTGATGCAAACAAATTTTCACACAAAATACAGGTACTTAAAAACAAACTTATGGAATAAACAATTGCATGTTCAGTTTCTTATTCCAGTGCAATGCTGCGGTTAATGTTGTTTTTTTTTTATTTATTTCTCAGAACGTGAAATTTAATTTTAATGCTTTTAATTTATTTAATCAAAAATATATGCCAGCCATAAATGTTCCTTTTAATAAGGGCTAAATCTTTTGAGTTCTGTAGCATTTTGGAGTATGCTGCCAATTTTGGGTGGATGTCATGCTCATTTCTTGTATTTCTTTTAAGAAAAAAAAAAACTTTATTGCACGGCTTGGCTGTGTTGCAAATAAAAAGCTATTTGCTTCTGCAAAATATGTGTCTGATTATTTAATGGTTTTCTTGTGCACTTGTATGGCAAAGTATTATAATTACAATGTAACTGAAATCCATAACAAAAGTTTATTGCATAATAAATGTATGTAAATTCAACATAACATTAATTAAGCTGTAAATGTATATTTATAGTATGTAATAGTGACTTTACTAAGATTTCTTTAGTTCATACAACAAATTTAAATTAGTTGTATTTAAGGAATATTTGCCAACTTTACATGAACCTTTTTGTAAATACAACATAATTTTTTTTTGTTGAGATTACTTAACAAAGCTATGTGGAACCCACTTGACGAAGTATTTTTAAGTAAATCCAACATTTCATTTTTTGAGTGCATGTCTATACAAGGGATTCTTTGTTTTTTTTTTTAATCACTTATTCTGGCCAAGAACACAGTATTTAATAACATTAAACTGGTCAATAGACAAGGCCAATTGATAGCTGATATTTGGCCATTTTGAGATTAATCGGCTAGAATTTTAAATGGACACTGCCCATTTCCAGTTTTTCCCAAATTTTTGAGTGAGAATTGAAAGACTGTAAAAAAACAAACAAACACCAAATACACATTCCTGGTTGTATTATGAAAAAAAAAAAAAAAAAACACTCATAGCCGTTATTCAATAAAAAAAAATACGTTTATATCTTTGTAATCTTTCATCAAAATATATTAACGTTATCCACCTCTGAAACGACTTTGGTTCCAATTAGGCCTGTCACGATTATTAAATAATCATCTGAAGGTGGTTATTTGATATTATTGTACGCTATAAATTCCAATGTTATTTTAATGTCCGAATGAGGAAATGAATAGCGCATTTGAGTGTCTCATTCAATTGAACTCTATCTGTATTTCTGTAAATGCAATGCATTCTGGTTTCACTTTAATTTAACGATTGTGTAATGGCTAATTTTATTTGTCATTGTGGGTTCATACATGCAGTGACACAAAGGAGCCCTGTGTCATGTCAACTTTATTTTGGACAGAAATATTTAACTACTGGATAATAGAATAGAATATCATCTTGTTCTGACAACAACAGAGTAAATGCAAAATAGACCAAGACTAATGTTGACCAAAAAAAGAGACAGAAGTTTTATTTATTTTTAAATATTTTGATATTTAAAATATATTTTTGAAATGTTCCTCATAAGTTTTTAAAGCCTTAAAGAAAATCATAAAAGTAAAAGGAAAATACATTCTTAATAAATTACTTAAAGTTTATGAAGTACACATACAGTTATGACAAAGTATGACAGTTTTTATACCAATTAATCATCATAATCATAAGAGCCAGAAAACAGACAATTAATCATCATAATTGCAATTATTTGATTGATAATTAATCGTCAGCCAAATTTCATAATCGTGACCGCTCTAGTTCCAATGGAAGGGTATGTTAAGTCTACTTTTCATAATCTAATACATTTCTGGTGGATAAAATAAAGGCCCAACCTATATTTTTTTAATGACATGGAAAATAAGACACATTACAGTAGTAAAATGGGTTGAGAACACCACTTGAGGTTGAATTTAAAGCAAGTATGTGTATAATTATAATCACTTCTCATTATTAAAATCAACATTATATCAGCTAATGGTCACCCTCTCTAGATATAAAAAATATCATATCTGTCAACACCTAGTATTCAATTTAAAGTAATAAAACAACTTCAACCGTCATCAGCCAGATAAAATATTATACTCATAATAAACCAATTTTGAGTCGCATCATATCCACTTTTACCCACTAAAACAATATCGCTGAACCTCAGGTTAAATTTGTAAAGCATCGTGAATCAACACTAAATCAACCCTGTTAGAAATAATTTCCATGATGAAATGCCGCTTTTATACAGAATACAAAATCTAAAATCTAGCTGTACATTAGCTGATCTGCTATCTCAGAAATTGATTATTTTCTGCTTCGATAGAACTTGTCAGAGGTGTCATTGTTAAAATATTAGTCTAATTCCCTATGCATTCATTTGAGGAATGAGCTAGCATTACACTCCCCCAGTACATCACTTCACCTCGGTCCCAAAAGACCTCACAGATGTAATGGTGTGTGACTGCTCCATCTGAGATGACTGCCGGCTAGACTTAGAATTTTTCACGCACAATGGGCTTTATTTTCAATGCTAAATATCTTGTAAGAGCGCCACAATTTAACGAGGAGCTCATCTGGTGTGGGAAATGAAAAATAAGTTAACAACATTTATTTCCGTTTGGAAAAACAACTGTGTTCTCGCTGAATTATAGATGGAAGGGAACAAATATATAAATAGAAAATTTATAAATATAAATGGAAATGCTATTTTCGGCCGTTGGTTTGTTTTTGAAAGCAGTAGCTTCCTCGGCACACCTCAGTGCAACTTGTTATCCAATTTTTCCAGGTTCGAGATGTATTGAGTCTGTCAAAATAAGCTTTTACAACAACCGCTACATGAAACAAGACCTTGAATTAAAGTAATACACAGAGAAAAGACCTGGTGTGAATTCTTATTAGGCTGCAAGTGTCTGTAATGAACTGCATTGCAGGCCAGCATGTGTCCCATTCAAAAAGCTTTTTAATTTTATAGGCAAAATGCAGTGGTCATAGAGCCCAAAGTGTTAAAAAGTAGAGGTTTTGCTATACCATTGATATAGATAGGCCTATATTTGCACAATTATCAGTGAGCAGGACTGATTTATATTATTATTATTCACTATTAACAATATTTTCAAAACAATTTCATTGAAAGAAAATAATTGAAAGGGGCCATTGACACATACATGTTTGTGTCTGTAATTGTTGTTGCAATAACATTTTGTAATTGTATATTCCCCTTTTTCTTGTTAAGTAACAGTTGTTATTTATGCTTTTATTTTGAAGTCACTTACAAGTTTCGTTGGGTTGCTCTCGCGTGAGTTGTACTGTTGCTCAACACCAGCGGGCAGCAGATAGCATGGACACGTGTGTGTTCCGGTGAAGAATTTCATGCTGGCTAAAGCAGATCTTGATGTGAGCGGTTTTAAGTTTACCTCTGAAGAGTTAAAGACTTCCCTTTCTTTGTAGCATGCAGCCAACGAGGTATTTATTTTGTCCGTCTGCATTTTAAATTGGTAAATCTTATTCAACATGCTGTGCATGTTAAGCTAACATTGTTTCTATATTTTCTTGTCAATGTTGTTTATTAGATTTCACGGTGGATTTGGAGCGAGGACTTCAATAAACCAGTAGCAAGAAAACCACTTGTGTCTGCCTGTGCTTAGAGGGAATTACAGTGTCCATCTGCACCTTTTTTTTTTAAAAATGTTTTTTCTTTTCGTCCCTCTAGTCTAAACATGCTACATGGAAGTCTTTGATCGCTGCAGCACGTACCTCTGTTTTAAGTGTTAATACTTTTTTTCATATGCTGTGTCATGTTAAAACAAACATCAACATTTAAAGATTTGACTCGTGACACTTGTTCTGCTGGTTGTGCTGTGATGGTCTGAAAGGCCCATAAGTCTTCAAAATCTTTAATCAAAATGTATAAACTTTGCTCTGCCTCCTAAACGGCTTTCCTTTTTTGCTGACATCACCAAGCCCTACTTGTCAACCCCTCCCCTCCAACAACCTGCCATATAGAGACACTTTTCACCATCCAAACAATTCCTGATGGATAAAATAGTAATTTTTTTTCACATTGAATATTCTGATTCACTAAAATATGTCACATGATGCAAGTAAAAATGGTTTCCGAATGCAGTTTAATGTTGACTTTTATCACTTTCTACTGATCGCACTTCCAGCTGCATCATGCCAAACATCAAGCCACCATCTGCCAAACATTTATGAATAAAAGCATTGTTTAAATCCAAAGACATCTGAACTGACCCTTGGGTTTAATTTTGGCAACTCCAAAACTTTTAGTTGCACTGCGGAATACAATCTTGCGTGCATGAGTGATTCTGAATGTGTCACCATGGTAATTTTAGTCATCTGTTTGTTTTTTTAGTGACGGGAATATTTCCTGATGAACTTCCCCTGGGTACGACTGATGCCAAATTTCATCAACCATGTAATGATTTTCTTATGTAAACAACAATAAAGCCGTCCCAGGGGCGAGCTTTATTTGTGCGACTGACACCTAGCCGTGTTTTTTGCTAACTTTAAAATCTTGCTGTGTATTATTTTCACATCCTTCAAATCTTCTCCCCAGTGCCATTGCAGGTAGTTTAGATATAGTGAAGTCCCACAGGACCCAACAAAGAGTGCTCTTGAAGGGAGAAGACGCCACAAATCAAAGATGCTTGCCATTCACAGAACTCCAGGCTTGAAATAATACTGTGGCTTTTCCATTCATGGCTAGAAGAAACTGTGCAGGATTCCTTGAAATATCGGTCTTTCCCTTGATATTTCTTGAATTCTTTATCCTGTTATGTAAAGCTTATTTACAATGAAGAACAAGGAGGATCCACATTCTTTAAAGTCTTTCTAATTTGAATTCCAAACTAAGTAAAAAATATTGTATATACGACTTATAGTTCTAAGCATAATTTAACAACAAATTTTAATGCCTGTAGAGATATGTTACCAAGGAGATTCAGGTGAGTGTAAGGGGGTGGGGTGGAGCTAGTTTACCAAAAAGTTCACCAAAATGTTGGTGGTCCCTCTGCACATGGAGAATGAATTGTACAGGATGGATGTAGGTGCAAATGACCTTCAGTAGTGCTGTAGTGTGTGTGTGTGTGTGTGTGTGTGTATATATATATATATATATATATATATATATATATATATATATATATATATATATATATATATATGTATGTATAAGCAATGTCACATGAGCAAGAGTGCGACATGGCCCTGATTACCTACGGCACTCAGCCTGCGGCCGAATCAGAGCAGTGCTGATATAGGGCCATATGCACGATTGGTGAACTTTTTGGTAAACTAGCTCCAACAATTCACAGCCCACAGTGTTTCCCGCACAGTGTTAGGTTCATGTCGGCTTTTCTCAAAGTTGCCTAAATCATTAGATGTCATGGTTCCAATTCTTGAAGTTTGTGCTGTTAAATCCAGGTTTCCTCCTTCATTTTCATCGCCTGACAAGCTTTCGTACTTTAGGTCAAATTATATATTCTTTAAAAGAGTATCATTTGCCATGTCCAGTGAGGAAAACTTTGATGTATCAAATGTTGCGAGCCATTTGTTTTAAAAGGTTAATGTGGCTGAGTGATACGCACACAGTGAAGTGTCCGAGTGCTGATGTTGTCAGACCATCAGTGCTCGTGGAAAGTGTCTCGTCCAATCAGACTCGAGGACCAGAACTAACTGTTTTGTGTGTGTATATATATATATATATATATATATATATATATATATATATATATATATATATATATATATATATACACACACTCACCTAAAGGATTATTAGGAACACCTGTTCAATTTCTCATTAATGCAATTATCTAATCAACCAATCACATGGCAGTTGCTTCAATGCATTTAGGGGTGTGGTCCTGGTCAAGACAATCTCCTGAACTCCAAACTGAATGCCAGAATGGGAAAGAAAGGTGATTTAAGCAATTTTGAGCGTGGCATGGTTGTTGGTGCCAGACGGGCCGGTCTGAGTATTTCACAATCTGCTCAGTTACTGGGATTTTCACACACAACCATTTCTAGGGTTTACAAAGAATGGTGTGAAAAGGGAAAAACATCCAGTATGCGGCAGTCCTGTGGGCAAAAATGCCTTGTTGATGCTAGAGGTCAGAGGAGAATGGGCCGACTGATTCAAGCTGATAGAAGGGCAGCTTTGACCGAAATAACCACTCGTTACAACCGAGGTATGCAGCAAAGCATTTGTGAAGCCACAACATGCACAACCTTGAGGCGGATGGGCTACAACAGCAGAAGACCCCACCGGGTACCACTCATCTCCACTACAAATAGGAAAAAGAGGCTACAATTTGCAAGAGCTCACCAAAATTGGACAGTTGAAGACTGGAAAAATGTTGCCTGGTCTGATGAGTCTCGATTTCTGTTGAGACATTCAGATGGTAGAGTCAGAATTTGGCATAAACAGAATGAGAACATGGATCCAGCATGCCTTGTTACCACTGTGCAGGCTGGTGGTGGTGGTGTAATGGTGTTGGGGATGTTTTCTTGGCACACTTTAGGCCCCTTAGTGCCAATTGGGCATCGTTTAAATGCCACGGCCTACCTGAGCATTGTTTCTGACCATGTCCATCCCTTTATGGCCACCATGTACCCATCCTCTGATGGCTAATTCCAGCAGGATAATGCACCATGTCACAAAGCTTGAATCATTTCAAATTGGTTTCTTGAACATGACAATGAGTTCACTGTACTAAAATGGCCCCCACAGTCACCAGATCTCAACCCAATAGAGCATCTTTGGGATGTGGTGGAACAGGAGCTTCGTGCCCTGGATGTGCATCCCACAAATCTCCATCAACTGCAAGATGCTATCCTATCAATATGGGCCAACATTTCTAAAGAATGCTTTCAGCACCTTGTTGAATCAATGCCACGTAGAATTAAGGCAGTTCTGAAGGCGAAAGGGGGTCAAACACAGTATTAGTATGGTGTTCCTAATAATCCTTTAGGTGAGTGTATATATATTAATTATTAAGCACATTTTACCTATTTATCATTTAATTAGAACTAATACTTTAATTTACTATTTAATGATTAGTTCACCCAAAAATTTAAATTTTCTCATTATTCACTCACACTGATGCCATTCCAGATGTGTATGACTGTCTTTCCTCAGCAGAACACAAATTAAGATTTTTAGAAAAATGTTGAAGCTCTATAGGTCCTAATAATTTATGTAAATGAGTGCCATCAGGCTGCTGGCTATTTGATGGTATAAAAGGCATATTTAGGCAGCATAAAAGTAATCCACACTACTCGATCAATTAATCTGAAGCAAATAATTTTGTTGATGTAAGAAACAAATTATTCAAACTTTTAACTTTTTAAAAAAATCGCTTCCTGCCAGCAGTCGATGCATCAGTGACATAAGCACTATGACGTATTCACGCCATAAAGTCGGAAGCGCGTTTTGTATACAACAGAGGAATGAATGTCACGCAAGAGTTAGTTCATTTCAAACAGAAATTTAGTGCTGAGCGTAAGCTACGATTTCCAGTTGAAAACGTTTTAATTATTGATTTGTTTCTTACACCAACCTATTGATTTGCTTTAGAAGACATTAATTGATCGACTGGAGACGTGTGGATTACTTTCATGCTGCCTAAATATGCATTTTGGACCGTCAAATAAACAGCAGCCTTATGGCATCCATTTATATACATTATTAGGACCTACAGAGCTTAAAAAAAAGCTTTTTCTAAAAATCTGAGGAAATCTGCTGAGGAAAGACAGTCATACACACTTACATTATAAGGACCTAAAGATTTAATATAACAGACATAACATCTGTTATGGCGAAGAGAATAATGAGAGAATTTTCTTTTTTGGGTGATTTATTCCTTTAACATTGTTTCCAGTGATGATTCTCATTACCTCAACACTGTGATTTATTTATTTATTTTTTTACTGTATTACAATAAAATCTGTCTGAATAATGCAAACCATCAAAAGACACTTTTTGCACTAATCCAACAAATCGCTTGCTGCAACCACTGCACACATTTAATTGCAAATAACCTCTCTCCTGTCTTTGTATTTTCAAGCTGATTATTGTTTGGTGTCGCCCTGTCCCTGAAAACAAATGAACATTACACCGTTAAGCCTCTCCAGTACATGAACAGTTGGAGCACTTTTAAAATGAGCATCCTGCTGTGTGACGCTACATAACCCTGCGATATCCACTGACGGCTTATCAAAGGGTCTAATCCATTAAAGCACAGCTTAGATAATGAACAGTTCCTGCACACGGGCTCTTATCGAGGAAAAAACCTTTTTTACCTCATGGTTTGTCCTCCCATGTTCACTTTAATTTTTCCTTCTGTGTCATCCTGTTGAAATGAGCATCTCGGCTAGTCACTGGCATATGTTGAGCTTTTGATGCAGGTGTACTGGTGCTCCCCTCAGACTTTCTTAAGAATTTAGGGGGAAATGGTTTATTTTTCTGGGGTTAAAGGAGGAAACCATAATTTGGCCTCTACTCTATCATTACTGCTATTGGAAGGCAGTAGATAGAAAACAGTAAAGTACAAAGTGGCAGTCTTTGCTAACCCTGCCTGCAGCTCAAACTCTTTTCTTTCTGCTGTCAGCATGGGCATATTTGGGAGTTTTAGAGTCAAGCATATGAGACCGCTCCAACACTGGCTTCAGACCCGAGTCCCGAGACGAGCACGGCGCCACGGCACGCACCGGGTAACAGTCACCCCTGCCTGCCGTCAAACATTCAACCCCTGGACAGACCTCTGTTTCTTACGGACTGGAGTACCCCTACAGCAGGTGTCCAGACACGTCCTGGTCACAACCGACGCATCCAGATTGGGTTGGGGCGCCGTTTGCAACGGGCACGCAGCCTCAGGCCGTTGGAAAGGGGCCCAGCTGCGTTGGCACATCAACTGCCTCGAGTTGTTGACTGTCCTTTTGGCCCTGCAGAAGTTTCTCCCGTTAATTCGGGACGGACATATCCTAGTCAGGTCGGACAGCACCACTGCGGTCGCGTACATAAATCGCCAAGGTGGCGTACGCTCCCGCCACGTCACAACTCGCCCGTCGTCTCCTCCTTTGGAGCCAGCACCGACTCAAGTCGCTGCGTGCCACTCACATCCCCGGCAACCTCGATGTGATAGCGGACACGCTGTCACGACAACGCTTGACTGGTGGAGAGTGGAGGCTTCACCCCCACTCGGTTCAGCTGATTTGGGAACGGTTCGGCCAAGGCCCAGGTAGACCCCTCTGCCTCCCGAGAGACCTCCCACTGCCCCCTCTGGTACGCCCACTCAGAGGCTCCCCTCGGGGCAGATGCACTGGCACATAGCTGGCCGGTGGGGCTGCGCAAGTACGCATTCCCCCAGTGAGCCTTCTTGCACAGGTGCTGTGCAAGGTCAGGGAGGACGAGGAGCAAGTCACTCTCGTGGCTCCTTACTGGCCCACCCGGGCCTGGTTCTCGGACCTTGTACTCCTCGTGACAGCCCCTCCCTGGCGAATTCCCCTGAGGAAGGACCTTCTTTCTCAGGGATGGGGCACGCTCTGGCATCCGACCTTTGGAACCTCCACGTCTGGCCCCTGAACGGGACGCGGAAGATCTAGCTGGTCTACCACCCACGGTCGTAGCCACGATCAAACAAGCCAGAGCCCCTTCTACCAGGCAACTCTACGCCCTGAAATAGCGTCTGTTCGTGAATTGGTGTTCTTCCTGGGCCAACAGAGGTGTGCAGTTAGGTCAGTGCTCCTGTTCCTACAGGAGGGGTTGGAGAGGAGGCTGTCCCCATCCACCTTGAAGGTGTATGTCGCCGCTGGCGCAGCTCACCACGACCCAGTAGACGGCAAGTCCCTGGGTAAGCACGACTTAATCGCCAGGTTCCTAAGAGGTGCCCGGAGGCTAAATCCCTCCCAGCCAAACCTGTTCCCCTCCTGGGATCTCTCGGTGACCCTCACCGGTCTTCAGAAATCCCCCTCCGAGCCTTTAGAATCAGTTGGCTCAGGGCCCTCTCTTCAAAAGACGGCCCTGTGATTGCGCTTGCTTCCATCAAAAGGGTTGGGGACCTGCAAGCGTTCTCTACTAACCACACTTTCCTGGAGTTCGGTCCGGCACACACATGTGATCCTAAGACCTCGACCGGGCTATGTGCCCAAGGTTCCTACCTCGCCCTCCAGAAGATCAGGTAGTGAACCTGCAAGCACTGCCCCGGGAGGAGGCAGACCCAGCCCCCTCATTACTGTGTCCGGTACGTGCTTTGCGTGCCTACCTGGAACGTACCCAGAGCTTCAGACGCTCTGAGCAGCTCTTTGCCTGCTTTGGGCGACAGCAGAAAGGGAACGCTGTCTCCAAACAGAGGCTGTCCCACTGGGTAGTGGACACCATTCAGTTGGCCTATCACACCTAGGCCGTGCCCCCCCCAAAAGAAAAAGCGGGTCCGAGTCCACTCCACCAGGAGTGTGGCGTCCTCTGGGCACTGGCTAGGGGTGCCTCCCTAGCAGACATTTGCAGAGCTGCGGGCTGGGCAACACCTAACACCCTTGGAGATCTTACAATCTCAGGGTTGAGTCAGTCCCGTCCCGTGTTTTCTCAGGTCCGAGCCCGTAGAACTCGGTACACGTCGACGATCTGACCGGGTGAATCGCTTGTTCCAGCGCCGTTTCCCTCGGTCGAGGTAAAACAGTGCGCCTTCTTTCCCAGAGGACCTAGGTCCCTGGTTGATTCCTCCCTAGCCCTTCGGGCCTGCAGCAGTTCAGCGGAGGAACTTGCTGGTCCAGTCCACTACGGGTACCCCAGGCAACCCCTACTGGAATAGGTGCTCCACAGATCAGGCCTCCTACGGAACTCCTCCTGTGTGTACTTCCGCGGTGTGGTCACCTTACGAGCTGACCCGCGTCTCCCTTAGGGAGTCTTTGGCTGCCCTCTGGTCGCCGTGTTGTAGCAACTCCCCCCTCCTCGAGGCTGGATCTACCACCACGCCATTCTTCCCACATGTGACCCAAGAGGCCATGTGATGTATTTTGCCACCTCTACCTCCCCTTTTGGGTGAGTGTGGCCTCCGCAGGGTCTTTTCCCCCTAAAAAGAATAGGAATTTGATATAAGACCCCCTTCCCTCGATGCGGTAAGGGCCACGGCTGCTCTTGCTCTATGCAGAGAAAACATAGAGAGAAAAGAGGCCCAGCCAGGCTTGGCCCGTTCCCTAGTTGGGAGCGTCACCTTGTTCCCCCCTAGGGTAACCAAAAGGATTCTGACGCTTTTTCGGGGCATTAGGGAAGAGTACGTGCAGCCTGAGCACAGTTGGTCGCTTTTGCACATAGAAATACCTGCCCGCTTCTGTGTCAGCAGTACACGTACATGGCTCAGCGCATGGCGAGTTTTGAAGTGGACCCCTAGTGTCGCTTCTTCGACACGACGTCGAAGTGAGCGACAGACGGGGAACGTCTCGGTTACGTATGTAACCTCCGTTCCCTGATGGAGGGAACGAGACGTCGTGTCTTCCCGGCCACGTCGCTGAGCCGAGCCGCTGAGGTGCCCGGAACACTCCCGGCTCCTCAGAAAAATCCTGAATGAACGAGCGTATTTCCCTCGCCTTTATATCATACGTAACCGAGACGTTCTGTGAACCAATATTAGTCCCTGATTTTAACTATACAAAAGTATCATGTGCTTGTATTCAGAACGGAATGTTAGTTTACTACTTAGAGAATACGGCACTGTATATAGTGTATATGGCCTACTATATATTTTCTTTAAATAGTATGCAAAACATTACACAGTGATAAACATGCTATAATGTTGTCACCAGACCTTATCGTGTTGCATTTTTAATTCAGCAAGTGGCGTCCAGCTGTCATCTTGCCAATAAATAATGTTATTTTTAAAATTGATTTTTTTTTTCCTGGGATATTAACATTTGGTAGTCCCAGAAAGAGATCTTAAAGTCAACACTTCGATAATGTGACATATTTCTGATAAAAAACAAAAACCAAACAAACAAACTTTAATGATTTGATGAAAATTTATGAAAAAAAAAAAAAAACAACACATTAATTTATAGTCAAAAAAACTCTTTTCCTCATTAACATGCTTCACCTGATTGGGCGCACGATTGAGATCCCAAACCAATTTTAGAGGTGAGATTGATATGAGAGTTTGTGTGGTGTATGCATGTTCTCATGCATGTGTTGGGCCTTGTTTATTTTTATCTCTCGAGTGGTTACAAGACATATGCCACACTTGAGCTGGCTGCTAGAAATGAGACCACTTTTGTTTTCATCTGACACAATATGAACATATTACAGCTTTAATTCAGTTCTCCTCCAGAGATAAGCACAGAAACCTTGCAGCATGACTGAACGCTGTCATATAACACTGTCTCTCTGTCATAGCCTTGTATTTGACAGAAAGATACTTCTGAAATAATTTCACTTTTAAAAGACTGTCAGAACCCACCAAATAACATTTTATTTCTCTGTTGGTGCTCTTTTAAAGCTCTGGAAAGCTAAAGGAATGACGAAAGCAACTGAAAAAAAATGAAGTTCTTATTTTATTTACTCACCCTCACCATGTCATTCCCAACATCTATGACTTTCTTTATTTTATTGAGCACATTGCTGACATTTCTGAAAAATATCCTGGCCATTCTTTTCCCATAAATTGGAAGGGGGTTGTTAATTTCCAAAATTACAAAAAAAGCATAATTAATATTGTCCAGATGACTAGTGTGCTAGAAGTCTTCTGAAGTGATACAAAGTATTGTTTAAGTAACAAACCAAAATTGATGTCTTAATTCAATCAAAATCTTCCTGTCCTCTAAAGATGGAAAGCAGATCCTGCCTTAGCATGAAAAAGGTCATTCTGACTTTTTATCTCACAATTGTGACTATATCTCACAGTTGTGAGTATTAAAGTCACAATTTGCTAGATATAAATGTGCAGTTGCGAGTTTATCTCTCGGTATTGCAAGTTTATATATCATAATTGACATTATATCACAATTTCGAGTTTATATCATGTAATTGAATTTATATAACAATTTCAATTTATATCTTGCAATTGCAACTTTATTTTAAGCAATTGTGACTTTATCTCGCAATTTCAAGTTATTTCAATGCATATATATATCATGCAGATTTGAGTTTGTATCTTGCCATGTTTTTTCCAACATCTATAATTTCTTTATTCTATAGAGCATTTTTCAAAAATATCCAGGTGACTCTTTTCCGTGAAAGTGGAAAGTGGTTGTTCATTTCCAAAATTATAAAAAGCACCCTTAATGTATAAAAAGGTAGGCAAGGTGACTAGTGAGCTTGAAGTCTTTTGTGGTGATACAATACAAATTTTAGTGACTTTATATCTTGCAATTGAAATTTTATACCTCACACTTAACGTTATATCACAAAAATACATCATGCAGTTTTGAGTTTATATATCAATTGCAAATTTGTATCTTGCAATTTTGAGTTTATATCTCTCACTAGCATTTATGTCTCACAATTGTAACTTTATATCATGCAATTTGTACTATATATCTCGCATTTTCAACCCCTTTTCTCACAATTGATATCACATTCAAAATTTCTGACTTCTATTGAAGTCAGATCCAACCACATAATATAAAATACAAATAAAAGAGATACTACTGACTTAATTTCTCACAATTGTGACATTATTGGACATGAACTTGCAATTGCATGATATAAAGTCACAATTCCAAGAAATGTTATATCCTGCAATTGCAAGTTTATATCTTGCTATTGGCTTTATATCATCATTTCGAATTTATATCTTGAAATTGTGACATTATATCATGCAATTGTGACTTTGTCTTGCAATGTCAAGTTAGTTTGAGTTTAAATCTCAAAATGTTGTTTCCAGCATCTATGAATTTCTTTAATCTCTTGAGCCAAATGCTGAAATTTACAAAAAATATCCAGGCTACTCTTTTCCTTGAAAGTGGAAGGTGGTTGTTAATTTCCACGTACAAAAATTTACTTTTGTATACTTTTTTAATATTTGAAGTGAGGCACTATCAACTGCCATTCAATTGAAAAGTAGCCACACAATAATCATTAAAAACACATCCTTTTGTCTTTTGCATTATAAAGAATGTCATACAGGAACTATATGGGATTAGTATATAATGACACAATGTTCATTTTTGCGTGATCTATTCCGTAGTCTTTTCCTCACTCAAAGCTATTGAATTGCTTCAGAAAACTCGGTGTGTAGCACATGAGTTTTAAGGCGGTTTTCCACATTTAAATAGATGTTATATAAATACAGTTCATGTAATCTATTCAGCCTGACAAAAGGTGTTGTTTAAGCCTCTTTGGAGAAGAGTTGGAGAAGAAAGTCTTTAGTTTTTTAGGGGTATAAACCTTCCATTACTTCTTTACAATGGATTAAAGCTGGATGGAAGCATGGCTGTAGTGAATTTGACTTGTGTAAGCTCCTGTAAGCATCCATGTGTGAAATACAAGAAGGCAGCGAAGAGCCCAGCGGCGCGACCGCCGTGGAGGACGCCATATGCCCCAGGAGCAGTTTTAAGGGGACCGCTGTGCCTGGCCTGCAGTTCAACACTGACTGGGCACGCTCGGTGAGACGTGCCGACATTGAGACCGAGTCTAACTCCATCCCGAGAAAAGAGATGCTCTGAACTGGAGTAAGCTTGCTCTTTTCTCAGTTGACCTGAAGCCCCAGACGGCTGAGGTGCCTGAGCACCTGGTCTCTGTGGGCGCATAGTAACTCTCGCGAGTGGGCCAGAATGAGCCAGTCGTCGAGGTAGTTGAGTATGCGGCTGCCGGCTTCTCGGAGCGGGGCAAGAGGTCAATCGCTGCGAACCAATCTAGATGCCGGACGCAGGTTAAGCGTGAGCATTTTGAACGGGAGTTTGTGCAACGCTTGGTTGAAAACTCGCAAGTCCAAGATTGGTTGTAAGCCGCCGCCTTTCTTGGGTACGATGAGGTAAGGGCTGTAGAAACCCTCCTTCATCTCGGTTGGAGGGACAGGCCCTATCGTGTCTTTGGCCAGAAGAGTCACGATTTCCGCGCGCAGGGACTGGGCATGTTCGCCGTATACTGCGGAAAAGCAGACGCCCATGAAGGGGGGCGGGGGCATGGCAAACTGAATTGCGTAACCGAGTCGGATGGTCCGGGCCAGCCAGCGAGACGGGTTGGGAAGTGAAAGCCACGCGTCCAACCTCTGCGCTAGGGGCACCAAGGGGACAATTAATTTTGACGTACCCGGCAGGGCTTCGCAGCGGGGCGGAGCAGGTAGGGCAGCGTTGGGCGGCGACAGGGCGACCCGCAGATGGGGTGCTGAGAAAAGACTCAAAGCACTTACCTTGCTCCGCACACCCGGCAGGGGGCGGGTTAGCGACTGTGGAGGAGGTCTCGGGTAGGCGTCCTCTAGACTCGTCGGAACCGGCCGGCCGGGGGGGCAGTCGTGGGGCTGGAGACGGGTGGTCCGTGTCCAAGAAGCTGGGACTGCTGAGATCTGGTGGCAGAGTGCCGTGAGAACAGCATTTGCGGGCCAGGTGACCCAGAGACAAAAGGAAATAGCTCGTTACAGAGAATATGAGAATGTGAAAACTAATTCGACAAAAAATTCTCCTCCCAGCCATCCACCGGGGACGGAGCAGTCTTACCACCTCTGGAGCTAACATCTTGGTCCCTGGGTTGAGCGTCTTGGTCCCTGGGTTGAGCATCTGCTTCCTGCGGAGTGCTCGACGCTGGGGCTGAGAGCTGGGCCCGGGTTGAGGCGGAGCAGGGTGTTTCATAGTCGCAGGAGGACGCCCTCGGCGAGCAGACGGGGCATGGCCCATGGCGGCAGGCTTGCGGCGGGGCAGGATGTGCAGTGGCCTCCGTCTGCCTCACCGCTGAGGACTGCTGGGCAGAGTCGTCAACGGTGGCGCCGAATGGACGGAGCTGGGAGACGGGGGTGTGGGAGAAGGTGTGCCTTGTCTACCTCCCACATTTCGACCAGGTCCAGTCCACAGATGCGTTTCTGGACCACAAGGGGTGGCCATCGCCTGTTCGAGTGCCGGCGCTTCTGGCCTCCGTGGCCCGGGGTCGCGGTTGGTCATCCAGCGCAGTTCCTGCAGCACATCAAGAACAGGACTACCCAAGGTGCAAGTTTTGAAGTGCCTTGGCCTGGCGTTGGTTGCAGGAAGGGCCGTGGCGTGCAGAGTGGAAGCGGTCTGGGTGGGGCTTTTTGAGGGGGTTTACCCGGCGAACAGAGCCCGTCATATTCCCCAAATCGCCTTCATCGCTCGTGGCGCCTGCGCCGATCCCATAGGAAGAAGGCGGAGCGCGGGGGGCGGCTGAAGTGGCTTTCTCTCATTACAAAAGAAAGCCACACGACCACAATGTTGCCATGGCTATGTTCTCGCACTGAGAACATGAACCATTCATGAAACGCTGCCTGCGTGTGATCGCAGCCCAGGCATGCAAGACAGCTTTTTATTACCGAGAGAGGTGGGAAGAAATCACTGCATCCAGAAACTACACAGGGGCGGAAATGACATCTTTATAAAGACGCGTCCTGAAAAGGACGTTCAACGCCGCTGTTTAATGCTCTTTCAGAGAAATAAACTCTTTTACAGAGAAAATAACTCTTTCAACTCTTTTAACTCTGCGCTGTCGAAGCGCCCAGGGGCAAACTGCATGCCGGCAGTGAAGAGAAAAGCCGCTGAAGTGCGCCGTAAATCCAACAGCAAAGCAGAGCGTCAGAGGATCAGAAGCAGGATCAGTTTGTGTCTTTCGCAGCTGACTGCATACACACGACCATCGGCTCCGAAGAAAATTACTGAATGAATGAGCATATTTCCCTCGCCTTTATATCCCTATCCGGAGGCGGGGTATGCAAATACTGTTCGCCAACTCTCATTGGCCTTTTTTCATAGATCAGAGTTATCTTTCGGCGCTCAAGAGACCCGAAAGAAAACTGCTGCATCACACATTTCTTTGCCCAGTTGCCCATTGTGGATGTTGCATTCTGTGACTGAAAACCTTTATAACAACTATATATAATTACTACATATACGGTACAAGCCTGGCTAATGCAGATACAAGGAAAATATTATTAAAGGTAAAAAGTAAATGCCTTAGTTGTTTCCAAGTCTTCACTGAATTGTTATTAGATATGATATACAGATTTGATGATGCCAGATTTTTACTGAGAAGCAGATCTGTAATTATAATTATATTTAACTGTTAATTAGCTGTATACTTGTTTTGATTTCTATGCTGTTAAATCCACTGTGAAATGGATCTAAGTTTGTGGGCAATGGAGGAGTCAGGAGACAACGAAGCAGGTTCAAGGTCAGTCGTTTAATTATAATTACTATATTTAGTTCCAGTTGACGGTAACCGTCCAAACATAAAATTTACAAAACAACTTAAAGTAGCTCTCTCTGTGCAGCCTGGTGAGCTTCCTGGGTACTCTCTCCTCCCCTCTCTGTGCTCTGGCGTGCCTTTTAAGTCTCCCTCCGCATCGCTATAATGAGAGACAGACGTTAGAAACAGTTATGAATCAGGTGACGAGCCTTAGCACTCTCTCTCTCCCGCAGACCGACACATGAACATGCCTCCCCATGCCACATCCACCACACAGGAAAATATTTAATTGGTTATTTTCCCTTATATTAGTGCGGCAAGTGGCTTATTTTGGACTTGTTTTTTTTCCAGATAAAGTGCTTGTTTCTCTTGCAAGACCTGTCAACACAGGAATTGATATTTCACCCACTCATTAGAACAGAGTAATGTAATTTTAAAAAGAACATCATTAACATTTGTATTGTTCTAACTGGTTACCATTTGAAAAGGAGGCTGTGGAACTTCTGAACCAGAACAAAAAAAATACAGTTTTTGCTCAGAACGAACCGAAAAAAACAAAAAACAAAAAAAACATTTTGTTTTCAGTCCCTGGTTAAAATAGCTTATTAGCAAAAAAATAGTTTAGATAGTATACTCTAGTAGTCAATAGTTTGGACAAACTTGACAGAATTTTTTCAGAAAATAAGTGTATGTTTCTCGTGATGTTAGAAATATGTATTCTTAAATGCTTGAAATAAGTTTTGACAACCACCTGTACTGTATACACAAATATGCACAAAACACAAAATTAATTGTGCCTACATTGTAAAATAAATCCTGTTGATTTTACAAAAAAATCTGGCAGCTGTGGTTGCCAGAATAATTATGTAAAAAATACAGTTAAAATGTAAACCACATTCTACAGTTTAAAATGGTTGTAATTTACATGCTGGCACTATAAAAATACAAAACAATTCTGTTAAATTTACAGTAACAAAAATTCATAAACATGCCTTCTGAAACTGTAAAAATCTGTTGTTTACTTTATAAGGTATTTGTTAATCACCGTAGTAATCACCAAGTTCATAAATAGTGGCTCTTCCAGGAGCAATGACCAATAAACCTATAGAGACAGTACTCAGTATCACTCACACAAACACTAAACACAATCATGGTAACACATGTGAGATTTATATAATGCAGTATACATTAACTAAATTACATCAAATATAACACAGAACACCCCAGTGTACGTAACTGATATTAAAAATAAGAAGAAACATATTCCCATAAATTATAATGAAATGTAATGGGTTATGCAGCGAATTTTGGGAACGCCTGATTACTGTTTTTTACTGTCATTTTAACAATAATTTACGGTAAAAAAAAGTACATGTACTCTCTTGTTCTTTTCACCATTAAATATACAGGAAAAGCGTACTTTTTACATTTAAATAATTTAATATGATTTTTTTTTTGTTTTTTTCACTGAATGTGAAAAACTGTTCAGCAACTGAGCATTAATGAAGTCTCATGAGTATATTCGTCCCTTGTGGGATGTCTCACAGGGAGTTCTACGCCCTAAATCAATGCAATGTGGCCCTTCACACCTCACCGTACTCCCTCTGCACGGCTACTAAAACTATACAAAGCAACTCTGCACTCACTTGAAGTCCCCTACTGCCTAATTAGGCACTTCAGCACCTACAACATACTACCTAAAATTTACTTTTGAATACCGGTTCTTTTCATTGCACTAATACCTTTGGTACGTGATGTGAAACTATATAAGTATACACAGTACACAATTACATCATCAAGTATGGCAAACGCACACCTAGAGCCAAGATATTCAACAAGATGACCGTCAGCCTAGGTAGTGTCGCCCAATGACAAATATTTTGGTCTATTGCAATAACCTTCAATAACAGAACCCATCAGTCAAACATAGAGAACAGTAAAAGGTCACATGGCTGTCGCTTTAGCTACTGCTTCACATATTTTTCCAGTAATTACATCAGTAAAGACACCTTCATTTGCTTCAAGGCAAATTAATGCTAATAGCTTAACATTGATTTATTTACATATTGATTCAGGTCACAGTACAGAGGCTTTAGTGACTAAAAAGTATGCAATTACATATTGAGAATGTTGTAGAGATGTTAGGAATAGTTCTGTTCACTAACATTAATGTTATCAGTTGTTATCGAGGCTTTTCTCTTTTCAGGAGACTTTAAGTTAATGTTAATTTCAACATATACTAATACATTTTCAAAATCAAAAGTTATGTTTGTTACAAAAAAAAATGTATTTACTCCATCTACAAGACAAATAAACACAACATAAAATACAGAATACAAATACAGAGAGTTGGCGAACAGTATTTGCATACTCCGCCTCCGAATACGGATATAAAGGCGAGAGAAATACGCTCGTTCATTCAGGATTTTTCTGAGGAGCCGGGAGTGTACCGGGCACCTCAGCGGCTCGGCTCAGCGACGTGGCCGGGAAGACACTAGGGGTCCACTTCAAAACTCTCCATGCGCTGAGCCGTGTACGTGTACTGCTTACACAGAAGCGGGCAGGTATTTCTACGTGCACAGCGACCAACTGTGTTCAGACTGCACGTACTCTTCCCCAATGCCCCGAAAGAGTCATCAGAATCCTTTTGGTCACCCTAGAGGGGAACAAGGTTGCCGGGGATGTGAGTGGCACGCAGCGACCTGAGTCGGTGCTGGCTCCAAAGGAGGAGACGACGGGCGAGTTGCGACATGTGGAGGGAGCGTACGCCGCCTTGGCGATTTATGTACGCGACCGCAGTGGTGCTGTCCGACCTGACCAGGACATGTTCATCCAGAATTAATGGGAGAAACTGCCGCAGGGCTAAAAGGACGGTCAACAACTCGAGGCAGTTGATGTGCCAACGCAGCTGGGCCCTTTTCCAACGGCCTGAGGCTGCGTGCCCGTTGCAAACGGCGCCCCAACCCGATCTGGAGGCGTCGGTCGTGACCAGGACGCGTCTGGACACCTGCTGTAGGGGTACTCCAGCCCGTAAGAAACAGAGGTCTGTCCAGGGGTTGAATGATTTGCGGCAGGCGGGGGTGATCGTTACCCGGTGCGTGCCGTGGCGCCATGCTCGTCTTGGGACTCGGGTCTGAAGCCAGTGTTGGAGCGGTCTCATATGCATCAACCCCAGCGGCGCGACCGCCGCGGAGGATGCCATATGCCCCAGGAGCCTCTGGAAAAGTTTTAAAGGGACCGCTGTGCCCGGCCTGAAGGCGGCGAGGCAGTTCAACACTGACTGGGCGCGCTCATTGGTGAGACGCGCCGTCATTGAGACCGAGTCTAACTCCGAGTCTAACTCCATCAGAGATGCTCTGAACTGGAGTAAGCTTGCTCTTTTCCCAGTTGACCTGAAGCCCCAAGTGGCTGAGGTGCCTGAGCACCTGGTCTCTGTGAGCGCATAGTGACTCTCGCGAGTGGGCCAGAATGAGCCAGTCGTCGAGGTAGTTGAGTATGCGGATGCCAGCCACTCGGAGCGGGGCAAGAGCTGCCTCTGCGACTTTCTTGAAGACGCGAGGGGACAGAGACAGGCCGAAGGGGAGGACTTTGTACTGATACGCCTGACCATCGAACACGAACCGCAGGAAGGGGCGGTGTCGAGGCAGGATGGAGACGTGAAAGTACGCGTCCTTCAGGTCTACCGCTGTGAACCAATCTAGATGCCGGACGCAGGTTAGAATGTACTTCTGCGTGAGCATTTTGAACGGGAGTTTGTGCAACGCTTGGTTGAGAACTCGCAGATCCAAGATTGGTCGTATGCCGCCGCCTTTCTTGGGCACGATGAAGTACGGGCTGTAGAAACCCTCCTTCATCTCGGTTGGAGGGACAGGCTCTATCGCGTATTTGGCCAGAAGAGTCACGATTTCCGCACGCAGGGACTGGGCGTGTTCGCCGTGTACTGCGGAGAAGCAGGCGCCCATGAAGGGGGGTGGGGGCCTGGCAAACTGAATTGCGTAACCGAGTCGGATGGTCCGGGCCAGCCAGCGAGACGGGTTGGGAAGTAAAAGCCACGCATCCAACCTCTGCGCTAGAGGGAACCAAGGGGACAATTAATTTTGACGTGCCCGGCGGGGCTTTGCAGCGGGGCGGAGCAGGTAGGGCAGTGTTGGGCGGCGACGGGGCGACCCGCGGCTGAGGTGCTGAGAAAAGACTCAAAGCACTTACCTTGCTCCGCACACCCGGCAGGGGGCGGGTTAGCAACTGAGGAGGAGGTCCTGGGTAGGCGTCCTCTGGACTCGTCGGAACCGGCCGGCCGGGGAACAGTCGTGGGGCTGAAGACGTGAGAACGGCATTTGCGGGCCAGGTGACCCAAAGACATAGGAAATAGCTCTTTTATTGAGAATGTGGGTACCGCAACCCCATCTAAGGGGGGGCGGCAAATAAAATTGTTTAGAAACAAAAGATTCTCCTCCCGGTCCTCCACTGGGGGACGGAGCGGTCTTACCACCTCCGGAGCTAACGTCTGTGTTGCTGGGTCGTCCGTCTCAGGACCGCCTGGGAGCCTTCCGGGTCCTCGAGGGAGTCCGAGAGACGGGGGGCGTTGGCTTCCTGCGGTGTGCTCGACGCAGGGGCTGAGAGCTGGGCCCGGGTTGAGGCGGAGCAGGTTTCTTAGCCGCAGGGGGACGCCCTCGGCGAGCAGACGGGGCAGTGGCCTTGGCGGCAGGTTTGCGGCGAGGCAGGATGTGTGATATGGCCTCCGTCTGCTTCTTCACCGTGGAGAACTGCTGGGCGAAGTCCTCGACGGTGTCGCCGAAGAGGCCAAGCTGGGAGACAGGGGCATCGAGGAAGCGAACTTTGTCGGCCTCGCGCATCTCGACCAGGTTGAGCCACAGGTGACATTCCTGGACCACTAGGGTGGCCATCACCTGCCCGAGTGCCTGCGCGGTGACCTTCGTGGCTCTGAGGGCGAGGTCGGTCGCTGAGCGCAGTTCCTGCAGCACATCAGGGTCAGAGCTACCCTCGTGCAGATCCCTGAGCGCCTTGGCCTGGTGGACTTGCAGGAGGGCCATGGCGTGCAAGGCGGAGGTGGCCTGTCCCGCGGCGCTGTAGGCTTTGTGGTTGAACGAGGATGCAGTCCTACAGGCCTTGGAAGGGGGTACAGGGCGCCCACGCCAGGTGGTAGGGTCACCGGGACAGAGATGGAGCGCAACCGCCCTATCCACCTGGGGAATCGCTGTGTACCCGTGGGCCTCTCCGCCGTCGAGGGTAGCGAGAGCGGACAAGCAGGGCTTTTGACGGACAGAGAGCGGGGCTCTCCATGACGACATCAGCTCGTCATGCACCTCCGGGAAAAACGGGACCGGGGGGGGGGGGGGGGGGCGTGGCTGTGAGCGGCGCCCAGACCCCAGGAACCAGTCGTCCAACCGTGACGGGTGTGGGGAGGGTGGAGGTTTCCAGTCCAACCCCACCCCGATGGCGGCCCGGGCAAGCATGTCGGACATCTGCGCATCCGCCTCAACCCGGGCGTGCTGGCCCAAAGGCGGCAGCCCAGGGGAGGAGTCAGCGTCAGACGCCGCGCTCTCCGATGGAGCGGCGAGCTCATCGGCTTCGAGCTCTAGAGGATAGGCAAACCGGCCCGGAGGCGAGTCGCCGTTACCTCGAGACTGGACGGAGGTCAGCGAGCGTGTCGTGGGGCGGGTGGTCCGAGGGGGCGTACCCGGTGGAGCTGCACCCGCTGCCCTCCCCAAATCGCCTCCAGCACCAACCGCATCGTCCTCAATCCCGTAGGAAGAAGGAGCGATACGGGGGGTGGCAGGAGTGGCGTGCTTTCTGTTGAAAGCGAACCGCGACCGCAACGCTGCCATGGTCATGTTCTCGCAATGAGAACATGAGCCATCCACAAACGCTGCCTCGGTGTGATCAGCGCCCAGACACACGAGACAGCACCTGTGGCCGTCAGAAGCGGAGAGCACTCTACCGCATCCAGGAACTACACAGGGGTTGAATGGCATCTTTATAAAGACGCGCCCTGAAAAGGGCGTTCAACACCACTGTGTATTGCTCTTTTAGAGAAATAAACTCTTTACGAGAAAATTGCTCTTTATGGAAAACTCTTTTAAACACTGCGCTGTCGAAGCGCTCAGGGGCAAACTGCACGCCGGCAGAGAAGAGAAAAGCCGCTGAAGGTGCGCCGTAAATCCAACAGCAGCAGCGCGTCAGAGGATCAGAAGCAGGGTAAGTTGTGTGTAGCACAGCAGACAGCATTCACACGACCATCGGCTCCGAAGAAAATTACAGAATGAACGAGCGTATTTCTCTCGCCTTTATATCCGTATCCGGAGGCGGAGTACGCAAATACTGTTCGCCAACTCTCATTGGCCTTTTTTCATAGATCAGAGGTATCTTTCGGCGCTCAAGAGAGACCCCTAGTGTCGCTTCTTCGACACGACGTCGAAGTGAGCGACAGACGGGGAACAATGTTGATATTTCAATGATAACTGTAAACTCCTTTAAGTCTGATGTGCTACCAGATGAAAGTGCAAATTCTGAGCAATACATTTTTGGAAACACCTTATTTCTAAACTATAAATTCTTGTACCAGTTAATTTCCACAGTATTAATGCCTTCAGTACTTCCTGTACATTTCAAAGGATCCCCAGGGTGACATTTCGGTTAGTGTCTTAAATATAGCATCTATCCAAGCACCATTAATCAAACTCAGCTGTACAGTGAAAAAAATCTGTCCTAATAATTAACGTATGTAAACTGACTTTTTGTCAGCTTTTGCCTTTTAATAATAAACATGTAATTGAGCTTTATTAATGCAGAATTCATCATTTGAAATATAAATATTACTGCCACCATCTAATCCAACAACACGATACACTTCTAATTATCAGTTATTAAGTGCTTCCTACAGCTTCTCTCCTCAGGGGCAACAGCTACTTTTCGGCATATTTATGCTCTGATTATTTGGGAGGTGTTCAGGAAAACCAATTACACATGCCATGGCTCATGGTGAATTCGAATTACTGCTTATTGCCATTGCAAATGTCACATTTTTGCAAATGCACTCACTTGAAATCATGATTTATTTTCCTGAAAATTAAAAGCTACCAAATCACACATTATGCAACTCTGACATTGCATTACAAATATTTATGTGAACGCTGTAGCCGTACAAACAGGTTCCAAAATTGACTTTTTGCCACAATCGTCAATGGCGGGTGGATTAAAAACATTTTCCACTGAAGTAAAGATGCTAGAGGATGCACAAGTCGCAACAGATGTTTTCTTTAGTAGATAGTTTTGGTCAACTGGTATCATGACATATTATTACAATTAGTACAAGATTGCTAAATCATAAGAAATTTGTAAGTTGCCTCATTTGAATATGTATGACTTATACTCCCATAGACAAAAATAAACAAACAATGATATTATGATTTTTGCAAAGTCAAGCACCTAACCCAAACCTAGACCATGATTTCAATAAGAAAACATTTATTGTACTATAGAAGAAAGTAAACTTGTTTGGAATGAGAAGAGGGAAGTGTATTACAGGTTCCTGACATACAGCATTTATTTGTATTGCATAAATAAATATGGAATGAGTAACGTCTAGGTTACGTATGTAACCTCCGATCCCTGATGGAGGGAATGAGACGTTGTGTCAAAGAAGCGACACCAGGGGTCTCTCTTGAGAGCCTTTTGCATCTCTGATCTATGAGAAAAGGCCAATGAGAAATTGGAAGACAGAATTTGCATGTCCCACCCCCAGACATACCTATACGTTCCCCGTCTGTCACTCACTTCGACGCTTTATCCAATTTAAATCATGTCATGCGCTGAGCTGTGTACGTGTACTGCTGACACAGGAGCGGGCAGGTACTTTACGTGCCAAAGTGACCAGCTGTGCCAGGCTGCACGTACCCTTCCCCAACAGCCCATAAACTCATCAAAGCCTTCTGGTTCTTTACCCCCGATAGGGGGGAACAAGGCGACGTGCCAAGCATGGGAGCAGGCCGCACCAGCCACGCCTTTTCTCTCTTTATGTTTCTCGCATAGAGTTAAAATGGCTGGGGCCATCTTAACGCTATCATACGCATCGGGGAATGCTATCTTTCCCAGTTTTCCTATTCTTTCAGGGGGGAAAGACCCTGTGGAGACCAAACCTGCTCAGACTGGGGGAGGAAAAGAGTGGTGATACATCACATGGGCTTTAAGGTCACATGTGAAGAATGGCGCGGTGGTAGATCCTACCTCATTGGGAGGGAGGAGTTGCTACAAACACGGCAACCTGGGGTCAGTGAGGACTGCCCAATGGAGACGCGGGTCCGCTCACAAGGGGACCGTACTGCGGAAAATACACACGGGGAAAAGTCCACGTGGGTGCCCGTCCTGTGGAGCACCTATTCCAGTACAGGGTAAATTGAGTACCCGCATTTGTTTTGGTCGGCTAATTCCTCAGCTGAATTCACGGACTATAGGGAGGAGTCATCCAGGGAGCCAAGTTCATGGGATCTCCTGGGGTAAAAGCGCACGGTATTACCTCAGTGGAGGGAAAGGGCGCTAGTTGCAAGCAGTCCACCCAGTAAGTTTGTCCACGTGTACCGAGTTCTACCGGCTCAGACCTGAGAAAACACGGGACGAAACCGACTCAACCCTGAGATTGTAAAATCTCGCAAAGGAATTGGGTGTTGCCCAACCCGCTGCTCTGCATATGTCTGCTAGGGAGGTGCCCCTGGCCAGTGCCCATGAGGACGCAACACTTCTTGTTGAATGTGCTCGACCCGCAAGGGGGGGGCACGGCTTGGGTGTGATAGGCCAACGTAATGGCGTCCTGCTACCCAGTGGGAAAGCCTCTGTTTGGAAACAGCGTTGCTGGGGGGGGAGCGCGGGTGGTTTGTGGGGACGTATCTGCCGAAACCGAGCTTGCTGCCATCCCCAAATCGCCTCCATCGCCAACTGGGTCATCCTCAATCCCGTGGGAAGGAGGAGCGACGCGGGGGGCAGCTGGAGTGCCGTTCCTTATTAGGGAGGAAATTTGCGACCGCAACGTTGCCATGATACGATTCTCGCACTGAGAACACAAACCATCCAAAAACGCTGCCTCGGTGTGATCGCTGCCCAGACACACGTGTCAGCACCTGTGATCGTCAGGAGCGGACAGCAGCTCGCTGCATACACAACCGATCAGCTCCGAAGAAAATTTCTGAATGAAACAGACGCATTTCCCTCCCTTTATACCCGTATGTCCGGGGGCGGGACATGCAAATTCTGTCTGCCAATTTCTCATTGGCCTTTTCTCATAGATCAGAGATGCAAAAGGCTCTCAAGAGAGACCCCTAGTTTCGCTTCTTCGACACAAAGTCGAAGTGAGCGACAGACGGGGAACCACAATGATGTTTCCTTTCTTAAATAAAGTGTTGGATAGGAAGCTAAAATATGATGCCTGTATTGTATCGATTTGAAATTGTATTTGTTGATAGGTTGGTCTCTACAGGAAAAAAAGCTGTACCTTTTCCGCAATTTTATGACATGTTACGATTTCTCCATCTTACAAATTGTCATGACTTGTCAATTTGTCATGTTTTATTTTTGATTGAATCACTCCCCTCATTTACAATGTGTACAACCCGTGTACAATCCATTGTTGGACAGGCATGCGATACAACTGCGTCTGAATTTCGCAGGGCTGGACTGGTAATCTGGCATATCATGCATTTTCCCGGTGGACCGACACACTTTGGGGCCGATCAGGGGCGGACTGGCCATTGGGAGAACCAAGCGACCACTTTTTCTCTTCCGATCAGAAATCTCAGTATCGGCCGATAACAGTGTTTTTTTTTTTTGTTTTTTTTGCATAATCAGTTTAGAATATATTTACATTATTGTGTGGAGCTAATTGACTGTAATATTTAATATGTAAAGAAACACAAGCCACTACCTACACATTATTTCAATATAAATGTACTGATTATTAAGAAAAATGTATTGTTATCTAGTATACTGGAATTCCAGTATAATTCAGTATTTTTACTTTTTTTTGCAAAACATTTTCAACTTGTATCTGGACTATTATGCCCCTTTTTACAAAATGTAATATAAGTCTCAGGTGTCCTGTGAAACTTCACAGACACTTCCAGCTCAAAATTCCCCACGTATCATTTTTTATACCATGTTGTAAATGCCTCTTTTTGGGTGGAATTAAAAACACACTGTTTTTGTGTGTGTATCTTTAAATGCAAATGAGCTGCTGTTCCCCACTTCTGACATAGCTCTGGTCTCTAGGGATGGGCGATACCACTAATTTCAAGTTCAATATATTTTGTATTTATCTTATATTTTTTATTTGTACGTACTATTATGTGCTTTTCTGTGTAGAGTGAAATTGTTTTCCTTCTTAGAAATATAAATGTAACTTATTTGATATCACTAGAAAAAAACCTGCGTGAAGTTGACTCCTGCTTCTTTTGTGCTTGTTTGTGCTGTAAAAATTTTCGTTTGTGCTGCTTCGGTTTTTTAGATATTAAAAGAAAATGTATAGGTCATTCTGAGGTCAGTCAGCCCCCCACATGCTCCAAATTCACCCCAAATAGTCTTGTTTGTTTGTGCTTCGTTTGTCGGTAAAAGTTTAGTTTTGCGAATGTCGTTTTTTAACAACACAGCTCAAGAAAGAAGGTAAGATCCAAGTGGCAAACCAAATCACATAAATAGACGCATTCACTTAACTGTTACCTATCCACTGTTCATTTTCAACTTGTAACGGACACAGCGGATCACAGGATGAGTGGAATGTAACACAAACTCCAAGGTAAGTGTTTTAACTTGTTACTGTATGTAGTTATGTGAATGACAGTAGTAATATTAACATTGTCATAAATATAGGCACCATAATCTGTTTGCTGTAGCTCTGTGTTTATACACACATTGGCTGTGAGTGTGTGCATTACAGGTCAAATGTTTGGAAACATTAAGATTTTTAAATGTTTTTGAAAGAAGTCTCATAATCTCACCAAGTCTGTATTTATGTGAAACAATACACATTAAAATGCTGTAAATGCTGTTTTCTGTTGTAATTGTAATTGATTGAAAAAAATGTAATTTTATTTCTGTGATGTCAAAGCTACATTTTCAACATCATTACTCCAGTCTTCAGTGGTTTGTTTGTTTGTTTTTAATTTCATTTTTGTTTTTGTTTTGTCTTTTCTATTTGTAGTCTATATATGCTCAGGTTTATATGTGTTGGATACAATATGATTGGCATAATAAAAAAAAACATTCAATGTCACATGATCCTTCAGAAATCATAGAAAAATGTTGATTTTGTGCTCAACTATTATCATTATTATTGGTGCTCAATTATTAAGAATGGTTCTTATTTTTTTATCAATGTTTAAAACCATTTTTGCATGCTTAATATTTTTGTGGAAACTTTGATTAATAGAAAGGTAAAAAGAACAGCATTTATTTGAAATAGAAAACCTTTTTAACCATATAAGTGTTTTACTTTCTCTTTTGATAAATTTAATTTGTCCTTGCTGAATAAATGTATTATATATATATACATAGAGAGAGAGAGAGAGAGAGAGAGAGAGAGAGAGAGAGAGAGAGAGAGCACAACTGTTTTCAACTGATAATAATAATGATTTTTTTTTTTCTTGAGCAGCATATTATAATGATTTCTGAAAGATCATGTGACACTGAAGATTGAAGTAATGATGCTGAAAATGCAGCTTTGATCACAGGAATAAATTACAGTTTACAACATATTCAGATAGAAAACAACTGTTTTACATTGGAATAAAATTTCACACTATTAATGTTTTACTGAATTTTTAATCAAATAAATGCAGCCTTGGTGAGCAGAAGAGACTTTCAGAAACAAAAAAATCTTAATGTTTTCAAAATGTTGTGTGTGTGTGTGTGTGTGTGTGTGTGTGTGTGTGTGTGTGTGTGTGTGTGTGTAAACTCGTGACTCAATGAATTAAGTGGCCAAAATTATTTTACTTTTGAAAATGAAGTAGGCCACATAATGTCCAAGAGCATCCTGATTTAAGGCTCTTTTGAAAGCAATGATTGTCCTTAAGGCAAGGCAAGTTTATTTATATAGCACATTTCATACACAATGGTAATTCAAAGTGCTTTACATAGTAGAAATTAAAAAGAAAAAAAACAAGAATAATAAAATAAGAATAATTAAAACAGTTTAGAATAAAAAAATTTTAAAAAAAAATCTAATAAAACACAGTACAAACAGTCGGACACACAGTGGCACAGTGCTCATTCAGTAAATGCACAGCTAAACAGATGTGTTTTGAGTCTGGATTTGAATGTGACTACTGTAGGAGCACATCTGATCTCTTCTGGAACCTGGTTCCAGCTGCGGCTGGCATAATAGCTAAAAGCAGACTCTCCTTGCTTAGAGTGAACCCTTGGTATTTCTAGCTGATGTGATTCTAATGGTCTGAGTGATCTGTTGGGTTTATATTCAGTGAGCATGTCTGAGCGTTCTGTATGAGCTGCAACTGTCTTATGGTCTTCTTGGGAAGGCCCGTGAGGAGTCCATTACAATAATCCACCCTGCTGGTGATGAAAGCATGCACAAGTTTCTCTAGGTCTTGACTGGATATTTTTCAGATGATAATATGCTGATTTAGTTATTGCATTGACATGACTACTGAAACTAAGGTCTGACTCTAGAGACACACCAAGATTCCTGACTTGATTTTTAGTTGTTTGACCCCTAGCATCAAGGTATGCATTCACCTTGAGAACTTCATCTTTGTTTCCAAACGCAATGACTTCAGTTTTGTCTTTGTTTAACTGAAGAAAGTTTTGGCACATCCAACTGTTTACTTCATCAATACATTGGCACAGGGAGTCAATGGGGCTGTAATCGTTAGGTGATAGGGCTAAGTAGATCTGTGTGTCATCTGCATAGCTGTGGTAAGCCATTTGGTTCTTTCTCATTATTTGGCTAATTGGGAGCATATACAGGTTGAACAGGAGTGGAGCAAGAATTGAGCCTTGAGGGACTCCGCATGTCATGGGCGTCCACTCAGACTTATGGTCTCCTATACTCACATAATAACCTCTCCCTTCTAAGTATGACCTGAACCATTTTAGGACCATCCCAGAAAGCCCCACCCAGTTTTCCAGCCTTTCCAGAAGTATGGTGTGATCGACAGTGTCAAATGCAGCACTGAGGTCGAGTAGTACCAGTACTGATAATTTGCCTGTATCAGTATTTAAGCGAATATCGTTTATTATCTTTATGAGCGCTGTCTCTGTGCTGTGATGTGATCGGAAACCAGATTGAAAATTGTCAAAGTATCCATTCGAGTTCAAGAATTTGTTCAGTTGATTGAAGACAACTTTTTCAATGATCTTGCCTATGAAAGGAAGATTTGAGATCGGTCTATAGTTGCTTAATATGGTCTTATCCAGATTGCTCTTTTTCAAGAGGGGCTTGACAACTGCAGTTTTCAGGGAGTTTGGAAAACTCCCAGAGAGAAGTGAGGAGTTTATCACTTCTAGGAGATCTGCTTCTAAACAGTTGAACACACTTTTGAAAAAAGATGTTGGAAGTGCATCAAGGGCGCAGGTTGATGTTTTAAGGTGCCGTACGGTTTCTTCCAAAATTTTGCCATCAATTTCTTTGAAGTCAGACAAAGTAACCACTTTCTCAGGTTGTGGTTTGATTTGTCTGACCCCAGCACAACTCAAGGATGTGCTGATCACCTTTCTGATATTATTTATTTTCTCAGAGAAGAAAGAAGCAAACTTACTGCACTTGCTGTCTGAGAGCAGTTCACAGGGAATCTGGCTTGGGGGGTTTGTCAGTCTCTCTACAGTCGCAAATAGAGTGCGTGTGTTGTTTAAGTTGCTGTTTATAATATTCGAGAAGAAAGACTGTCTAGCTTTGCCTAGTTCCATATTAAAAGCATGGATGCTGTCTTTGTAGATATTATAATGGACTACAAGTTTTGTCTTCCGCCAAATGCGCTCTGCTTTTCTGCATTGTCTTTTCATATTTTGCACTGCTGTTGAGTTTCTCCAGGGTGCTTTTTGACTGCCACTCTTCTTCCTCACTTTCACAGGAGCAATTTCATCAATTACACTTTTAACTTTTGAGTTAAAAGAATCAAGGAGAAAATGAGTGTCAGCAGATATTCTTGGTGTTAAAGATATAGCCTTCATAAATAGTACACTAGTGTTCTCATTTAAGCATCTCTTCTTGACAGACACAGATCTAGCTTCAATGGCAGGAGAGATCAATATATCAAAGAAAATACAGAAATGATCAGACAGTGCTACATCCTTAATAACAATTGATGAAATGTTTAGACCCTTACTGATAAGTAAATCTAGAGTGTGTCCATGATTGTGTGTGTGGGTCCATGTACATGCTGAGTCAGATCAAACGTTTTTAAAACAGTTTTGATTTCTTTTGTCATATTGGTTTCTGCATTGTCTATGTGAATGTTAAAATCTCCAGCAATGGCAAAACAGTCAAACTCTGAGGTAATTGTTGATAACAGTTCTGTAAAGTCCTCAGCAAAGGCTGGAGAGTATTTTGGAGGCCTGTAAATAATGATAAGTAAAACGCGTGGAGCACCTTTTAACACAATACCCAGATATTCGAAAGACGGGTAATTCCCAAATGATATTTGCTTACATTGATAGACATCTTTAAAAAGAGCAGCTAAGCCCCCACCTCTCCTGCCTTCTCTGCAGACACTCAGAAAAGTAAAGTTAGGAGGGGATGTTTCATTAAGGACTGTTGCACTACAGCTGTCTTCTAGCCAAGTTTCATTTAAAAACATAAAATCCAGGTTGTATGTGCTTATTAAGTCGTTGACTAGAAGTGATTTATTTTTAAGTGAGCGGATGTTTAAAAGTGCTAACTTAACAGTCTTACTTTTTGACCCCACAGCAATCTTAGTTTGGCGTGTAATAGGCACCAGATTAGATGGGTTTGCTGTATGGCTTTTGAAGGCCTTAGACTTTCTATCATGACATCGAACAGCAATAGAGAAAGTTACAGGCACACTGGGTTCCCACTTGTTTTGTAAACATTTGAGAAAGTTACTGTTATCATAGTGGGGACCCGACACATATCACTGAGAGCTGGTATCAGTTGTTTTTGGTTCACCTCGAGCAGATGGAGGAGGGTGTGAGCCCTTGCGTTGTGGCAGAGGCCGAAGAGCTCTCACAGGACGAGGGGGAGGGCGAGCTTTGCCTGCAGGCTTTGGTGGTTTAGGGGCCTGCCGTTTTTTGCTTGATATCTGGGGGCTTGCAGCAAATGAGTGGGATAGTTTGGTTCCAGCATACACAAGTTCTTCCATTTTCACTGAGAAGCACAGATGTGGAGATGCTGGAGAGAGGGATAACGTGTCTGGTGAGAGGGGCTGTTGCTGTATTATTGGCTGTAATATGCTGTCCTGGTCTCCCTGGGTGTTTTCCAGAAAGTCGTCCTTGGGTGCTGAATCTTGGAGCAGTTCTAATATGTCACAGTCTGTCTGTGGTGAGCTTTGTGGGCAGGGCTCAGCTGAGATTGTGTGCGTGAGCAGAAATTGTTGTGGCTGAGTGGTGTTATCATTGTCCTTGTGTGAATTGTCAACCAAATGTCCATTCAGGTGCTGAAGTGAAGTCCTGTGGTCATTCATACTGTGTCCAGGTGTGTGTGTGCCATTCAGATTGATTGGATTGGCACACACTGCAGAAGGATGATTGAGGGAGAAGTAGATATTGTCCTTTAGCACTCTTGAACCAAGTTTGTTTGGGTGGTGGCCATCCTGTCGAAACAGTTGCCTCTGACTCCAGAAAAGATTGAAGTTGTCAATGAAGTTCACTCCTTTTATATTACAGGTTTTTTGCAGCCATGTATTAAGCCCAAGCAACCGTGAGAACCTGTTTGTTCCTCTTGCTGGAAGTGGTCCACTGATGAATGTTTGAACTTTCAGTCTTTTAAGTGTTTCAAAAAGTTCATTGAAATCCTTCTTAAGGAGTTCTGACTGCTCTTTATGAATATCATTCTTCCCCACATGAATGATGAGTCGATTTGCAGTCTGATATTTCATCAGTATATTCTGAAGTTCCCTGTTTACATCAGAAGTTGTTGCTTGTGGAAGGCAGCACGTAGTTGTATCCCTGCTGCTAATGTTTCTGATTGTGGAGTCACCCACTATCAGAGTCCTGGGCCCAGCTGTGCTCTGAGCTGAGTGCCGCTGTCTGCTCGACCTTGAGCGCCAGTTAGCATCAGTGTTAGCTACTGGCTGATTCAGTCTGTGTTTGATCACATTTATTATATTTGGGGATTCCTCATTCATTAATGCTTCAAATCTGTTCTCAAGATGTATAGGCGGTGGTAGGAAACCAGTGTTTGCAATCCTTGTCAGAGCCATATCTGGGGTAGAGGATGCAACTGCGGCAATATGTGATGCTCGAGACAATCTGATGTCTCGAGTGCTTTTTGGTCTCGCTCCCTGTTTGTGCCATCGATTTGTAAGTCGATCGGCTTGTTTCTCTACACTCATTATGACCTGTCGAGGAGCAATAGATTCATGGGACTCACCAGCTGTATGCTGAGGGCGTCCATGACGAAGCTCTGTTGTGTGTTCCGTCTGGTTTGGTGGTCCCGCAAGTAACTTTGTTTCAAGAACTGCAATCCTTTGTAAAAGTCTGTGGCAGTTAGTGCAGCAAGTAGATTCCAGAAGAGGCATTTTCTCTTATCCTTTTGAATGTAGGCAGTTGTGTATTCCCTTCCCTGGAATGAAAACTTTCAGTGGGAGGCTGGTCGGATAAAAGAATTCTGCCTTTTTTTTTTTGTAGTAGTAGTAGTAGTCCAAGCTTTTGAGCACTGTGCTGATTTGCTTAAATTAAAATTACTTGATAAAAGGAGATAAAAAATAAAAATATAAAAGCGATAGAGCAAAAGCGCGGATCAGCAAGCAAGAGCGTCCGAACAGCGCGGAAGCAGGAAGCTTTAAAAGCAAATCTCTCTCCTTGGAGCATCAGATTGGAGGGAAATTCACACAAAAGAAATTCTGTTGAGTTGCTTCCCAGGTCAGTGTCAATCCGCAGAAGTTATCCCAGACTGTGACTGAGCACTTTTCCTGAGGTATTTGTCTTGAATGCAGAGGGACACTGTGACAGATTTTGTATTGGCCTGAGGCAGTGGGACTCCAGAAGGGTAAGGCATTCTTCCACTGCGGCCTGAATATGAGCCATGCCAGAAGCCTGCAGTACAGCAACAGAAGTACAAACAAATGGAACTTCCTGGGTGACTTGTGTGCTGAGACCACAATACTGTGAGGAGCACTGTTTTGTGAAGGAAACACATGCATGTTTTTCAACAGGTCCACTTTCAATCTTTTCCCCCTCACAGATGGATCTGCATGGAGCCATTCAGGACAAGGAGAGAGGTATGAATTCCTCTTATGGGTGGAACCACTAGGTCTCTCCAGTTTTCAACAGCGTCTTCATATGTCCCAGAACAGGAAGCATCCATTTCTGGTTTTCCATCTACACTGCAAGTTGTGGTGGGTAGTGGATTGGCTCCTGTGATGATCACTGTTGCAACAGCTGCATCCTCTTCATCTTTTTCCTCACCTTTTTGTTTTGCAGAACAAATTGGCATGTTGCAATGAGAATCTATCCACCGGAATAGGCAAGTTTTCATGCTTGGAAAAGGCCATGTTTGATGTTTTTGAACTCTGTTTCAACATTGGCTGAACTTGTGGTGATGTTGGTGCTTCGAAAGTGAGGGATCATTACCCCTGTCCAGAGTGGTATGTAACTTGCGAGCCATATTATATTGGGAATAATCTCAGGGAGGAAGTGCATATTATCATGATCCCCATTACCTACGGCAAGTGACATGCTCTCCTCACATATGTCTGTTACCCACTGTCCTAGGTCTGTCTGTGTTTGGTCACATGGATCCACTTCCAGGTCCTCATCCTCTACATCTGGAATGATGACACACTCTTCTGCAATTCTGGCTTTCAGGTATTTTTTGCACCTTTCTGATATGGAGGGTGGGGGGGCTTCCAGAACTGTCATTGCCCTTTTCTTCAAGCAGTCCCACTGGCAGGTGGTACTTTTGCTGACTGTTTACAGAGTAAGAGAGTGAGGAGGATGAGGAGTAAAAACCTTGACCAGAGCTCCGAGCAAAGCCAGAGAGAAGTCACTCAACCTCTTTTGGAGTTGGTGCACCTGCATATATCCATTCTGTCAGCCAATGTGTTATTGCATTAACATTGTGTCTCTCTGACAGCATTTGCACCTCTGGGACACTTGAGCACTCTTCCCCTGCCAGAATGCCCTGATATAAGAATATATGGCCAGACTTGCCATTTGGTCTATGTAGTTTCCTCACTACTGAGCCAGTTGCAAAACTCACAGTAAGGTTAGTAGATGTCTTTGAGAATGACTTGAACATATACATTTGTATTTGACTCCAATAGTGACAGAAAAACTTGTCCAGTCCAATGTCTTTAATGTGACCACTGTGCGGTGCACTGTATTTTAACAGTGTAGTGAAACAATGGATCCTTGTCGCCTAATTCTAAATAATTTCTCTCTTGCTTTGCTTTGTGCAGGGTGGCCAAATTAGGCAGATGACTTGGCTCAGGATATCCAAAATCCATCAGCTTTGTTGCCTCTGAAGCCCTCCATACATGGGGTTCCATTCTACCCTCACACAATTCTTTGGCTATCTACACACGCAAGTTACCAGACATCGCACACTTGGAACAGCAAGTGTGCAGGGAGTCATCAGTGTTTTTAATTAAACACTTGAGCACCGTTGGGCTGTTCATTTCAGGCACTTTGTCAAATTTTTGTAAATGTGGCCACGACACTCCTTACAGTTGCCTCTGATTTCTATGTATTTCTCTGTGGCTGATGGATAGACCTTGGCTCTTTTAAAGGCAAATGTGCAGGGGCATTTCAATTCTTGCAATATGTGATTATTTATTTATGTCCAGATGCCAGGCTTCAAAATTGTGTATTCCATTTTTGATGTTTTAGAGAACTTGCTGTATTTAACCATTTCAGGCATGAATTCAATCTTCAAACTTCAAGATCAAAAGTCCAGCAATCTTTTGGTCTGGGTTAAAAATCAGTGTCATCAGTACTGCCATTTGTTTCATGCGTAAACCCTAAAGCAGTCCAGATGTTGTGTCTATTTAATTTAACAAAATTGTATAGAGCCTTTGCAGTGATCTTGTTTTCTAGCTGCTTACTAAGCTCTGTCCAGATGCTCTGATTAGGAGTAGCTATGTTGCCATTTTGGACTTATTTTTTGATGAATACAGGACTGTGAAAATGGAAACTCTGTCAACTGCTGGATTCTTGTACATCGGGTATAAGCTAAACATAATTACCCACTTAAATAATCCTGACTCAAAAATGTCATGTTCAGTATAAACTTGTTTTCATTACTGTATTGGTCTGACTATAAGGATAATATAGTAATAATATATGGGTAATGTATCTTATATTAGGACCAATATGGTAATGTTGAAACCAAGATGCACAATGTATTCAAAAAACTAACATGGGTCACATGTAAAACTTTAGCATGTATTTGTATTAGCAATGAGTATTCTGTATTCAAACATTGACTGTCTTAGCTCTCTTGAATGTTTACAATTATTCTTGAAGTTAACAAATAAAGATAACTGCCATGTAACTGGCAGTGTTAAAACATTGTACAGAAATTGAATTTAGTAACTTCTTTTCCCCTAGTAACTCTACACTAATTTCCACAAGAGCATCTTGAACAGAAGTGTCACTTGACCCTTGTGGTGACAGTGAAGTGTAGCAGATGGTACTCCATGTAAATAGTTAAAAAGTTCAATCAGGAAACACCAGTGAATGAAGTAAAGATTATTGTTTATTGAACAAATTATGTGATTAGTCTTGACAGAAATTCTTCGACAATTTGACTCTAAAAGTGTTCACATCGAGGTGATTTGCGATTTTGTTCTCGTGCCCAGAGCTGAGCGAAAGTGAGTGACAGAGTCCGACTACAAAAACATTGATAAGGAGTTGTTGTTGTATTATAACATCTTCATCCAACATTTTGGCAAGAGATTTAAATGACAAACCCAAAATAAAATGCTCACTGCTCATAAATCATACTGTCTACACAAAAAACAAGATAGATCTATTTTAGAAATATATAATATAGTAGTCTAATATATAGTAATCAGAATGACAGAGACTGCTACTAAACTATAATTGATTTTTGTGACCATTAAGTGATCTATTT
The DNA here is from genome assembly GCA_032164185.1 of Moxostoma hubbsi. Taxonomy (NCBI): domain Eukaryota; kingdom Metazoa; phylum Chordata; class Actinopteri; order Cypriniformes; family Catostomidae; genus Moxostoma; species Moxostoma hubbsi. The sequence continues at coordinate 28,857,794 of JAVLUX010000012.1, forward strand.
TATTATGTCAGTATTGTATTCAATAAATAAAAGCATTTATAATTTGCCTGTAATTCAGTGTCTAATATTTTAAAAACCAAAGCAGCACAAACAAAACTTTTACCGGCACAAACAAAACTATTTTGGGTGAATTTGGAGCATGTGGGGGGGCTGGTGACGTCATCGCCAATAATTAAATGGGTAATATTTAAAAATCGGAAGCAGCACAAACGAAACATTTCCTGGCACAAACGAAGCACAAACGACTGAGACTATTTTGGATGAATTTGGAGCGTGGGGGGGGGGGGGGGGGCTGCGTGACGTCATCGCCAATAATTCAATGTCTAATATTTAAAAATCTGCAGCAGCACAAACTAAACTTTTACCGACACAAACCAGTACAAACGAAGCAGAAACGATTGAGACTATTTTGGAGGAATTTGGAGCATGTGGGGGGGGGGGGGGGCTGGTGACGTCATCGCCAATAATTCAATGTCTAATATTTTAAAATCCGAAGCAGCACAATCAAAACTTTTACCAGCACAAACGAAGCACAAACAAACAAGACTATTTGGGGTGAATTTGGAGCATGTGGGGGGGCTGACTGACCTCAGAATGACCTATAAATATTATTTTAATATCTAAAAAACCGAAGCAGCACAAATGAAAATTTTTACAGCACAAACAAGCACAAACGAATCACAAACGATTGAGTCTATTTTGCCGACGTTTTGCGTTGGGTGGGGGGCCAGCTTCACGCAGGTCTAGAAAAAGGCACCACACACAGCAGTAAAGGGCAAAAAAAATAAAGAAAAAAGAGCATCAAAATCTATCAGGGGTGCAATAATTTTTCAATAATTCACAAATTTTCATTGCATAAGTTACATTTAAATGTACATACATATATTTACGTTTAGCAGGGAAATAAATAAGCAGTGCAAATTATAGTTTCTCCACAGATACTTGTGCATCAGATGCTGGAAATATTCCACTCCTTACTGAAATGGAAAATATGATTGTTTTGCAATTATCCAAATCGCATCTGAAACGAACGTTCTGATTGGTGGATCAGCTTAGTCCAACTGTCTGACTTGCCAGTGCTACTCGGCAGTGCATCTCCCTGTGCATTTAGAGAGAATCTCTGTACATTTTTTTTAAATAATAATAAAACACAATTTAATCAACCGTGCTGCGGCATCGCATTATTAGATTGAAAATGTTAGGGGTCAAAAGCTTGTTGTTCTGGCGGTCACACGTATCATCACTTATTTCAGGTAGACATACGCAAAATCCTAAAACAGATACGAGGGCATATGACATACACCAGAAGCTGTTTCTCTGATTTTCTATCATTACCTCATCAAGGCACTGATCTCTCTTGTTTGAACGAGTATTGTGACGGCGCACACGCTTGTCTGCTTGTGTTTTTCAGCATTTATGAATGTTAAGATGAATGGAAGAAAAAACAGTTCCCATCCTGCACAAATATTTGCTAATATAGCCTAATCCATTTTATTTCACTTTGAAGCTTATGATTATTGTTTGTGGTAACCAAATGGATATTTCTGTGTGAGGATCGATGATTTTGATACAACATCAGCATCAGATGTATCAATACTTTTAGGATCGATTCACCCATCCCTACTGGTCTCTGTGAATACAATCAGAGACAATGGTAGCTTTCGCTGCATTAGCCGTGGAATCAGCTAACAAGCACATTCAGAAAGGCGATTTGCAAACATTCACAAAATATAAAGTGTGGTTTACATCTTCAGGATATAAAGCTGGAACACGAACGGTTGGTACTTATCCATGCTGCAGAATAATTTTTTTTGAAAATCCTGCTTTATATTGACACTCATTCACAAAGCAGTCCGGTGTAAAATAATTTGCACAAACATACACATATTTCTGTATGTTTTGGGGCACATTTCCTTCAAAAACAAAACTTGTCCACTGCGTCTTCAGTGGCTCTGATGGCAGGAGTACATGAAAACACTTATGTTCACTTTTACAGCCAACAACAGAACACTTATGACGCTTATAGCTCCAGTGTGGGAAAAAATGGCGGACTGTGTGTAGATCACTCAGGGAAGGATATTTGATAATAGGGTGGAGTCCGTAACCAGACATGGGCAAGGCCTGCACTAACATGACGTCACGTTAGAGCAGAAACGAAAACCATTCATTTTGACACACTGTTTTTGATGAATATAAGAAAGAGGAGTGGGTGGACTTTTAACATTGTAGGGTGGTTTTGTACACATACTGCCAACTCACATTTATGTACAAACACCATGTAAAATTCCTTTAAAGTATTCAGATCTCTTTTTTGTTCTATTTAGTTGAAATATATCAGCTCACTTTTCATTCACACAGTTATTTTTTGGAACCCATTCAACTTAAATATTATTATCATTTGTAAAAAAATAATAATAATAATATATTATAATAGTAATATATAGAATTGAACATGCTGTCCTCGTTTGACATCTAACTCTGTATGTATGTGTGCTTAGCTAACCACAGAAGCACACCACACGGGTAGTGGTAAAGAGTCCATGACCTTCCGTAGATGCTGTTAGTTTCTCTTGTCTTATCCTCTTTTGGAATGTTCGGTGCTCCAACGAGCACATGCTCTTTTTGTGAACAAAATATCTCAGTTATAGACGTAACAAATATCTAGAACTGCCTTATCTGATTTTGTTCCTGTACTATTTCGGCATCAACAATTCCTTGTCTTGGCCTTGCTGTCACTCTTCTATTGGTTGTTCTTTGTTATATGAAATATATAAATATTATGCTTGCTGTAATAAACTTTGAGTAGATTGAATGGAAGCACTCTGTGTGTTGTCATTCTTTCTCCTCCCTCATGAAGTCTTCAGAGGCACGGACTCCCGACTGCATATAACTGGGCATGTACTGAAAGGGACCGAGGAATTCTTGACGGCAGAAGTGTTGTATTCTAGACTACAACGAGATCCAAGTTTATTCCTAACAATACCCCACTTACACACACACTCTGTCTGTTCTCATCGATAGTATCTCTGAGACACCACAACTTTCTACTATATCAAACATACCTGCGTCTTCATTATTGCCTGCAAGTATCATAAGACTGTTGTGTGTTATCTGTTCATCGTGCCTATACACTGTCTTGATATTACTCGCCTGCTGTTTGCAACTCTGCTCGACTGTAATTACTCACAATGTTTACATCACTGTTTCAATCATCTGTTCAATAAACCCTGCTACTGAGTTCATATCTCTGTGTCCATTAGTCTCTCCATGACACCTTTAACTTTTAAAAAAACCTCTGAGATCCTTCTGGGCATTGCTTCCAGCCACATTACATGCTGTGTGTAGACGCAGCTCATCGCTGCTCTCAGGTGTAGCCTCATTGCACAAAGAAGAAACGTACACCTTGAAACTGGCCATACAATCTCCATCTCGCAGGATGAATTGAGATTAATCCGTGTTCCACCGAACGCTCCAACGGATCCAAAGGAGACCGCCGAACAATCTTCACCTGTTTGCCCACAGAAGTGAAGATTTCTCTTCAACCAAGTTGACGTCGCTGATTTCTCTGCCAGCCCGCTGAGAATCAGCAGCCATACCATCCACCGACAGAGCGAGGAAACAGACTCACGTCATCACCCGAGCCTCTAGGAACCAAGTGGAGTCAAAAGATGAAGAAAACTCATTCTACCCACGTCCACATGCGATCCAAATAAGAGGTTTATGTCTGGGCAGAGATAGAATATTATAATGTGTTATTCTTGTGTTTCAAGGTTATTGCTTGTACATTTTATGGACTGCCGAATCCGCTCATTGCCGCTATTAATACTAAAGTTATTACTGCAACGTACAGTACTGTTATCACAAATGTGATTTGCTGTGTTGTAGTCCAACCATGTTGGACTGTTGTGCATTTCCGCCATCACGGACGAGATGGCACACTGAGTTTATCCATTAAAGAACCAAAGAACGTGGGGCAGTTTACGAGACGTGGATAAACTGAATGATAAACTAACAGCTGCTATCTCTACCATGATCATGAACCCGGCTTCGGTGCCGCCACTTTTTTTCTCTCTCTCTCGTACTAACCACACACACACCCACACACACACCTCGTACTAACCACACACACCTTTGGCTAGTAGATAACTTGGTGATAAAGCTCAGCTTTGTCCCTAAGTTATCGTACAAGCGGAGACACCTGGTAAATGGGCAGACCCCATTAACTGGCTTCTTTCCACCCAAATTCACGGCCATATTCTCTGGCCGGAAACCTCATGTGACGTACTCTCCACGAGAGTCACGTCTGCCATTTTGTGCGCACCACTCCTTACACACACCCACACAAACACAATCATACACACAAATACTCCAGTTCTCTGGACATTGAACTTCCTAAGAGAACAATCCTATATTAAGACTGTTATACTATCTGGTTATTAGTCCCTGGTTCAAGGGTGGTGCTCCGGCGATATTAATCTTTATTTATATTCTATTTATTTTGATAATTGCTAATTATCTTTGATAATTGTTGATTTGAAGGATCAATAAGACTGATTCAATAATTTATTAAATTGATTTTAATAATTAATGAGTATCTATAATAATAATTAATACTCTATTCAACTTGATAATTGATGGTTATCTTTGATGATTGTAGATTTAAAGGTTTAAAAAGCTAACATTGATTCTAAACAATGTTCTATTTATTTTAACAATTATCTTTGATCATTCATAATTATTGCTAATAACCAAGCCTGCTCCTGAAAGTAGCTCACAACAATATACATATATTTATCTATTAATAATTGATCTGTTATGCCCTTTCTGTGAGTATAACTGTACGCGATATAGGTGGATTTCCCAAAGTCCTTACATGAACTGCCAGACTCTCAGATTTTAAGTTACATCATATTCAGGCACTCAGCTAATATTAGACTTATCCATTGCCACTGCTAAGATGAATTTTAAAAAAAAAATAATAATAATAAAAAACAAAGTCTCCTTGAGCTGAAAAAAGTTTTAATTTCTATAATACTTACTGTATAAGGAAATAAGAAACTAGATAGGTTTTTTAAGAAATAGTTTAGCCCAGAAATGAAAATGCTGTCATCATTTAACTACACTCATATCGTTCCAACCCTGTATGATTTTCTTTGTTTTGTGAAATTCAAAGGGAGTTATTTAGCAGAATGTCTGAGCTGTTATTATCCGTTTAATGAAAGATAGTATGGAGGTACAAAAATGACAAAAGCACTATAAAATTATCACAAGGCAGATTATAAAACTCAAAACTTCTAAAGCTATAAAATAGCTTTAAGTGAGGAACACACAAAAAATGATGGTTAGTATTTGACGAAGATCTTCCACTCCGATTGCTCTCAAATCTCATTCACATTTGCATGAGCCTGATCTCAAAAAATTGTGCCTGTGGTGACATTATTGCTAAATTATATTATGTGGTGGTGAAATATCAACTGTGTGGTGCTAAAAGCAAGTAATTTTTTTTGAGATTTTAATGGTTAATGTTCTATATAGTTTTAAATCAACAAAACCAACCTCCCTACCCTAAATCTTAAAACTAAACCTAATCAATAGTGTAATTAAAGCAAATGTGAGATGTAAAACAAATTTGCTGAAGCAACCAAGTCATTTTGTGGACACTTCCGGTATGATTCTTGAATTTGGTATGGTTTCAGAGAACTTGGAATATAGCCCACAAATCGTTTGCACTACTTTAATGATGTGTTTAGAGCATTTATTTATTTATTTTGACATTTTTGGAGCTTGATAGCAAACTTTCTTTATTTTTTGGGGTCACCATTTAACCTTTAGTTTGTTAACATTAAATAATTAAATGTTCTGTAGTCCACAAATTGTTGCTCTTCCAGATTTGAAGACCCGCGGAGATGCGCAGTTCGGTCAGTGCTTTCATTCCTGCAGGAGAGGTTGAAGAGGAGGCTGTCCCCCTCCACCTTGAAGGTGTATGTTGCTGCTATTGCAGCCTTCCACAACGCATTGGACGGCAAGTCCCTTGGTAAGCACGACTTCATTATCAGGTTCCTTTAGAGGCGCCCAGAGGTTGAACCCTTTCCGGCCAAGCCTGTTCCCCTCCTGGGATCTCTCAGTGTTCCTCTCAGGCCTTCAGAGACCCCCCTTTGAGCCGCTTGATTCAATCGAGCTCAAAGCCCTCTCCTTGAAGATGGCCCACCTGATCGCACTCGCTTCCATCAAGAGGGTTGGGGACCTGCAAGCGTTCTCTGTCAGCGTCACTTGCCTGGAGTTCGGTCCAGCAGATGCTCACCTCATCCTAAGACCTTGACCGGGCTACGTGGTCAAGGTTCCTACAACCCCCTTCACGGTTTAGGTCATGAACCTACAAGCAAAGCTACCCGGGAAGGAGGCAGACCCAGCCTCTCCGCTGCTGTGTCCGGCACGTGCTTGCGTATCCATGTGGACCGCACGCAGCGCTCTAGTTGCTCTGAGCAGCTCTTTGTCTGCTTTGGCAGACAGCGGAAAGGGAACGCTGTCTCCAAACAGAGATAAGCTCATTGGGTTGTTGATGCTATTCCCTAGGCTATCACACCCAGGCAGTGCCCCCCCCTTGCAGTTTCGAGCACACTCTAAGAGTGTAAGTGTGGCATCCTCATGGGCACTGGCCCATGGCACCTCCCTAGCAGACATCTGCAGAGCAGCGGGCTGGGCAACACCCAACAACTTTGCTATGTTCTACAACCTCAGGGTTGAGTTGTTCTGCTTGCACCTTGCGCCCTTCACCGAGTTGATCCAGTGTGCCTTCTTTCCCAGGTTAGCCACTAAGCTCTCGCTTCCTGGATGCACTTCCTCCCTTCCTCCCGGTGAATTCAGCGTAGGATTTCACCACCAGACCCACCACGAGTCACATGCTCCGTGTTGGGCTTGGGCTCCACAGGCATTGTTCCCACTTCAGGCAACTCCCTGTGATGTATTTTCCATGGTACGGTCCCCCTTGTGCAGAACCAGCATCTCCCAGGGACGCCTTCCCTGATGCATCTATAGCGTTAAGATAGCCCAAGCCACTTTTTAACTCTATGACGAGAAACAAAGAGAGAGAAAATGTGCGACTTGCCGGCTGGCTCCCATACAAGTCATGTCGCCTGTTCCCGTATGGGTAGTGGTAACCTAAGAGTGGTATATGACACCTTTTATTGGGGGTGTTGGGGAGGGTTACGTGCAGCTGACCCAGCTGCTTCTAGCACACAGCAGCTTGCTTGCACCTGTCTCAGCAGTCACGTATCATTGGTAGTGCATGGCGTTTTGAAGTGGGACACCTTGTGTCAATACAATCAACACAACGTCGAGTGGGTGACAGAAGGGGAACGTCATGGTTACTGTTGTAACCTCCATTCCCCGATGGAAGGAACGAGATTTTGTGTTCCCCTTGCCACGTCAATATCCCTACCACTGAAATGCGCCGTAACCTTATTCTCGGCTCCTCAGTGAAAACCTGTCTGACGCTCCCATTTATACCCATACGTCCATGCAAATTCTGACTGCCAATTTGACATTGGCCTTTTCTCAAGTTCAGAGGTACGCTAGGCTCTCAGAAGAGACCCCTTGTGTCACTACAATCGACACAACATCTCGTTCCTTCCATGGGGGAATGGAGGTTACAACGGTAACCATGATGTTTTGGAATTTGTGCTTTTTTTAATTTCTCACTTCTGTATTATATGAACTTTAATTAAGGATGAAATAAAGATATATCACCAAGCTGTGATCTGTGTTTCTATCAGACACTCGAGCTGCAGTGCTCCACTCATCTCGCGTGTCATCATTTTAGTTTTATATGATCTCATGTTGAAAATGTTATGAAGTAATATAACAGTAGAAGTACTAATTTTTATTTTACTACTAGAATTGTTGTATTGTTTTTGTTAGAATAAAGGAGATACCATGTTGAAATATTTGTTTATAATGTGGTATATTTGACATTTTGAAAGGATAAAAATAACCCTGAAAATATTAACCCATTTTTTTTATAAAAAATTAACCCAGTGTTTATGTAAAAATTAAACCATCCTTTGAGTTGAAAAACAACCCATTTGCTTAAGTTAACGCAAATAAATGAGCAGAATTCGTGAAAGATTTCTCAGTGCTCAAGAAAAAAAGTTTCCATGATGAAATTTTAATATATACACAATCATATTTTGGCTTGTATAATCATTCAACCCTAGACAGAATGTTGATAAATTCGGTCTATAGGCATTTATAGACGAAATGCAGCCTAACTCATGTCAGTGACAAACCATTTTTAAGAACAATCCATTGGCTAAAAGCAAGAGGCGCCCTCTAGCGATCATTATTTGTCAGTAGCCTTGTCTCTGTCCGAAGACTATGCGGTCTTCTGACCCACTATGTCACGCTAATCGTAGGTTTCAGAGGCTCGTCGCTTCTAATGTTAATTTTGTAATTTGACTAACTTGGTCTGCAAGCCTAAAGTCTTACATCTTTTAAAGGAAGAACATTTTTCAATTTACATTATTAAATTCTACCATGAATCTACTATAAATTCTGCATGATTTATCTGGTATAAAAAATTACATTCTCATTTTGGGTGACATTAATTAAATAGAAGAGCCTGACCGATATAGGATTTTTAAAAATTTTTTGTAATTTATTTTTTTTAGACCGATACCGATTGTCGAGGAGGAAAATTCACAGGTTACCGATATGGTGGCTGATATAGTAATTTCTGAGCTGGAATGAAAACAGACAACAGAAAACTATGTGGATTTTGCACCAATTTTGCACCTATATGATTATGCAAAGGTACTCTAAAGGCTGCTTTATTAAACAAATATTTTTAACAAAGAATATTTGACATTATTATTATAAATTGTCAATAAATATTATTAAACATCAGTACTGTATATTCAGTATCAGTCAGATGCTGACCATTTAAATAAATAATAAATAAAAATACAATAAATAGCTAAACAAACATTAGTACTGTATGTTTGGTATCAGTCAGATGCTGACCATCTAAATAAATAATAAATACAAATAAAATAAATAGCTAAATAAACATCAGTACAGCTTAGTATCAGTCAATTGCTGACAATTTTAAAAAATTATAAATTCAAATAAAATAAATAGCTAAATAAACATCAGTAGTACTGTTTAATGTCAGTGAATTGTTGACTATTTTAATACTGCCAGTCAATTAGGGGCAGGTTGTAAAACAAGAAACATCTACACCTGCCAAGTCAAGCGGTGTTACACCGTATTATGCTTTACAATATCGGGAAACTTTCAACGGTGGAAAACCAGACTTGTACATATTATATTTTATAAATGCAATGACTGGAATTGTTCAGTTGAAGGGTGTGAATGCGTGTTTACACATTAGCTTCCACTCAGCTGACAAGCAATGATAGTAGCCACGTGGTTAGCTATTTAGCTATAAGCTCGTTGTAACAGAGAGTAAAAGATGGACCAGGACTGCGATAAATCGGTCAGGCACTAATAAATAGGGTATTCAATTAAATTGAACAAATACATTCATACTAAATAAAACAATACATTTGGCAAAAATGTATTTATACTAAATAGAACTAACAAAACTCATCTTTCATAATCGAAGACATGCAATTAAGTATTTCGCTTTGGGCGGAAGTGAATTGGTGAATCGTTTATCTCAGCTTGTCTCTAACAGTATAGTTAAAAATACACATTTAGTTTTGTTGAAATTCATTAATAATCTAAAAAAAGAAATCTAAATGGACTTTCAGGAAATTAAATATTTAATAAATAATAAAATAATACAATTATTATAAAAACAAAAACCATCTCTTTTCAAACTGTGGCAGAGCAGAACTACGCACTGCCCCTTTAAGGATCCACCACCACCAGCTAAAATGGCTGCTCCTCAGATTACAGGTGTCAACAATAAAGGCAACTATAAAGGTAACCAGAAAGCTGGTGAAGTTTTGGTGTGTCAAGCTGTGTGAGGAGAAATAAAGTTTACAGCATTGTACTGTGATGTGGATAAGGAACGTGATTGGAGGCGAGAGGAAGAAATAACAAAGGGACTAATTTGCCAAGTGCTCATCACCAGAGAGTGAGGCCTGGTGCACCTTTCACAAACACTCCTACTGTTCTAGCTCTCTCTCCTACACACACGCACTTGAAAAAGTTTTATATTTGTATTGTTATATTTCTGTTGGGATTTGTCTTTGACTCCTTGCCTTTGTTTACTCTTATTTAAATACACTTATGCTTTGAAATTTGATACTCTTACTTTGTTGTTTTATTGCATGTAACTGGTGGCTTTTAGAGCTATCTGGGGCGAGGTATTCATTTTTACAGGCCTAAACCTGTCTGGCACCTGAATTTTTACATTTTTATTTAAATTTAGTACAGGGGATGCCACCATTACATTTCAAACATACTTGCGGTATACCGGTCAAATCCACTTGTAAATTACAATTTAAAAATAAATATCCAGAAATAAACTGGATGGTAGGCTAAAAAGTTAATTTTGGACCCTAAACATGTTGACATTAAATTTGTATTCATTATTCTAATGTTAAGTTCAAGTTTGTGTAACACTATGCAACGCCTCCCTGATGACCTTTGTGTTGTGAAGCACTGATTTGCCCCTTGAGCGCTTACAGCACATACAAAAATCCCACTGAGATCTGAAATGAGCTCATGAGAAGAGCAACAATCAAACATGTGTGATCTAATCAACCAAATGATTTATGAGGACAAAGCCGATTCCAGCTCTATTCCCAATATAAACAGTGAGACAGATTTAATGTTTGTTGTGTGACTAACATTGGGCTTGTGTCTTTGTTTCAGGCCAGAGTTTGTAAATGTGATCTCATGATTTGTGAATAATATATGTAATTCGGAATGTTCTCACACATACCCATGAATCTACAGCAGGGTGAAGAGACACTGCAAGACCACTTAATACAGGGGCTCAAGGGTAAAGTTGTAGGGTCATTTCAACTGCAAGTACCAATATGGTCTCATGCAGAGCTAAGGCATCAATTTGATCAAAATCAATCTTTGCAACATCTCAGCACGTAGTGTTGCAGAGGCACTCCAGAATAATCTCCCGAGTGGGGATTCCGAGAGGGAGACAAACAGACCTGAATCTTTTGTGTCTGACCCCTGAGAGAGAGTCTAATGTTGTGTGAAGCTGAAAAGTGGACCATTTATTTGAGTGATGCTGAAAAGCCATCTATGTTTTGAGAGAAGCTGTTCAGCGATTGCTGGTTATCTGTGAATAAAACTGACTCGCATGAACTGGAAACCGGTTCCCACTTCCTCCTTTATCTACCCAACCTGAATCTTTGTTACAGAACATAAACTAAACTTCTATTGTTTTTAACAAAAATAATTATAATATCTACAGGGTATGTAAGTGAATGGGTGCAAAATTATGATGCTCTAAAAAGCACAAAGCCACCATAATCGTAATCCCTAGGACTTCACTGTTTTAATCCATATTTTCTGAAGTGATATAGGTTTGGGTGAAAAACAGATTAATATTTAATTACATTTTTCCTTGAATTATTCTCCCTGTCCAGTAGTGATAGACCTATGCATGAAGAATGTGATAGGGTATCTGCAGGTTTGAAGGAATGAAATTTAAGACATTTTAAGGCCAAATAAAAGAAACATTTCAGACCACTTTTGCAATAATGATTAAAAAAAAAAGGAAAGTACAAAACATCTGAGGCTACTTGGATGTCTCTGGACATGTTTTTTTTATATATATATTTTGTTGTGCATTTATGTGTTTTAATTTTAAAAGTCATACAACATTAAAACTCTAATTTAATTCATTATGAATGGATGTAGCCTAAAGCAGGGGTTTTCAAAGACAGTGGGCCTCCCTTGTGACAACATACACGATGGCGGGCTTGACAAATATCAGAGAATCTTCACTAAGATTCCTGGTAAATATTTTTTTCTTTGCCTATTATTTTCAGAACTGTTTAAATGTTTTAAATAAAATAGTTAAACTCAATACGTGTGTGTGTATTTCATAAAAAATGTTTTACCACTCTTCGCGCCTCCCCTGACATGCTCTAGTGTGCCTCACGCTTTGAAAACCCATGGCCTAAAGTATGTACTATAAAGAAAAGGGTCACAATATAGGCTTTATATACATACAATTTAGACACTTGTGTTCCAGCAAGACGTGACGCAATAGACCTTATTCACAGTAGCGCCATGTTTGTTTGTTTTTTTATGGGAATGGAAACAAGTCTGTGAGGGATAGAATTACCATCTCTTCAATAGCATGCATGGTATAAATTTGTAAAGCTCCAATATCCCATCTGATTTTCCACAACTCATGTTTTTTGTCTACTGGGTGTTCTTGAAAAGAAATTTTCAAACATACATCTGTCCCTCATATTCTCGTTGTCATTCTTATCAAAAATGAAATATGGCGCTGCTGTGAAGGTAAGGTCTTGAATAAGGCATGTGCTGAATAGCATATACATTTTATCTTGGCAGATACCTTTAATGGGTAGTTAAAAGGCAGTTCATTTAAAAAACAATTTTTTGTCATCACTGCTCACCCTTGAGTCTATCTGAATTTGTCTCTGCTGTGGAACAAAAAAAGGAGATGTTAAGCAAAACGTTTAGTCTCAGTCACCATTCATTCACTGTCACTGCATCTTTTTTCATTCAATGAAAGTGAATGGTGACTGAAACTCCCTAATATCTCCTTTTGATATCCACTGAAATAAGAAAATCATACAGGTTTGCAACTGCATGAAGGTAAGTTATATGACAATTAAAATTTTTGTTTGAAATATGTCAAGTAAAAGTCAAAACTCATCAGTTACCTTAAAAATATTCAGGTATGCAAAAATATAAATGGTGTAGGAAGAACGACTTGATTGCTTCATTCATAGTGCATCATGGGAGTGGGTGGTCGGTCACCTCAGAGCTCTTTTTATGTGCTTTGTTTGCCGCAATTATCTTATAGGTTGATCTTTCTCTTCAGGATCATCCAGCGTAGTTCTTCACCAGAAATTCAGCTAATAAACCCGCAGATTTGATGGCTTCAACAGAAGCATATACCATCAGTTAACAACCACTGAACTCACAGTAGGTCTGTCTTAGGTTTATAAGTTCTTAAAATATCAGTTCACCTATGGAGAAAATGTATGGTATTTTGTTTTACTTCCGCAAGAACCAGACCGTTGTGCTCTCTAATAAGCAAATATCTTTTAGCAGAGTCCTGCCTAAAACCTCCACAATAACAGATTAAAAATATTTTGAATATAATTCCATTGCTTTTGTCAACACAAAACATCTTCAACCAACTTGAATTAGCTCTGTTGGAGTATTCCAACCCAAGATATGCTGTTCTATTATGCATCAATGCAAGGAACACCAATATCAGCAGCAGAGGCAGTCTGCTTGCCCTCTACAGGTAGATGCACATGCCACTTGCTGTGAAACCAGCGATACACTTTTGAATTGAGTCCTTTGAGAATGGCCGCAATGGGACACACAAAAGACAACATGCACAGGTGAGGCAACAGAGACAAGAGAAAATAAAATTATTTTAGAACTGTAGAAAACACTGTTGAACTGTGCATGCACATACATACTGCAAAGTTGATTTGAATGCTTTAGTGCACTTATGAAATTACATATTTAAAGGGATCATTCAGTCAAAAATGCAAGTTATGTCATCTTTTACTGTTGTTCCAACCCCCTATGGCTATCTTTTGTCTATGGAACACAATAGAACATATATTAAAGAGTGTTTGTGCTGCTCTTTGCCATACAATGAAAATGGATGGGGACCAGGGACTGTCAAGCTCCAGAAAGGGAAAAGTGTGCCATTTATGCATCAAAAGTAGTCCATACGACTTGTGAACTTAATTTCAAGTGTTCTGAAACCATACAATAACTTTGCATTGAAATGTAATTTGTCACTCACTGGAAGTTCACTTGAAAAATCGTGCTTTATAGTCACCTTTTTTAAATGGAAAAGAGCAGTTTGGACATTCTTCTAATCATCTCGTGTTCTCAAAAGACCTGATAAGGGTGAGTCAGATTTTTCATTTTTGGTTGAGTTATTTCTTTAAAATCCACAATATGCAGACCTGATGAACACATAAACATTCAACATCCATGCAAATGCCATAATCATAACCACCAAAAATTTAACTAAGTAAACTCTAACTGCTCTTTTCATGACATTTTGTATTGCGGGGACCAAAAGCACATGATTACTGTATGATCTCTTCTTCTGCATTATGCCTCTACCATGGTAATTTGCTTTTGAATGGATAAAACCTTCAAATGTGATTACTTCACAACAGTTAATAAAGAAAAACCCTATCTGTGCCAAAGCATGCAGTATGCATTAAAGCCACCCTATAGCCTTAAGGACTTCATAAATCCAATGCTATGCAGGAACTCTTCCAACTGCGTGAGAAGGCCACCTACTGGGGTTGTTTATATTACATGTCTGAGATTTTAATGGGATGCAATCCTATGAAAAGAGCCTGTAAAACTCTTGCAATATGGTTAAAACTTATGAGTTGAGAGCAAGAGTTTACTGTGCGTGTCCAAAGAATAATCCACAGGAATATTAGACTTGTAACTCACATGTGCCCCGATTTATACTGACCATGCAAAATAGCTTTTTCTGTAGTTTTGCAGTTTCTGAGATTAAAACAAAATTATAAACATTAAAACTGATGTAAAGGTGGAAAGCAAAATTTGTATTGTTAACTATACAGTAAAGTTGGCTAGTGGTATGGTTACAGAGGTAAATGAAGAGTTTCTGTAAACTTTTTATCTTTCTGCTTTGGTGGTTTTTTTTTTTGTGAAATTATATTTGTATATAAATATTTATTAATTTAGTTTTGTTAAAATTACTCAATTCAATTAGAAGGAACTATATTAAGTTAAAATATTTTTTGAGAGTGTATATGAAGATCTACATTCACTTCATTGTTTTTTGTGGTTGATACGGCCATTTAAGTTTGACCTCTTCAACTTGTGCAAGTAACACTGGCTATCCATAAACACATACACATTGACCACTATATTATCTAGGTATATTTATATTATCTATAATATAATGATAAAACAAATATACTTGGAGATAAGCACATTGATGGTCTCAATATATCCATTTAAATGGTGGTACTTTTCAGAAACTACACTCAAAGAACTTCACACAGTGAACAGGGGACTCTCCTCAACCACCAACAGTGTGCAGCATCCACCTGGATGATGTGACGGCAGCCATAGTGCACCAGTATGTTCACCACACATCAGCTATAGGTGTAGAGGAGAGACTTATAGAGCCAATTAATGGATGGGGATAATTATGAGGCCATGACTGATAAAGGCCAATGGGGGGAATTCGGCCAGGACACCTACTCTGTTCGAGAAGTGTCTTGGGATTTTAATGACAACAGAGTGTCAGGACCTCAGTTTAACATCTCATCCGGAGGACAGTGCCTTTTTTATAGAAACATGCTGCTATACTGGGGTATTAGCACCCACGCAGACCACAGGGTGAGCACCCCCTGTTAGCCTCCCTAATTCAAGCAGCAACATTTGTTTTCTCCAAGAGGTCTCCCATCCAGGTACTGACCAGGCTCAACCCTGCCAAGCTCCAGTGAGCAACTGATATTGAGCTACAGGATGAAGTGGCTGCTGATAAGGATGCACATCTTCTCCTAATTATCAGATCTACATTGATTTCACTGTACTTTTATATATACATATGGCTATTTAACAGACTTTCAAAAGCGCTCCAACTTTTAGCACACTCAAAAAAGACACAAAACAACCATACACAAACAAATTAATACCAATATCACCCTGGTGATGATGATGATGCCAAGTATGAAACATTATGCATGATACTTTGAGCTAAATGTCAAATATATATTCTTGGTTTTAACGTGTAAAACATATACAAATCATAATTGATACAAAAGCACAGCAGATAATATATGATTTAATGATACATATGCTCTCAAAATTTAGATTGACATTTGTTTTTTGCAGTTGATATGGTCATTTAACTGACACTTCCTCAAGTTCTCCAACTTTCAGTATGCTAAAAAAGGACTTAAAACAAAGGCACAAATATTAATATTCAAATCACCCAAAACATAATCTTGAACAGGTTGTTCTTAAGTTTTCAAAGCTCTCAAATTTGCACGTTACCCACATTAATTTTCTGAATTCTTGAGATGCATGTATTTATTAGCCCATAGGCTATTCAATATGTAATCACCACCAAATCTGCATGATCAACACCATGCGATGATTTAATGATCATCATTTAATGATCATCAATACTTTTAAAGCTAAACCTTCGCTCAGAGATGTGAATGAGCTTTTCTCCACTCAAATAGGGTTTGTAAAAACTCACAGCTTATATGCAAGCACACATTCCTCTTTAACCCCGAAGTTGTGATATGGACATGATCTTGTCGTGCTCTCCTCACCTGATATCTCCTGATGCGGTACATTATGAAGACCAAAGCCTTTGGCTGTATACGCCTGGCGCACATCGTCACAGCTGCGCGATTTTATATCACCAGCACATGTCAGCGACAATAGAAGCGATAAAGAACAAATGAACCCCACGACAGGTGTCTTCCACATCGCAAACCCTCCTGTGCGCAAAATCCACCCGACGCGTAAAAGCGCTAAACGCGCGGGATCAGTGGAGAGAGAGACGCGCGCTCAGCGCACCAGATTGGGAAATCTTTCCTAAATCACGCCTTCTTTCGCATCCACCACATAGCAGAGATTTCCAATAGATCCCCTTAGAATAAACGCGTTTCTTGTAATAAAAAAAAGAAACCTCCAGATTCCAGTTGGGAAGAGAGCTCAACTTTTCTATACAGACGCGCTGTTTCTATCAACGGGGAGAAAGTAGCAAAGCCTGAGACTCTCTCTCTCTCTCTCTCTCTCTCTCACACACACACACACACACACACACACACACACACACACACACACACACACACACACACACACACACACACACACACACACACACACACACACACACACACAAATAAACAACACAACCCAGTGGCTCAGTCTGAGCGTTAAGGAAAATACGGACTGGATTCACGAGCGCTCATGGAGTTTTGCTCAAAGAACTGCTGGATTTGGAATCATAAAGCCCCGTAATTTAATGACTTAAAGATTTTAGGGTTAAATAAAACAATGTAAAAAATAATACTAAACAAAATAAAGGAAAATAACAATAATACAAATGGGCTCAAAAGTACTAATAAATACAGTGTAAAATAAAGGAACTAAAAAAATATTCTGAGAAAATTATTGATTTAAAAATAAAAATAAAAAAATAAAACGAATGCATTTAAGTTTCATGAAAAAAAAAGTTATCCACAATGACATCAGCAGAACAACTATGTTATTTTTTATGTTGTGCAATAGTAACTAAATATGAAAAACTTGCATAATATGCTACCATATTTTATACATGAGATATTATAAATAAGAGATTCTTTATCAGTCTATCAGATCAACTGCACAACCAAGTGGTCAAATATGAGCGATGGAAAATACACAGACTGGAGTCATGAGTTCTGACGCAGTTTGCTAAAGGAGCTGCTTGATCTGGAATCTCAAACCCGATGCAGGACATCTCTTCATCATGTTCTGCCAGTTTTCAATGCAAAAAAAAAAGGCCCAGCTTCTGACAGCTTTGCAATGGTGTGCTGAGGGATATCATAGGTGGGCATTTGGGATGGGGGAGTGGTTACTCAGACTACTAATTTAATGTCTTTAATTGGCATAACATGGCAAGATTGTTAAGATCATAAGACCCAATATAACTATATTTGACACATTTTCCCCTATTAAAAATATATTGAAATAAATAAACTGCTAAACAATGTATATAAACATGCACACTTAATTAGTTTGCTAATTTTAAGCACTAATAGTTCTAAACATAACTAATATTAGCATTATATTAATAATGTTTTATCTTATAGTATAATTTCATGCACAGCTGCTTTGAAACAGTGGCTGTTGTGAAAAGTGTAATACAAATAAATTTGACTTGACTTGACTCGTAAGAATTACAAAGACAAATTAGAGTCCCCATGAATACAAGGATGGAAAGGAGACAAATAATATCAAGGAGGAAAATAATGATGGAGTGAAAGGAAACATATTAGGCGAAGAGAACAATAACATATACGTTTGAGATGGGAACAGATTTATACAGATGGGAACTGCTTAAAGAATTAATTATACAATATAAAATGATGACAATTCTTTCTGTTTGACAGAAATGCAATAGGCAATGATACTACCCTACAAAGGCAAAACGCCAAAGGAAAACAGATGATTTATAGGCGCAGGGTTCATTCATACACATTCTTCCTCGTGCTCCATGCAGCAGAACGTCCCTTAGTGCTATGGATGTTAACACTTTATTAAAGAATGGTACACACAAAACTTTGAAAGCAGATATTTGTCAATGTTAGTGTTAATAAAACGTTTTTTTCTCTCTCTCTCTCTCTCTCTCTCTCTCTCTGCCAGTTTTTATTTGTATTTTTTTCAGATGGGAATTGTAATAAAAATAGCCTATGATAGAAAGAACGGAATCTTAGGTGAGTGGGACTGTAAATTCACGCAGACCACCACCTGCGGGCTTTTGCGGTCAGGAGCGGGACAAAACGTGGAAGTTGCAGGCGGGAGCAGGACAAAATATAACATATTTTTGAGGGAGGGGGACAAAATCTCTCTGGAGCGGGTCTGAAAAATCCATCCCGCACAGACCTCTACTTTATAATTCAGGTCCAGAACTTCACGAACACCCACAGTGTGATTTTGGGTAGCTGATGTGGAGGGAGAGATTTGATAAGAGGCAGCCTGTAATACATTAACAGCAGCACATGTAACGACTCGGACTCTCTGGATTGCAGCAGCCGCTTATTGAGTGTGTCATTGCTTACGGCCAATGACAAAAATAGAAAAACACTACACATATCTGGTGCTGTTTTGTGATTGCCCACCCTTGCCCATGCCTAGAACCGGCCCCGATTTTAGAAGATCTTGTTTCAGAAACTGAATTTGGTGCTGAAGGTGCTAACAAACCCCCCATTCGAGCCTTTAGAATCTGCTGAGTTACATGTGCTCTCTCTAAAGACCGCGCTCCTGCTGGATCTAGCCTCAGTTAAACGGGTGGGTAATATGCAAGTGCTGTCAGTTGACAGCTTATGTCTAGAATTTGGGCCGTGTCTCTCAAAGGCCACTCTTAAACCCAGAAAAGGCTATGTGTCTTTGTTCAAGTGGTTTTATCCATGCCCTCAGGGCCCAGGTCATCTGCCTACAAGCCTTCTTCCTCCCTCCATTTAAATCTGATCAGGAGCAGATGCTGCTCTTGTTATGCTAGGTGTGGGCATTGCTTATTTATGTGGAGCGTACCAGTCAGTTCAGACAGGATTAGCTCTTTGTTTACACTGGGCCCATGTCTGTCTCCAAACAAAGGCGCTCTCATTGGATTGTCGATGCGATCGCCCTCGCCTATGAATCACAGGGTGCGCTATGCCCCATCTCTTCACAGGTCCTCCCAGTCTAAGAGAGCTAATTGTACCAACATTCAGTTGGCTATGCCCTATCTCTGATCAAATGTCAGTAGTGTGGCGTGATTGGATGCTGTTCCCATAGCGTCAGCTGAAGCAATGTCGAGAGGCCGTAATCAAAAGGTAATGTTTCCGGTTATGCATGTATGTAAAGTCAGTTCCTGAAATGAAGGGGGGGGGGCATTGCGTAACTACTGACAAAGAGCTACGAGGTGTGAGTGATGTGCTACTTGTCCCTCAGTTGAAAAATTCTAAGGAAATGGTTATTTCGCACCCACTTATATAGGCAAATTGCACACCTAATGAAGCAGGACTCAAACACCATTGCCAGTTTTAGAATTGCCGTTATTGTACAAAGGGCTTCAACTAGGTCGTTGAGAAAGGAATTTCCCATTGCGTCAGCTGACGCAAAGTTTAACCGAGGTTACGTGCATTAATGGAGATTCACATATGTCAAGGATAGCACAATGAAGTCATAGACTTATTTCCACTGTGATCCTTGTTATTAAACTGCAGTGATGGCTCATAATACCCAGACATTTAAAGTCAATGACACAATATAATAACAATTATACATATGTATAATACCACTACTGTACATAAACCTTCTTACTGTACATAAAAAGCATCATAACCTCACACAGGAACTTAAAAAAAAATGTTTTAAGCCTCAAGCTAAAATTATCCTTAATTAATATTCACCTAATATCCACAGGTAACCTATTCAATTCCTGTGCTCATAAGTATTCAAATGACCTTTTGCTGTACTTGGTATTAAACTTAACTTTCAAGATCAATTATACTCTGCCTTGTGCTATACCTGTGCCGTTCTCTTACATGGGAAATTTTATTTTATTTTTTTTTAAATAAACTGAAGCTCTGTTATTTATTATTCTGTGAACCATTTCAAGCTTGGAATGAGTTTCCCTAAATTCCACTGGTAGCAATTTTTGAACTTGAATAATTAAATTTTTTTGCCTACATGGAACTGAGGTTTAAACCCTAGAACCAGTCTTATCAGTTTATTTTGTTTGTAATTTCTTTAAGCATAATTTATTCAAATCACACATCCAAGACTTACAAGCAAATTCAAGTGACACTGTACTAGACTCAATGCTAATATTTTCAAACAATCTCCATCCAAGAACTTTGCCTGTTTAGCAAGGAATTTAGTCCTATCATTAACCTAATCTAAAACTTCCATGGCCATGCTAACATCATTTAAACTATTGTCAATAAAACAAGCAAGAAAATAAACCATGCCAGGGGCATGGCCTGGGTGCGATAGGCCAATGAAAAGGTGTCCACCATCCAGTTGGGGAGCCTCTGTTTGGAGACAGCGTTCCCTTTCCGCTGTCCACCAAAGCAGACAAAGAGCTGCTCAGAACGTCTAAAGCTCTGCGTGCGGTCCAAGTAGGTACGCAAAGCATGTACCAGACACAGAAACGAAGGGGCTGTATTTGCCTCCTCCTGGGGCAGCGCTTGCTGGTTCACTACCTGGTCTCTCAAGGGCGTGGTAGTAACCTTGAGCATGTAGCCCAGCCGCGGTCATAGGATCACGTGTCTGCCAGACCGAACTCCAAGCAAGTGTCGCTGACAGAGAATGCTTGCAGGATGCTCTTGATGGAGGCGAGCGCGATCAGCAGGGCCATCTTTAGGGAGAGGGTCCTGAGTCCAACTGATTCTAGCGGCACGAAGGGGGGTCTCGGAAGGCCCGAGAGGACCACTGATAGATACCAGGAGGGGAACAGGCTTGGCCAGGAGGGATATAACCTCCAGGCACCTCTTAGGAACCTGATAATCAAGTCACGTTTACCCAAAGACTTGACGTCTACTGCATCATGGTGGGCTGCGATAGCAGCTACATACACCTTCAAGGTGGATGGGGACAGCCTCCCCTCAAACCTTTCCTGCAGAAATGAGAGCACTGACCTGACTGCGCACCTTTGTGGGTCTTCGGACCGAGAAGAACACCAGTTCGCGAACAAGCACCAATTTAGGGCATACAGTTGCCTGGTAGAAGGGGCTCTGGCTTGGTAGAACATGTCTTATGACGGCAGGTGGTAGATCAGCTAGATCTTCCGTGTACCATCCAGGGGCCAGACGTGGAGGTTCCAGAGGTCTGGGTGTGGATGCCAGATCATGCCCCGTCCCTGAGAAAGAAGGTCTTTCCTCAGGGAAATTTGCCAGGGAGGGGCTGTCGCGAGGAGTATGAGGTGCAAGAACCAAGTCCGGGTGGACCAATAGGGAGCCACTAGAGTGACTTGTTCCTCGTCAGCACCTGTGCAAGAAGGCTCACTGGGGGAAATGCGTACTTGCGCAGCCCTGTGGGCCAGCTGTGTGCCAGTGTGTCTGCCCTGAGGGGAGCCTCTGTTCGGGCATACCAGAGCGGGCAGTGGGAGGTCTCTTGGTAGGTGAACAGGTCTACCTGAGCCTTGCTGAACCGTTCCCAAATCAGCTGGACCGACTGAGCGTGAAGCCTCCACTCTAGGCAAGCATTGTCATGATAGCGCGTCCGCCACCACATTGAGGTTGCCGAGGATGTGAGTGGTGCACAGCAACTTAAGTCGCTGCTGGCTCCAAAGGAGGAGACGACGGGTGAGTTGTGACATGTGGCAGGAGCAAACGCCGCCTTGGCGATTTATGTACGCTACATATGTACGCAAGGCCCCTTTCCAATGGCCCGCAGCTGCATGCCCATTGCACACGGCACCCCAACCCAATTTGGAAGCGTCGGTCGTGACCAGGACGTGTCGGGACACCTACTGCAAGGGGACTCCTGCCCGCAGAAAGCAGAGGTCTGTCAAGGGTTTGAATATTTGGGGGAATACTAGGGGGTGACCATCACATGGTGCGTGCCAAGGTGCCATGCTCGTCTCGGCACTTGAGTCTGGAACCAGTGCTGAAGCGGTCTCGTGCATCAACTCCAGCGGTGCGACCGCCACAGAGGATGCCATATGCCCCAGGAGCCTCTGAAAAAGTTTTAAAAGGACCACAGTGCCTGGCCTGAAGGCGGTGAAGGATTCCAGCACTGACTGCTCATGCTCGATGATGAGGAATGCTGACATTGAGACTGAGTCTAACTCCATGCCGAGAAAAGAGATGCTCTGAACCGGGGTGAGCTTGCTCTTTTCCCAGTTGACCTGAAGCCCTAAGCGGCTGAGATGCCTGAGCACCTGGTCCCTGTGGGCACATAGTAACTCTCGGGAGTGGGCCAGGATGAGCCAGTCATCGAGGTAGATGAGTATGCTGATGCTGGCTTCTCGGAGCAGGTGTTCTTCGTAAAGACACGAGGGGACAGGGACATGGCAAAGGGGAGGACCTTGTACTGATATGCCTGGCCGTCGAACGCGAACCATAGAAAGGGTCGATGTCGAGGTAATATTGAGACGTAGAAGTACGCGTCCTTCAAGTCTACCACTGCAAACCAATCTAGATGCCGGACGCAAGTTAAGATGTGTTTTTGCATGAGCATTTTGAACTGGAGTTTGTGCAAAGCCCGGTTGAAATCTTGCAAGTCCAAGATCGGTCGTAAGCTGCCGCCTTTCTTGGGTACGATGAAGTAAGGGCTGTAGAAACCCTTCTTCATCTCGGTTGGAGGGACAGGCTCTAAAGCGTCTTTGAGTAAGAGGGTCATGATTTCTGCACGCAGGGATTTGGCATGTTCTCCGTGTACTGCGGTAAAGCGGACACCCCCGAAGGTAGGGGGGGGCCTGGCAAACTGAATTGTGTAACCGAGTTGGATGGTCCTGGCCAGCCAGCGTGACGGGTTGGGAAGTGAAAGCCATGCATCCAAGCTCTGTGCTAGGGGCACTAACAGGACGATTATTTTTTATGTACCTGGCAGGGCTTCGCAGCGAGGCAGAGCAGGTAGTACGGCGTCGGGAGGCAAAGGTGCGTTCCGAGGCTCTGGTGCTAAGAAAAGACTAGACGCACTTACCTTGCTCTGCACACCTGGGAGGGGGTGGTTTAGTGACTGAGGAGGAGGTCCGGTGGAGGTGTCATCTAGACTCGTCAGAACCGGCTGGCCGGGGAACAGTCATGGGGCTGAAGGCGGGGGGTTTGAGGTGTGGTGGCAGAATGCCGTGAGAACGGCATTTGCGGGCCAGGTGACCCAGAGACAAAAGAAATAGCTCTTTTATTGAGAATGTGGGTACCGCAGCCCCGAGCAGGAAATTAAATAAATTCAAACAAGGATTCTCCTTCTGGCCCTCCACCGGGGGAGGGAGTGGTCTGCTTACCAGCTCTGGAGCGAACGTCTTGGTCTCTGGGTTGATCATCTCAGGATCGGAGCCTTCTGGGTCCTCGAGGGGGTCCGTGAGACGGGGGGCGTGCGCTTCCTGCGGGGTGCTTGACGCAGCGGCTGAGAGGCTTGTCTCTGCTCATCCAGCTCGGGGGGCTCCAGAGGATAGGCAGGCTGGCTGGCTGTGAGGTGAGCCGCTGTTGCCTTGAGCCCGGACAGAAGTCAAAGAGCGTGCCGGGGGGGGGGGGGGGGAGGTTTGCGGGGATGTACCCGGCTAAACAGAGCCCACTGCCATCCCCTGATCGCCTCCATCGCCAGCCGCATCGTCCTCAATCCCGTGGGAAGAAGGAGAGATGCGGGGGCGGCTGGAGTGGCGTTCCTTCGGTTGAAGGAAAGCCGCGACCACAACATTGCCATGGTCATGTTCTCGCAGTGAGAATATGAACCATCCACAAAAGTTGCCTCGGTGTGATCGCAGCCCAGACACACGAGACGGAGAGCACTCTACTGCATCTAGGAACTACACAGGGGCGGAAAGGCATCTTTATAAAAAGGACGTTCAACGCCACTTTGTATTGCTCTTTTAGAGGAAAATACTCTTTGCGCTGTCGAAGTGCCCAGGGGCAAACTGCACTGCCGTGCAGAGAAGGAGAAATCTGCTGAAGTGCGCAGTAGATTCAAAAGCAGATCACCAGAGGTAAGAACAGGTGTGTTTGACTCGCAGCTCGCTGCATACATGACCATCGGCTCCGAAGAAAATTTCTGAATGAAACAGACGTATTTCTCCGCCTTTATACCCGTATGTCCATGGGGCGGGACATGCAAATTCTGTCTGCCAACTTCTCATTGGCCTTTTTTCATAGATCAGAGGTATATTCGGTGCTCAAGAAAGACCCCTAGACAGGGACAGATGGGGAACTTATTTTAAATCCAAAACTTCCATTATAAAATCCCATAGGAAAAGCCATTCCTCTTTCTGGTTTGTGAACTACAAACTAAACAGCTCTGTTACCCAAGTAAATAAGTAAAAAAAATAATTAATAAATAAAAATAAAGTCAAATCAAATAAAACAGAGTAATTCATTTACAGTAAGAATACATTACACATTTTAAAAGTAACAAAGATTAAAAAATTATTTCTATTTTAATATCTGTTGTGCCTCTAAACAAATATGTTTTTAAAAAGAAATGAATTATGTCAGAATGTTGTTTTTTTCATGTTATATGCTACATATTATTTATATGATCAAAATTACCCTACCTCTAATTTAAAGTAATTTATAGACATTTTACAGAAGAAAGAAAGTTTTAATACATACATCATAACATCAATATCAAAGTCTTTCCTTGGTTGAATTTCTGTATCACAGCTGGTGTGGTTGTGACTTTTCCACGCTAAGGCAGACTCTCCAATTGAGTCACAACACAGTCAACTATTGAATTTAGTGTAATATCAGCAATCTCATTTAAAAGGAGCTTCAGACTTTCCCAAGTCACTTTATTTTGAATTGTAAAACTGCCGAGGGTATTATAAAGTTCACCTATTCCAGTTTATTTGATTCATTTCCATTTTTCCATATGCATGTATGGATACAAACTGTAAATATTTGTGTCTCTGTGTTTTAAATAGACTTTAATATATTAGGCTATGCTATTGTCTTGCATATTATTTTAAAGTAACTGTCATATGCTCATTACAGCAAAATGCACACATTATAATGAACTCGAAATGTAGCTTAGCTTTTTAAAATAAATAGTTTCAAATAAATAGTTTAGATAGATACATAGACTATAAATAGTTTTTATCCTGTAAAATCAAACCTCCCATCACAATTATATTAATGCATCACAGATTTATTTTTCTTGTTACCTACAGCAGAGCACTAATAAATAATGTATCTTTACAGAGCTTTAATGTAATTTAATTATATACAGTATCACTATTCAGTATGAAGCAATCTAGTGTTAATTTCTAATCATATATTGTACTAGGATGCATTATTTTATGCATTGTGCTTTGTTGTATACTGCACATTTTGTTAACTGTAGTCATCCAGGTATTGCATGCATGATGAAAATGCACACACCATGCAAGCTCAGCATATGATTTTCTGCAGAATTTTAAGAGCACAATGGTTGTATGCAATTTTGAATATAGTTACACACTTTATCAAATTCTAATCTACATTGAAATATATGAAGAAATAAAGATTTATCAATTAAACAAATATGCATATCACTGTATTGCAATTCAACATCACAAATATGTGTGGAGCATGCATCACCCATGTGTTAATGCATTATATACCACAGAACAGAGAGGTTTTGAATCCCATAGGCCAGAAGCAGCACTCAGTATCCTGAAGATGGATTATACTGTCATTGTCACCACATGGAAGATCAGTGTGTGTGTGTGTGGGCAGGTTTGTTGCTATGCTATAAATGTGGTTTATGAGGACATTTCTAGTGTCCCCATAATTCAAATAGCTTAAAAAAAAAACATACTAAACAATGCTTTTTTGAAAATGTAAAAATGCAGAAAGTTTTTTGTTTGGGTTAGATTTAGGGGTAGGTTTAGGGGATATAATCTATAGTTTGTACAGTATAAAAATCATTATGTCTATGGAGAGTCCTCATAAGGATAGCCGCACCAACATGTGTGCATGCGTGTATGTGTGTGTGTTTGTAACATGGAGCGCGTTGTTCTGCCTGTTGTCTCCTCTGGGATTGCTTGCAGTGGCTCGGAAATCGCGGACACATCAGTGGCCGAGAATAAAAGCACTTGAGTCATTTCCTAAACAAATACCACGATTCTCACTTATTTATTCTCACTCTCTGTTTATTTATTTTTTTATTTATGGGTGCATTACTTCTTAGCACAGCACAGCTGATAGAATGTGGATATGAACCTGCATCTGTGTGAGATCACGGAGAGCAAGTCCATTTTCAAACCACTGCATCACAGTTTTAACTAGTAATGTTTTATTCATGAAAAAATTATCTTTTTGAATGAATATTCCTTCATTAAGACAATCATTCTCGTTTACCTCCACACACTGACTCATATTTCTTGTTCACAAACGTCTCTCCTTTTTGAAGTCAATGTGCTCTAGTTTGAAGCGCAAGACTGCTTTGGTGCTTTGGAATATATCACGAGCCAATAGCATTCAAGTTTTGGCTGTGAAGAAGCATATCATCGGATTGACCCACTAAACTAATACACCCCCCTGAAACAAGTACAAACAAAATGTACTTATACACTTGTTTGTGAATGAGATTAATTAATTGGTCATCTCATTAGTGAAGGAGAATCTGTTGACTAAGTGAGAGTAGGAGGTGTGTCATTTGTTCAGTTCGGAATCTTGTTCAACAAGAAATGGTTATTTCAGCCATTTTTGAAACTCATAATTATTTTTATGGCTAGTAATGTCTTTTGTTTTGGATAGCTTGATAAAAGTTGTGCTCAGCAGTTTACAAAACGTCTCGGTTACGTATGTAACCTCCGTTCCCTGATGGAGGGAACGAGACGTCGTGTCGAAAAAGCCTCTGATCTATGAAAAAAGGCCAATGAAAAGTTGGCGAACAGTATTTGCATACCCCGCCCCCGGACATACGGGTATAAAGGCGAGGAAATACTACACGTTCATTCAGGATTTTTCTGAGGAGCCGGGAGTGTCCAGCCCCCTCAGTGGCTCGGCTCAGCGATATGGCCGGAAGGACACGACGACTCGTTTCCTCCATCAGGGAACGGAGGTTACATACTTAACCAAGACGTTCCCTGTCTGTCGCTCACTTCGACGTCGTGTTGAAGAAGCAACACTCGGGGTCCACTTTAAATCATGCCATGCGCTGAGCCGTGTACATGTACTGCTGACACAGGAGCAGGCAGGTATTCCACATGCACAAGCAACTGTGTTTCAGACTGCACGTACCCTTCCCCATTGCCCCAAAAAAGTCATCGGAATCCTTTTGGTTACCCTAGAGGGGAACAAGACGACGCTTGCCAACCTGGGAACGGGCCAAGCCTGGCTGGGCCTCTTTTCTCTCTATGTTTCTTGGCATAGAGCAAGATTAGCCGGGGCCCTTACCACATCATGGGAAGGGGGTCTTACCGGTTTCCTATTCTTTCAGGGTAAAAAGACCCTGTGGAGGCCACACTTGCCCGAAAAGGGGAGGTAAATGTGGCGAAATACATCACATGGCCTCTTCGGTCACATGTGGGAAAATTGGCGCGGTGGTAGATCCAGCCTCGAGGAGGGGGGAGTCGCTATGACACGGTGACCGGAGGGCAGCAAAGAACTGCCTAAGGGAGATGTGGGTCAGCTCGTAAGGTGACTGTACCGCGGAAGTACACACAGGAGGAGTCCGTGTAGGAAGCCTGACCGAACTCCAGGCAAGTGTTGTTAACAGAGAGCGCTTGCAGGTCCCCCCCCCCCCCTCATGATGGAGGCGAGCGCGATCAGCAGGGCCATATTTAGGGAGAGGGCCCTGAGTCCAGCTGATTCTAGTGGCTCGAAGGGGGATCTCTGAAGACCGGCGAGGACCACCGAGAGATCCCAGGAGGGGAACAGGTCTGGCCGGGAGGGATTTAACCTCCGGGCGCCTCTTAGGAACCAGATAATTAAGTCACGCCTACCCAAAGACTTGCCGTCTACTGGGTCATGGTGAGCTGTGATATGCACCTTCAAGGTGGAAGGGGACAGCTTCCCCTCCAACCTCTCCTGTAGGAACAGGAGTACTGACCTAACTGCGCACCTCTGTGGGTCTTCTGTCCGGGAAGAACACCAATTCACAAAGAGATGCCATTTCAAGGCGTAGAGTTGCCTGGTAAAGGGGGCTCTGGCTTGGTTGATCGTGGCTACGACTGTGGGTGGTAGACCAGCTAGATCTTCCACGTCCCGTCCAGGGGCCAAACGTGGAGGTTCCAAAGGTCTGGGTGCAGATGCCAGAGCGTGCCCCGTCCCTGAGAAAGAAGGTCCTTCCTCAGGGGAATTCATCTGGGAGGGTCTGTCGCGAGGAGTACGAGGTCCGAGAACCAGGCCCGGGTGGGCCAATAAGGAGCCACAAGGGTGACTTGTTCCTCGTCCTCCCTGACCTTGCACAGCACCTTGGCGATTACCGCAGTGGTGCTGTCTGACATACCAGGATATGTTTGTCTCGAAATAACGGGAGAAACTTCCACAGGGCAAAAAAGACAGTCAACAACTCCAGGCAGTTGATGTGCCAACGCAGTTGGGCCCCTTTCCAATGGCCTGCCACTGTGTGCCTGTTGCACACGGCGCCCCAACCCAATCTGGAGGCGTCGGTCGTGACCAAGATGCGTCGGGACACCTGCTGTAAGGGTACTCCTGCCCGTAGAAAAAAGAGGTCTGTCCAGGGTTTGAGTGTTTTGCGGCAGGCAGGGGTGATCGTCACACGGTGTGTGCCGCGGTGCCATGCTCGTCTCGGGACTCGAGTCTGAAGTCAGTGCTGAAGCGGTCTCATATGCATCAACCCCAATGGCACGACCGCCGCGGTGGATGCCATATGCCCCAGGAGCCTCTGGAAAAGTTTTAAGGGGACCGTCATGCCCGGCCTGAAAGCAGCGAGGCACCTCAGCACTGACTGGGCACGCTCGTTGGTGAGACATGCTGACATTGAGACCAAGTCTAACTCCATACAGAGAAAAGAGATGCTCTGGACTGGAGTAAGCTTGCTCTTTTCACAGTTGACCTGAAGCCCCAAACGGCTGAGGTGCCTGAGCACCTGGTCTCTTTGAGTGCATAGTAACTCTCACGAGTGGGCCAAGATGAGCCAGTCGTCGAGGTAATTGAGTATGTGGATGCCGGCTTCTCGGAGCGGGGCAAGAGCTGCCTCTGCGACTTTCGTGAAGACGCAAGGGGACAGAGACAGGCCAAAGGGGAGGACTTTGTACTGATACACCTGGCCGTCGAACACGAACCGCAGAAAGGGGCAGTGTCGAGGCAAAATTGAGATGTGAAAGTACACGTCCTTCAGGTCTACCGCTGCAGACCAATCTAGATGTTGAACGCAGGTTAAGATGTGTTTATGTGTGAGCATATTGAACGGGAGTTTGTGCAACGCTTGGTTGAGAACTCGCAAGTCCAAGATTGGTCGTAAGCCACCGCCTTTCTTGGGTACGATGAAGTAAGGGCTGTAGAAACCCTTCTTCATCTTGGTTGGAGGGACAGGCTCTATCGTGTCTTTGAGTAAAAGAGTGGCAATTTCCACGTGCATGGACTGGGCATGTTCGCCGTGTACTGGGGGGCGGGGGCCTGGCAAACTGAATTGCGTACCCGAGTCGAATGGTCGAGATGGGTTGGGAAGTGAGAGGCACGCATCCAACCTCTGCGCTAGGGGCACCAAAGGGACGATTATTTTTGATGTACCCGGCGGGGCTTCGCAGCGGGGCGGAGCAGGTAGGGCAGCGTCGGGAGGTGGTGACGCGT
Organism: Moxostoma hubbsi; assembly: GCA_032164185.1. NCBI lineage: Eukaryota > Metazoa > Chordata > Actinopteri > Cypriniformes > Catostomidae > Moxostoma > Moxostoma hubbsi. The sequence goes on from JAVLUX010000012.1 coordinate 28,888,114, forward strand.
CCCGAGGCTTTGGTGCTGAGAAAAGACTCAAAGCACTTACCTACCTCCGAACACCCGGCAGGGGGTGGGTTAGCAACTGAGGAGGAGGTCCAGGATAGGCGTCCTCTAGACTCGTCGGAACCGGCCGGCCGGGGAACAGTCGTGGGGCTGGAGATGGGTGGTCTGTGTCCAGGAGGCCGAGACTGTTGAAATATGGTGGCAGAGTGCCGAGAGAACGGCATTTGCGGGCTAGGTGACCCAGAGAGAAAGGAAATAGCTCTTTTATTGAGAATGTGGGTACCGAAGCCCCATCTGGGGGGGTCGGCGGCAAATGAAAATTGAACAAAGGATTCTCCTCCCGGCCCTCCACCGGGGGACGGAGTGGTCTTATCATCTCTGGAGCTAACATCTCGGTCCCTGGGTCGACTGTCTCAGGAGCGCCTGGGAGCCTTACGGGTCCTCGAGGGGGACCAGGAGAAGGGGGGCGTCTGCTTCCTGCGGTGTCCTCGACGCTGTGGCTGAGAGCTGGGCCCGGGTTGAGGCGGAGCAGGGTGTTTCTTGGCCGCAGGGGGACGCCCTTGGCGGCATGTTTGCAGCGGGGCAGGATGTGAGAGATGGCCTCCGCCCAGCAGTTCTCTGCGATGAAAAAGCAGACGAAGTCCTCGATGGTGACGCCAAAGAGGCCAAACTGGGAGAGGGGGGGCGTTGAGGAAGCGAACTTTGTCAGCCTCATGCATCTCGACCAAGTTCAGCCAAAGATGACACTCCTGGACCACAAGTGTGGCCATCGCCTGCCCGAGTGCCTGCGCCATGACCTTCATGGCCCTGAGGGCGAGGTCGGTCGCTGAGCGCAGTTCCTGCAACACATCAGGGTCAGGGCTACCCTCGTGCAGATCCCTGAGTGCCTTGGCCTGGTGGACTTGCAGGATGGCCATGGCATGCAAGGTCGGAAGTGGCCTGCCACACAGCACTGTAGGTTTGGAGGTAAACGAGGATGTCGTCCTACAGGTCTTGGAAGGGAGTATAGGACAACCCCGCCAGGTGGTAGGGTTTCCGGGGCATAGATGGAGCGCAACAGCCCTATCCACCTGGGGAATCGTCGTATACCCGTGGGTCGCTCCGCCGTCGAGGATAGCGAGAGTGGACGAGCAGGGCTTGTGAAGAGTGGAGAGGGGGGGCTCTCCACGAAGACGTCAGCTCGTCATGCACCTCGGGAAAAACGGGACCGGGGGTGGGGGGGCGAGGCTGTGAGTGGCGCCCAGACCCCAGGAACCAGTCATCCAACCACAACGGGTGTGGGGAGGATGGAGGGTTCCAATCCAGCCCCACATTGACAGTGGCCCTGGCAAGCATGTCGGACATCTGCGTGTCAGCCTCAACCTGGGCGTGCTGGCCCAAAGGTGGCAGCCCAGGGGAGGTATCAACGTCAGATGTCGCACTCTACGATTCAGCGGCGAGCTCATCCCCCTCGAGCTCCAGAGGATAGGCAGACTGGCCGTGAGGCGAGCCGCTGTTACCTTGAGCACGGATGGGAGTCAACGAGCATGCCGGGGGGTGGGCAGTCCGAGGGGGCGTGCCCGGCGGAGCTGCTTCCGCTGCCCTCCCCAAATTGCCTCCATCGCCAGCCGCATCGTCCTCAATCCTGTGGGAAGGAGAAGCAACACGGGGGGCGGCTAGAGTGGCGTGCTTTCTGTTGAAAGCAAGCCGTGACAGCAACGTTGCCATGGTCATGCCCTCGCAGTGAGAGCATGAACCATCCACAAATGCTGCCTCGGTTTGATCGCTGCCCAGACACACGAGACAACGCCTGTGGCCGTCTGAAGCAGAGAGCACTCTACCGCATCCAGGAACTACACAGGGGCGGAATGGCATCTTTAAAAAAACTCGTCCTGAAAAGGATGTTCAACGCCGCTGTGTATTGCTCTTTCAGAGAAATAAACTCTTTTATAGAGAAAACTACTCTTTTAAATAGACTCTTTTAAATACTCTGCGCTGTCGAAGCGCCCAGGGGCAAACTGCACGCCGTGCAGAGAAGGAGAAAGCCGCTGAAGTGTGCCGTAGATCCAACAGCAAAACAGAGCGTCAGAGGATAGAAGCAGGATTCTGGTGTGGCACTCGCAGCTGGCTGCACACAACCATCGGCTCCGGAGAAACTTTCGGAATGAATGTGTAGTATTTCCTCGCCTTTATACCCATATGTCCGGGGGCGGGGTATGCAAATACTGTTCGCCAACTTCTCATTGGCCTTTTTTAATAGATCAGAGGCATATTCGGCGCTCAAGAGAGACCCCTAGTGTCGCTTCTTCGACACAACGTCGAAGAGAGCGACAGACGGGGAATGATAGATATGCTAAAATGTTATTTGTGGGGAAATAGTAGAGTATTAGTAGACTTGTATACATGCACATTTAAGAAATATAATAGAAAGACTTGTTCTGGTCATGAATGACTCTGCTTTTGGTTCAATGCAGTTCAAAACATAGAAGACAGTCATTTAGTTCCATCTACTGTTGAAAAGGCAGAAAATATCAAGAACCAATCAATGAACAAATCTGAATTTATCTTTTTGGTGAACTGGTTTAAAAGACTCAAGTCATTGTGATGAAGCAAAATCCCCATATCTAGATCCAACAGATGCAACTTATTTAAAGGGGTCATGACATGCCTTTTTTATCATTTTAATGTTCCTTGAGGTTTACATTAGTAAAGTTTTTTTTGCACCAAAGCAGTCATATATTTGTAAAAAAAAAAAAAAAATTTCCATCCTCTTTCTGACCCTGTGTTAGAAACACTTGGTTTTGGTGCTGCTTCTCCTTTAAGATTTTTTTACAGTAAATGTACACTGTTCTGATTGGCTCTTTTGTCTTGACTGACCTGCTCTCGCCATATCACTGCTTACCGCTGCTGGGCGGAGGTATAAAAGTTATAAAGTAAAGTAGACATTGTAGTGATGCAGATGCAAATGTCTACAACAATATGACATAACATTATGGAATAATAAGAAAATTTGTTGTTTTGTCAGCTTGGTTTCAACAATTTCTCTTTTTGCAGTGAGGAAGTTTTTAGTTCTGAAACGTACAGAATGTTTTTATAGTACTATGACATTTTATATGTCAAAAGATCAAGGAAAATGTGATTCCTCATTAGATGACCCCTTAAAAGGGCTCATATCTAGAGGAATCCTATTTTCCTTTATTTTTATTAGATAAAAGTTCAAGTGTGCAGAATTGCAAATACATCCTGTAACTTTCAGAACTCATCAGTAAATACTAAAACAAATCAGCAAAAACATCTAATTTCTTACATCCAAAATTTTCTGATGTCAGATTAACACATTTGAATGCATTACCACCTACTATAACATGTCAACAGTTCCTATTTAGTGTTTTCAGAAGCTGAGGTAATAAAGTAAAAGCAATATAAACACCAGAAGAACTAACAATAAGTAAGCAATAAGAGTAAAATGTGGTAAACTTCATCAAACCTTGTGCTGTTTCCAGCTGTGTGTAGCACCTACAACTCTGCACATTTCCTTACGGATAATCCCAATGTAAGAAATGACCATCGTTTTTTTTTAACAAGATCCCTAATTATTTCTGACATAACACATCCTATGACACCTTTAAATGCCCACTTTATCAAACAAGTAACATTTTCATCATGGCATACATTTGTCTTTGTACTTTTGCGTAAATTATCTGTCCTGAAATCGCTACTTCCATGATTTTCACCACAGTCCTAATGTATGTGATTTCTACCAAATAATTGTGATTCTGAATTTTATTGACACTACAAAATTATTCCTTTGTCTGTCCATTCATGAATCCCAATAATTCGGTTAATAAACCAAGTGGTAAAGGGCACCCTGTGTATTTGACCACCATGTGTACAAGCTACAATTCGTGCAGAAGAGGATCTTGTGTTGGATTAATAATACTCAGTTTGGGTTAGCTGTTTCACAAACGTGTTCCTGTTCAGTCACACACACATACATGTTCAAAAGCTCTCAGCAATTCAAGACTGGCAGTCAGCAAATGTACGTTTGATCTGGGCTGAAACAGGTCCATTCTGTGCAAAAGGCTGCCATGAGAGGATGTCTTTGATGCTTCATTCATCTAAGAGGAAAACTCAAAGTATGCAACTCCCAGCAGACACAAAAGTCTGACAGTGGTCAAAGTGAGGGGTACAACCCCCTGAGGCACCGCCTTAGCCGCAGTGCAAGATTTTCAGTCAATAATGATTTTTTTCATCATACAAAGCTATTGTAAAACACTTATAAGCTATAAACAGTAATTTTGTTTTGCTCATATTCAGACTTAGCATGGGTCAGGGCAAGTTTGACATCATAAAGCACATATACAAACACATTCTCAAACCGCTTCTGCTTAAAGCTGACGATTGTGTGCATGAAATCATATTAAACGACATTCCTTTATCAGTGTAAGGTCATAAACTACTAAAGGAATAGTTCACCCAAAAATGAACATTTGCTGATAATTTACTCACCCTCAGGAGGCCATCCAAGATGTATGTTTCTTTCTTCATCAAAACATGATTTTAATTTCAGACCTCCTCCTTTAATCAATGCAAGTGAATGTTAAATAAAAAAAAAAAAATTACAGTCCAAAATGCATATTGCTCATGAGAAGGATGACTTAAGCTCATTGGTAAGGTCACGCGTCACATGGAGGAGGAGGCAGGAAGCGTGTCATTGTTTACCAGAGAAACTTGCACAGACCACAGACCAAGCGCCATTCATAAACCTAAACAGTTTAAAACGATTTCAAAACAATATAAAATAAAACATAATTTCCAAATAATAATAATAAAAAAAAACATTACTACAGTAAATAACCATCATTTATTTCGGAGCAATGCCATTGAATTATCTACTTGTACTTTTACTTTAGCAGAAATATATAGGCTATATGACTGTCAGGAATTCAAGCCACACAAGTTGTAGTTAGTGAAACCAAGGAAAGGGCATTAAGGTGAGTTATTTATGCAGGCAGTAATGAGGGAGTGAATTGAGTGCAGGTGCGGTGAATTAGAAATCGGGTGATGAGGAACAGAGCACTGAGGGAGGTGCAGAGCCCGGAGGGAGGTGTGACAATGACAAAGTTTTCACACATACCTTCAGCACAAGCACAGTCAATGAATTCAGATATCGATCCTTTGTTTCTTTTGATGGTCTGAAATCCTCAGGGGTAAAATGTTCACTGCACACCCTCCAATAGTTGAGAGAATGTAGGGGTGAACTTAGCCAGAGCCTCAATCGCTCATGATTGTGTATAGGCAATCGATCAAAAGTTAATAAAACTGGTTTTCCCGGTGTGCATTTTCTTTGGAGTTTCTAAAGGTTTAAGCATCCAGGAAACACACACCAAACGACCATTTTGAACAATACACTTATACAAATACAAATCTACAGCAAAGACCGGCCCCGCCCTCCACCCTGCCAGATTCCTCCCTCGTTATCTCAGACTGGGGAGCCCCCGGTATGACGTACACCCCCCCCCCCCCCCCCTTTCCCTGGGCAGGGGCATGCCTTCCGCCCCGTCTGCCGGCAGGTCATCCCCATCTACCTGGATGAGGGAGGGGACAAGGGGAGGGAAACAGAAATAATTAAAATAGGGGGGGTACTTCCCCAAAACACTGTTAGTACCCCCCCAAAAACACTGTAAAATTTAAAAGAGAGGGAAAAGGCCAACGCGGAATGGCAGTGAGAGAGATAGAAGAGAGAGTGATGAAGAAATTTTTTTTTCAAATTACAAAAAAAAATACAAAACTTAACTTACCGGTTTTCTGATACATTGTCGCATGGTCCTCGATCACTCCTCCACCCTCTCAGGTGGACGACAGCCACTCCTCCCTGGGTAGACCGGAGTCAGACCCAAGACCCCCGGCAGACAGAATGTCCCTCTGCATTCCCGGTGACTCATGGGGACACTCCTCCGCCCCTAGCAGCGGCCCTACCGTTCCAGGCGTTCGGGGAGTCACTTCCTTCCTCCTCTCGCGGACGGCGGTCTTCTTTTGACCCCTCCGCTTCCAGGTGGTCGGGCTACTCCATCCCCCGGGTCGATGGTAGTTTTGAGGACTCTGCGACAGGCATCCCTCCTCCCTCCCGGATTTTGGCACCAGTGTAAAGGGATTTAGATGGGCAAGGAGGAGGGGAGATCTGGCTTGACAATATAAATAATAGTTTAATGAGAAACAAAAAACAAAAACACACGTGACGGACATGTCCGTAAGCGATCTCTCTCTCCTGCACCATCTTCTGCAGTCAGCCTTTATCCCTCTCGGAGGCTCGATTAGCCTGATAAGGGACCAGGTGTGTAAAATCACATGGACTTAGATGGATGATGAATTTCCTTGTGCTGATTCCTCATCAAGTTCAAGTTTAGTGAACTCTGACAGGTGAAATTTGCACATTGACCAATAGGAAGTTGCTTGGTTTGGCATTGACCTTTGTGTGGGTGGTGCTTTGTACATGATTACACTGAATAGTCAAAATGGACAAGGAGAGTGAGTTTCTTTTTAACTTAAGTCTCACTAAGTATAAATGCAGCATTAAAAAGGGAAGCTTGACAATTATATTTTTGCTGGTTTCACACACGCTCAACGTCCTCCAAATGCCATCTTCTCCTATAGAATTTCGCAGTGAGACGGTATGTGTGACTGCGCATTAAAAATAAACCTATTGATATGGGTAGATTTTTGCAGATTATGTTGATTTAATATTGCATGTAAACACCTTAACTGGCATTCTTACCAGTTTATCCAATGTGCACATGCCTCTTCACGGTTTAACATCAAAATCAGAGAATAACAATATAGTTTTTAAATAATATTTCAATGTCATGTAAGCGTGGATTTCTTGCTTTGTTGGATTTTTTAAATAAGCTTATTTTTGGAAGTGATCTGCATATTGGTGTGTGTGTAAATTAACTCTATAATGATGGTGTCTCGCAACCAAAAGTTTGTGAGATGTGAGAGCTACGAAGATTTGTAGCAATTAACATACATTTCGATTTGTTCCTCACACAAAATATTTGTAAGTCTTTCGTTTTGTGAACTGCTTTTGTAGTGCTTTTTTTGACATTTTTTTTTTAGTTTGACAGACGCCGTCATTCACTGAAAAATAGCAGCTCTCACATTCTGCAAAATTTCTGCTTTTGTGTTCCATGGAAGAAAGTCATCTGGATTTGAAACTGTAATTAATAACAGGATTTAAATATTTTGGCTGAAAATTTTGACCTCAGATTGCTCAAAGTTGCTTTCAATAAAATTATGTCCTCAAAGACTTAATTCTAATATATGAGTGTAACACAGTTCACGTTCATGGGCAAGGAAGAGGCGAGAAACCGGCTTGACATATAAACTAAAGGTTTAATGTAAAACTCAAAAGACAAACACATAAGATAACGGACATGTCCGTGAACGATCTCTCTCTTGCATCGCCGTCCGCGAGTGGCCTTTATCCCTCTTGACGGCTTAATTAGCCTAGTACGGGACCGGGCGTGCGCAATCATGCCCCGGTCCCGCCCTCCACCGTGCCACATTCCTCCCCTGTTCTTTCAGGCTGGGGACCCCCCGGCCTGACGTACATCCCCTGGGGGGGGTGCCTCCCGCGCGGTCTGCCGGCAGGTCATCCCCATCAACCTGGACGAGGGAGGGGGCAAGGGGAGGGAAACAACAAAAAACAACAATTAAAAATGGGGGGGAGGGTTCCTGCACTGGGCAGTACCTCCCCTCCCACAAACACCATAATTTAAAAAAGAGGGAAAAGTCCAATGCAGAGCGGCAGCGAGAGAGAGAGGAGAGAGAGATTAATAAAAAAAAAAAAACTTACTCGCCGGTTCTCTAATACGCCGTAGCTCGTTCCTCAGCCACTCCTCCACCCTCTACCGAATGGCAGCCGCGCCTCTCCAGGCGGATCCGAGGCAATCCTCAGCCCCTGGCGGACGGAACACCCGCCGCGTTCTCGGGGAGCCGAAGGGGACTCCCCCCGCCCCTGGCAGCGGTTCACCCGCTCCAGGCGGTCGTTCGCGATCCCCTCCCCGCTCGCGGACGGCGGTCTTCCCTCGACCCCTCCGCGTTTCAGCAGCTGGTAGGGGCATCCTCCGCCCCTGGCAGCGGCCCTGACCGCTCCAGGCGGTCAGCTATAGGAGCCCCTTCTCCCCTCGCGGTCGGCGGCCATTCCTCCGCGTCCAGGCGGCTGGGCTCCTCGTCCCCCGGCAGATGGCCGCGGCTGCTTCTTTGGGGTAGTGGCGAGAACTCCGCTACGGCGTATCCCTCTTCCTTGCTGGGTTTCGGCACCAATGTAACACAGTTCACGTTCATGGGCAAGGAAGAGGCAAGAAACCGGCTTGACATATAAACTAAAGGTTTAATGTAAAACTCAAAAGACAAACACATAATATAACGAACATGTCCGTGAACGATCTCTCTCTTGCATCGCCGTCCGCGAGTGGCCTTTATCCCTCTTGACGACTTAATTAGCCTAATACGGGACCGGGCGTGTGTAATCATGCCCCGGTCCCGCCCTCCACCATGCCACAATGAGCCCCAGATTAAGCAGTCAATCTATCAAACATTTTCAGTGCTCAACACAGTCAAGGATGCACACTATGATGAAGATATAAGTGCCCAGAAGGGGTTAGTGTAAAAAAGGAGGCTCCATCCCATCAGGGGCATCTTGTACTCCTAGCCCGGTAAAAAATAAATTACAAAACCGGATTAGCGGGGGGCGTCTGGTGTGCGCACAGAGTGGAATGATGCATACAAATGCTACATCCCAGAGGCCATGACTCTCAAAAGGCACTAATGATAACTTTGAAATGATATGGGGAACAAAAACAAAAAAGATAGAAGAGAAAGGCGACACAGAGGTAACATGCAGTACACTTTAATGTGAACTCATTTGCTATTTGCCTCTGGAATGTTTACATGAGTTTGCTACCTTTGCCAACATAGTTGATGTTTTGATCTTTCCAGACACAAATGCAATTTTTCTTGCCTTACATCTGTGAGAATTCCTTATGGTTTGTGGAGATAAGGTGCCAACTATGATATCTTGCTCTCCAGATATTGATTATTTAATTACATTGATCTGGCAGCCCGTGGTCACTATTGTAACTATTGTCATGATTATTATTATTTTATTTACACTTTTGCGTAATGGTAAGGACATTATTAGTGCTAACTAGGAAATATCAGAACACTAATCCCTTTTGGTTACTAGGCAAGTGATCCTACAGAATTTGACACTTTAAAGGTAAAACATGGTGTTCCATATCTGTCACTCACTCGACCTTGACTCAATGTAGTGACACTAGGGGTCAACCTTGGGAGCACCAAACACCTCTGATCTTTGAGAAAATTGGTGAGTGGAATTTGCATGCCACTCCCCCGGACATATGGGTATAAAATGAGTAGGCCCTACCACGAGGATTCCTCATGTGACACTGCCGACAAAACTCTGTAGGACCATGTGATGTATTTCCACAAAATTATCTCCACAGTGTCTTGCACAACCATGCTGGTGTGGTCTCCACAGTGTCTTGCCCTTGTGAAGGTATACCTCCCTGACACAAACACTTATGGCCCCAAGCTGAATGATTTCCATTCTTTATTGGGGAGAAAAAAGAGAAGAGGCCACGGCTGAGCCTGCCTGTTCTTATTTTTGGGCAGTCAACTTCGATAATAGGAGCATTGGGGGAGGTTACATGATGGCCGGGTTCAGCTAGTTGTTCAGCTAGTTGTGACATTTCGTATAGGGACTCCTAGTGTCACTACTTTGACACAATGTCGAGTGAGTGACATATAGGGAAAGTCCTGGTTACTTTCGTAAACAAAACAAGACATTGTGTCCCTCCTGCCACAAGACTGAACTACCCGCTGAAATGGCCGGGACCTTGTCTCGGCTCCTCAGCACAAAACCTGAATGAGTGGTTGCGAGCCAGCTCTTATTATACCCATATGTCCGGGGGAGTGGCATGCAAATTCCACTCGCCAATTCCCATTAGCCTTTTATAAAATATCAGAGGTGTTTGGGGCTCTCAAGGGCGGCCCCTAGTGTCACTACATCGACACAATGTCACATTCCCTCCATCAGGGAATTGAGGTTACGAAAGTAAACAGGAGGTTTTCAGTCTTCTAAAATTTTCTTTCATTAAGTTTACCCAGTGAGGTTTTAAAACTTTAAAGTGCTATTATAGTACTAATATAATAGTATTAATATTACTGTATAAGGGTGACTGGGGCAAGCTGTAAGTAAACATTTCTCACTGTAGGTTAGTTTTTGAAAGTAAACTTCTGCAGTCACATACCTTAAAGTTATGGCAAAACATTTCCTCTATAATTCCACAAAAAAAGTTAATAATATAACTTATCAAACAATGACATTTAGTGACAACATTCACCAATAGTGGATAACTTGACGTGAATTATAGGCTATTCATGAATTTTAATTTTTAAAGAGTTTTGAAATGAATAAACTCTAACTTAGTCATTCAAATTATTACTAATTTACAATATATAATATGCTTGTGACAGCCAATATGACAATCTGACCTGACTTGGCATTTTAAAACGTTTTACTAACTGTAAGACCATTGTAAGACAGTAAAAATCTACTTTTAACTCTGAACATTTTGTTTGGAGATGAATATTTAAAACCAACATACAAAAGCACTTACATTACAGAGATATAAATATGGAACACCAAACAGCAAATCATTATATAAATTCTGAACAAATACTTGAATTCAGAATATCCATCCATCCATCCATCCATCTTCAACCGCTTATCCGAAGTCGGGTCGCGGGGGGCCCCAAACTTCCCTATCCCGAGCCACATTAACCAGCTCTGACTGGGGGACCCCGAGGCGTTCCCAGGCCAGTGTGGAGATGTAATCTCTCCACCTAGTCCTGGGTCTTCCCCGAGGCCTCCTCCCAGCTGGACGTGCCTGAAACACCTCCCTAGGGAGGCGCCCAGGGGGCATCCTTACCAGATGCCCAAACCACCTCAACTGACTCCTTTCCACGCGAAGGAGCAGCGGCTCTACTCCGAGCTCCTTGCGGATGACTGAGCTCCTCACCCTATCTCTAAGGGATAAGCCCGCCACCCTTCTGAGGAAGCCCATTTCGGCCGCTTGTACTCGCGACCTAGTTCTTTCGGTCATGACCCAACCTTCATGACCAAAATGTGAGGGTAAGAACAAAAATTGTCCGGTAGATCGAGAGCTTTGCCTTCCGGCTCAGCTCTCTTTTCGTGACAACGGTGCGATAGAGCGAGTGCAATACCGCCCCCCGCTGCCCCGATTCTCCGGCCAACCTCCCGCTACATTGTCCCCTCACTCGTGAACAAGACCCCGAGGTACTTGAACTCCTTCACTTCGGGCAATACCTCCTTCCTTACCCTGAGTACGCACTCCATCGGTTTCCTGCTGAGAACCATGCTGAGAACCATGGCCTCAGATTTAGAGGTGCTAATGAATTCAGAATATGTAGTTGTAAATCTGAATATTTACATATTTGTAAGTAAGGACACGATGTTATAAATCAGGATACAACGTTATAAATACAAAAACATGATTGTAAATATGAATACATTGCTTAATATATTTTTATGTCTGAATACATAATGGTACATTTGAATAAATGGTTATACATATATAGATGGGGGGGGGGGGGGTACTAGATACACTGTAAATTTGCTAAATATATAATCATTACATTACATTATATTTATTCATTTGGCAGACACTTTTATCCAAGGCGACTTACAAAAGAGGAAAAACACAAGCGAATCATCTTAAGGAGACAGTGGTACGAAAAGTGCCATACTACAAAGTTTCACTAGCATCAGAATAGTATACAAAACTGATTTTAAGTGCAACAAGAATTGTAGATTTATTTTGTATTTTTTTTTAGTGACTGGTTAAATACTCTTGGAAAAGATGGGTTTTTAGCCGTTTTTTGAAGATAGAGAGTGAGTCAGCTTCACGGATTGAGTTGGGGAGGTCATTCCACCAACGTGGTATGATAAAACTGAAAGTCCGGAAAAGTGTTTTGGTGCCTCTTTGTTTTGGTATGACAAGGTGACATTCCTTAGCTGACCGCAGGCTTCTGGTGGGAACGTAGCTCTGCATAAATGTTTTTAGATATGCTGGAGCAGACCCAGTGACTGTTCTGTATGCCAGCATCAGGGCCTTGAATTTAATACGTGCATGAACCGGCAGCCAGTGGAGTGAGACAAAGAGTGGTGTAACATGTGCTCTCTTTGGTTCATTAAAGACCAGACGTGCTGCTGCATACTGGATCATTTGCAGAGGTCTAACAGCATATGCAGGAAGGCCTGCAAAGAGAGCGTTACAGTAGTCCAGTCTAGTTATGACAAGTGACTGAACAAGCAGTTGTGTGGCATGTTCAGAGAGGAAAGGTCTTATCTTCCTGATATTGTAGAGTGTAAATCTACATGATCTTGCAGTCTTTGAGATGTGGTCTGTGAAAGTTAGCTTGTCATCAATGGTTACCCCTAGATTTCTGACCGTTTTGGAAGGCGACACTGTAGTTGGACCCAGCTGCACAGTGATGTTGTGTTCAACATCAGGGTTGGCTGAAAAGACAAGGAGTTCAGTCTTGGCTGGGTTGAGTTGCAGGTGGTAATCCATATTTTAAAATATATATTCAGAGATTCAGAGACAAATATATTTTCAAGATGTATAACTACAGCTATGTATCCAGACTTATGTGTCATGGAGAAACTCACGGAGGCAGGGATATGACTCAATCACAATTTTTATTGAACAGGTGAAAGAAGCAGTGATGAAAACAAAAGGTGAGTCAATCCAGATACAGTAGGGGTGCACAAACAGCAGGTAAGTAATATCAAGACAGGGAATTAATGTGATGTACAGAAGAATGGTTAACTCCCAACTGTCTTTGACATTTGCAGGAAACTTAAATGACACAGGACAGTCAAAACACTGGAGGAAAAACGGAGGATGAACCAACATATAAATGCAGACGAGGAGAACAATGACAAGGTAGGTATATTAACAGGTAAGTTAGACAAAACTAGGAAGTCCATAGTCTCAGGAGAAAATTGATGAGAACACACAAAGAGTGAATGTGAAATCTGGTAATAAATACAGTCCTTGATTATTCACTAAAGATGTGCATGTGTTCAAAACTTCAGCAGTGAGGGAGTCTGGTGGATCCGTGACATTATGACAATTTATTCAGATTTTAACAATATATTCAAAGCAGTGCATATGTGTTAAGAGCTAATGTAGGCTATGTGTCTCTTTTTAAATAATTTTTTTTTTTACATTACATATTTACATTTATGCTTTTGGCAGACGCTTTTAACCAAAGCGACTTACAGTGCACTTATTACAGGGACAATCCCCCCAGAGCAACCTGGAGTTAAGTGCCTTGCTCAAGGACACAATGGTGGTGGCTGTGGGGAACGAACCAGTGACCTTCTGATTACCAGTTATGTGCTTTAGACCACTACACCACCACCACCACTCCAAAGGTAATTCTTCTGCACTTATATAGCGCCTTTTTAACCTTAACAGTATTCAAAGCACTTTACACTTTGACTCATTCTCCCATTCACACACACATCCATACACGATGGTGGCAGAGTTGCCATGCAAGGAGCTAGCCTGCCATTGGGAGAAACTTGAGTTTCAGTGTCTTGCCCAAGGACAATTCGGCATGTGGAGTCGTGTGGGCCAGGATTCGAACCACCAACCCTGCGATTTGTGACCGACCCGCTCTACCAACTGAGCCACAGCCTTATGCTACAGTCATTGTTTACACAGAACTGCGCTCCATTATCGCTCGTATTACTACTACACTACTAAAGCTTGGAAAATAGCTTTAAACGGTTTTAAACAAACAACTTCAGCATTAAGGCTCATCACAGCTGAGGGACACAACAGACTGATTGATTACAGAACTCGAGATGCTTACCCCTTACGGGAGTTTCCACATTGGATACATACTGTTTAAAATGGCAGAGGACATTGTGGTTTCTATATGCAGTGACACTTGCACAACAGCTACCACGAAATAGAGACTCTTGGATGGCTATTTTACCACTGAGAAAGCTGACCTTCAGAAAGCTGACAGCATCTCTGCTTGGGTGTGGCAACAGGTGATTGCACAAGCTCCGTCTCTCTCTCTCTCTCTCTCTCTCTCTCTCTCTCACACACACACACACACATCTAACCTTGTTTACCCAATAACTTGTTGGAAACAGCACAAGCCATAAAACTATTTCTGAAATTACATTTTTGAATTACTAACAAGGCTTGGGCGCATCATTTGTTTTGAACCAGCAATGGCAGATTCTGATCGGTCACGTAAGAAAGTTATTCCATGCACAAATGCGTTTTTATGAGCGTACTCAGTTTTTCCAAAAAAATTTAAATGTTCTTGTTCATTGAATTGTTGTATATAAGCAATATCACACTCGCAATTATGCTATATGGCCCTGTGGCAGCGGTGGCGTGGTCAAGTGTCCATCCGGAGATAGAGAAAGCATAAAGAGCGCTTTCACCTGAGCTAAATTATGTCTAACACCTGTCTGTATTTCCATTGAGCATGGGAGGAGCAGAATATAAACAGCAACGCCACATCCAGAAAGAGAGAGAGAGAGAATGACACAAGTGACCTGTGACTGGCGTGTCTTCTTAAATGTTTATTGGGAAGCTGAAGCGTTTATATTGAAGTTTACACATACTGTGAAGCTGAAGTCTCAGATAAGTTTATGTTGATGAAGTTTGTGTGACACTGATCTGATTGAACTGAGAAAAGCTCTGAGAAGAGTGCATGCAGAATTTTTATGGCAGAGAAATAAAGAGCCTTACTTGACTGCATCATTGCTCTCTGTCTCCTCCCTTCCATCTACGAACATGGAGTTCTTACACTGGTGCCGACACCCGGGATCTGGAAGTACACCACATGGAGTCCTCCTAGTTAGCCGAGGTCCTCCAGTCCCTCGCCGGCCTACATCAGAGCCACCAATGCCCTATCCCTGCTTGAGCTGTGCCAGGACCAAGATTGAGATTCTTTGATATCATTCGAGCTCAAGCAGAGGGCCGGCATGCAATCCGGTGCCTTCTCGGCCAGCAGAGGGCCCCAGCTGCGACCCCGGACAACCACAGCCCCCTGCCACCACCCATGCACCTGAAGATGGGGCAGAAGATGACGCGGAGGCTTTCCTCAATCTGTTCGAGCGGACCGCTGAGATCTGAAACTGGCTGCTTAACCAGCGGGTGGCCCAGCTCCTTCCGCACTTGTCCAGGGAAACCCAGCTTGCTGCTCACCAACTGCCGGCGGCTAACCTCCTGGTCTATGCCGACCTGAAAAAGGCCATCCTACAGTGGGTGGGTCGGAATCCAGAGCAGTATCAGCAACTCTTCCGGTCCCTGAAGCTGGGGAGGTCCGACCACCCTTTTGCCTTCTCCCAGCAGCTCCAAGACGGATGCCAGAAATGGCTGCTAAATGTTGGGTGTTCCATTGCTTCCTGCTGTAGTCCAGTCGACATCCCCTCAACAGTAAGTGTCAAAATTGATACCCATCTCAGAGAACCCTGCAGCGTGGAAGCTACTGCCAGGTGTTTCTATGTGGGTCCTAAGAACAGTAGAAAAAGGCTACAGAATTCAATTTGTTGCCGTCCTCCGCATTTCAACGCCATGGTTCCCACTACCGTGAAACCGGAACAAGCATGTCTTCTATGGAATGAACTGCAAAATCTCTTGGTCATTGGGGCCATAGAAAATGTTCCCCTTCCAGAGAGAGAGTCAGGTTACTATAGCAGATACTTCCTGGATCCCAAGAAGGATGGGGGCTTGAATCGCTCAGTAAGGGCGTTCAAGTTCAAGATGCTAACTGTCAAGACGGTCGTGTCACAAATCCAACATCGCAATTTGTTGGTCACGATCGATCTCATGGATGCATACTTTCATATAGAAATTCTGCCACACCACAGGAAGTTCCTGAGGTTTGCTTTCAGGGGCAAAGCCTTCCAATATCTGGTTCTTTCATTCGGCCTAGCCTTATCACCCTGCACATTCACAAAAAACTACCTATCTGGGGATCGTATGGAATTCGATCACAATGCGGGCACAATTGTCTCCCGTTCAAATCAAATCCATTCAGAATACCCTCAGCAAAGTCAGGCTGAAGGGTACCAACTGAGGGACACTGGGCTTTCACTTGAAGTTATTGAGACCATTCTAAGTGCTTGGGCTCCCTCTACTAGAAGAAGTTATGCCAATAAATGAAATTAAATCTAATCTTTGAAAGATGGCACAGTGCACATAATGCAGATCCAGTTAACTCCCAGATTGCTTCAGTTTTGGACTTTCTGCAGGAAAAATTATCAGCAGGCACATGCCCCACCACTCTCAGGGTTTATGTGGCCGCTCTATCGGCTTGCCATGCCTTGATTGATGGGATGCCGTTGGGAAATCATCCTCTGCTAGCTCGCTTTGTTTGTGGAGCCATGCGATTGAGATCTCCTGCTAGGACCAGGATCCCTTCATGGGACTTAGCAATAGTCCTTGAGGGTCTGGTTGAGACCTCCTTTGAACCACTAGAGTCAGCATCTGATAAACTTCTGACTCTCAAGATGGTTTTTCTTATGGCAATTACTTCTCTAAAAAGAACTGGGGATCTGCAGTCTCTGTCTGTCTTGCCATCCTGCTTAGATTTTGCCCAATGGCTAAAGCAATATTGTACCCTCATACTGACTACCTGACTAGGGTTCCTTTCTCGACCGTACATTCGGTCACTCTCGAAGCCTTCTGCTCCCCTCTGTTTACAATGCCAGAGCAGGAAAGACTTCACGGAATGTGTCCAGTCCTTTCCCTTCAGACTTATGTCCACCGCTCTAGCCAGTTGCGTAAGTCAGGGCAACTATTTGTTTGTCATGGGGGCCGTAATAAGGGGGCGGCTGCCACCAAGCAAACAATGTCACATTGGGTGAGGGATGCTATTGCCCTGGACTACGAGGCTCACAGTCAAGTTTTGCCAGTAGGTATTAGGGCTCACTCTAACAGAGGGGTCGCCTCCTCTAAAGCTTTGGCCAGAGGTGTCCCTCTGCAGCATGTTTGTAATGCGGCAGGCTGGTCCTCTCCGCACACATTCATAAGATTTTATCATTTGGATGGTCATGCCACTCCGAGCACTTATGTCCTTGAGTCAACATCACAAGCTCATGTCTGAGACCTCTCGTGCTCTTGTGAGCACAACTACGCAACCGCAAGGGGTCCAGACATCGGAAGTGCGGCGGCGTGGGTATTCTCGTTCCGAAACCGCTAAATCAGCACAGCATCAAAGTTTACCTTTGTGATAGGGAACATCTCGGGTTACTTAACTGTAACCCCTGTTCCCTGATAATAGCGGAACAAGATGCTGAGGATGCCCCGGGACTGCTCTTCAGACAAATTTCCTGAAGATGCACCTGTGATGCATCTATTTATAACCCTTGTACTGGCACATTCTGATGATGTCGGCAGTGGAGGCTAAAAATTCTAGTCAATTTCATTGATGTGTTGCACACATATTCACTGCTGGTCACTCCTAAAGACGTTCCCAAGTGCGGCGCCCGCGCAGGGTGCTTGACATAATCTGTGAAGCTTGGGAGTTGGGACCATCAAATAGCAAGAATGAAATTCAGTATGTTCTTGATCTTAGAGCAAAACTCCACACACTGGGGCAACTAACACAGGAGAATTTTCTCCAAGCTCAAAAATGATAGATCCGGCTCTATAACAGGGGAACTCAGCTGCGGGAATTTTCACCGGGAGATAAGGTACTCGTATTAATCCCCACATTGAGCTACAAATTACTCGGCAAGTGGCAAGGACCCTTTGATGTCACATGATGAGTCAGGGAACTTGATTATGAGGTACAGTGAACTGATAGAGGGGTCAAATTGATCACCTCAACCTCCTAAAATTATGGAGGGAGGCAGTCCCTGTGACGTTGGCTGCGGTAGTTCCGGAGAGGGCAGAGTTCGACCGGAAGTAAACACAAAACATAATTATAACACTCCGGTCACTTGCGAAGACCACCTTTCACCATATCAGCTCGCAGGGGTTGCCGAGTTGCAACAAGAATTTGCTTGTTCTCCCATCCCATGAGGGTCTACGAACCTCATCCAGCACCACATCGAGACCGAACCGGGAGTGGTGGTATGCAGCTGTCCCTATCGCTTGCCTGAGCACAAAAAGAAAATAGTTTGGGAAGAATTGGACACGATGCTTGATATGGGGTTAATAGAGGAGTCCCACAGTGAGTAGTCCAGCCCGGTTGTTCTAGTGCCTAAAAGCGATGGGTTTGTACGGTTCTGTGTGGATTATAGAAAAACCAATGCGGTGTCTAAATTTGATGCGTACCCGATGCCCCGTGTTGACGAGTTGCTCGATCGGTTAGGTACTGCTCTATTTAATTCGACATTGGATTTGACAAAGGGTTATCGGCAGATCCCCTTGACACCAATTTACCACGAAAAAACAGACTTCTCCACGCCGTTTGTATTGCACCAATTTGTGACACTTCAGTTAATTTTTTGGGGGCCCCGGCTACATTTCAGCATACCGAATCCTCAGACCGCATACAGCCTATGCGAGGGCGTTCCTGAGATCGCTGCGGTGGGTGGGTGAGTGTGCAATTGGGCAGGTGGAGGTACTGTATCTGTTCCACTTGGGCCACGGGCAGGTGCATCCCCAAATTGACAAAACTGCAGCAATTGCGACCAGACCGAATCCAAAGACAAAAAAGGGCGTGAGAAACTTCCTGGGGCTGGCTGGCAATAACAGGAGGTTTGTGCCTAATTATTCGGACGTCACCAGCCCGCTGACTGATCTCACTAAAAAGGGAGCTTCAGACACAGTCCAGTGGAAGGAGCAGTGCCAACAGGCGTTCACACAAGTTGTGTTGTCAAATTTGGGAACAAATATTCACATGGTTCCTGTCTCAATATCTTCGCCGTCCAATCACTGATTTTATTTCTAAAACCTGCCAGATACTCATGACAATATAATCTAAAAGCATATATGATGTTGTGGCACGGTGGAGTGCGGGGCCGGTTCGTGACTCAACACGCCCGGTCCCGTATTAGGCTAATCAAGCCTCCGAGAGGGTTAATGGCCGACTGCGGAGGACGTACGTGAGAGATAGATTGTTCACGGACATGTCCGTTGTCTTATGTGTTTGTATTTTGAGTTTTACATTAAACCTATCATTTATATGTTAAGCCGGTTTCTCGCCTCTTCCTTGCCCGTGAGCATCAACTGTTTTACAGATGTTAACCCTTTCGCACATAAATTTGAAATGATTTAACTGATCTCCCAGCGTGAATTTTTTTCCGGCAGTTATTTTACAACGTAGCAAATTTTTTATTCCAGTGTGATGCACCAAGCTTGTCACGTGATACTCTGGGCAGTCACATGACGGTTCACCGCTGTCTTGTCATGCTTGGAGCTGGTGAACAGAGTATAGGTAAGCGTTTCACTTATTTCCTTCACTTTAAACCCTTCCTCGTTGGTTTAAACATGTATAATAAATGTTTTAACCAATGGTTTATATTGATATTTATTTATTTATTTATTTTCTTGGGCTTTGAATTTCACTCCCACGTACAACTTTTCTGACAAAGCATTACAGGATTGCTACTGGTGAGTACATTTTTAGTCTTTTTCGATTGAGAATTGTTGAAAATTATTTGCAAACACGTGTAGACCATGATAAATTCATAAATAATATGTTTATGATATGTATTTATCGTAGTTTGATGTAATTTACGTAATAGCTTGTGCTGTTCACTGCTTGTGTAATGTTGTGGGCATATTGCACATATCTAATGTTTTATTGTGTTCACTTTGGTTAAAAGCTGTTGTGTGAGGTATAGTCTATAGTCTATTCTAATGCTAATATTAGGAATGGGTTGCAATTGAAAGTAGCATGATCTGTTATTCATCAGCAATATACTCTAATGCAAAGGCAAAATACACATTTTAAAAAATTTAGTTATGACTGAAAGTCTCTATGATTATGATCTGTCTTGTGTATACAGTATAAAAAAACATGTATCTTTGCTCTGTGAGAGTTTTAAAAAAATGATTTTATTTATTGATCTATGCTTTTATATATATTTGTTTATAGACAATACAACTTTTTTTATATTAATATCAATATAATGATTAACACTATAAATATTTTAAAAAATACAAGCAACATAACCATAACAGCTACTATAAAGCATTCATAACATTCAATTAAATTGCATTTGTAGTAAACGAAAGCCCACAATGCACACATTTAATGGATTATAAACTAATTTCAAGGAAAAAATACACCATTTACAATACTTAACAATGGAACTGTAACCATAACTAACATTTGCTTATTTTATTTCACAGTTCTCAGTAATGCTTCAGTTCAGGTACTCAGAACATGGGCTAACGCAAATGGGAGTGTTGCACAGCTCTCATGTACTCTGTGAGTATCTTACTACTTTACTACTCTGCTTCCTCTTTGCTCATTTTGCAGTTGATCATTTTCATTCACATCCTATTTGCCCACCAGTACCACAGGCCCTGTAACGTTTCTAGGAGAATGTGGAACTGGTATACCAGTATCCTTCCTCACATAAGGAGGCAGTAAGTAGAGCTGCACAATTAATCTAAATAAAATCAAAATCGCGATGTGACCTTGTGCGATTATTAAATTACAAATGGCTGCGATTTATTTAAATGAATAGTCTGCTCACTTCAAAGTTTATTTGCACTGCTCTGTCCATTCTAGATTAAGTTACTTTCAGAATGGTTCCGTGCTCCACAAATCCATCTCATGCTTATGGGACTTTTCCATTGTACGGTACAACTCAAGACTGCTTGCTTTTTGGGGGTTTTCCACTGTGGATAGTACCTTGTACTTTTTTAGTACCACCTTGGTCGAGGTTCCAAGCGAGCCGAGCCGATACTAAATGTGACATCAAAATCCTGCAGGTCACTGATTGGTCAGAGAGAATCATCAGTACCAGCGTCAAAGATTTCTTTTTTTAATTTATTGATTATGATTTTATTATGCATTTGTTTATAGATAATATTTTTTAAAGAAATATTAATATAATGATTAACAATCCAAGCAAATACAAGCAACAATAACAACTAATAAATAGCATTCATTACATTCAGTTACATTGCATTTTTGCTATAATAAACTAATATATGGAAAAAAAATACACAATTTACAATAACCATGGAAATATAACAATAACTAATACAAATGTCATAACAACAATAACTTTTAATTAATATGTGCTTATTTTATTTAGAAATCAGTAATGTTTCAGTGTGTGGTACTCCTCAAAACTTGGGGCAACACACAAGGGAGTGTTGCATGGCACACACATGAATTGAGTGCTGGATAGGCAGACCTTGCAGTGCCGCCTGGTCCTGCTGCCCTGGGAAGCTGTCTGAGGGACTTCGGAGGGGAAATGCCTAGCTGTCAGGCGCAGTGGAGTGTCCAATGCAGGGCGGCCTGCTTTGGATGGACACCGAGGTGTACTGCGCTCTTCCAGTAGTCCTCTCATCAGGTTCATCCCGAAATGCAGGGAAGTGATGACTTTTCCAATTGATAGCAGAGCACATGGGTAGGAAGTGAGGAGGAGTGTGGAATATGACAGCATGGTCATTATTATTTTATGTTAATTTGAGTTTAAGTTTAAATGCATTAATTGAGTTTACATGAAAAAATAAATATTAAAACGATCAAAATAAATTATTTGTTTATTTATATGTAAATTATATGTTGTTCTTAATCTGATATGCAAATTTCTCACCCGTAAATTGGTGGTGGACAATGTGGCTGTTCATTACTGCAGTGTCAAGGAGGTAAAAGAAGACTTTCTTGTACCATGTTGTGGTTTTTCTGGTACAATCAAAATTTCCCTCTTCCTCATCTGAATTAAAAAATATTTATCTGATCTCATCTGTAATATGTTTTCTTTTTAAAGACACCGTTTTCTGTGGCAATTGTGTAAATAAAACTGTAAATATATCAAATTAACTCAAGTGTGTGGGTGTGTGTGTGTGTAAAATATATGACGAGCTCCGATATGAGTCTGAGGTAAAAGTGACATGCCGTGATGTCACTTGTCACTGGGGGGAAGGGAAGTCTAGTGATAGGCTATGGTCATAGCCGTTTTTTTTTAATTTTTTTTTTTTATATAAAGTTTTTTAAATTGCAGTGCAGGCCTGTCTGAAAAAAAATTATATATATTTACACAGATTCACAATTACAAATAATTAACAACGTGTATTTCATGTGAATAAAGCACTGTGTTTGAAATGTGATTGTTTTTCTCGCTGTTGTCATAGACATGAATGTGTAGATATGCGCTGGAAAATTGTATTCCAATACTTCTGTTTATTTTTTAATACAATAAATATGAAGACTGTGCGAGCAGCTGTTTTAGACATAAATGACAAGCGTTTCACAGTCACTGTTTCTATAGCAATGGCAGCAACGCGAAAGCAGATTTGGTGAATTTATCGTCTACTGTGCTGCTGTTATATACGCGGTGTGTGGAAATGGACCGTAAATTTATATGGTAAGTATTCTATGTTTGAATGCATACAACGTACAATAAACATTTTCATGTGATTTGAAAAGACTGTTCGAGCAGCTGTTATAGACATTATGTGCTTAGCCAGTCTCTATGTTGCAACTAAACCATACAGGAGCTGATATGGTGAGTTTCAGTTAGTTTTGCACGGTCATATATTGTGTAAATTTGTAGTCTTTTGTTAGTTTGAATGCCTGTAACAATGTGGTTGAAAAGATTGTTCAAGCGTTTTTTTTTAAGCATGTAAATGGCATTGCTTAAACAATCCCCCTCTGTAGCAGCAGTAGCTAAACAGCGGGAATGCAGATTTGAATTTTAAAATGTGCCAGTTGATGACGTTAGACACAAACGTTCTAATCAATCCGGTTTGATGGTATTCCACAGGGACCACTCTGGAATGATCAAACCAGTGTGATGGTACATGTGAAAGGGTTTAAGGGGTTACTGGGGATGAATAATAAATGTATCGTCATCTGCATCATCCTCCATTTGCCTGAGCGGAGCCAGAGAAGATGTCACGGGAGATTACCTCCAGTGTTGGACTTTCTGCAAATTGAAAACTGGTGATATTTCAAGGTAAGACAAGTTATTTAACATGTGTTATCAATATTGTCTATTGAAAGTCAAAACGTTTTAGTTTTCTAAGCATTTATTTGTAGCAGTGATGCTAGTTTTTTTCTGGAAAAAATTACGGCGTTCATCGGACAGGAAGTTAGGCTCTATTTTTAAGCACATTTCTGTGAAACTTGCTAAATAAACATTAACTAGCAATACTACGTACTAAATAACTAAATATCAATAATTTTTTTTGCCAATTTTGTCGCTTGTGAAAAATCCACCTGAAGTACTTTTCTTTTTTTTTTACTGGCCTGCTAGTTAGATAAGTTATCTAGATTGTTGATTTTTTGTAATAAAACATGGCAGATATCTTTCTATAATGTAGCAGATAGCCATACCCATCAATCACACAGTAAAAAAAATAAATACAGTACAAATAAATAAACCTTCAGCTGCCAAGTTATGCTACTGAGAATTTGGGGGTAAAATGTGCTAAAGTGTCCTGAAAACAATGGCAATAATTGTCCTAAAAGTAGGCTTCATTTTCTATATCCATTATTTATGTATCAATTATTATATATATATATATAAAACACTCTTATTATTTTGGATATGACTAGCCATTCTCGGACAGTTCCCAAGTCAGCTAGAAAGCGTAAACGCTTCCCTGACTGTGTTTCTTATCCCTCGTACTCTGACCTCTCCCATTTAAGCCTAGCCGACCATTCGGTATTGACTTAGGTAGCATGCGTCAGGCTGTGCGGTCAACCTCCAGTATGATGTTGCGAGAAATGTACTTTTTCATACTGTTTTTTACTCGGCTGTAGTTGCTGAGATATGCAGCTTTACACACCATCACGGGTGGGAGCTCGTACTTAACTGTCCGTCATATTCTAGCTACCATGAGCTTGGATGGAGGTGACCCCTGATTAATTTTACAAATTTCTTGTGTTGATCATTTACATGGGGTTTTCAATTCTCCCTGATTCCCATCATCATGGGGGAACCAAGTTACTTCAGGGATCGTGGGCGAGGGGATTTATGTCACATGACCTCTACAATGCTCTTTTAGCAGCTCTGCATGTTGTAGACCCTACCACAGAAGATAATCAGAATCGCCTTAGGAAGTTGCGTTATCTTATGGACCACCTCAAACAAAAATGTAAGCAGCTCTTTCAGCCTAACCAAAATCTCGCAATAGATGAACGTATGGTCAAGTCTATAGCTCGGTCAGAATTTAAACAGTACATGAAGGGCAAGCCTGCATGGTGGGGTTTTAAATTATGGGTAATTGTAACATCAGACTCGGGGTATACTCTCGACTGTAATGTTTACACAGGTAGTTATGATGGGTGTGTCACTGACTTGACCACCAAAGTAGTTGAATCGCTACTGCAGCCATTCAACGACCAGGGCCACAATGTTTGGTTTGACAACTTTTACACATCCCCAGCTCTTATGGTTAAGTTGTTAGAAATGGGAACTAATGCCTGTGGGACATGCAGGGTGAATCGTCAACTGTTTCCTGCAGAATTTAAAGACATCAAAAGATGGGAACGCAAGACAGCTTGTGGGGATATGAGGTGGTGTAGGATTGAGGAGAATATACTTGTAATTCAGTGGAAGGACATACGTGCAGTTACATGTCTCTCCAATTTCCAAAATATGAATGGCTCAACTGAAATTACTAGGTTTGTAAAAAATGATGGCAACTGGACACAAGAAGTAGCCCTCCAGCCCACTGTTATCAGCGATTATAACAAAAGCATGGGAGGTGTTGATAGGTCAGACCAAATGATAAAATCTTACGATGTCTTACGTGTTTACTGGTGTTGTTCTCCCCATTCCCTCTTTTCTCCCTCTCTTCTCTCCACAGGTATTGCAGATGTTGAGTATTTATGAATTTATATATATTCTGTTCCTGCTCTCTTTATTATAAATGTATTTACTGTAGAGAGTTCAAAAGTTTGAAGTTCTTTCCCTGGAGGAGGGGTGTGCCTTCCGCCCCATCTGCTGGCAGGTCATCCCCATCTACATGGATAAGGGAGGGGAGAAGGGGAGGGAAACAGAAATTATTAAATAGGGGGGTACTACCTGTAACAGTTTAGTACCCTCCAAAAAAAAACACCGTAAAATTTAAAAGAGAGTTAAAAGGCCAACGCAGAGCGGCAGTGAGAGAGAGAGAGAGAGAGGGTATGACAGAATGCCCCGCCGCGTTCTTGGGGAACAGAAGGGGTCTCCCCCACCCCTGGCAGCGGTTCTCCCGCTCCAGGCATTCGGCATTAAATTTTAAACAGTGTGTCCACTCCAATGTGGAATGTCCGATAAGAGGTAGGTGCATTCAGTTTGTGTAATTAATCAGTCTGTTGTGCCTCTCAGCAATGACGAGCTGTAATGCTGAAGTTGTTCGTTTAAAGCCGTTTAAAGCTATTTCATAGCTTTAGTAGTGTAGTAGTAATACAAGCGATCATGGAGTGCTGTATGTAAACACTGGATGATTCGGATTCAATTTACGTCACCTAAATGGCTCATATCACACATAAAAATTAGTTTTTGCCACTACCTGCTGGCTAACATATATAATGTAAAAAATAAAATACATGTGAAAAAAGACAAACATTTGCTCTTAACACTAGAACTCCCACGGCGGTCATTTTGACCGTTTTTAAATTTTGCAATGTAATAACTTTGTTGAAATAAAACCCATATAACCACAGGATCATGACTTTTCTTAAATATGTGTATATTTTATTCTAACATTGTTATTTTATTCAAATTTCAAAACAAAAAAAAGTTCTGAGTATTTCTACCTTGAATGGCCATAACGGTCATTTTGACCGCTCACATTTCAGTGTTTGCTACGTGAAGGAACAAAGGGCGCTGTTCACCACGGAGGTGCTGAGAAGTGACAATGCAAAGCTCACAGTCTATTAGTGCAAAAGAAGGAAAGCACTGTCCATACAAAATGGCGAGGAAATATTCTGTGAAAGCACCCACACTTAGATGGCCAGTGGCTGTGTTTTATAATGTCCTTGACCTGGCTGCGATAAATGCTTCCATCATGTTCAAGGAATGCACAAATGAGAGAATGTCACAGAGGAACTTCATAATCCGACTGGCAAATGAACTTCGCTACGGCCATATGGGAGCAAAAGCCACATAGCTGATGGTGCAAGGACCCGGGCAGGAGCAGCTGCAGATGGAGCGGGGAAGGCAGTGCCAAGTGTGGAGAAACAATATGACAAATGTCAAAAGGTAGTGTGTGGGAGCTGCACATGGAAGGTAGAGAGTAACTGTGTTGACTGTGAGTAATTGATCCACAAGCGTCAGTGATTGATGTGCGGTGTTTGCCACCAAAACAACCAAAAATTTGTTCATAATGATTTCACAGCATAATATTTTCATTATAGTTTTTATATATATATGCTCACTGTAAAACAAATATTGCTTTCTAAATCAGTTTGTTTTCCCGCAGTTTAGCGAATGTTCATATTCTTTATTAACCGTTTTGGCCATTTTAGGTTAGGCCTATATGTGATTCATACATGTCTAAGGTTTTTACTATGCATTGAAATACACATTGGTGAAGTTTTTATAAGCTATTGTATTGTTGTTTTTATTTTACAAAGAAAATAATAGAATATAAATAATCAAATTTGTATCTGTAATCCGCTACAATAGCAGGTTCTGTGGTTGTCAATGAACTAATACATTTTCACATTCATTAGAATTTAAATTTCATGTCCTGGTGTTTATTATTAATATAACAGATTCATTTATTCATGAATTTTGATTCCAGTGGTGGCTGCATAGGATTGTTTCTGATTCACGTTCAAACATTTTAAAAAACTCCAGAGCGTTGTAAAGTCCAAAAGTCAACATGTTTTGAAAAAAGATAGATGTAATAATTTCCAAAATTCACAACATGTTTTTATCTAACGAAATATTCTGCCTCAATCCATGTTTGTTGGCGTTTAGACTTTCAAATCAATTTCACTGGGGTGAAAAAACTTGCTGGACACAAAGCGAGGCACTCACCTTCCGGGGCATTCTAGCTGCTTTTATATATATATATATATATATATATATATATATATATATTTGTATAGTCTAGCACTATTATATATTACAAAAAAGATCGTATTATGTAGGCCTATCTGCGTTCACTTGGCGCTCCGTGCTCCATTTAATCCTGTATTTTATTCAAATTGAGGATTTTGTTTGAGGATTTTTACATTTTTTAGGGTGATGACATCATAAAATATGACGACAGACATTAGAAGCTTCATTCTAAAACCTCAATAGAAGTTTCGAATGTAAATATGACATGAAAAAAAAATACATTTGGTACAGTCTAGTATGAACGGTCAGAATGACCGCTATGGCCATTCTAGTAGTTACAGAATTCTGGGAGTTCTAGTGTTAACACATCTGCACTGCTCTTACACATTAGTTTAGAACAGCACGAACTCAAGTGGAGTGATACACACAGTGAAGCGTCAGAGTGCTGATGTGTCAGACCATCAGTACTCATGGAATGTCTCTCATCCAATCATCCAATTGTTCAGCTTTGTCCCAGTTTCACAGCCAGACCACCTGGAAAATCCCTGTTCTCCCTATGGCCAGTCCACCCCTGCCTGAAGAGATGATTTCACAGGAGAGCTTGTCTATTTAGTTGACCACATTTATTTTCACATAACAGATTAAGGTAAGTATCTGGTTAAGACTTTATTCCAAAAAAGTTTGAATGCTCCATTAAGTGTATATCTATTCAGAAATTCCTGCTCATGTGGAAACTGAAACATCCCAGATAGCAAGGAGATGTTGATTAAATATCTATTTTTAGTTGTAATGGTCGGGATCCAGTAGTGTTGTCTAGGGCAGAGGTCCTCAACCCCCGGATCATGACCCAGCACCGGGCTGTGGAAGAGTTGCTACATAGATAATCCTTTATAATAACTTTTATTAACATTCAAATATATTTTTACATTCTATTAAGCTTAAAAGGTTATTTAAACTGCAGTGCTGCCTATTTCCAACATTGAAATCTGCTGCTTCTAAGAAGAACCTGGAAACGGGGTTTTCTGCTGTGTGACGTCAGAGTAATTTCATCTATAGCCAATGTTAACATGAGTGTGAATGTTTTCAAAATGAAACCGGTCCATGATGCAAAAAAAGGTAGGAGACACCTTGTCTAGGGCATACACCATATGCCCACCTATCTTTCATAGGACTTTGCTTATACCCACCTAAAATAAGTGATGATACGTTTGGCTGCCAGAACAACGAATAGTCTTTTGACCCGGAACTTTTTCAGTCTACAAACATTTTGTATATTTGTAATGAAAGTGTACAGAGATTCTATGTAAATGCACACGGAGCTGCGGGAGTGCAACTGATGGCACAAACAAGACAGTCCGACTAAGCTAATCCACCAATAAGAACATTAATTCGGCCCCCCGGGAATATGCACAGTGTGCCAGATTGCCAGTCCAGCCTGTAACAGAACATAAACTAGCATGGCTGCGGTGTCAAGAAAGTCTCATTGGACCAAAGAAATGGAGGAAAAATTAGTAAATCATTTGCAGGAACACCAGTGCCTATCTGATGTTTCCTCTGAACTGTACCACAACCGGGTGGAGAAAGAGAAGAGTTGGAGAGAAATTGCCAATTCTCTTGGACAGTCAGGTAAGAAAATTTTTCAGTAGGAGGTACTTTTTCATATTGTAACCAATAAATTATATGATTAAAAACAATCACATCATATTCTGAAATGCATAACATATGATCATGCATTTGTTTTAGTATCTCAAATTAATTCTCACGTGTACTCTTGAGTCCAGGCAGAGTTGTCGTGGATTCGTCATTAGTGAAATGTTTTGAAATGTGTTCATCCCTGTGGCCGATTCATTGTGCAATTTGAAAATGCCACAACTTCCATGACAAGACAGACAGTTGTGTAAAATTAATGGTACCACAATCCGAAATCTTTGAAAGTCATGTAGTGTGAAGGAGGCATAAGGGGCGGGACATTTCCAGCATCTGATGCACAAGCATCTCTGGAGTAACCATAATTTGCACTGTAAATTCTCTGAAAAAATGAAATATCTTATGCAGTGTTGTTTCTAAAACAAGATCAATTAGATTTATCTTTATCTACAGGAAAACAATACAAAAATTATTATCAAGAATAAAATGTTCCCCGTCTGTCGCTCAATTTGACGTCGTGTCGAAGAATCGACACTAGGGGTCTCTCTTGAGCGCCAAATATGCCTCTGATCTATGAAAAAAGGCCAATGAGAATTTGGCAGACAGTATTTGCATACCCTGCCCCGGAAATACGGGTATAATAGCAGGGAAATACTTAGAATACATTCAGAAATTGAAGCCAATGAAATAGAGCCGATGGTTGTACAGCAGCGAGCTGCTAGTCACACACCGTTCCTGTTCCTCTGACGCTCTCTGCTTTGGATTTACGGCGCACTGCAGCGGCTTTCTCCTTCCTTGCATGGCAGTGCAATTTGCCCCTGGGCGCTTCGACAGTGCAAGAGCATATTAAAAGAGTGATATTTCTTTTAAAAGAGCAATACACAGCGGCGATGAACGTCCTTTTCAGGACACATCTTTATAAAGATGCCATTCCGCCCCTGTGTAATTTCTGGATGCGGTGATTTCTCCCCACCTCTCACGGTCATAAAAGCTGCCTCGTGTGCCTGGGCTGCGATCACACACAGGCAGCGTTTTATGAATGGTTCATGTTCTCAGTGCGAGAACATAGCCATGGCAACATTGCGGTTGCGGCTTTCTTTTGTCATGAGAGAAAGCCACTTCAGCCACCCCCGCACCTCGCCTCCTTCCTACGGGATTGGGGCAGGCGCCGCGGGCGATGAAGGTGATTTGGGGATAATGACGGGTTCTGTTGCTCCGGGAAAACCCCCTCGAACCATCCACCTCCCCGGCACGCTTGCTTGCTTCCGTCTGAGCTTGGGATGAGTGATTTCTCTCCAGTGGTTCATGTTCTCAGTGCGAGAACATGGCCGTTCCAGCATTGCGGTCGTGGCTTTCTTTTGTCATGAGAGAAAGCCACTTCAGCCGCCCCCCGTACCTCACCTCCTTCCTACGGGATTGGGGAAGGCACAGCGGGCGATGAAGGTGATTTGGAGATAATGATGGGTTGCGTTTCGCCGGGTAAACCCCCTCAAACCACACTTGCTTGCTTCAGAATTGGATGACATCACCGCTGCATCGGAGAGTGTTACAGTGGCGTCTGATGCTGATGACTCGCCTGGGCCGCCACCTTCAGGTCTGTTCGCCTAGTATGAGCCTGAGGCACAGAGGTCCGCTATGCTTTCCCGGGCTACGACGAGTGCGAGGCTGGACCGGTAAACTCCGCCCCCCCCCTCTCGGCTACTTGATTGATCCCACGGGCATGTGCGCCGCTCACAACCGCGCCCCCCCAGTTCCTTTCTTCCCGGACGTGCATGACAAGTTGAGTAAGCCGTGGCTTCCTCGCTCCTCCACTCTCACTACCCTCGCGGTGGAGCGGTCCCAGACCGCTTCAGCCCTGCATGCCACGGCCCTTCCTGCAACCAACACCAGGCCAAGGCGCTTCAAAACTTGCACTTGTGTTGATTTGTTCTTGATGTGCTGCAGGAACTGCGCTCGACGACCAACCACGCCCCCCAGGCCACGAAGGTCAGAAGGGCCAGGCACTCAAATGGGCGATGGCCACCCTTGTGGTCCAGAAACGCAATCTATGGACCGGACCTGGTCGAAATGCGGGAGGTAGACAAGGCACACCTTCTCGAACCCCCCCCTGTCTCCCAGCTCCGTCCATTCGGTGGCACCGTTGAAAACTCCGCCCAGCAGTGAAGCACACGGAGGCCGTTTCACATCCTGCCCTGCCGCAAACCTGCCGCCATGGGCCATGCCCCATCTGCTCGTCAAGGGCGTCCTCCTGCGGCTATGAACCACCCTGCTCTGCTTCAAACCAGGCCCAGCTCTCAGCCCCCCATCTCACGGACCCCCTCGAGGACCCATAAGGCTCCCAGGCGCTCCTGAGACGCTTGACCCAGGGACCAAGATGTTAGCTCTGGAGATGGTAAGACCACTCTGTCCCCCAGGGGAGGGCCGGGAGGATAATTTTTTGTTTAATTTATTTTCACATTCTCAGAAACAGAGCTATTTCCTTTGTCTCTGCCATTCTCACTGCACTCTGCCGCCAGATTTCAACAGTCCAGCACGCTGGACGCGGACCACCCGCCTTCACTCCATGACTTTTTCCCTGGCCGGCCGGCTCTGACGAGTCTAGAGGACGCCTACATTTGACCTCCTCTTCAGTCGCTAACACGCCCCCTGCCGGGTGTGCGGAGCAAGGTAAGTGCTTTGAGTCTTTTCTCTGCACCTGAGCCTCGGGACGCAGCTTCGCCTCCTGAAGCCGCTTTACCTGCTCCGCCCCGCTGCGAAGCCCCGCCGGGTACATAAAAAATAATCGTCCCCTTGGTGCCTCTAGCACGGAGTTTGAATGCATGGGCTCTCACTTCCCAACCCGTCTCCCTGGTTAATCACTACTCTCTTACTCAAAGATGCGATAGAGACTGTCCCTCCAACCGAGATGAAGAAGGGTCTCTACAGCCCTTACTTCATCGTACCCAAGAAAGGTGGCGGCTTACGACCGATCTTGGACTTGCGAGTTTTCAACCAAGCTTTGCACAAACTCCCATTCAAAATGCTCACGCAGAAACACATTCTAACCTGCGACCTGAAGGACGTGTATTTCTCAATTCTGCCTCGACACCGACCCTTCTTACGGTTCGCATTCGATGGCCAGGCGTATCAGTACAGAGTCCTCCCCTTCGGCATGTCTCGTCTTCACAAAAGTCGCAGAGGCAGCCCTTGTCCCGCTCTGATAAGCCGACATCTGCATACTCAGTTACCTCGACGACTGTCTCATCCTGGCCCACTCACGAGAGTTACTATGCGCTCACAGAGACCAGGTGCTCAGGCACCTCAGCCGTTTAGGGTTTCAGGTCAACTGGAAAAAGAGCAAGCTCACCCTGGTCCAGAGCATGGAGTTAGACTCAGTCTCAATGTCAGCACATCTCACCAACTAGCGTGCGCAGTCAGTGTTGAGGTGCCTTGCCACTTTCAGGCCGGGCACAACGGTCCCCTTAAAAATTTTCCAGAGGCTCCTGGGGCATATGTCATCCTCCGCAGCGGTTGTGCCGCTGGGGTTGATGCATATGAGACCGCTTCAGCACTGGCTTCAGACTCGAGTCCCGAGTCGAGCATGGCACTGCGGCATGCACCGTGTGACAATCACCCCCGCCTGCCGCCAAACATTCATACCCTGGACAGACCTCTGTTTTCTACGGGCAGGTGTACCCATGCAGCAGGTGTCCCGATGCGTCTTGTTC
Source organism: Moxostoma hubbsi (assembly GCA_032164185.1). Lineage (NCBI taxonomy): Eukaryota > Metazoa > Chordata > Actinopteri > Cypriniformes > Catostomidae > Moxostoma > Moxostoma hubbsi. Next base: position 28,920,727 of record JAVLUX010000012.1, read on the forward strand.
ACAACCGACGCCTCCAGATTGGGTTGGGGCACCGTGTGTAAAGGGCGCGCAGTAGCAGGCCGTTGGAAAGGGGCCCCGCTGCGCCGGCACATCAACTGCCTGGAGTTGCTGACTGTTTTCTTTGCCCTGCGGAAGTTTCTCCCGTTAGTTCGAGATAAACATGTCCTGATCAGGTCAGACAGCACCACTGCGGTAGCGTACATAAATCGCCAAGGCGGCGTATGCTCCCACCACATGTCACGACTCGCCCGTCGTCTCCTCCTTTGTACTCAAGTCGCTGCACGCCACTCACATCCCTGGCAACCTCAATGTGGTAGCGGACGCGCTGTCATGACAACGCTTGCCCGGTGGAGAGTGGAGGCTTCACCCCCAGTCGGTCCAGCTGATTTGGGAATGGTACGGCAAGGCACAGGTAGACCTGTCTGCCTCCCAAGAGACCTCCCACTGCCCGCTCTGGTATGCCCTATCAAGGAGGCTTCCCTCGGGGCAGAAGCACTGGCACACAGCTGGCCTGCGGCGCTGCGTAAGTACGCATTTCCCCCAGTGAGCCTTCTTGCAAAGGTGCTGTGCAAGGTCAGGGAGGACGAGGAACAAGTCATTGGCCTACCCGGGCCTGGTTCTCGTGCTCCTCGATCAACGATCAACCAAGCCAGAGCCCCTTCTACCAGGCAACTTTACGCCCTGAAATGGCGCTTTTTCGCGAATTGTGTTCTTCCCGTGCTGAAGACCCCCAGAGGTGCGCAGTTAGGTCAGTGCTCTTATTTCTGCAAGAGAGGCTGGAAGGGAGGCTGTCCCCTTCCACCCTGAAGGTGTATGTCACCACTATCGCGGCCCACCACGATGCAGTAGACGACAAGTCCTTGGTTAAGCATGACCTAATCATCAGGTTCCTAAGAGGTGCCCTAAGGCGTTCCTAAGGGAGGTTAAACCCCTCCCGGCCAAGCCTGTTCCCCTCCTGGGATCTCTCAGTACACATATGTACTGCACTTGCCTGAAGTTCGGTCCGGCAGACACATATGTGATCCTAAGACCACAACCGGGCTATGTGCCCAAGGTCCCTACCACTCCATTCAGAGACCAGGTAGTGAACCTGCAAGCGCTGCCCTGGGAGGAGGCAGACCCAGCCCCTTCATTGCTGTGTCCGGTACGTGCTTTGAGCAGCTCTTTGTCTGCTTTGGGGGACAGCGGAAATGGAACGCTGTCTCTAAACAGAGGCTTTCCCACTGGGTGGTGGATGCCATTTCACTGGTCTATCGCACCCAGGCCGTGACCCCCCCCCACCCCGCGGGTCCGAGCGCACTCAAAAAGGGGTATTGCATCCTCGTGGGCACTGGCTAGAGGCACCTCCCTAGCAGACATATGTAGAGCAGCAGGTTGGGCAACACCTAATACCTTTGGAAGAATTTACAATCTCAGGGTTGAGTCAGTCTCTTCCCATGTTTTCTCAGGTCCGAGCCGGTAGAACTCGGTAACATGCTGACGATCTGGCCGGGTGAATCGCTTTCACCTGGCGCCCTATCCCTCGGCCGAGGTAAAACTGTGCGCTTTCTCTCCCAGGAGATCCCAACCACCCTGGTCCATGGTTGGTCCTCCCTAGCCCTGAGGGTCCGCAATTCAGCAGAGGAATTCGCCGACCCAATCCACTGCGGGTATCTCAAATCTACCCTGCACTGGGAAAAGTGCTCCACAGATCAGGTCTCCTACGCGGACTCCTCCTGTGTGTATTTCTGCGGTACGGTCACCTTATGAGCTGATCTGCGTCTCCCTTAGGCAGTTTTCACTGCCCTCCGGTCGCTATGCTGTAGCAACTCCCCCCTCCTGGAAGTTGGATCTACCACTGCGCCACGTTCCACATGTTGCCTAAAAAACCCATGTGATGTATTCGCCACCTTTTCCTCCCCTTTTTGGCAGGTGTGGCCTCTGCAGGGTCTTTTCACCCTGAAAGAATAGGAAACTGGGTAAGACCCCCTTCCCTCGATGCGTGTAAGGGCCCCAGCTGTTCTTGATCTATGTAGAGAAACATAGAGAGAAAAGAGGCCCAGCCAGGCTTGGCCCATTCCCAGGTTGGCAAGTGTTGCCTTGTTCCCCTCTAGGGTAACCAGAAGGATTCCGATGACTTTTTTGGGCATTGGGGAAGGGTACGTGCAGTGTGACACAGTTGGTCACTTGTGCATGTGAAATACCTGCCCGCTCCTGTGTCAGCAGTACACGTACACTGCTCAGAGCATGGCATGATTTGAAGTATGTCTGGGGCGGGGTATGCAAATACTGTCTGCCAACTTCTCACTGGCCTTTTTAAAATACTGCATGTTATTATATAATACTAAATTCATAATCATAATACTAATTGTGGCAACCCAGCTAGTTTTTGATGATCGGTTAGGTGTAGGTTTAGGGTTGGGTGGTCGGTTTTGTTAATTTAATTCTCGATAGAAGATTAACCTTAGATTTATCCATTCGTGATAACATTTCACTTTTAGTGCTACACAGCGGACATTTTACTTCAGAAGTGCCCTGAGATGTGCAATGAACCAGATCATTTCACATTCACAGTCACGCAATGTTCATTGTATGAGAGAAGGCACTCACGAATTACAATGTCAGAGCACCCAGCCTCTTGAGACAAAAAGAAAGATTAAAAAAATATAGCTGCAAGCAGCCATTACAGGGGGCCAAGCGCAAAGAAGGTGACAAGACATGCCAACATCGCTGGAATGGTCAGACCAACTGCAGCAAGTAGCAATTAAAGACATGTAAAGTTGAATTTAGGCAAATGGATGAAAAATCATATACATTAACCAAAAATATGATTTATTTGATTATCACTTTCGACAAATAGGTGGTGCAGTTATGAAATGTATGTGGTGTGGTCAGAGTGAGGTGACAATGAGACATATAAAGTTTGGTGTCAAAATGTCAAGGCATTGCAGAGATAAAGCCTGAATAGTAATTTTGGCAGCATGCGTAGGCTTTGATCTGGCAGTTTACAAAAACAGTTTTGTCTATCGTCACGAAATCCATAAATTGTAGTTGGTGTGGTCTGGAGATGATACGATTCGATTTTGCTGGAAACCATAACCCTAACAGTCTAGGAGGAGTTTGAAAAAGTAGGCATTGAATGAAAATCAAGATGGCGGACAGGAAGTTTGGCTGATTATGGGAAAATTGTTATCTATGTTTTTGGCAAACCCCAAAGAATCAATTGAGAACAGTGTGATTACAATAGGTAAATTTATACAAATGTTATTAGCATTTTTGGAAATTTAGTTATAACTTTTGACCAAAAGGTGGCGCTGTCTCAAAATATTTTGAGTACCTTCAGGACATGCTTCTGATGGCATACTGAGTTTTGTAATGTTACACCAATGCATTCGTTAAGTATAGCATTTTAATCACAAAAATGTATGTCAATGGTAATTTTGTGTTTTGTTCTATTATAGCGCCAACAAGTGGCACAATACCACCATTGTTTTTATATGTCCTCTGAGTGAGCCCATACATGTGTGTGTCAATTTTGGTGAAAATATCTCAATTTGCTTTGGAGTTATAGAGATTTATATGACAAATAATGTAAAATATGACCGACACATTCCTTTGATTGGATTTTACTACCCCTTACTATCCATATTTTGAGATTTGGGCATTGGCATATTGCCAGCGACCTATGTTTCCAAACTTCTGACAGTGGTTTCGTCTCGATCGGACTAGCGGTTTCAAAGATATCCGCAAATGTTTTTTAAGCGCTAAATTACAACGCTGCACAAACAATATGCCGAAACCTGGCAAGTCTGGTATTGTTTGACTCGGCAAGGATTCAGGAGTCTAATAATATGACTCCCGTGAAAATAAGTCAACCCCAGGCAGAGTTATAAGCATTTGAAAATTTAATTTTACCACTAGGTGGCGCTGTTTCGAAACTTCTCTGGCTCCTTCAGGGCATCATACTGATGACCCATACCGAGTTTTGTAACAATTCATTCATGCGTTCAAAAAATACATTATTTTAGCACATAATCCAAAATAGCCGATCTGAGAAATTAGATATCAGTCGACTCGGCATGATGCCCTGAATCTAACGAGTCCACTTGTATGATTTTTGGACAAACTGTTCAGAAGCTATAAAAAGAAATAGCAATTTTTTGTATCTCCGGACCAGTAGGTGGCGCTGCGCCGAAACTCAGCATGTAGCCTCAGGTCATGCTTGTGATGACATTGTCAAGCTCTGGCTTTTTGTGCACAATTTCCCCGCTTGAAAGGGTCAGACACATCATCAACGAAGGCCTTAACTGGATTCCACTCTTCTTTTTATTGTATCAATTATGATCAATGTTCACATAGGTAGACAGAAGAAAGGTAAAAAACCTTTAACAGAAATAAAAAATACAAAATGTGTAAATGAATTGCAAATAAAGCTTATTAACATCCGTTGTTGTCATTCTTTGTCTCTCTTTTGAAATGCAGCACTCTCAAACGATATTATTAACACGCTTAATACACCATCACATTTTTAATGTGTATATGAAATCAGATCACGTTTAACAATCTGCTTCTTCTCCAACGATTAAATTGAAATACAAAACAAAGGAAAACAAATCAAACACCAGTAACATAATAACATTAAGATTTACTACACAGAACTATGTTTAGCTTGAAATAATTACGTTATGAGCAGTAGGTCACGGAAACTTTCCGTGCCGAGCACAGACATATGCTGCGTCACAAACTAATTCGGCATTCGTAGCTACACAAACATCATTCTCTTCCATTCACAGAAGCAAACGAATTATTAAAGTTCTCACCGGCTGCCACTTCGGGATTTGACGATGTATTTAAAGTTCGTGCACTTTTGTGTCCAGCTGCTCAGTTGATGACAACTGGCTCCTTCAGGGCATCGTACTGATGACCCATACCGAGTTTTGTAACAATTCATTAATGCGTTCAAAAAATACAGCATTTTAGCACATAATTCACAATGGCCGACAGCCAAAATGGCCGATCTGAGAAAATTGGATGTCAGTCGACTCGGCATGATACCCTGAATGTAACGAGACCACTTGTATGTTTTTTGGACAAACCGTTCAGAAGTTATAAACAAAAATAGCCATTTTTTGTATCTCTGGACCAGTAGGTGGCGCTGCACCAAAACGCAGCATGTAGCCTCAGGTCATGCTTGTGATGACATGTACCAAGTTTGGTCTGAATACAATTAAGCGTTGCGGAGATACAGCCTTACGTTTGTTTTTGCAAGCGCTACGTACAATTTGTTTGTGCGTTTATCGAAAACGGTTTGACAAATCAACTTGAATTCCATAACTTTTTGTTGGCACTGCTTGAAGACAATCTGGTGCAATTTTGCTGAAAATCGGACAAACCGTCTAGGACGAGTTCGCAAAAGTAGGTTTTTTGGACAATTCAAAATGGCGGAAAATTTTTTATGACGAAAAATGACGTCATATGGTGCAATCGAATCGTCATGAGCTCAGAAATCAGAGGAAAAATGAATTTTGTTGATAGGCCTTACGGTTCAAAAGTTATTAGCATAATATTTTTGAAACTTTGGACAGGTGGTGGTGCTAGATGGAATGAGTTAGAGACACCAAAATTGGTGTATTTGATGTTGGGTCTGTCCTCTATCAGAATGTCAAACCGTTACAACTTTCCCGCATACGCTTCTATGGGCTGCCATAGACGCCCAGTCGGAAGAAGAAGAAGAATAAATATAGCTGCAAAGCAGCCATTACCGGGGCCAAGCGCAAAGAAGATGACAAGACATGCCAACATGGCTGGAATGGTCAGACCAACTGCAGCAAGTAGCAATTAAAGACATGTAAAGATGAATTTAGGCAAATGGATGAAAAATCATACATTAACTAAAAATATGATTTAATTGATTATCACTTTTGACAAATACGTGGTGCAGTTATGAAATGTATGTGGTGTGGTCAGAGTGAGGTGACAATGAGACATATAAAGTTTGGTGTCAATATATCAAGGCAATGCAGAGATAAAGCCTGAATGGTAATTTTGGCAGCATGCGTAAGCTTTGATCTGGCAGTTTACAAAAACAGTTTTGTCTATCGTCACAAAATCCATAAATTGTAGTTGGCATGTTCTGGAGATGATACGATTTGATTTTGGTGAAAACCATAACCCTAACAGTCTAGGAGGAGTTTGAAAAAGTAGGCATTGAATGAAAATCAAGATGGCGGACAGGAAGTTTGGCTGATTATGGGAAAAATGTTATCTATGTTTTTGGCAAAACCCAAAGAATCAATTGAGAACAGTGTGATTACAATAGGTAAATTTATACAAATGTTATTAGCATTTTGGGACATTTAGTTATAACTTTTGACCAAAAGGTGGCGCTGTCTCAAAATATTTTGAGTACCTTCAGGACATGCTGCTGATGGCACATTCTGAGTTTCAAAATGTTACACCAATGCATTCGTTAAGTATAGCATTTTTATCACAATACTGTATTTAAGTCAATGGTAATTTCATGTTTTGTTCTTTTATAGCGCCACCAAGTGGCACAATACCACAATTTCCATATGTGTCCTCTGAGTGAGCTCATACATGTGTATGTCAATTTTGGTGAAAATATCTCAATTTGCTTCGGAGTTATAGACATTTATGTGAAAAAACAGGTCAAAAATAACTGACACGTGATTTTGATTGGATTTTACTACCCCTTACTATCAATATTTTGAGATTTGGGCATTGGCATGTTGCCAGCGACCTGTTTCCAAACATCTGATGGTGGTTTCGTCTCGATCGGACAAGCGGTTTCGAAGATATTTGCAAATGTTTTTTAAGCGCTAAATTACAACGCTGCACAAACCATATGCCAAAACCTGGCAAGTCTGGTATCGTTGGACTCGGCAAGGATTCAGGAATCTAATAATATGACTCCCGTGAAAATAAGTCAACCCCAGCCAGAGGTATAAGCATTTAAAAATGTAATTTTAGCACTAGGTGGCGCTGTTTCGAAAGTTCTCTGGCTCCTTCAGGGCATCGTACTGATGACCCATACTGAGTTTTGTAACAATTCATTCATGCGTTCAAAAAATACAGTATTTTAGCACATAATTCAAAATGGCCGACAGCCAAAATGGCTGATCTGAGAAAATTGGATATCAGTTGACTCGGCATGATGCCCTGAATCTAACGAGAACACTTTTATGATTTTTGGACAAACTGTTCAGAAGTTAAAAACAAAAATATCCATTTTTTATATCTCCGGATCAGTAGGTGGCGCTGCGCCGAAACGCAGCATGTAGCCTCAGGTCATATTTGTTATAACATGTACCAAGTTTGGTCTGAATACAATTAAGCGTTACGGAGATACAGCCTTACGTTTGTTTTTGCAAGCTCTACGTAAAATTTGATTGTGCGTTTTTCGAAAACGGTTTGACGAATCAACTTGATTTCCATAACTTTTTGTTGGCACTGCTTGAAGATGATCTGGTGCAATTTTGGTGAAAATCGGACAAACCGTCTAGGACGAGTTCGCAAAAGTAGGTTTTTTGGACAATTCAAAATGGCGGAAAATTTTTTATGACGGAAAATGAAGTCATAGGGTGCAATCGAATCGTCATGAGCTCAGGAATCAGAGGAAAAAAGAATTTTGTTGATAGGCCTTACAGTTCAAAAGTTATTAGCATAATATTTTTGAAAATTTGGACAGGTGGTGGCGCTAGAGGGAATGAGTTAGAGACACCAAAATTGGTGTATTTGATGTTGGGACTGTCCGCTATCAGAACGTCAGACTGTTACAACTTTCCCGCATACGCTTCTATGGGCTGCCATAGACGCCCAGTCAGAAGAAGAATAACAATAATAACTAGGTGGCGCTGTTTCGAAACTTCTCTGGCTCCTTCAGGGCATCCTACTGATGACCCATACCGAGTTTTGTAACAATTCATTCATGCGTTCAAAAAATACAGCATTTTAGCACTTAATTCAAATTGGCCGACAGCCAAAATGGCCGATCTGAGAAAATTGGATATCAGTCGACTCGGCATGATGCCCTGAATGTAACAAGACCACTTTTATGATTTTTGGACAAACCGTTCAGAAGTTATAAACAAAAATAGCTATTTTCTGTATCTCCGGACCAGTAGGTGGCGCTGCGCCAAAACGCAGCATGTAGCCTCAGGTCATGCTTGTGATGACATGTACCAAGTTTGGTCTGAATACAATTAAGCGTTGCGGAGATACAGACTTACGTTTGTTTTTGCAAGCTCTACGTAAAATTTGATTATGCGTTTTTCGAGAACGATTAGACGAATCAACTTGATTTCCATAACTTTTTGTTGGCACTGCTTGAAGATGATGTGGTGCAATTTTGGTGAAAATCGGACAAACCGTCTAGGACGAGTTCGCAAAAGTAGGTTTTTTGGACAATTCAAAATGGCGGAAAATTTTTTATGACGGAAAATGACGTCATAGGGTCCAATCGAATCGTCATGAGCTCAGGAATCAGAGGAAAAAAGAATTTTGTTGATAGGCCTTACGGTTCAAAAGTTATTAGCATAATATTTTTGAAACTTTGGACAGGTGGTGGCGCTAGAGGGAATGAGTTAGAGACACCAAAATTGGTCAATTTGATGTTGGGACTGTCCTCTATCAGAATGTCAAACCGTTACAACTTTCCCGCATACGCTTCTATGGGCTGCCATAGACGCCCAGTCGGAAGAAGAAGAATAATAAATATAGCTGCAAAGCAGCCATTACCGGGGCCAAGCGCAAAGAAGATGACAAGACATGCCAACATGGCTGGAATGGTCAGACCAACTGCAGCAAGTAGCAATTAAAGACATGTAAAGATGAATTTAGGCAAATGGATGAAAAATCATATACATTAAATAAAAATATGATTTAATTGATTATCACTTTCGACAAATAGGTGGTGCAGTTATGAAATGTATGTGGTGTGGTCAGAGTGAGGTGACAATGAGACATAAAGTTTGGTGTCAAAATGTCAAGGCATTGCAGAGATAAAGCCTGAATAGTAATTTTGGCAGCATGCGTAGGCTTTGATCTGGCAGTTTACAAAAACAGTTTTCTCTATCGTCACAAAATCCATAAATTGTAGTTGGCATGGTCTGGAGATGATACGATTAGATTTTGCTGAAAACCATAACCCTAACGGTCTAGGAGGAGTTTGAAAAAGTAGGCAATGAATGAAAATCAAGATGGCGGACAGGTAGTTTGGCTGATTATGGGAAAATTGTTATCTATGTTTTGGGCAAAACCCAAAGAATCAATTGAGAACAGTGTGATTACAATAGGTAAATTTATACAAATGTTATTATCATTTTTGGAAATTTAGTTATAACTTTTGACCAAAAGGTGGCGCTGTCTCAAAATATTTTGAGTACCTTCAGGACATGCTGCTGATGGCATACTGAGTTTTGTAATGTTACACCAATGCATTCGTTAAGTATAGCATTTTAATCACAAAATTGTATGTCAATGGCAATTTTGTTTTGTTCTATTATAGCGCCAACAAGTGGCACAATACCACCATTTTTTTATGTGTCCTCTGAGTGAGCCCATACATGTGTGTGTCAATTTTGGTGAAAATATCTCAATTTGCTTCGGAGTTATAGACATTTATGTGAAAAAAACAGGTAAAAAATGACTGACACGTGACTTTGATTGGATTTTACTACCCCTTACATCAATATTTTGAGATTTGGGCATTGGCATATTGCCAGCGACCTATGTTTCCAAACTTCTGACGGTGGTTTCGTCTCGATCGGACTAGTGGTTTCAAAGATATCCGCAAATGTTTTTTAAGCGCTAAATTACAACGCTGCACAAACCATATGCCGAAACCTGGCAAGTCTGGTATCGTTGGACTCGGCAAGGATTCAGGAGTCTAATAATGTGACTCCCGTGAAAATAAGTCAACCCCAGCCAGAGTTATAAGCGTTTGAATAATTAATTTTACCACTAGGTGGCGCTGTTTCGAAACTTCTCTGGCTCCTTCAGGGCATCATACTGATGACCCATACCGAGTTTTGTAACAATTCATTCATGCGTTGAAAAAATACAGCATTCTAGCACATAATTCAAAATGGCCGACAGCCAAAATGGCCGATCTAGGAAAATTGGATATCAGTCGACTCAGCATGAAGCCCAGAATCTAACGAGACCACTTTTATGATTTTTGGACAAACCGTTCAGAAGTTATAAACAAAAATAGCAATTTTTTCTATCTCCAGACCAGTAGGTGGCGCTGCGCCGAAACACAGCATGTAGCCTCAGGTCATGCTTGTGATGTCATGTACCAAGTTTGGTCTGAATACAATTAAGCGTTGCGGAGATACAGCCTTACGTTTGTTTTTGTAAGCGCTAGGTAAAATTTGTTTGTGCGTTTATCAAAAACGGTTTGACGAATCAACTTGAATTCCATAACTTTTTGTCGGCACTGCTTGAAGATGATCTGCTGCAATTTTAGTGAAAATCGGACAAACCGTCTAGGAAGAGTTCACAAATGTAGGTTTTTTGGACAATTCAAAATGACGGAAAATAACGTCACAGGGTGCAATCGAATCGACATGAGCTCAGGAATCAGAGGAAAAAAGAATTTTGTTGATAGGCCTTACGGTTCAAAAGTTATTAGCATAATATTTTTGAAACTTTGGACAGGTGGTGGCGCTAGAGGGAATGAGTTAGAGACACCAAAATTGGTGTATTTGATGTTGGGACTGTCATCTATCAGAATGTCAAACCGTTACAACTTTCCCGCATACGCTTCTATGGGCTGCCATAGACGCCCAGTCGGAAGAAGAAGAAGAATAATAACTAGGTGGCGCTGTTTCAAAACATCTCATGCTCCTTCAGGGCATCGTTCTGATGAGCCATACCGAGTTTTGTAACAATTCAATCATGCGTTCAAAAAATACAGCATTTTAGCAGATAATTCAAAATGGCTGACAGCCAAAATGGCCGATCTGAGAAAATTGGATATCAGTCGACTCAGCATGATACCCTGAATGTAACGAGACCACTTTTATGATTTTTGGACAAACCGTTCAGAAGTTATAAACAAAAATAGCAATTTTTTGTATCTCCGGACCAGTAGGTGGCGCTGTGCCAAAACGCAGCATGTAGCCTCAGGTCATGCTTGTGATGACATGTACCAAGATTGGGCTGAATACAATTAAGCGTTACGGAGATACAGCCTTGCATTTGTTTTTGTAAGCGCTACATAAAATTTGTTTGTGCGTTTATCGAAAACGGTTTGACGAATCAACTTGAATTCCATAACTTTTTGTTGGCACTGCTTGAAGATGATCTGGTGTAATTTTGGTGAAAATCGGACAAACCGTCTAGGACGAGTTCGCAAAAGTAGGTTTTTTGGACAATTCAAAATGGCGGAAAATGTTTTATGACGGAAAATGACGTATCAGAGGAAAAAATAATTTTGTTGATAGGCCTTACGGTTCAAAAGTTATTAGCATAATATTTTTGAAACTTTGGACAGGTGGTGGCGCTAGAGGGAATGAGTTAGAGACACCAAAATTGGTGTATTTGATGTTTGGACTGTCCTCTATCAGAATGTCAAACCATTACAACTTTCCCGCATAGACGCCATAGACGCCCAGTCGGAAGAAGAAGAAGAAGAAGAAGAAGAAGAAGAAGAAGAAGAATAAGAACCGGAACAGATACAATATGTGCCTCCGCACCTTCGGTGCTTGGCCCCTAATAAGAACCGGAACAGATACAATAGGTGCCTCCGCACCTTCGGTGCTTGGCCCCTAATAAGAACTGGAACAGATACAATAGGTGCCTCCACACCTTCGGTGCTTGGCCCCTAATAAGAACCGGAACAGATACAATAGGTGCCTCCGCACCTTCGGTGCATGGCCCCTAATAATAAGAACCGGAACAGATACAATAGGTGCCTCCGCACCTTCGGTGCTTGGCCCCTAATAAGAACCGGAACAGATACAATAGGTGCCTCCGCACCTTTGGTGCTTGGCCCCTAAAAATCAGAATAAGCTTTGAAGAAAGTTAGTACCTCTAGTCGCCTTTATTCCACTCGAGTGCTTGATTAGCCCAACTAGGGGCCGTGTGTGCAGCATCATGGACCAGCCCCGCACTCTTTCCTGCCACAATGATCAATTTCACTTTTCTAAACTTTAACTTTAGTTATTTTTTCTGTCTTTTGCTCAAGTATGTCCTTTGACGCACGCACAAGCCTTCAGCGGTGCCGTACACCCCATAAAGTGTCAATAATACACAAGGGTAGGGTTGCACCAGCTGTGCGTAATGTCTCACTTAAGTTGAGACGTAAAGTTCACACTAAGGGCTTAGTAACTACAAGTTAGTTTGTAACTAAGTCAGTGCTTAATTTGGCTGCACCACCTGCTCTTGAGGCAAGACTTAACTAGTAGGTCCTAAGCTCTCCGTAACGGATAGTTACATAATATGACGTTTACTTGTATTGATCCAATAAGTAGCCTTCAAATGTGTACACAGCAGTGTTAAAAAGCCGTCAATTTCAGTTTGATCTTGTTACAGTTGATGTTCAAACCTCGTTTGATAAACTGTCAGCAGTAATAAATGATATCCCCATTGAAATACGATATGTAATTTTATTAATGGTATATTTAGCCTATGTAAATTACAACATTTAATAACTGTATCTAAAATGAATAAGGGGCAATAAATAAATACTAATACAACATACTGGAAAATATAAATTTTTCATTTTAATATCTTATATAAAATTTTAAGTCAGAAGTTTGCATACACCTTAGCCAAATACATTTAAAATCAGTTTTTCACAATTCCTGACATTTAATTGTAGAAAATATTCCCAGTCTTAGATCAGTTAGGATCACTATTTTTTAAGAATGTGAAATGTCAGAATAATAGTAGAGATAATTATTTATTTCAGCTTTTATTTCTTTCATCTTATTCCCAGTGGATCAGAAGATTACATATAATTTGTTAGTAGCATTGCCTTTAAATTGTTTAACTTTGGTCAAACATTTTGGGTAGCCTTCCACAAGCTTCTCACAATAAGTAGCTGAAACATCATGCTGCCACCCCCTTGCTTCACTGTTGGGATGGTGTTCTTCGGCTTGCAAGCCTCACCCTTTGTCCTCCAAATATTACGATGGTCATTATGGCCGAACAGTTCCATTTTTGTTTCATTAGACCAGTGGACATTTCTCCAAAATTACATTTGTCCCCATGTGCACTTGCAAACTGTAGTCTGGTTTGTTTTATGGTGGTTTTGGAGAAGTGGCTTCTTCCTTGCTGAGCAGCTTTTCAGGTTATGTCGATATAGGCTTGTTTTACTGTGGATACTTGTCTACCTGTTTCTTCCAGCATCTTCACAAGTTCCTTTGGCTGTTGTTCTGGGATTGATTTGTACTTTTCACACCAAACTAAGTTAATCTTTATGAGACAAAATTCTTCTCCTTCCTGAGCTGTATGATGACTGTGTGGTCCCATGGTGTATATACTTGTGTACTATTGTTTGTAAGGATGAATTTTGTACCTTCCAGTATTTGGAAATTGCTCCTAAGGATGAACCAGTCTTGAGGAGGTCCAAATTTTTTTCTGAGGTCTTTGCTGATTTCTTTTGATTTTCCCATGATGTCAAGCAAAGAGGCACTAAGTTTGAAGGTAGGCCTTAAAATACATCCACAGGTACACCTCCAATTCAGTACACCTCCTATAAAAGCTAATTGTCTAAAGGCTTGACATAATTTTGGGGAATTTCAAAAGCCGCTTAAAGGCACAGTTAAATTCTGACCCACTAGAATTGTGATAGTCAATTAAAAGTGAAAAAATCTTTCTGTAAACCATTGTTGGAAAAATTACTCATGTCATGCACAAAGCAAATGTCCTAAACAGCCAGAGTACTGGGGAAACAGGACCCAAGAGCAAAGGAGATAAATGTCATTCCTTTGTCAGTTCCCATTTGTTTCACTGTCATGATTTTATATTAAATAATAATAATAACCTTTATTTTCTATAGCGCCTTTAAATGTACATCTCAAAGCGCTGTACAAAAACAATTAAAATTGCAAAGATTCAACACACAAAAAGACATAATACACAATAAAAAAAATAAAATAACCATAAAAGACAATAAATCAATTAAAAGCTAACCTAAAAAAATGAGTTTTAAGCTGAGATTTAAAAATTCCAAAAGATTTGGCTTGCCTGATCTCAATCGGTAGAGAGTTTCAAAGTTTTGGAGCTAATGAAGAAAGAGCCCTATCTCCCATTAATCTCAAACGGGTTGAGGGAACAGTTAAAAGACAAGTATCCGAAGAACGAAGATCACGTTTTGGAGTATATGGAGTTAAAAGCTCGGTCAAATATTGAGGTGCCAATTCATGCAGTGCCTTGTAAGTAAGCATCAAAATTTTGAAATCCACCCTAAACCTAATGGGAAGCCAGTGCAAAGACTCCAAAACGGGAGTAATATGGTCTCGTATGTTAGTTCTTGTAAGGATTCTGGCAGCCGAATTTTGTAAATCCTGCATTCTGTTTAAGGTTGCTTTTGACACGCCAGCTAACAAGGCATTACAGTAATCAATACGAGAAAACACAAAAGTGTTTATCAATCTCTCAGCAACAGTAAACGACAGCATTGGACGCAATCTGGCAATATTTCTAAGATGGAAAAATGAGATTTTAACAGTATTCATTAACAGTATTCACAGTAAACATGTGGCTCAAACGTTAGATTGGCATCAAAAATTACTCCTAAATTCCTCAATTTAGATTGAAACTCCACAGTAGAGCCATCAAGAGCTAGTGTGACCGGCTCTACTTTGCGTAGTTGGTGGGGTGAACCAACAAGCATAATCTCAGTCTTTTCACTGTTAAGACAAAGAAAATTATCAGTCATCCATTCCTTCATCTTAGAAATACACTCAGAAAGAAAATTAACAGGCACAATTTCATTAGGTCTAAAATGAATGTAGATCTGGGTATCATCTGCATAGAAATGAAAATTTAGACCAAGTGATCTCAAAAGCTGGCCAAGAGGATAAACATAAATATTAAAAAGAAGAGGGCCCAAAATTGACCCCTGAGGGACGCCAGATTGCACAACATTAACCTCAGATCTAAATCCACCCATCGCAACGAACTGCTTCCGTTCAAAGAGGTAGGACTTAAACCAATTAAGAACAGTATTTGAAACCCCAAAAACAGTTTCAAGACGAGTAATTAAAATTGAGTGATCAACAGTGTCAAAAGCGGCACTGAGATCAAGTAGGATCAAAACAGAAAGACAGCCAGAATCTGAAGCAATTAACAGGTCATTGGTGACCCTAACCAGAGCTGTTTCTGTACTATGTAATTTACGAAAACCTGATTGCAGAGGCTCAAAGAGATTATTCTCAGTTAAGTGAGAAATCAACTGAGAAGCAACCACTCGTTCCAAGAGTTTAGCAAAAAAAAGGGAGATTAGATATGGGACGAAAATTAGTGAAGTTCTCACAGTCAATATTTGACTTTTTAGGCACCGGGGTAATTGCAGCAGTTTTAAAAGTTTCCGGCACAACCCCAGTACACAGAGAGTCGTTTATAATACTCAGAACGAAGGGGCACAAGGAAGCAAAACATGATTTAAACAGACCAAATGGTATGGGATCTAGCAAAGAAGTAGCTGCTTTCATTTTTGAAACCTCTGCTGAAAGAGAATCTGAGTCAATTGTACAGAATTTAGACAACTTAGTACCAGAATAAAAAGGAATAGCAGGAGAAGACAGGAGAGTAGAAGTACAAAAACCTCTACAAACATTTTTGACTTTGGTGACAAAAGAATCCAGAAACTTATTACAGAGATGATCAGAAGCAGTAACATAAGAGACAGTTTTATGATTCAACAATTTGTTAATTGAATTAAAAAGTTGTCTAGAATTACCCTGATTATCATCAATCATTTTAGAGAAATGGTCAGATCTGGCAGAAACAATTCCAGCCTTATATTCTTGTAAGCAGACTTTCCACATTTGATAATGAACAGTCAGACCTGAAAGACGCCACATGCGCTCCATTTTACAGCAAGATGTTTCATCATACGCAAGTCCTCATTATACCATGGAGCAGGACGTACGAACGAAACAGAGCGTGACTTTTGAGGAGCAAATAAATCCAGGCCAGAGAGGAGAACCGAATTTAACATAGAAACCCTTTTCTCCAGAGGGTCAGATGGGGTAAAACAACTTAATGAAGAGTCAATAAAACCAGAGAAATCAGAAGGATCAACTGATCTCCACTTCCGATATGTCAAAATACGAGAGGAAGCAGTGTTAGCAATGGGAATATGCAGATCAAAAAAATTTGCCAGATGATCAGACAATCCTAAGTCAATAGTAGACAACCCAGACACAGCAAATAAATCCTGCAAATAGATCCTACGTCTCCAGTCTCAACTCAGCAAGCATTCGTTACAGAAGAACTGACCCAACATGGATCTTGTGGCTGTCCGAATTCTGCTTCTCAAGCAAGGGGATCAACCAGTTGAATCTAAAATCCAATAAGTTCACCCTGTTCCTTTGTGGGGACCACCTTTCACCGTCACAATGTATGGAGGTCGCCAGGTTGCAAAAGGATTTTTTTAGATGTGTTCTCACCTCTCCATGGCCACACTAATCTCATAGAACAACACATTGAGACAACCCCGGGGTAGTGGTACGTATTCGTCCCTACCGCCTACTCGAACACAAAAAACAGGTAGTACGGGAAGGCCATGCTCGATATGGGAGTATTAGAAGAATCCCACAGTGATTGGTGCCTAAGAGAGATGGCTCGGTCTGGTTCTGTGTGGACTATAGGAAAGTCAACGCAGTGTCGAAATATGATGTGTATCCAATACCTCGTATTGGCAAACTGCTCGATCAATTGGGCACGGGTCACTTTTATTCAACACTGGATTTAACAAAGGGTTATTGGCAGATCCCCTTAATACCAATGTCTCCACACTGTTTGGTTAAACCAATTTGTGACCCTACTGTTTGGGTTGTTTATGGCACTGGCTACGTTTCAGTGTCTTATGAACAGGGTCCTCAGACCACACACTGCGTATGCCCCTGCCTATTTGGATGACATAATTATTTACAATAATGTTTGGCAGCGGCACACACAGAATCTGGGGGACATTCTGATGTCGCTGCAATGTGCAGGGCTCATGGCAAAGAGCGTTCATGGAAAGAGATTAAGGGCCAGTCCTCAGAGTGTGTGAGAGAGAGAGCCCAGCTGACAAGCTATTTGTGTGTGTTGGCCGATGCCGATTTGAGAATTTAAGTTCATGATGTTTTAGCATTGCGCATTGTAAATAAAAGTGACATTCATGAGTTGGAATCACAATCTCCCGTTTCCTCATTCCTTTGAACTTGTTACACCCTTAAAAGGGCAAAAACATAAAAATACCTCAAATTAATTTATGAAAACAAATTAATGTACTGTTATTTTCTAACAAATTAAAGTTTTTTTCTTCAACATACTTTTATTGACAATTTTGCAGCCTATTTTTCATGAACATATGCCATGAATATTTGCCATGAGGTCAGTGGATTTCTCACAATGCTGCCATATTACTTTACATTTAGATTGTGTATTGATGCCTGAGTTTTAATACAAAGACACATGACTATTTGCAGGGGCTCTATTTTCAATTATTTTCACAGAAATTTGGCCAACTTACTCACTGTTCCTCACTTCAGCCTCTCAAATGCTGTATTGCCCAGGATACAAAAAAACCTTTCTAGGGTTTTAAAAATAGATGTTTGCAAATATAATTTGAACTGCAAGAGCAAATAAGTTGATCCAGTTGCAGAGAATCCCTCAAGTTAAAGGGATATTTCAACCAAAAATGAAAATTCTCTCTTCATTTACTCACCCTCATTCCAAACCAGATGTGTATGATTTTCTTTTGCAGAACACATTTTTTTTATTCAAAAGAATATATCAGCTCTGTAGGTCTATACAATGCCTTGTCCATAAAATACATTTGAAGCTCCAAAAAGCAGATAAAGGCATGAGAGGAATTTAAAAGCATGATAAAGGATAAATGGTTTTCAAATACCATGGTTAAATAATGGTTTCTGTAGTAAAACAAGGTTTAATTTTCAATGGTGAATATTTTTTTTCAGTAGTAACAGTAGATTAATTATTGTAGTAAAACCAGAGGAATTACAAATTTCTAATTTTATTACCATACTTTTCATTGTTCTGTGTTGTTGCAAGTGTCACAGTTCAAATATGTTTACTACTAAAACCATGGTAAGTTTTGTGGTTATGATTTTACTACAGATACCATTGTTCAACTATGGATACTATACTAAAACCAAAATTTTGCTGTTGTTGTTTTTTTGATTGTTTGTCCCTGTCATTTTAATGGGCTCCATATGTTTCAAACCTGTATGTTATTATTTTGTGAAATACAAAAGAAGATATTGCAATATTGAATTTCAGTCAACCACTCACTTCAATAGAAAAAAAGATGCAAAGAAAGAAAATGGAGACTGATAATGTCAGTCCCTAATGTTCTGCCTTATCTCCTTTTGTGTTTCACAGAATAAAAATATGTAAGGTTCAGAACAACATGAGGGTGTGTGTATGATGATAGCATTTTAATTTTATGGATAAACTGACTTTTAAAATCTGTAAAATTGACACTACCTTTAAATTAGCCTGTAATTTCTTATTATACATCCATTTGTGAATGCAACATTGTGTGAAGGCATTTTTCTATAATTGGCTGTTAATTCATTAGCTTAGCTTACATTTTGGAATGCCCAATTCCCACTACTCACTAGGTCCTGTGGTGGCGTGGTTACTCACCTCAATCTGGGTTGCGGAGGACAAGTCTCAGTTGTTGCCATTTCTGAGACAGTCAATCCGCACATTTTATCACATGGCTCACTATGCATGACACCACGGAGACTCACAGCATGTGGAGATTCATGCTACTCTCGGCGATCCACGGACAACTTACCATGCGCCCCATTGAGATCGAGAACCACTTAATCGCAACCATGATGAGGTTACCCTATGTGACTCTATCCTCCCTGGCAACTGGGCCAATTTGGTTGTTTAGGAGACCTGGCTGGAGTCATTCAGCACACCCTGGATTTGAACTCCAGATGTGATAGTCAGCGTCAATACTTGCTGAGCTACCCAGGCACAATGGCTGTTAAGTCTTAAGATATATATACTGCTGAAAAGTTAACTCCAAAGAATCTTGTATTTGTAAATGTATATTTTGTATACTCATAAAAATGAGTATCTGGATTTACTGTGTGTTTCATAACGAGTTCATATATAGGCTGATTGATTAATTTTTAAGTATTTGGGATTTAGAAAATATGTTGGTTGTATAACATCGATTCAATGTGAGTGTAAGGGGGAGCCACCCAGAGGCCCAAGGATGGTATCCAATGGTGTGGCTGAAGGTGTCCTGCACATTCTGTCTTATCATGCTCATTAAATTTAAGTTATTTAGTTCAGATTAAATAACTATATTATTCATTATATGATCCCAGTTTATTTTATATGACTCCAATTATAGAAGTTATTATTATTACATTTGGTTTACTATTTGACCATTGTATTTTACTCTTTATTTTATATTGTACTCATTCATTCGTACTCCTATGTCTCTTAGAGCAGTGGCGAATCCTCAGGGCCAGCAAAGCATTCTCTGTTGGCCTAACATGCCAAATAAATAAATATTTGTCATCACTTTCTACTCTTAATTAATCTATAAACAAATAGAGTAAAATTGAAAGTTCATCCAGTCAGAATTTAATTCCATGATTCTTACAAGCAAAGTGTGACATCTGTTTCACAAATCGCATGCCCAAAGCAGCATGTGAATCTGAGCTCCACCCCACCAGGCCTTCAGAATTTCCACAGAATCCCTCAACAGTGCAAATGAATGGGCAAATAAAGTCAAATTGTCAGATTTGTTAGCCAATCTGATTGATTGATTTGTTCTTGGTGGGTGTGATCTTTAGGATATGTCCCGGTCGAGGCCTTCTAGCTCACCTTGAATGACGTAATCGCTTTAAGTGATGTACGTAATTTGAAAAGCGAAGAGCGTGAGATCTTATCATCACTGCTGCTATCGCCATTGAGAAAGAGATCCATATGGATTTAAAAACACAAGATGTTCTGCAAGACTGTGTGATTGCTTAATTTATTAAACAGGAAAGGAGGACTTATTTTCACTTCAAGCAAATTGGTAAGTGCTTTTTCATTGTTATAGCCAGGGGTGGAAAGATTCTGTTACTTCTTAAAAAAAATCCTCCCCACTTAGTCAATCTCCATTTTAACTTTCACTTTCTTGTTCTTTTGTTTTTGGTGATTCACATTCTTCATGCATATCACCATCTACAGGGCAGGGAGAAAAATTTCTAGCAAAAATTTACTTAAATATTGATCTGTTTCTCGTAGCACATGGGGGGCACATTGTCCTCCTTTTGAGATACAATGTTCCAAATTGATTCAATTATTGATCCTTAAGCCCAGCAATAGTTGTGTTCTCATTCTAATGTATGATGCACTTTTTTCTGAAGTTTGTGACTGGTGGAAAGTTCTGCCTAAAGTACTGCTCTGCAAAGGTTGATACTTTTCTATCAGGCATTAGAATTTTTTTTTTATAAAGGCTAATTCTAAAATATTTTATCATCTCTACTTTTCTGGTTATTTATTATACAAATGAACACACTCTCTATATCAGGGGTCGGTATTATAAAAAAAACTAACAATATCATTAAAAAATATTATTATTAAAAATGTCACTGTTTTATTCTAATACATTAATACTTATAAAGCTACTCAAGTTATTCAGCCAAAAGTAGTGAGTGGTTTTCTTGTTTCTTTGTTATTGTTGTTTGATTAATAGCCTTTATATGGCATACTAGACAGTGCTCTATTCGGTGAAATGTACAATTCAAGTCCAACATTTTGATGCAAATACTTTTTTTGTCCCACAGTTTACATTCAATTTAGACCATACCGAATGTGTTTACATTAATGCCTCATCAAGACGTGCACTGGCAGAATAATTAAGTGTTTTTGACCATTTAGGCGCATACCTGCATTAGCGCATATACATTAGCTGCCAGTCAATCAAACAGCAAGCAGCTACATATGCCAGGAAATAAAAAGTTAATCTTTTATATTTTATCTAGAACAACCAACCAGTGGTTCCCTATCTGTCACTCACTCGACGTTCTGTCGATGTAGTGACACTAGGGGTCGCACTTGGGAGCCCCAAACACCTCTGATCTTTGAGAAAAGGCCAATGGGAATAGGCGAGTGGAATTTGCATTTGGAATTTCATTTATACCATACATACGGGTATAAAAGGAGCTGGCTTGCAACCACTCATTACGATTTTTTCTTTGGAGCTGAGCGGTTGTGTTTCAGTGAGCTGAATTCCTCCACTGATCCATTCACCTCTGCACAATCTGTTGGATTTACGGTGTATTACAGCGGCTTCTTCCCCTCTTGCACCAGTTGAGTGCAGAGAATGCTCCTGGGTGCTTCAGCAGCCTAAAAGTGTACATTCTTCCTCTCAAAGAGTATATTTCCCTTCTAAAAAAAGAGGCACTCACGGAGAGTGTCTTTTTAAAGATGCCTTTCCGTTTTGTGTATATTTCCTGGTTGCGATAGTTACCTTTCTGCTTCCCAAGGCCACGATCGCTGATGCAGTGATGCAGTCGCCACTCCAAGCGGTTCCCCGCCGCGGTCCTTCTACCTACGGGTTTGAGGCCGCGTCGGTTAACACTGGGAGCAATTTGGGGATTTTAATGGAAGCCGCTCCGTCGGGTAGCCACCCACGGAGCTCCCATTCCCCAGCACATTCGTTTGCCCCAGCGAGTTCTATCGCTTGCAAAGCAGATAAGCTTTCGATTGGAGCATCGGGTTCACAGCCACGCCACGCCCCGAAAAGAGCGGTTTCCTCACTTTCTGGGTCACACATTCGGTGTCAACTGCCGTCATTGTCACGACTGACTGGTACCATTCTTTTATGGCAGGTACGGTGCTCTGGCAGTGGCACAATCACAGCCAGGACAGGACGGTTGCGACCCCAGTGTTCAGTGTTGTCCGCATCACTTTGGTGAAGGGCGAGAATGCCGTTGCCTTGGGTGCGGAGATCGCATCCCTTCTACGGAAGGATGCGATAGAGCCTGTCCCTTCAGCCGAGATGAAGTGGTTTTACAGCCCCTACTTCATCATGCCGAAAAAAGGTGGTGGGTTGAGGCCAATCTTGAACCTGCGAGTTCTGAACCAGGCCTTGCACAGACTCACGTTCAAGATGCTGATGCAAAAATGCATTTTAGCGAGTGTACAGCATCAAGATTTGTTTGCGGCGGTAGACAAGGACGCGTACTTTAGCTCAATACTCCGTCATGGTTATGAAAGATGCCTCCAAGCATGGCTGGGGCACCGTGTGCAATGGCCACGCAGTCGCCAGCTCCTGGACAGGTCCGCAACTGCGTTGGCACATCAACTGCCTCAAGTTGCTGGCAGTATTGCTTGCACTGTGGAGGCTTCGGCCGTTGATCCTGGATAAGCACTTGTTTGTCCGGGAGGACAACATGGCGACTGTAGCATACATCAACTGGCAAGGCGGTTGCTCATTTTGCAGGTCACAACTCACCCGCTCAATTCTTTGCGAGCCACTCAAATCCCGGGAGAACTCAACAGCGTGGCGGACACGCTGTTGTGGCAGATCATGCTCAGGGGAGAGTGGAGACTCCACCTCCAGGTGGTCCAGCTGATTCTGAGTCAATTTGGTCAAGTGCAGGTAGACATGTTTGCTTCACAGGAATCCACCCTCTGACCGAGGCTCCCCTCGGCACAGATGTGCTGGCACACAGCTGGACTCGGTGGCAATGCAAGGATACGTTCCCCCCAGTAAGCCTACTTGCACAGACCTGTGCAAGGTCATGGAGGACGAGGAGTAGGTAGTCCTAGTAGCACCCTAATGGCAAATCCAGATGGGGTCTCGGGCCTCACACTCCTTGCAACAGTCCCCCACCTGGTGAATTCCCCTGAGGAGAGATTTCCTCTCTCAGAGACGGGGCACCATCAGGAACCCATGACCAGACCTCTTGAATCTCCACATCTGTCCCTTGGATGGGGTGCGGAAAACCTTCCGCCTGCGGTAGTAGACATGATCACTCAGGCTAGGGCTCCCTCTACGAGGTGCCTGTATGCCTTGAAGTGGCATCTGTTCGCTAAGAGATGCTTTTCCTGATGTGAAGACCCCCAGAGATACGCAGTCGGGAGACCCCAACCGAACTATATGCCCAAGCTTCCCATGACCCTGTTTAGGGATCAGGTGGTGAGCCTGCAAGCAAAGCTGCCCAAGGAGGAAGCAGACCCTGTCTTTGTGTTGCTGTGTTTGGTGCATGCTTTACGCATCTATATGGATCACACGCAGAGCTTTAGACGCTCTTAGCAGCTCTTTGTCTGCTTTGGTTGACAGCGGAAATAGACGATGTCTGCAAACAGAGGATTGCCCACTGGGTCATTGACGTGCCGCCCCCCTTGGGGCTACGTGCACACTCTACTAGGAGTTTTGCAGCCTCCTTGGCCCTGACCAATGGTGCCTCTTTGACAGACATCTGCAGAACAGTGGGATGGGCAACACCCAACACTTTGCAAGGTTTTACAATCTCTGTGTTGAGCTGGTCTTGTCCCATGTGATGTCAGGTAAGAGCGGGTAAGTTCTGGGACAGCTGGCCAGGTGTACAATATCTTGTTCCCTCCATCAGGGAACGGAGGTTAAAAAAGTAACCAGTACATTCCCTGTCTGTCACTCAAACAACATTTTGTCGGTGTAGTGACACTAGGGGTCCTTATAAAAAACGCCACAGCTAGCTGAACTGTGTTATGTGGACTGGCGGTGTGAGAAGGGCGGAACATTGTGTGCCTCATAGACAGCACATAAGGCCGTCATGTAACCTCCCCATTGGAAAACCCATGTCTTCCTTCCCCTGGGGTAGTACCTACCAAGGGACTTCTCCACATGAGAAGTCCCGAGATTCAGGGGCATGATGTCACACTCTTTTGATAATCATACATCTGAAGCACAAATGCTAGTGCTGCAGCATTGTTTATCAGTTGGGTTGCTAGGAGACATCTTTACTGAGAGTCAAACCCGTGCCAAGCTAACGAGAGCATTGCAAGCTAACGAGAGCATTGCAGTTCCAAATATCTGTGAATGGAATGCATTTATGGTCAGAGATATCAAGTAGGAATATCCCACATCGAACTTGAATGGAACACAGCATAACCGTGTACCCTGACGAAACGAAATGTATTCACGTTAATTTCAGAAACAGTCATACTGTAGTTAAAATTAGGCTTGCTTGAGCATTAACTGTCGTTTCAAGTTCTGGCTTTTGTCCTTGGACGTGTTTTTAAAATGCCAGTTGGTATTATTAGTTAGCTGCGACATAATGTATTATGCCCAAAGGCATAGAGTGTCTTATTCATTGTAAAACTGTGTTTTCTTAATGACATGAATCGCACTGAGGGCCTAGACTTTAAATGCACGGGCCCCCACTGGCTTAGAGAGTCTCACGCCAGTCATGTACGTGGTTCTCACGGTCACAAACCCGGCAGTCTTGGTCATTAGACAGAGGTAACGTTGTGTCCAATGAAGTGACACAAGGATTCCCGTTCAAAAGTGCCATGCAATAGACTGTATTACGTGACACAGGTCCAAACCAGGCTGCTTCATGCTAGAAGCAACTGTATCGGTCACACGTAACCCTCCCAGCACCCCTGAGGGGGGAACAGGTGCTAGATTACCAGCATGGGAGCAAGCCCTGCAGCCACGGCCTTTTCTCTCTCTATGTCTCTCGCATAGAGTGTAAAGTATCTTAATACTATGACATGCGTCGGGGAAGGCGGTCTTTAGCAATCCTATTCTTTCAGGGGGAAAAGACCCTGTGATGGTGATGGGGAGGTGATATGTGGCCAATACACCACATGGGTTGTCAAGCCACACATGGGAGCATCGCGGTGGTAGGTCCTAACTGAAGAGGGAGGAGCTCTACAAACACAGCGACTGGGGGCAGAGGGTCTGCCCAAGGGAGACGTGGGTCTGTCTGACAGGGGTACCGTACCGTGGAAAATACATCACAGGGAGTTGCCTGAAGAGGGAATTAAACCTGTGGAGACCTACCCCAGTACAGAGCACTTGTGGCTCATAATGGGTCTGGTCGAAAATTCCTCCGCTGAATTCGCAGGCCAGAATGCTAGGGAGGAAGAACATCCAGAAAGCCAAAGCTTAGTGGCTAACCAGGGAGAGAAAGCACACTAGATCAACTTGGTGAAGGGCACTAGGTGCAAGTGGAACACCTGGTCAGCTGTTAAGTATTACTAAGATGTACCGGCTCGGACCTGACAGAACACGGGATGAGACCAACTCAACCCTGAGATTGTAGAATTTTTCAAAGGTGTTGGGTGTTGCCCAGGCCGCTGCTCTGCAGATGTCTGCTAGGGAGATGCCATTGGCCAGTGCCCACGAGGATACCACACTTCTTGTCGATTGAGCTCGAACCTGCAAGGGGGCGTGCATGGCCTGAGTCTGGAAGGCCAAGGAAATGGCATCGATGACCCAGCAGACACTCTCCGCTGGGCGAAACCTGTAGCGACAGCGCATCCACTGTCGTGCTGTGGTTTCCTGGGATATGAGTAGCGCGCAGCGACCTGAGTCCAAAGGAGGAGATGGCGGGCGAGTTGTTGACATATGACAAGAACGCACGCCGCCTTGGCGATTTATGTACGCTACCGTTGCGGTGCTGTCGTGCTAGCCCTGAATCAATGGTAGAAACCTCCGCAGGGCAAGGAATACAGCCAGCAACTCCAGACAGTTGATGTGCCAACGCAGCCCGGGCATTATCCAGGAGCCAGCGGCATCATGCCCATTGCACACAGCGCACCAACCCAGTTGAGAAGCGTCTGTGGTGACCACGACACGTCTGGATACCTGCTGCAGGGGGACTCCGGCCCGCAGAAAACAGAGGTCTGTCCAAAGGTTGAAAGTCTGACGGCAGGAAGGGGTGATTAACACACGGAACCATCTCGGAACTCAAGTCTGAAGCCAGTGCTGAAGCGTCTCATATGCATCAAACCGAGCGGCGTGACCGAGGATGTCATATGCCCCAGGAGCCTCTGGAATTGTTTTAGAGGAACCACTGTTCCAGGCTAGAAGAGAGCAATGATGACCCAGGGAGTGAGGAAATTGCTCTTTTATTGAGAATGTGGGTACTGTAGCCTGAAGGGGGTGCGGCAAAAGAAAATAAAGGAAAATTAAGATTTTCCACCTGGCCCTCCACCGGGGTACTGAGTGGTCCTGATACCAGCTCTGGAGCGAACATCTGACTGCCCGGATCTTCCATCTCAGTAGCGCTTAGGAGATTTACGGGTCCTAGAGGGGGTCCTGGAGACAGGGGGCATATGCCGCATGTGGGGCCCGGCTTGAGGCGGAGCTGCCTGTTGTTTAGGCACAGGGAGATGCCCTCATCAGGCAGGCTGAGCGCTTGCTGCTCCACGGCATGATGTGGGATATAGTCTCCTTCTACCGAAAACTGCTGGGCGAATTCGTCGACGGTGTCGCCGAAGAGGCCAAGCCGGGATATGGGGGCATTGAGAATGACTTCCCAGAAGCGTGCCTTGTCAACGGCGTGCATCTGACCAAGTTCAGCCATAGGTGACGTTCCTGGACCACTAGGGTGGCCTTCGCCTGCCCGAGTTTCTGCGCTGTGACCTTCGTAGCTCTGAGAGCGAGGTTGGTGGCAGAGCGCAGTTCCTGCAGCACATCGGGATCAGGACAACCCAAGTGCAGATATTTAAGTGCCTTGGCTAGGCTGGTGCTTTCGAAGGCAGTGACATCCTACAGACAGTGTTATCCTACAGGCCTTGGAGGGGAGTACCTGGACAATTCCGCCAGATGGTGGCGTTCTGAGGGTGCAGGTGAAATGGGGTCGCTGGGGGACCTCCGTGTACCCGTGGGCCACCCCACCGTCAAGGGTAGCGAGAGCGGATGAGCAAGGAGGTCCGATCTGGGTAGTAAAATATGCCCTCCACAACCTCGTCAGCTTGTCATGCACTTCAGGGAAGAAAGGAACCGGGAGGGGGGGGGGGGGGGGGGCATGGCTACGAGCACTGCCCTGACCCGAGGAACCGATCGACTAGCCATGAGGGGGGGTACGGTGCTCACGGTGGCCTGGTAAAGCTTAGCGGACATCCATGTGTCAGCCTCAGTCTGGGCGAGCAGACCCGAAGGTGGCAGCCCAGATGAGTCATCAGCATCAGATGCTGCTGTGACACTCTCCGATGCAGCAGCAAAATCATCATCCATCTTGTGGAGTCTGAGGGAGTACATAGACTGGCCATGAGGCGGGCTGGCCTTGCCTTGAGTCCGAACGGAAGCAAACGTGCTTGCTGTGGGAGGCGTGTGTTTCGTGGGGATTTACCTGGCGAAACAGAGCACACTGTACACCCCAAATCGCCTTAATTGCCAGCCGCGCTGGGGGGGCTGAGGTGGCTTTCTCTCTTTTTCTCGCACTGAGAACATGAACCATTCATAAAACGCTGCCTGCGTGTGATCCGCGAGGCAGCTCTTATGACTGCCAGATGCGGAGAGAAATCGACAGGATCCAGGAACTACACAGAGGTGGAAAGACATCTTTAAAAAGCGTCCTGAAAAGGACGTTCAATGCCTGCTGTGTATTGCTCTTTTTTGAGTGAAAATAAACACTTTTAGAGAAATAAAACTCTTATGAAATACCCAAATTATCAAATTTTGCAACTGAAGATGTCAGGAAAAAGGCAAGTGTGAAAAATAGTTTAAAAGTAAAATAAAATGTTAATATGTCAATAAACCCAATATGATTTAATATGATATGAAAAACTGTAAATTGTTCTAGAATCTAAATTCATTACTAGAAATCTAAATATTGCGATTTAAATTTTTTGCTTAATGTGTTAAAAATGAACCAATTAATGCAGGATCCGTTTATTCATTTTTTTTACTTCCTGAAACTTCACGCGATATTGTCCCGAGTTGTTCTTGGCAGGCAACTTAGGGCATCTGCTGCCTGCTAGGAACAAACCCAGGCATTTCTGTACAATGGGCAAACTTCCCCAATGTTTTTTCCCACTTTCTGTGGCTAACATTGGCATATATATACATTTTCAGGAGGTACCTTCCTGACTCAACTGCACATCCTCGCACAGAAACGGATTGTGTGAAGCAGTGCCTGCTTATTCATTGCACGTGACGAGCATAATAAACACGGGAGCACATTTGTTTGTACAGAGAATGGAGATTATTCATCCTCAAGTGAGTGAGTAAAATAGGCAAGCTGCCGTATATATTAGCATAGCACAAAAAAACTCACTGACATTCATCTAAACCTGTTTCAAAAGCATTTTGGCTTTAGAGCAAATCATTCAATGGCGAGGACAAATAACTTTTTTCTGGTGAGTTGTGCATGGATGCCATGGTGGATGGTGTGAAGCCTCTACATGCGCTATGACTCCACGGTAACGCACTCAACAAGCCACGTGATAAGATGTGCGGGTTGACATCTCAGATGCGGAGGCAACTGAGATTTGTCCTTGATTTAGGTGAGTCACTACACCACCATGAGGACTTAGAGTGCATTGGGAATTGGGCATTCCAAATTCGGGAGTAAAAAGGGGAGAAAAAAATTTAAAATAAGAAAGTCCTGGGTAGCTCAGCGAGTATTGACGCTGACTACTACCCCTGGTCGCAAGTTCGAATCCAGGACATACTGAGTGACTCCAGCCAGGTCTCTTAAGCAACCAAATTGCTAGGGAGAGTAGAGTTACATGGGGTAACCTCCTTGAGGTTGCGATTAGGGGTTCTCGCTCTCAATGGGGCATTAAGTTGTGTGTGGATTGTGGAGAGTAGCATTAGCCCCCCGTGCTGTGTGGATTGACTGTCAGAAGCGGAAGCAGGAGACTTGTCCTCCGCCACCTGGATTGAGGTGAGTAACCACGCCACCACGAGGACCTACTAAGTAGTGGGAATTGGGCATTCCAAAATGGGAGAATAGGGCAAATTTTTTTTTTCTAAAAGAAATAAAGGATGTGAAACTAGCTGAGCTATCTCTTACTTTATAAATGCAGGATTGGCGTTTCTATAAATTAATAACTAGCTAGCTAACATAATTGGTTTAAGTTTAAACTGACATGTGAAACTCATTAAGTTTACTTGCAACAACAACTCAAAACAAGCCAAAATATAGTCCTTTTTAGTCACTAGGTAATTAGCATACAGCAGCCATAGTTACTGCCAACTGTTTATGTAGTGTCCTAAACTAGTGCTAGTGAATTAAATAATTAATTTCATATCCAAAAGATTGATTCATTGTTCATACACAATCAAATACAGTACTACAGAGCTCAAATATTTTCTCTGCAATTCCATAGACTTGACAGGTTTCCCTGAGACTTGATGCTTTTTCATCTGATGTCTGAAACCTAACTCTGACGACTGAGGATGTAGTTTGTTTATCAAGTCTTACCTCCCTCAAACTCATTTCTCCTTTCTGCTTTCCTGTCCCTGCTTCGTCCAAAGGATTTTCTGATGTCCATTTCCATCTAGTTTTCATAGCCTACCTCAAATCTGACTTATGTGCCGAAACCTGGGTAGGGTTGCACCAGCAGTGCATAAGTTTGGACGTAAAGTTTAATCTAAGGGCTTACTAGATAGTTTGTAACTAGCTTAATTTGGTTGCAACGCCAGTTCTTAAGGCAAGACTTATCTAGTAGGTCATAAACTCTCCATAAGGTGAAGCGTAGACGCATAATGACATTTACCTTTGATGAATATTGGTATCGATCCAATAAACAGCCTTCAAATTTGAACACAGAACTGTAAAAAAGCACATTGTGTCAAATGAAGTGACTTAAGGGGTCTTCCTTGGTAGCCTCGCTTACCTCTGAACTTGAGAAAAGGCCAATGAGAAATTGGCAGACAGAATTTGCATGTCCCGCCCCCGGACATTCGGGTAAAAAGGGAAGCGGGCGTGTGTCTCTAAGTCAGATTTTTTCTTCGAAACTGAGCGGCTGAAGAGTGTTCTCCCTCCTCAGAAATTACAATTACTCTGCTCTTCTCTGTCTCTTGTTTCATGCTATTAGATGCCATTATAGAGTCCGCTCTTGGGCATGTGATATGAGCAACTATTACGCCAGCCTATTTCAGCGAACTCTAAATATGACCTGGACCGGTGATACCCATTACATCAAATCATCCTCTATGTGCCCCAGTGACTGCCTGCCATGCAAGAACAAAAATTGTTGTTAATTTAGCACTATAGGGATGAGAATGGTTTCTTTGCTCATATTAGTGCTGAGAGTAAGACTGTATTATTAATGAGCCTTCCATAATTTATGAATCCTAAAGACAAATATGGGCAATTATTGCAATCAGTGAGAGACGAAACTTGAATCTTAATTTTGCCACATCAAGCTTCGTAATGTTGTTTTGTCTGAGTGGAATGGGAAATAAGATGGGAAAAACACACATAATGGAATAATAAAATCTGCATTTTTATTATTATAATTATTACTAGTGGTATTTGACAAGAACTGTTGCTTTAGTTTGTGTGTTTCTTCTTAAATGTACTACATCGTTTCCTGGGACAATAAGATTTAAAAAATGTTTATAAGCCAATATTTTAAGAAATGTGTTTATACAGAGATGGACTTTCAAATATAAACTTAACCTGAGAAATATTTACTGTAGTAAAAGTGTGACAACTAATCATAGTTCCCCTATCACATATAAATGATATGTTAAGAAACACTGTTATTCTATAAATGTGATGCTATTTAATTTTGAGTTTTAAGATTAAGGTACATTAATAAACTGTAACGGCATAAAGAGGAAGAAAATGTTTGAACTTACTGCATCATAAAATACTGGCAACATCCATAATATGGCAATAGGTCAGTTTAGCTGTATGGTCCTATTTTAGTGTCACAAGGTTTGAACAGTTCTATCACAGCATTATAATCATTGTACAATATATTTCATGTCTAAAGCTTCAAAGTAAAAGTTATTTTCTTTTTCGCTCAATAAAAGGTGGAGTTGTAAATGTTTCTCCCTCTACTGTGTAATTCATGAGGGCCTAATCATGAGCTGTAATCATTAGATAGACCCCTGCATTATATCTTGAACCTCAATTAAGGGGCTGAAAATGCTGAAAATCCTTTTCTGAAATAATAAACAGCACATTTTCACAAAAGAACTCAAGTAGAAACCACTCATAGTATGGGGATTTTCCACTGCACGGTATGACTCGTCTCTGCTCGCTTTTTGGGGGTTTTCCACTGTGGATAGTAACTGGTGCCTGGTACTTTTTATAGTACCACCTCGGTCAAGGTTCCAAGCCAGCCAAGCCGATACTAAATGTGATGTCAATACCCAGCAGATCACTGATTGGTCAGAGATAATCTATAAGCTAGATGGCAGGATAGCTTACCCTGTTACTTGGGTAGAGCTTGTATGATTTCCCAAACTCTCCTGTTTTTTTTTGTTTTTTTTGCAGTATTTTGTCTTGCTGCTTTCAGCCTCAAAAACAAAGTTTGTCATCTTGCTGTGAAAAACAGTCACACACAGAGAATCAAGAACACCATTCCTTCGATATCCTCCATTGCTCCTTTGTTGTGTGTTTGTGTCACATTTAAGATGATGTCACGGCAGTAGAGGCGGTGCAACTATAACTATCAGCCTATAATCCCATCCACATTGAGGCTGCACTAAACTGCAGTGGAAAAGCAAGCTCAGACAAGTAAAGTCAGCAGAGTCGATTCAAGTCAAACTGAAATGTGCAGTGGAAAAGTACCATTAGTGACTACATAGGAATATCTTGGCAACCAACACAACACCCTAGCAACCACCTAGCAATGGCCTTGCAACAACCTACACCATCTTAGAAACGGCATTGCTTTGCATGTCCACTCTGAACATCTTAGCAACTGAATAGCATAGCAAAATCTTGACAACCACCCACAACACCCTAACAACCATCTAGCAATGTCCAAGCTATCACCCAGAATAACCTAGCAACCACATACATTTTTGAAAGCGCAATGGTACTACTTTTTTGAAACAAATTATATACCATGTGTACACCCCTTAATTCAATGGGAGGCAGGGAAAGCCTTTATGAGGGATGTCATTATTTCATATGCCACAACTAGGAAGAGGGTGAGTATTAAATATCAGATAGAACTGGAATCTAAACTTGCAGAGCTAGAATCCAAGTTTAAGTAGTCATTAGATAGGCACTTATATAATGAAATACAGGTGACAAGATCAGCCCTAGACCAGCTTTATACCTAGAGAGCTACTTCCTTCTGCCAGTTGGTGGCGCTATGACTGTGAGCCCTCATTATCAAACATACCCTCATTATCAAGTCCTCATTATCAAACATACAGCTGAATTTTCATCAAAATCACAAAATGCACACAGAAGATAAGGCACTTCCTTTTTCAATTTTTCACCATAAATGTATAAATGTTTTATTTAAAAAAAAAAAAAAAAAAAAAAAAAAAACTTTAAAAATATACAAAAATCCATTCACAATTTAGCATATCCAATGTCAGTCACATTAATCCCCTAGGAGTATTTAAAAATCCAGAGCCTGTTGGGCATAGCTTATTACTGTGAGTATGAAAGTTGTTCGGCTTGATGAGAACTATATATGTACACAAACATGCTGAGGAAGGCCTAGTAGCCAAAAGGTCTGTGTTTGTTCCCCCATGTGAATAAAAAAGAAGCAATATAAAGCTGGAGTATGGATAATAATTTTAATGTAAAAGAGATTATTGCACCCGTTGAAGAGCTTATATGTCAAATGTGGAAGACGAGTGAGTGCAGTGTTTAATAACCTACTGTGAAACTAAATATGTACCAATTTTGATGACTGTAGGTGAAAATGGGGGTGCTACAGAGCCCCCCTTACATGCCCATTTTTACTCGGGTGGCTGGAGTCTCTGATAATCCTCCAAGTTTTTTTCACACACCGACTGTTATATATATCCTGGAGGGAGGGAAGCTCACCTCCGATGATGTGTCTGGCAGTTCGTACCACCCTTTGCAGGTCTTTGCGGTTGTGGGCGGTGCTATTGCCGTACCAGGCGGTGATGCAGCCAGTCAGGATGCTCTCTACAGTACTAGTGTAGAACCGTGTGAGGATGTGGTGGTTCATTCCGAACTTCCTCAGCCGTCTCAGGAAGAAGAGGCGCTGGTGAGCCTTCTTCACAACGGCCTCAGTGTGGATGGACCATGTGAGTTCCTCAGTAATGTGGACACCGATGAACTTGAAACTGCTGACTCTCTCCACCGGTGCTCCATTAATGGTGATGGGGCTGTGTTCTCTGTCTTTCTTCCTGAAGTCCACCACAAGCTCCTTGGTTTTACTGATGTTGAGGGAGAGGTTGTGCTCCTGACACCAGCGTGTCAGAGTGTGCACCTCCTCTCTGTAGGCTGTTTCATCATTGTCAGTGATCAGACCTACCACCGTCGTATCGTCAGCAAACTTAATGATGGCATTGGAGCTGTGTTGCCACACAGTCATGTGTGTACAGGGAATACAGGAGTGGGCTGAGAACACAGCCCTGCGGGGCTCCAGTGTTGAGGGTCAGTGATGAGGAGATGTTGCTGCCCATTCTAACCACCTGACGTCTGCCTGACAGGAAATCCAGGATCCAGCTGCACAGCGAGCTGTTTAAGCCCAGAGCCCGGAGTTTCTCATCAAGCTTGGGGGGCACTATGGTGTTAAATGCTGAGCTGTAGTCTACAAACAGCATTCTCACATAGGTGTTCCTTTTTTCCAGGTGGGAGAGAGCACCTGGAAAAAAGGAACACCTATGTGAGAATGCAGTTTTTTCTCTCTTGTGTAGTTGGAGTATGGTCGTGTGTCTGTTGGTTGCCCCTCTGTAGAGGTATGGTTACCTTCCTGTTTGCTGTCACCCTTGCCAGTTCTGTGCCCAGTTCATGTGGAGAAGGATTCCTCGGTCTCTGCCCGCATCTCAGGGGACTATATCATATGGGCTTTGCTTCGCAACACGCCAGCTTCAACAGACTCTCTTCAGATTGTTCCTGAGTTCCACAAAGCACACACTTATCATGCGAACACACCCTTCACTAGCCCATAGCGGCTTGCTGGATATCAGACTTCTACAGCCGACACCAGGTGCACCTTATCATGACATTGAGAAAATTTTTAATAAAGCCACTAAACCGTCATCTCTGATTTTGTGTCCTTTGTGTCCCCCGTGACACTATTTATCCACGACCTTGCCACAACTTCATCATACAGGAATGTCACTTTTCCAGTTGTCACAACGTAATCAGTTACATTGCCACACCTAAAGTTTGGTCATCAAATTACAGTGTAGTTAGGAAATGGCATTGTAATTTGGTTAGCAGGAATTACAAAATGGCTGAATTTGCTGCTGTTTTTCTCAAATTTTGCAGTGCAATTTGCTGCATTTATTGGGGTTGTTTTGCAGTGAAAACTCACAAATCATCAATATACACCTCTGTAATTAGGTTAATTACTTTGTAAATGTAATTACATGTAAATATTTTAGTGCATAATAACTGAATATGCAGTTATCAACCAAAATAAAAATGCACACAAAAATAGCTTAGATGAAAAGCTGACATTTAGATGAAAGCTGTGGATATTGAAAAACCATTAATTATTTTTTATTATTATAATTTTCTACCTCAGAGAATGCAATAAAACTTATCGAAGTTTAAAATAGATGTACAAAAAATCTGTAAGTGATATGCAGTTAGCACAACGTAATCAGTTACATTGCCACACCTAAAGTTTGGTCATCAAATTACAGTGTAGTTAGGAAATGGCATTGTAATTTGGCTAGCAGGAATTACAAAATGGCTGAATTTGCTGCTGTTTTTCTCAAATTTTGCAGTGCAATTTGCTGCATTTTTTGGGGTTGTTTTGCAGTGAAAACTCACAAATCATCAATATACACCTCTGTAATTAGGTTAATTACTTTGTAAATGTAATTACATGTAAATATTTAAGTGCATAATAACTGAATATGCAGTTATCAACCAAAATAAAAATGCACACAAAAATAGCTTACATTTAGATGAAAGCTGTGGGTATTGAAAGACCCTTAATTATTTTTGTATTATAATTTTCTACCTCAGGGAATGCAATAAAACTTATCGAAGTTTAAAATAGATGTACAAAAAAATCTGTAAGTTAAAACTAGGGCTATCAATCGATTAAACATTTTAATCAAATTAATTACATGGTGTCCCGATTAATTAATCGCAATTAATCACATATACAAATATTTGCTGAGAAAGCCCCTCATATAACAATAGCTCAATATATAATGATTATACATATTTATATCAATATATACTTCTACATATTTATCTTTAAATATTAAAAAATATATATATATATATATATATATATATATATATATATATATATATATATATATATATATATATATATATATTCAGATAGTTAAAATGCTTTACATTCCTGTAGCAGAAGAGTTAATCATTGATAAGGCCATACAAAAAGCGGCTTTAGAATACATGTAAATATCTTAGTGCATAATAACTGAATATGCAGTTAGCAACCAAAATAAAATTGCACACAAAAATAGCTTACATTTAGATGAAAGCTGTGGATATTGAAAGACCATTAATTATTTTTTTTATTATAATTTTCTACCTCAGGGAATGCAATAAAACTTATCAAAGTTTAAAATAGATGTACAAAAAATCTGTAAGTGATATGCAGTTAGCACAACGTAATCAGTTACATTGCCACACCTAAAGTTTGGTCATCAAATTACAGTGTAGTTAGGAAATGGCATTGTAATTTGGCTAGCGGGAATTACAAAATGCTGCGGGCTGGGCAACACCTAACACCTTTACGAGTTTTTACAATCTCAGGGTTGAGTCAGTCTCGTCCCGTGTTCTCTCAGGTCCGAGCCCATAGAACTCGGTACACGCCGACGATCTGACCGGGTGAATCGCTTGTTTCCAGCGCCATTTCCCTCTCCAAGGCAGAACAGTGCGCTTCTTTTCCAGAGGGCTTCGGTCCCTGGTTGATTCCTCCCTAGCCCTCTCGGGCCCGCAACAGTTCAGCGGAGGAACTTGCCGGCCCAGTCCACTACGGGTACCTCCGGCTACCTCTACTGGAATAGGTGCTCCACAGATCAGGCCTCCTACGGGACTCCTCCTGTGTGTATTTCCGCGGTACGGTCACCTTGCGAGCTGACCCGCGTCTCCCTTAGGCAGTCCTTCGCTGCCCTCCGGTCGCCGTGTTGTAGCAACTCCCCCCTCCTCGAGGTTGGATCTACCACCACGCCATTTCTTCCCACATGCCCAAAGTGGCCATGTGATGTATTTTGCCACCTTTACCTCCCCTGCTGGGTGGGTGTGGCCTCCGCAGGGTCTTTTCCCCCTGAAAGAATAGGAATTCGGGTAAGACCCCCTTCCCTCGATGCGGTAAGGGCCCCGGCTGCTCTTGCTCTATGCCGAGAAAACATAGAGAGAAAAGAGGCCCAGCCAGGCTTGGCCCGTTCCCTAGTTGGGAGCGTCACCTTGTTCCCCCCTAGGGTGACCAAAAGGATTCTGACGACTCTTTCGGGGCATTGGGGAAGAGTACGTGCAGTCTGAACACAGTTGGTCGCTGTGCACGTAGAAATACCTGCCCGCTCTGTGTCAGCAGTACACGTACACGGCTCAGCGCATGGCGAGTTTTGAAGTGGACCCCTAGTGTAGCTTCTTCGACACGACGTCGAAGTGAGCGACAGACGGGGAACGTCTAGGTTACGTATGCGACCTCCGTTCCCTGATGGAGGGAACGAGACGTCGTGTCTTCCCGGCCATGTCGCTGAGCCGAGCCGCTGATGTGCCCGGTACACTCCCGGCTCCTCAGAAAAATCCTGAATGAACGAGCGTATCTCTCTCGCTTTTATATCCGTATCCGGAGGCGGAGTATGCAAATACTGTTCGCCAACTCTCATTGGCCTTTTTTCATAGATCAGAGGTATCTTTCGGCGCTCAAGAGAGACCCCTAGTGTCGCTTCTTCGACACGACGTCTCGTTCCCTCCATCAGGGAACGAAGGTTACATACGTAACCTAGACGTTAAATGAGTAAAATGCACTTTAAATATGCCCATATTAGAAAATTTGCATATTATAATGATTTCTGAAGGATCATGTGACACTGAAGACTGCAGTAATGATGAGGAAAATTCAGCTATGATCACAAATTGCATTTTACAATATATTCAAATAGAAAACTGTCCTTTAAAATTGTATTAAATAGTTCAAAATATCACTGTTGTTACTGTATTTTGGATCAAATCAATCCAGTCTTGGTGAGCAGAAGACTTCTGCTCACTTCTCATAAGTCTTTAAGACTTCTCATAAGTCTTTATGTAAAGAAAATATATAGTCAGATTACTTCTTTTAACTTAAAACTTGATTTTGATCATTAAGTCTCCTCACATTAATTCTCTTTCTGTCACATTCCTCATTGATGGGCTCAGGGGATGGGTCATTGTCTCTCAGGTGTAAATCACCTTAATATTCATGATAGTTAACGCCTCCTCGCATATCGCCTTTCAACACTAAAAGTATCTTACAAAAGTTAAATTACTATATTGTTTTGTATGAATGAGTGATCAGGATGATTTTCACATCATTTTGTAGCAAAAACTCTAGGCTACAAGATCCAGTTCTCAAAAGTCTTGTGTACAAATGTTTAGTATGTGTTTTATGACCTTATTTCAGTGACTTAAAATTGTAGTTTTTTCAAAAACTACGCATAAACTTTATTTTCTCAAAAATACAAACATGTACACACATGTTGCTCACATATTATTGTAGCCCAGTTTGTGCTGAATACAGTGTTTTCAGACTTTAGCCATTAATAATATTTTTAAGCAACTGAAAAAAGCACAAATGTCAAGGCATGTCAAAACTTCTCCAGGGCCCAAAACACCCTCAGACCCCAGAGGGTTAAGGTCCCGTCAATTTACACATACGTCACATACGGGTGTGTTGCGTCATAAACATAAAATGTTTAGGTCACTGTGTCAAGTTAAATATAGTTTAATACTCAATCTTTAAACACATCTTGAGATCTCTTAGATCACATTTGCGCTCCTTCAAGTATTTTGAACGCAAGAACGTAACGCATGTTTGTGTTCAGTCTACTGAAGTGTTTTCTTCACTGTATAAACAGTGCGTTGCTCATACAGCTGAAATTTCACTTACTGCCCTCTGGAGAAAACAGGTGGTACTACAAGCTTGCATTTCTCAGGAATCTACCTTGTTATGGTCCGTGGGTATGTGATTAATTGCGTTAATTTTTTTAACACGTTATTTTTTGTTAAATTAATCACACTAAATTAACGTGTTAAATCGACAGCCCTACTAAAAACACAAATGAGGATTCAATAATTAGGCCTGTTGCCATTATTACATTGTCTGATATTTAAATCTGATATATGGCCATATACAGCAGTTGCCCGTGAATTTTAAGTCTAGGCCTTCGGAGCGTTTAATGCCATCAAGAAAACACAGTTCACAATGAATACATTGTGTGTATTCATACATTATGTGTCAGTCAATGTATTCATAAATTATGTGTCAGTCAACTAATTACAGTATACCAATGGACATTTTAAAAACAGGTCCATGCTCGACAAACAGAACCAAGGAGGTCTAATACTAAGAAAAAGCTCTCTAATAATATTTGTGGTTTAAAATTTGCTTGCAATACATTTTGTTTAACGGTAAACGGTTAATTTTCAAAACTTGATCCAACACTGAATGCTCAAGCAGCCTAATTTACACTTAGAAAACTCCTGATGTTGATATAACAATACAAAAAGCACTTACCAATTAGCTTGAAGTTAAAATCAGCCCTCCTTTACTGTTTCATTAAATAATCACAATATCATGCAGAGCATCTCAGGTTTTTAAATCCATAAGGATCTCTTTCTCAAAGGCAATACCAGCAGTGACAGCCGACTCGTCAGCAAGATCTCGTGCTATTCACTTTCAAATTACATCACTTAATGCATGACTGGGAAATATCCTAAAGACCACACCCACAAGAACAAATAAATCAATCTGATTGGCTGATAAATCTGAAAATCTGACTTTAGATACCTATTCACTGCAGTGTTGAGGGATTCTGTGGAATTCTGAAGGCTTGATGGGGTGGAGCTCAGACTCATATGCTGCTTTGGCTAAGGCGATTTGTGAAACAATTGTCACACTTTGCTTGTAAGCATCAAGGAATTAATTATTTTTGCTTTTTGTTTGTAGATTAATTAGGAGTTGAAAGTGATTGAAAATATATAGGCAAAAACGTCAATGAGAAAGAAAGGATGATATTAGGCATTTTATGCCAGCAGAGACGGCTTCACTGGCCCTGAGAAATCGCACCTGGACACATATGAACAAATACAATTAGGGTTCATAAATTTGAGCATTTATGTACACATTTAAATTCCACAAGTGTTAAAAAAAAACGTCATGGTTACTGTTGTAACCTGCGCAGAAAGCAGAGGTCAGTCCAAGGGTTGAAAGTCTGATGGCAAGAAGGGGTGATTGTCACACGGTATGTGCCGTGGCACCATGCCCATCTCGGGACTCGAGTCTGTAGCCAGTGCTGAAGCGGTCTCATATGCATTGACCCGTGTCCGCGGCTGTGGATGCCATATGCCCCAGGAGCCTCTGGAATTGATTTAGAGGAACTGCTGTGCCGGGTTCGAAGAGAGCGAGGCACCTGAGCGCGCTCATTGGTGAGCCACGCTGTCATTGAGACTGAGTCTAACTCCATGCCGAGAAAAGTGATGCTCTGAACCGGGACGAGCTTGCTCTTTTCCAAGTTGACCTGAAGCCATAGACGGCTGAGCTGCCTGAGCACCTGGTCCCTGTGAGCACACTATAAATGTCGAGAGTGAGCCAGGATGAGTCAGTCGTCGAGGTAGTATGAGGATGCCCACTTCCCTTAGCAGGGCAAGAGCTGCCTCTGCGATCTTTGGGAAGACGTGAGGGGACAGGGACAGTCTGAAGGGGAGGACCTTGTACTGATACGCCTGGCCGTCGAACACGTACCGTAAGAAGGGTCGGTGTCGAGGCAGAATGGAGACACTGAAGTACGCGTCCTTCTGGTCTACTGCCGTGAACCAATCTAGCTGTCGAATGCAGGTAAGAATCTGTTTCTGCTTGAGCATTTTGAACGGGAGTTTGTGTAAGGCCCGGTTGAGAACTCGCAGGTCCAAGATTGGTCGCAACCTGCCGCTTTTTTTTGGGTATGATGAAGTAAGGGCTGTAGAAACCCTTCTCCATCTCGGCTGGAGGGACGGGCTCTATCGCATCCTTGAGGAGCAGGGTCGTGATCTCTGCTCGTAAGACACTGGCTTTCTCGCAACGCACGGAAGTGGAGCGAACACCGCTGAAATGAGACGGGGGCTGGGCGAACTGAATCACGTAGCTGAGCCGGATGGTCCTGGCCAGCCAGCACGACGGATTGGGAAGTGAAAGCCATGCATCCAAACTCTGCGCGAAGGGCACCAACGGGATGAATGCTTTTGAATAAATAATAGGTAATAGCGCGTCGGGATGCAGAAGAGCGTCCGGCTTCACAACCCTCATGGTGTATTTGCCACACATTACCTCCCCCTAGACTGGGCAGGGTCTGGCCTCCACAGGGTCTTTCCCTCCTGAAAGAATAGGAAATTAGTGAACTCCACGGACGAAAAAATTTAGCACATAGCAATATTGCTCTTTTGCTCCTCAGTGATGTTTTGCATGTCTGAGCTGCCTACTGTTAATAATGCTTTAAACTAGAAAAGTGTCACTAGAATTGAAATTGATCTCATCAGTTTTGAGGAATGTGCATCACAATATCGAGAGAAGCACTGTTGTTGCGGGAGTGCCAGAGAGCAGAGCAGATCAGATCATACACGTGAGCTGGTTCTATTGCACTCACATGAAAGCTATAATTTGCACCTTGAAAATATCGCAGTGCGGATGAAAAGCCTTTAGCTGCAAGATTATCATTAAATTTGCCTCTGCAGTCCTAAATAGGCTACCATTTGGGCGGCTGCCAAAAAATCTTCAATGGGAGAACCAAGGCATTGTTCTTTTTCTGCTGTCCGTGTAGTGGTATGAAATCAATATGATTCACATAATCAAAAGAATTCATAGGACAAGTTATAAAATCAATATGATTTATATAACCAAAGGACTTTATTGAATAAGTTAGGAAATCAATACGATTTACCAAGGAGTGAAGAATTAGCAATTCATTTATTGAATAAAAATGGGTTAAGAAGTCATCTCTATACAAGATTGAAGTGCTTTTAGTTTGAAATTTAGTAGAAAAAATAGTAATTCTGGGAGTGTCCTATAGAGGGGCAACTGTGCTGTATGTGGTAATTAATACAATTTGTGCCGTGTGTGGGAATCAATACACTTCCATACGCCAAGAAAACAGCACTGTGTCCGTGTTCAAGTTCTTTTAATTGTCTATTCTTCAGATACAGAAAGTTGAATAACTTTGTCATTTTGAATGTCTAACAACTTGAGTCACATGTTGTTCAAAGAAGTTATTGTATTCATTTTCATATGTTAAAGAAATTAAGTTAATTTCCAAGAGAAAAGTAGTATTGCTAGACTCATTAGATATATGCTCATTAGTACCAGAGAAAAACGTCGGTGAAACTCGAATATCTCTATTGTATTGTGTGATGTTTGATAATGATGCAATATATATTAAGTCAAAGTTAGTGAGACAAAGAGTGATAGATGTGAAATGCATTCTAGGTATGGACATTCATAAATAATTTGGTATTAGAATATTTAAGCTCATAAAATTTTATATTTGAATATTCTATTATTTAAATTAAGGTAATTATTGAGAAAGAGACATAATATTGAAAAAAAAAAAATTGTCATAACGTTTGAGTCACCATTAAAAAAAAACAAGCTTCTAATTGTAATCAAAACAAACTTATACCATGTCCTGTGTTTTTGTTTTATATTTAAACAAGCAATGCATGAAAACAAAAAAAGACCACTAATTGAGAAACACTAAAAAGATCTGTTTAAGATGGCTAGCAAAATAACAATGTCATGCTCATGAAACACAGCGTTTGAAGTCGCAGAGCAATGATGAGGGCTAGTAAAATATTATTTTAAATGGTTTTAAATGAATTATTGAAAAGATGATCAATTCAAGCTCTATAATAAATATTTAACATAATAAAATGTATAACTATATGTGTGCTATTGAGATATTGTAAGATAGTGGAAAAGTACATCAATCAGAGAGTTTGGGAATGGAGCTTGTAATTGCCATTTAGAACTGGGTTAGTCATAAGGCT
Organism: Moxostoma hubbsi; assembly: GCA_032164185.1. Classification (NCBI taxonomy): domain Eukaryota; kingdom Metazoa; phylum Chordata; class Actinopteri; order Cypriniformes; family Catostomidae; genus Moxostoma; species Moxostoma hubbsi. The sequence goes on from JAVLUX010000012.1 coordinate 28,963,209, forward strand.
TTGATTTTCTACTATTTTTACATTTCAGTTGATATTTGCATTATATTTTATTTATTAAAAAAATAAGAAATATGTTTATTAGCAATAAGCTTGAATAATATAATTGAATAATTAAATACCTAAAAACATGTGAATATACACAAAAAGGAATGATGACATTGAATGTGTTGCCATGGCAACAGTATTTAAGATATCATCCGTTTAGAATTTTAAATCTTCACTGCCTTGACATTATAATTGTGTTTTTGTTTTTAAGCAATTCAGGTAAAAATAAAATGGATATTTTAAAGTCTGTTAAAAGTGACACACTTCCTTCTGCCAGTTGGTGGCGCTATGAGCGTGACCCAAAATAGCCAATATCAATGTGATCAGCCCGCAAGGACAAACATTTGGCTCAATTTTGATGTAAATCACACCATGCTTTGACAAATTAGCATCGTCAGTGTCTTGGCATGATGTCGCCCACATTTGGTTCCTGTAACATGAAATTCCTGGGAGGAGTATTTTAAATTCCAGAGCATTTTTCAAGCAATCCAAAATGTCCAACTTCCTGTTGGGAAGAGCGTATGACTGTCAGTGTGAAAGTTGTCCGGCTTGATGAGGTCTATATGTGTACAAAGTGTGGTGACTGTAGCTCAAAAGGGACATGCAACAGAGCCCCCCCCGAACATGCCCATGTTCTAAATTGTTCTACAGAGACGCACCCGCCCCCCCTGCAACTTTGCCAAGCACTAATAGCCAAAGACAATGATGTTTGTACAAAGTTTCAAGAGGTTTGACACGTTATGTACCCCCAAACCTTGAAAAGAAACATAATAATAATCTTTAGAATAACAATAGGTCCTTGCACTTTTAGTGCTTGGGCCCTAATAATCCTGAGAAGAACAATAGGGCCTCTGCACTTACAGTGCTTGGGCCCTAATAATATCTTCATTAAAAGACAATGCTGGAAAAATACATTATTTGACTAAAACAATTAATGTTCTTTTGAGTAAATTTATTCTTTTATGTTTCATTCTCTGGAGATCCTTGAAAGCCTTTTAACCTCCCTAAATTAAGGGAAGTGGAATTGGAAACTTTATCAGCCATTATCTCTAGAGAGGAGTTGTTAGAGGCTGTTCTATTACAACTACCTGAGAAAGTAACAGTAAATTTGGCTTAATCCACAATTCTCTATTTTTGTTTTTTATCTTCTGGAAAGTCATTCAAACGTAACAATGGATATTTTCTTTTGTTCTTGGAGCAAATGGATAAGTGAAAATAATAATTGCTGTAATATCCCATTCACTGCTGCAAATTTACCCTGGAAAGGTTTACTTCCATGTTCCAAAACCCAGAGTGTGAAAAAAGTCTGTTAAAGCTCCGGGTTCAGACAGATTAGGCCCAGATTTTTATAAGAAATGTGGAAATTTAGTTATTAAAAACATATTAATGGCTAAAGTCTGATAACACTGTATTCAGCACAAACTGGGCTACAGTAATATGTGAGCAAGATGTGAGTACATGTTTGTATTTTTGAGAAAATAACGTTTATGCATTGTTTTTGAAAAACTCAAATTTTAAGTAATTGAAATAAGGCATATACTAAACATTTGTCCACAAGACTTTTGAGAACTGGATCTTGTAGCCTATAGTTTTTGCTACAAAATTATGTGAAAACTATCCTGATCACTCATTCATACAAAACAGTTGTCATTTAACTTTTGTAAGACATTTTTAGTGTTAGAAAGGTTATATGCGAGGAGGCATGAATTATCATGAATATTGATGTAATTCACACCTGAGGAGACAAAGACCTCTCCCCTGGGCCTATCAGTGAGGAATGTGACAGAGAGAGAATGAATGTGTGGAGACTTAATGATCAAAATCAAGTTTTAAGTTAAAAGAAGTAATCTGACTATACATTTTCTTTACATAAATACTTTACTTAATTTTAGACCTACACTACTGTTTAAAAGAAGTCTCTTCTGCTCACTGAGGCTGCATTTATTTGATCCAAAATACAGTAAAAACAGTGATATTGTGAATTATTTTTACAATTTAAAAGAACAGTTTTCTATTTGAGTATATTGTAAAATGCAATTTGTGATCAAAGCTGAATTTTCAGCATAATTTCTGCAGTCTTCAGTGTCACATGATCCTTCTGAAATCATTATAATATGCATTATAAAATAATAGATTTTCTAATATGGGCATATTTACATCAAATTTGAAACATTTACACCCGAACACATATTTGCAAGCACAAGCTTTGTTGATGATAATGAAGCAGCATAAACACTAGTTAAAATATAATCTAAACATTCATATTATTTTTATATCATACGGCATACAATTTAAATGCCTGTTTTAGCCAAAACAGCATTTAAATGTAACTAAAATTTGCCTATTAAGACATATTTCAAATTGAAATACACTGAATCCTGGCTGGCAAGTCTGGAAACAGTCCCACTAGTAAAATATGTACATGTTTATATAAAATAGCATGTCAACTAATGACTTACTGATCCGAAATTGTATCCTCGACTGGATCAAGTCTCTCTTTAAAATGCAAACGTTCATCCGAGTCCCGCTCTTTTTCTGAGGAAAATGTGGACTCTTCCTAACCTGTGTATCGTGCCATCTTTCAAACACACAGAAAAGTGAATGAACTTGATGTTTATAAGGAACAGTCGGGTGCGTTTACCATTTGCATTGATCGCCTCAGCACATTTCCATATGAATAGCGCCCTCTGCCCATGGGTGTGATCACATTAGGGATAATTAGCTGAGCCAGGAGAAACTGTACATCGCTTTGTTTCATGCAGATTACATTTCAGGAGAATATTTGTTTAAATTTGAATAATTGAATAAAATAGACATTTTAAGCTTTCTTTCGACATATGTTTCATGTTTGTGTGATAAGTATTCGCTGAGTTTCAGTTAATTTTTGTGACGTGTTTCAGAAATGTGCACGCACACACAGAAAAAGCTGAAAGCGCACACTTTTTATTTTCTTTATTTTACAAAAGCACAAGGTTTTGTAGTTATTGTGAGTGTACACAAATAAAAGTAGACCCTTTATAGTCTCTAATGATGTCTTACACTTATCTGTATCCCCCAAAATAAGTATTTTAAGTTTTTTCCGCTGTAATGCCCAGAGGGTTAACCAATTGCTTAATGCTTATTCTACATCATTGGAGAGGGGGACTTTACCTCGTACATTTCTCCCAAAAAAACAAAAAGACCTCAGGATGAATGTTCAGCTTATCGTCCAATTTCTTTAATTAATGTGACAACAAGATACTAGCTAGATTTTAGCAAGGTGTTTGGAGACATTTTTGCCTCATTTGATTAAACCGAATCAGACAAGATTCATACGTGAGTGTCACTCGTTCAATAACATGAGGTGCCTTCTCTGTATAATTGATTTCCTTCTCAGTCTACAAAATTAATCTTAGCAAGCCTGAGGCAATGCAGCTAGGTGCATTTGGCAATCCTTAGGTGGTCTGCTGATGGTTCCCCGTCTGTCGCTCACTTCGACGTGGTGTCGAAGAAGCGACACTAGGGGTCTCTCTTGAGCACCGAATATACCTCTGATCTATGAAAAAAGGCCAATGAGAAGTTGGCAGACAGAATTTGCATGTTCCAACCACGGACATACGGGTATAAAGGCGGGGAAATGTGTCTGTTTCATTCAAACATTTTCTTCGGAGCCAATTGTCGTGTATGCAGCGAGTTGCAAGTCACATACACCGGTTCTTCTTACCTCTGGTGATCTGCTGTTGGATCTACAGCGCACTTCAGCGGCCTTCTCCTTCTCTGCACGGCAGTGCAGTTTGCCCCTGGATGCTTCGACAGCGCAACTAAAAGAGTTGTAATAAAAGAGTGATTTTCTCTAAAAGAGTATTTTCCTCTGAAAGAGCAATACACAGCGGCGTTGAACGTCCTTTTCAGGACACGTCTTTTTAAAGATGCCCTTCTGCACCTGTTTAGTTCCTGGCCACAGGCGCTGTCTCGTGTGTTTGGGCTGCGATTACACCATGGCAACGTTGCGGTCATGGCTTTCCTTCAACCGAACGAACCCCACTCCAGCCGCCCCTCGTCACTCCTTCTTCCCACGGGATTGAGGACGATGCAGCCAGCGATGGAGGTGATTTCCCCACGAACCGCCCACCCCCGGCATGCTCGTTGACTTCTGTCCGGGCTCAAGGCAACAGCGGCTCGCCTCACAGCCAGCCTGCCTATCCTCTTGAGCCCCTCCTGAGCTGGATGAGCTCACCGCTGCATCGGAGAGTGGTCCGGAATATAATGTGGATGACTCGTCTGGGCTGCCGCCTTCGGGCCAGCACATCCAGGCTGATGCCCAGATGTCCAACATGATTGCCTGGGCCGACGCCAGCGTGGGCTTGGACTGGAATCCTCTGTCCTCCCCACAGCCTTTACGGCTGGATGATTGGTTCCTTGGGTCTGTGCTTCGCTCACAGCCATGCCCCTCCCCACATTCCCTTTCTTCCTGGAGGTGCATGATGAGCTGACGACTGCATGGAGAGCACCCTTCTCCACTCGGCAAAAAGCCCCTCGCTCATCCGCTATCACTACCCTCAATGGTGGAGCGGCCCACGGGCACACGGCGATTCCCCAGGTGGACAGGGCGGTTGCGATCCACCTATGCCCTGAGAACGCCGCCACCTGGCGGGGTCGCACTGTGCTCCCCTCCAAGGCCTGTAGGATGATGTCAGCACTGGCCACTAAAGTCTACAGGGCCACCGGACAGGCCGCTTCCGCCCTGCATGCCATGGCCCTCCTGCAAGTCCACCAGGCCAAGGCACTAAAAGATCTGCATGAGGGAAGTCCTGATACTGACGTGCTGCAGGAACTGCGCTCAGTGACCGACCTCGCCTTCAGGTCCATGAAGGCCACAGCGCAGTCACTCGGGCAGGCGATGACCACACTTGTGGTTCAGGAACGTCATCTGTGGCTGAACTTGGTCGAAATGCGCAAGACGGACAAGACAAGTTTCCTCGATGCCCCTGTCTCCCAGTTCGGCCTCTTTGGCGACACTGTCGAGGACTTCGCCGCAGCAGTTCTCCACGGTGAAAAAGCAGACAGAGGCCATCTCACACATCCTGCCCTGCCGCAAACCTGCCGCTATGGGTCATGCCCCGTCTGCTCGCCGAGGGCATCACCCTGTGGCTAAACAACGCGCAGCTCCGCCTCAACCAAGGCCCAGCTCTCAGCCCCGGAATAGAGCGCCCCACAGGAAGTGCACGCCCCCCATCTCACGGACCCCCTCGAGGACCCGGAAGGCTCCCAGGTGCTCCAGAGATGATCAACCCAGGGACAAAGATGTTAGCTCCGGAGATGGTAAGACCACTCCGTCCCCCAGTGGAGGGCCGGGAGGAGAATCACTTTTTGAAGTTATTTCATTTGCCCACATTCCCACATTTGCCAACATTCACACATTCTCAATAAAAGAGCTTTTTCCTTTGTCTCTGGGTCACCTGGCCCGCAAATGCCGTTCTCACGGAACTCTGCCGCCACACTTCAACAGTTCCCGCGTGCTTCAACCGGGCTTTGCACAAACTCCCATTCAAAATGCTCAAGAAAAAACACATTTTAACTTGCGTTCGGCATCTACATTGGTTTGCAGCGGTAGACCTGAAGGACGCGTACTTCCACGTCTCAATATTGCCTCGACATCGACCCTTTCTACAGTTCGCATTCGACGGCCAGGTGTATCAGTACAAGGTCCTCCCCTTCGGCATGTCCCTGTCCCCTTGCGTGTTTACGAAGGTCGCAGAGGCAGCCCTTGCTCCGTTCCAAGAATCCGGCATCCGCATACTCAACTACCTTGACGACTGGCTCATCCTGGCCCACTCCCGAGAGATACTATGCAGTCACAGGGACCAGGTGCTCAGGCACCTCAGCCATTTAGGGCTTCAGGTCAACTGGGAAAAGAGCAAGCTCGTCCCGGTTCAGAGCATCTCTTATCTCGGCATGAGTTAGACTCAGTCTCAATGTCAGCGTGCCTCACCAACGAGCGTGTGCAGTCAGTGCTGGAGTGCCTTGCCACCTTCAGGCCAGGCACTGCGGTCCCCTTAAAACTCTTCCAGAGGCTCTTGGGTCATATTGCGTCCTCTGCGGTGGTCGCGCCACTGGGGTTGATGCATATGAGTCCGCTTCAACACTGGCTCCAGACTCGAGTCCCGAGACGATTTGGGAATGGTTCGACAAGGCTCAGGTAGACCTGCTCGCCTCCCAGGACACCTCCCACTGGCCGCTCTGTTATACCCGAACAGAGGCTCCCCTCGGGGCAGATGCACTGGCACGAAGCTGGCCCTCGGGGCTGCGCAAGTACGCATTTCCCCCAGTGAGCCTTCTTGCACAGGTGCGGTGCAAGGTCAGGGAGGACGAGGAAAAATTCATTCTAGTGGCTCCCTATTGGCCCACCCGGGCTTGGTTCTTGGACCTCGTAATCCTCGCGACAGCCCTTCCCTGGCAAATTCCCCTAAGGAAAGACCTTCTTTCTCAGGGACGGAGCACACTCTGGCATCCACACCCAGACCTCTGGAACCTCCACGTCTGGCCCCTGGACAGGATGAGGAAGATCTAGCTGATCTACAACCTGCTGTCGTAGACAACCAAGCCAGAGCCCCTACTACCAGGCAACTTTACGCCCTAAAGTGGCGCTTGTTCACAAATTGGTGTTCTTCTCGGGGCAAAGACCCACAAAGTTGCACATTCAGGTCAGTGTTCTCAATTTTGCAGGAGAGGTTGGAGAGGAGGCTGTCCCCATCCACCTTGAAGGTGTATGTAGCTGCTATTACAGCCCACCACGATGCAGTAGACAGCAAGTCTTTGGGTAAGCACGACTTGATTATCAGGTTCCTAAGAGGTGCCCGGAGGTTGAATCCCTCCTGGCCATGCCTGTTCCCCTCCTGGGATCTCTCAGTGGTCCTCTCGGACCATCAGAGACCCCCCTTCGAGCTTCTAGAATCAGTTGGACTCAGGACCCTCTCTCTAAAAATGGCCCTGCTGATCGCGCTTGCTTCCATCAAGAGCGTCGGGGACCAGCAAGGGTTCTCTGTCAGCCACACTTGCCTGGAGTTCGGTCCGGCAGACACACATGTCATCCTACGACTGCGACCGGGCTACGTGCCCAAGGTTCCTACCATGCCCTTCAGAGACCAGGTAGTGAACCTGCAAGTGCTGCCCTGGGAGGAGGCAGACCCAGCCCCTTCGTTGCTGTGTCCAATACATGCTTTGTGTACCTACTTGGACCGCACGCAGAACTTTAGACACTCTGAGAAGCTCTTTGTCTGCTTAGGTGGACAGCGGAATGGGAACACTGTTTCCAAACATAGGCTCTCCCAGCCTATCGCACCCAGGCCGTGACCCCCCCCCCCCCCCCCCCCTTTACGGGTCCGAGCACACTCAACAAGGAGTGTTGCGTCCTCATGGGCACTGTCCCTGGCAGACATATGCAGAGCAGCAGGTTAACACCTAATACCTTTGCGAGATTCTACAATCTCAGGGTAGAGTCAGTCTCATCCTGTGTTTTCTCAGGTCTGAGCCAGTAGAACTCGGTAACATGCTGATGGACTGACCGGGTGAATCGCTTGCAGTGCCTTTTCCCTCGGTTGAGGTAATACCGTGCACTTTTTTTCCGGGAGATCCCACTCACTCGGCTCCCGGTTGATTCCTCCCTAGCCCTCGGTGTCCGCAATTCGGTGGAGGAATTCACCGATCCAATCCACTGTGGGTTCTCAAATCTACCCTGTACTGGAATAGGTGCTCCGCAGATCAGGGCTCCTATGTGGAAACACTTTTTGTCGAGAAAATTGGCATTAGAACAAAAATTTAGTGTCACATGACAGAATTTGCCCCAATCGTTAGCCTGTGTGAAAGCCAATTTATTGTACGTGATTATGGATTGCTCTTAATGGCATATAGATCCGATGCCGTAAACACGACAATCTAGGAGTGCCAAAAAAAATATCTCGTATCACTCACATCGACAAGTGCATGGAGAACAAATGAATGCCCACTGTTTGTGATTAATATAATCACGGTAGCCATCTGTTTATTTATTAAAGTGGCTTTACCATACCTTTCAAAATAATAGATGACAGTCACAGAATTTGCCCACAATACAAAAAAAACATAATTTCTATGCAAAAAGATGTTTTAAATTAAAAGTAAATACACAATACTAGTAGAAAAGTATCAGTGTGCTTTTTTGGAACACTAACTTATAGTCCAGTTCTATAAAATTATTGTTTAGTTTACTTTTGAAAAAATGCCAGCAAAATTCTCTGTTTTAAATTAAATACATTTTCCAAACAAAAAAAGTATGAAATAATAATTTTTAAAAAATGACCAATCGAAAAAAATATGTATATTTGTATACCTATATGTGTGTTTTCTTTACACAAACTTAAATTAGCCTTACCCTGTTCTGTAGATGAGAAAAGTCTGATTGACTCTCAGAATGTTCTACACTTTTTTCAAGACTATAACTATTAGTCCATTGCTGAATTCTCTTTCAGAAAATGAGCTTTTGATTTTACATTTTAACATTTAAATATTTTAAATCCTCTTTACCTTGGATCACATTTGCTGAGCTTCAGAAAATGTAAATTGCATAGGGACATTAAATTTAGATGACAATCAAGTTCAGTTGGTCATTAAAAGTTGCTGGACAAATATGCGGGAAATGATGCAGTTGTGATGGCAATGCTTTAGATTAGATGATTGTTCAAAATAGCCAATTGAATATCAGAAATGTATCATATACAGGCTAATCCCTGATATTACACTGCATAATTTTTTCTTTAATAGCTGTGCACACAGTATAAATACATCGATGGATAGTCCTTATATTAAGACCAAAAGTTTCCCTCACTACTTGGTGCATGTTCCCTGCTTGAGCAGAGCCTTGACGATTCACTTTCGGGTCGGAACCGGTGGCACCCTGTGATAGGCGCAACGTCAGGACCAATATTACCTTCCTATCAGAAGGGCAACTGCTCCATTCTGATTGCAATTCCCCATTTTCTGATTGTATTTATTTGTGAAATTAAAATGACAGTAAGCTGGCAAATTTCAATGAATTTTCTCAATACTCTCCCCATTTTACCAAAAGTTAGGAGGAAAAAAAGTTAGGGACATCTGGGAGGCGAATTAGCGATTTTACACACATTTCTGTATGGAAACAGCTAAAGGGCAGATTTCTTTTGCAATAAACTAAAACGTATATGAAAGTGTTTTTTTAGGCATGATGTCATCACGCACACCATTTTTATCGATAAAAGGCCATTTGAATGGAAACAGGCAGAAGACACCAAATTTCTAGTTATTATTATTTATTTATTTTTATGCATTTTCATTTTGATGGACGCAAGTAGATATTTAACTTACTACAAGTGAATTATCAACTGGAATGCTATAGCTAGTAAACAGTGCTTCAACAAACATTCAGTAGACTAACAAAAGCCTGTGTAACAGCAGCAAAATAGCAGCTTATCGACTGACTTGCTATAGCTAGCAAACAGTGTTTCAAAAAACATTCAGTAGACCCTCAGTATCCTGTATATATAGCTCTATTAATTATTACTTACATTATTGTTGAGAACATCAGTTCATTAAAAGGTCATTAATAAAGATCTATATACAGACTATGGAAAGCCTACTAAATGTTTGTTGAAACACTGTTTACTAAATCAGTCGATAAGCTGTTATGTTCCTCTGTCACTTATTCAATGGCTGTTCATAAATTTTTTTCAAACAACTACAAGATAAATTTGCTATCCTGAAAGAACACTTCTTTGGTTACTCACAAATCAGACATTTTATACAAATAAATAGACACTCCTCTCCCAGGGTTTGTCAAAAACTCCTTTGGAAGAAATAATATTTCAAGCAAACAAACCGAAAAAAGTAATTTCAACATTATATTCTTTATTTCTTAGGCAACATTTTGGCACTTAGGAGCATCCAGGAGCAAGACTTGGGTAGCTCTATTGAATGTGAGGACTTGGAAAGAGCTTTGAAGCAACTTGGTGGCATATTAATTTGTAATAAGGCTAAGAAAACAGTTTAACTGATTGTATTTTTTTTCTCTTCTTGTATGTTTTGCTTTGCTGCTTATACTTGTTTATTTAATGTTGTTATTTATTTATTTAATTTTTTTATACTTATTTTATGTGTGGTAATTTGTATGTTACCAATAAACAGTTATTATAAAAAAAATTTTAAAAAAAACACCCACAACACCCAAGCAACCACTTAGCAAATGCCTAGCACCCAACCCAGAACTTCCCTTATAAAAGCATGGCAACACAAAATACTAATTAGAACAATTCAGTAACCACATAGCAATGCCCTGAAAACCGCCCACTACCTATGGCCTAGCTACCACTCAGAACCCCCTTGCAACCATACAGCAATGCACTAACAACCACTCAGAATCTCTTAGCAACCACACAGTAGTGCACTAACAACTATTAAAAAAACCTTAGCAACCGTATAGCATACAGGCAACCATCTAAATTACCTTTGCAGCCACACACCAACACATAAAAAAACACTCAGAACATCTTAATAACTACATAGGAATGTCTTGACAACCACCCACAACACCCTAGCAACCACTTCAAAAAAGCCTTGCAACCAACAGGAACACCCTAACAATCGCATAGCAATGCCCTCACAACCACCCACAACACTCTAGCGACCAACCAGCAATATCCTAGCTACATCCTTGCAACCACATATAACTAACAACTATTCAGAATGCCATAGCAACCACATAGCAACTACCTAGCAACCACCTACAATTCCTTAACAACCACACAGCAACACATTAACAACTGTTTTGAACATTTAATAACTACATTAACCCACATCACCCTAGCAATCACTTAGCAAAGGCCTAGCAGCTCCCCAGAACACACTAATAATTGCATAGCAACACCATAACTACTTATGCGGTTGCTAGGGTGTTCTAAGGGGTAACTAGGCCATTGCTAGTTGATCGCTAGGTGTGAGTGGTTGTCAAGGTGATGCTATCTGGTTGCTAGGGTGTTTTGGTTGGTTGCTAGGCCTTTGCTAAGTGGTTGCTAGGGTGTTGGGGGCAGTTGTCAAGACTTTCCTATGCAGCTACTAAAATGTTCAGAGCAGTTGTTAGCGTGTGTCTGTCTGGTTGTTAAGGTGTTGTAGGTGGTTGCTTGGGAGTTGCTATGTGATTGCTAAGGCATTCTAAATAGTTGTTAGTGCATTGCTTAGCGGTTGCTAAGAGATTCTGAGTGGTTGTTAGTGCATTGATATGCGTTTGCAAGAGTGTAAGCAACTGCTAAGCAATGCACTAACTAACTATTCAGAATGCCTTAGCAATCACATAGCAACTCCAAAGCAACCACCTACAACACCTTAACAACCAGACAGACACACACTAACAACTGCTCTGAACATTTTAGTAGCTGCATAGGAAAGTCTTGACAACCGCCCCAACACCCTAGCAACCACTTAGCAAAGGCCTAGCAACCACCAAAAACACCCTAGCAACCAGATAGCATCACCTTGACAACCACTCTCAACACCCTAGCGATCAACTAGCAATGGCCTAGTTACCCCTTAGAACACCCTAGCAACCGCATAGCAATGCACTAACAACTATTCAGAACGCCTTAGCAACCACACAGCAACATACTAACACCTGTTCAGGACAACTTATTATCTACAGTACAGAGAAATGTCTTGGCAACTACACATAACACCCAAGGAACGCAATAATATCTACTTGGATCTAAGCAGTCACATCATAATACCCTGTCAACCACCTACAACACTTTAGTAAACGCATAGCAATAAAATAGCAACCATGTAGAATATCTTAGCAACTACTCAGCAAAGGCCTAGCAACCAACCAGAACACCCTAACAATCGCATAACAACACAATAAGAAACCCCCACAACATCTTAGCATCTCGGCAGTGACTCGTTACAGTACTACTTTTGAAAATGTTAAAAGTAAAAACCTCATATGCATCTTGTAATCTTATGAAGAAACAATTATTCCTACAAACATGTCAATGCTCCAGTGAAATATGATATTGTATTCCAGTTTAGAACACCATACTTCTCATAATAGTTTTGTACTGTGATGACCTCATTCGGCTTTGCCTCGGAGGAACTGCTGTACCATTTGTTTACTTACTGACTTGCTTCAGTTCGAACTCCCTAAATGACAGCCCTATTTAAATACACTTTGTATTTTACCCCCATTTAATTTGCAGAACACCTTAGACACAAGCCAATCCCGAGCAACAATTAAATGTTAAAAAGTTCCCATAAAATCCATTGTGTATGTCCATATGCCCCAAAATCAATATTGTCAAAGCTACTTGTGCCCACGAGGAAGCTGCTTCTTTCAAATAATTCATTGTCTCCCCTACTGGAACATCATTCGTTGGTCTGAAGTTACCAGAGATACCCGTGGCACGGACCACAGGCCCATTTCTAATCAGACACACACTTATTTTTACCACCCCTCAATGGAAGCCATTTCTCATCATGTTGGCAGCAAAGTGTCTATTGAGAACTCCCGAGCACATTGTTTCTCGGAGATTAAATAGATTTTAGGAGGAATGATTAAGAATGTTATAAATGGCTGTCAGCAGGGAGAGAGTCAAACCTCGAGAGCAGGTTAAGTGATTATGTCAGCTTATGATTCATAATGCACTAAAAACAAATCACGAAATCTCAAAGGCAAAGAGGACCTTTAAGGCAGAAATGAACAAACATTGCCTATGTTAATATGTTGTTAAAGAGAGATGGTTACAATATGGTAATAAATTATAATTGTTATGGTATGGGCTGGTGTTTGCAGACAGAAATAAACCTTTATTGAATTGCCTGCACAATGAGTTTTAATCCATGCAATTGGATGCAATTAAAGTCAATTCAGTTTATTCTACATTAAGCCAAAACATAATTGTTTTGTTTGTTTGTTTGTTTGTTTGTTTGTTTGTTATAATGTCATCAGAATTCTCTATTTTTCAACAAATAGTTTTTTTTTATATTTCTTGGTCGTTTCTCTTTCCTGAATTTAAAAGTACCTGCAAGTTAACACAATGAGGTCTGGAATTTGTCACAATTAAGCAGTATTGGCTGTTGTCTTCAGCTATAAAGATCCTGATCAATAAGTTGCCTGTTGTCTAAATGTTACATCACAGTATGTATTCGTTTTAATCATTTTCACATCACCTATAAAATGCCACACAAGCCAAGCATTGATCTTTCAGTGCTGATCCAGTTGTTTACATTTGAACAATTATATTCTGCAAAGAAACATCTCTGACCTTTTTAAGCCATTACGTTTCATTTTCAATGATTTGGGAAACAAAATGGACTCTGCCAAATTTGTGGAATTCGTTAAACTTTCAGGTAAAAAACAAACAAACAGATTTTAATGTAGTCACAGACATTTGGATCACAACATGGATGACTATTTGAAGATTATCTGACTGGTTTCTTGTTTCTTTATATTTGATTTCTTTTTGAAATTCTAATAATAATAATAATAATAATAATAATAATAATAAAGTATTGATTGGCCGGGAGGACACGACGTCTCATTCCCTACATCAGGGATCGGAGTTTACATACGTAACCTAGACGTTCCCCATCTGACGCTCACTTCGACGTCATGTCGAAGAAACGACACTAGGGGTCCACTTCAAATCACGCCATGCGCTGAGCCGTGTACGTGAACTGCTGACACAGGAGCGGGCAGGTATTTCACGTGCCAGGACGACCATCTGTGTCAGACTGCATGTACCCTTCCACAATGCCCCATAAAAGACGTGGGAATCCTTCTAGTTACCCAAGCAGGGGAACAAGGCGATGCTTGCCAACCTGGGACGGGCCAAGCCTAGCCGGGCCTCTTTTCACTCTATATTTCTCTCATAGAGCCAAATGGCTCACCCATTTTCCTATTCTTTCAGGGGGAAAAGACCCTGCGGAGACCACACCTGCCCAGGAAGGGGGAGGTAACGTGGCAAAATACATCACATGGCCTCTTCGGTCACATGTGGGAAAGAATGGCGCGGTGGTAGATCCAGCCTCGAGGAGGGGGGAGTTGCTACAACACAGCGACTGGAGGGAAGCAGAAACTGCCTAAGGGAGACACGGGTCAGCTCGTAAGGTGACCGTACCGTGGAAAATACACAAAGGAGGAGTCCGCATAGGAGACCTGATCTGTGGAGCACCTTTCACAGTGCAGGGTAGATTTAGATACCCGCAGTGGATTGGGTCGGCGAATTCCTCCGCTGAATTGCAGGCCCACAGGGCTAGGGAGGAGTCATCCAGGGAGCTGAGTGAGTGGGATCTCCTGGGAGAGAAAAGCGCACTGTTTTACCTCGGTTGAGGGAAAGGGCGCTGGACGTAAGCGATTCACCCGGTCAGACCGTCAGTGTGTACCGAGTTCTACCGGCTCGGACCTGAGAAAATGATGAGACTGACTCAACCCTGAGGTTGTAAAACCTCACAAAGTTATTGGGTGTTGCCCAACCCGCAGCTCTGCATATGTCTGCCTAGCCAGTGCCCATGAGGACGCAACACTCCTTGTTGAGTGTGCTCGGATGCGCAAGGGGGGGGGGGGGGGCACGGCCTGGGTGTGGTAGGCCAACAGGATGGCGTCCACCAGCCAGAGGGAGAGTCTCTGTTTGGAGACAGCGTTCCGTTTCCACTGTCCGCCAAAGCAGACAAAGAGCTGCAGAATGCCTGAAGTCGTGCGTGCAGTCCACGTAAGTGCGTAAGGCACGTACCGGGCACAGCAACGAAGGGGCTGGGCCTGCCTCCTCCCGGGGCAGCACTTGCAGGTTCACTACCTGGTCTCTAAAGGGTGTGGTAGGAACCTTGGCACATAGCCCGGTCGCGGTCTTAGGATCACATGTGTGTCTGCCGGACCGAACTCCAGGCAAGTGTCGCTGACAGAGAATGCTTGCAGGTCCCCAACCCTCTTGATGGAGGCGAGCACGATCAGCAGGGCCGTCTTTAGGGAGATGGCCCTGAGTCTGGCTGATTCTAGCGGCTCGAAGGGGGATCTCTGAAGACCGGCGAGGACCACCGAGAGATCCCAGGAGGGGAACAGGCTTGGCCGGGAGGGATTTAACCTCCGGGCGCCTCTTAGGAACCTGATGACTAAGTCGTGCTAACCCAGAGACTTGCCGTCTACTGGGTCATGGTGAGCTGCGATAGCGGCAACATACACCTTTAAGGTGGAAGGGGACAGCCTCCCTTCCAACTTATCCTGTAGCAATAAGAGCACTGACCTAACTGCGCACCTCTGTGGGTCTTCAGTCCAGGAAGAACACCAGTTTGCGAACAGGTGGCACTTTGGGGCGTAAAGTTGCCTGATAGAAGGGGCCCTGGCTTGGTTGATCATGTCTACGATGGTAGGTGGTAGACCAGCTAGATCTTCCATGTCCCATCCAGGGGCGTAGAGGTCTGGGCGTGGATGCCAGAGGGTGCCCCTTCCCTGAGAAAGAAGGTCCTTCCTCAGGGGAATTTGCCAGGGAGGGGCTGTCGTGAGGAGTACGAGGTCTGAGAACCAGGCCCGGGTGGGTCAGTAAGGAGCCATTAGGGTGACATGTTCCTCAACCTCCCTGATCTGTGCAAGAAGGCTCACTGGGGGAAATGCGTACTTGCACAGCCCCAAGAGCCAGCTGTGTACCAGTGCGTCTCCCCCGAGGGGAGCCTCTGTTCGGGCATACCAGAGCGGGCAGTGGGAGGTCTCTCGGGAGGCAAACAGGTCTACCTGGGCCTTGCCGAAACGATCCAAAATCAGCTGTATCTCCTGGGGGTGGAGCCTCCACTCTCTGCCAGGCAAGCGTTGTCATGACAGCGCGTTCACTACCACATTGAGGTTGCCGGGGATGTGAGTGGCGCGCAGCGACCTGAGTCCGTGCTGGCTCCAAAGGAGGAGACGACGGGCGAGTCGCGACATGTGTCGGGAGCGTACGCCGCCTTGGCGATTTATGTACACTACCGTGGTGGTGCTGTCTGACCTGATTAAGACATGTTTGTCCCAAACTAATGGGAGAAACTTCCGCAGGGCAAAGAAAACAGTCAGCAACTCTAGGCAATTGATATGCCAGCTCAGCTGGACCCCTTTCCAACGGCCCGCAGCTGCGTGCCCATCACGCGGCGCCCCAACCCGTTTTGGAGGCATCGGTCGTGATCAGGACGCATCGGGACACCTGCTGCAAGGGTACTCCTGCCCGAAGAAAGCAGAGGTCTTTTCCTGGTGGACTTGCAGGAGGGCCATGTTGTGCAGGGCTGGAGCGGCGTGTCCGATGGTGCTGTAGGCTTTAGCAGTCAGTGTAAACGTTGTCAAACAGGCCTTGGAGGAGAACACAGGGCGATCCCACCAGGTGGTCGGGTTTCCGGGGCACAGGTGGAGCGCAACAGCCCTATCCACCTGGGGAATCGCCGTGTACCCGTGGGCTGCTCTGCCGTCGAGGGTAGCAAGAGCGGATGAGCGGGTGGCATGACGTGTGGAGAGCGGCGCCCTCCACGTAGAAGTCAGCTCATCATGCGCTTCCGGGAAAAATGGGACCGGGGGTGTGCATGGCTGTGAGTGGCGCGGTGTTCATCCAGCCGCGATGGCTGTGGGGAGGATGGAGGGTTCCAGTCCAGCCCCACACTAGCGGCAGCCCGGGCAAGCATATCAGACATCTGCACGTCTGCCTCAGCCTGGGCGTGCTGGCCCGAAGGTGCAGCCAAGGGGAGTCATCTATGTCAGACGCCGCACACTTTGATGCAGTGTCGAGCTCATCCACTTCTAACTCTAGAGGAAAGGCAGGCTGGCCATGAGGCGAGCCGCTGTTGCCTTGAGTACGGACGGGAGTCAACGAGCATATACCCGGCAGAGCTGCACCCGCTGCCATCCCCAGATCGCCTCCAGTGCCAGCGGCATCGTCCTCAATCCCATGGGAAGAAGGAGCGATGCGGGGGGCGGCTGGAGTGGCGTGCTTTCTGTTGAAAGCAAGTCGCGACCACAACGTTGCCATGGTCATGCTCTCGCAGTGAGCATGAACATGCGATCGCAACCCAGACACACGAGACAACACCTGTGGCCGGCTGAAGCGGAGAGCACTCTACCACATCCAGGAATGGATGGCGGAATGGCATCTTTATAAAGATGCGTTCTGAAAAGGACGTTCAACGCCGCTGTGTATTGCTCTTTTAGAGGAAAATACTCTTTTACAGAGAAAATCGCTCTTTAAGAATTAAAACTCTTTTAATTGTGCGCTGTCGAAGCACCCAGGGGCAAACTGCACTGCCGTGCAGAGAAGGAGAAAAGCCGCTGATGTGTGCCGTAGATCCAACAGCAAGCAACGCGTCAGAGGAACAGGTTTGTAACTCGCAGCTTACTGCTGAAACGACCAAGCCTCAGAAGAAAATTTCTGAATGAACTCATAGTATTTCCTCGCCTTTATACCCGTATGTCCGGGGCGGGGTATGCAAATACTGTCTGCCAACTTCTCATTGGCCTTTTTTCATGTATCAGAGGCATATTCGGCGCTCAAGAGAGACCCCTAGTGTGGCTTCTTGGACACGACGTCGAAGTGAGCGACAGACGGGGAACTGTCATTATGTAGCATGCAATTGTGACTGCCATGTAAATAGCCTAAGGCTGGATTTCCCGAATCACTAAGTAGAACGTTAGTAGCACTTAAGTAGTACTTAATCTCTAAGGAGCATTTCCTAAAAAAAAGTAGTTTTTAAACATGTTCGTAAAGTCCATTAAGTGCAACTTAAACATATCTTTCTGGCATCTTTCTCAGTTTATCAAAGACAATGGGACATATTATAAATTGTATTAATATATTTTAATAATTGGAAAGTCATTTTAAACTATTTCAGAGGATTTTTTGGCGTGAGTCTTCGCACAGTCTGCACATGCAATGTGATAGGTCTAAATTACAAGACACATTCTGATTAAACAGAATATTTACGAAGACATGAGTAATGTAATGTGACCATGCAGTTTAAAACTTAAATAAATATGCCTAATAAATAATAAAAAATATGGAGATTAGAGCAAGAGTGTGCAATGAGTGATTCCCTCTCTCTGTTCCTCCTTCCTTCAATGGATGATTCAAATCGGCTCGCCTATAGTCTTTTAACAAAGCTTTTTAACAAGATAATGTACTGTAGGTCTATGAGTAGTTCAATAAAGAGGCCCATCATTTTAATCCTGTTCTTTGTGCATTTGTTCAGTTTCCAGCCAAAAAACTTGAGGCTACGTGTGAGTCGCTTATGATTCACATCACGTACATTTGCATTACATGCATTTATTGCTTCACTTTCATTAATATCTATGATTGATCATCATTAAATCTGAAACTGTCTTACTAAAGCCATCATTATTTCTATAATTAAATTCTGTAATTTATTAATGTAGCTGATACATTTCGGTGCCTCAACAAGGTTACAAACAACTTCCATGCTTGTCAGTATTTCCACATTATTTTCATGTTATGAAAACAAACTCTGGACATATTTGCCAAACTGATCGCACCTTTGCACCGCACAGCACCCAAAACGAAGCACTTCTCGAAGTTCTACTTTATAATGAGTTGGTTTGGGAAACAGGCGTTACTCCATGTAAAATAACGAGCGACATCTGTTAAGATGATCGTAAAAGCTTAAGTTACGTTATCAGGAAATCCAGCCTAGGACTATTTGAATCATACATTGGAGGGAGGAAGAAGAGGAAGAATAGAGAGAATGAATCATTGCACACTCTCACACAAATCTCCTTTGTTAACCATATTTGAATTATTCATTTTGGCCTATTTAAGTTTTAAACTGCCGGGTCGCATTACTTACATATGTCTTCTTAGAAAGATATGTTTGTATTGAACAGATTTGCTCTTGCCATTACAATTATGCTCAAAGAAGCCCAATAAAATGTTCTACCATATTATGTGTCACATAAATTTATATCTAACTTTAGACCTAATTTACACCCTGCAGAAACAGCCTATTGATTCAATGCGATTTTTTTTCAACACTGTTTTATCCAGTGAAACTGTGTATAATGGCTTTCCAATGATGAAAATATATTAATATACTTCATTAAATGTCTAATAAACTGAAAGATGCGAGAACAATACATGTAGTAATTTATGGACTTAAGACCGGTTCATAGCTCTAGTTCCCCGTCTGTCGCTCACTTTGATGTCGTGTTGAAGAAGCGACACTAGGGGTCTCTCTTGAGTGCCGAATATGCCTCTGATCTATAAAAAAAGGCCAATGAGAGTTGGCGAACAGTATTTGCATACCCCGCCCCTGGACATACAGGTATAAAGGACAGGAAATACACACGTTCATTGAGAAATTTTCTTCGGAGCCAATGTATGCAGCCAGCTGCGAGTGACACACCAGTTTCCTGCTTCTATCCTCTGATGCTCTGTTTTGCTGTTGGATCCACGGCGCACTTCAGCGGCTTTCACCTTCTCTGTACGGCGTGCAGTTTGCACCTGGGCGCTTTGACAGCGCAGAGTTCTAAAAGAGTTTATTAAAAGAGTAAATTTCTCTGAAAGAGCAATACACAGCGGCGTTGAACGTCCTTTTCAGGACACGTCTTTTTAAAGATACCATTCCGCCCCTGTGTAGTTCCTAGATGCGGTAGAGTGCTCTCCGCTTCAGACGGCCACAGGCGTTGTCTCGTGTGTCTGGGCACCTATCACACCGAGGCAGCATTTGTGGATGGTTCATGCTCTCACTGCGAGAGCATGACCATGGCAACGTTGCGGTCGCGGCTTGCTTTCAACAGAAAGCACGCCCCCCCCAGTGTCGCTCCTTCTTCCCATGGGATTGAGGCAATGGAGGCAATTGATGGCAATGGAGGCGATTTGGGGAGGGCAGCGGGTGCAGCTCCGTCGAGTACGCCCCCTCGGACCACCCGCCCCCCGGCACGCTCGTTGACTCCCGTCCATGCTCGAGGCAACAGCGGCTCGCCTCACGGCCAGTCTGCCTATCCTCTGGAGCTCGAGGTGGATGAGCTCGATACAGCGGCGTCTGACGCTGATACCTCTCCTGGGCTGCCGCCTTCGGGCTAGCACACCCAGGTTGAGGCTTACGCACAGATGTCCGACATGCTTGCCCAGGCCGCTGTCAGTGTGGGGCTGGATTGGAACCCTCCATCCTCCCAACACATAAATCGCCAAGGCGGCATTCGCTCCCGCCACGTCACAACTCACCCGACATCTCCTCCTTTGGAGCCAGCAGCGACTCAAGTCGGCAATCTTAATGTGATAGCGGACACGCTGTCACGACAATGCTTGCCTGGCGGAGAGTGGAGGCTTCACCCCCACTCGGTTCAGCTGATCTGGGAACGGTTTGGCAAGGCCCAGGTAGACCTGTTTGCCTCCCAACAAACCTCCCACTGCCCGCTCTGGTACACCCGAACAGAGGCTCCCCTAGGGGCAGATACACTGGCACACAGCTGGCTGGCGTGACTGCGCAAGTACACATTTCCCCCTGTGAGCCTTCTTGCATATGTGCTGACGCACATATGTCCGACATGCTTGCCCAGGCCGCCGTCAGTGTGGGGCTGGATTGGAACCCTCCATCCTCCCAACACCCGTCATGGTTGGACGACTGGTTCCTGGGGTCTGGGCATCGCTCAGAGCCTCGCACACCCCCCCCCCCCCAAGTGCATGACGAAGTTACGTCTTTGTGGAGAGCACCCCTCTCCACTCGTCACAAGCCCTGCTCGTCTGCTCTCGCTACCCTCGACGGAGGAATGGCCAACGGGTATACGACGATTCCCCAGGTGGATAGGGCTGTTGCGCTACATCTATGCCCCGGTAACACTACCACCTGGCGGGGTCATCCTATACTCCCTTCCAAGGCCATGTAGGACGACATCCTCATTCTCCTCCAAAGCCTACAGTGCCGCGGGACAGGCCACTTCCGACTTGCACGCCATGGCCATCCTGCAAGTCCACCAGGCCAAGGCACTCAGGGATCTGCACGAGGGTAGCCCTGGCCCTGATGTGTTGAAGGAACTGCGCTCAGTAACCGACCTCACACTCAGAGCCACGAAGGTCATGGTGCAGGCACTCAGGCAGGCAATGCCCCCCTCTCCCAGTTTGGCCTCTTCAGCGACACCGTCGAGGACTCCGCCCAGCAGTTCTCCGCAGTGAAAAAGCAGATGGAGGCCATCTCTCACATCCTGCCCTGCCGCAAACCTGCCGCCACGGGCCCTCCCCCTGTCTGCTCGCCGAGAGCGTCCCCCTGCGGCCAAGAAAATTCCTGCTCCGCCTCAACCCGAGCCCAGCTCTCAGCCCCAACGTTGAGCAGACTGCAGGAAGCAGACGCCCCCCAACCCCCTCGAGGACCCATAAGGCTCACAGGCACTCCTGCGACGGTCGACCCAGGGACTGAGACGTTAGCTCCAGAGGTGGTAAGACCACACCGTCACCTGGTGGAGGGCCAGGAGGAGAATCTTTTGTTCAATTTTCATTTGCCGCCCCCCCCCCCCCCAGACGGGGCTGCGGTACCCACATTCTCAATAAAAGCTATTTCCTTTGTCTCTGGGTCACCTGGCCCGTTAACGACACTTGCCTGGAGTTCGGTCCGGCAGACACATATGGTATCCTAAGACCCCGACCGGGCTATGTGCCCAAGGTTCCTACCACTCCCTTCAGAGATCAGGTAGTGAACCTGTAAGCACTGCTCTGGGAGGAGGCAGACCCAGCCCCCTCACTGCTGTGTCCGGTACGTGCCTTGTGTGCCTACCTAAACCGCACTCACCGCTTCAGGTGCTCTGAGCAGCTCTTTGTCTGCTTTGGGGGACAGCATAAAGGCCTCCAAACAGAGGCTTTCCCACTGGGTGGTGGATGCCATCCTGCTGGCCTATCACACCCAGGCCGTGCCACCCCCCCTACGGGTTCGAGCACACTCTACAAGGAGTATGGTGTCCTTGTGGGCACTGGCTAGTGGTGCCTCCCTAGCAGACATTTGTAGGGCAGTGGGTTGGGCAACACCTAACACCTTTGCGAGATTTTACAATCTCAGAGTTGAGTCAATTTCGTCCCGTGTTTTCTCAGGTCCGTGCCGGTAGCACTCGGTACACGCCACTTCCCTTTATACCCGTATGTCTGGGGCGTACGATTCGGCGTCCGAGAAGACCCCTTGTGTCACTTCCTTCGACACTACCTCGAGAGAGTGACAGAAGGGGAACTGTCTGTCTGACTGTCGGAATGTTTATTTATCTATTTTGCCTTAACACATTAATGGCATTTAACATAATAATCACAGGGCACTAGATTTGACAACGTAACCCATATACAAATTAGCATCAATACTAATATAATGAACAAAACTTTAAGTAATGTTTTAAATCAATATATGAAATAATAATATTCTGGGTGGGCCTGAGTCTAAGGCCCAACCTTGAATACGCCACTGTATCTAACAAACATATTTGTAAACTAATATTGATTCTATTATTTCTGTTAGTATGAATACTGTATATTGAAGTTTTAAAATTAAATGTTATGCATGGCAGTATATGACTAACACAAAATAAAAGACAACATAAATAAAACAAAAAGTTACACACCTCCAGTGTCTTCATATTGTATCATGACATAACAGGGTGGACAATATGTCAAAGGATAAACAAAATACCTCCACTATTAGTGTTAAAATTAAACATTTACCACAAACCAATACTTATTTGTGAGAGAATGTAATATTAAACTCTTTGTAAAAGAGTTTAAAATTGTAAGGGGACAAAATTGAAATCCAATGATTTAGCACTTATTTTTGTCAAAGATATTTAACATGCAGTTCCCCTTCTGTCGCTCACTTCGACGTTGTGTCGAAGAAGCGACACTAGGGGTCTCTCTTGAGCGCCGAAAGATGCCTCTGATCTATGAAAAAAGGCCAATGAGAGTTGGTGAACAGTATTTGCATACCCCGCCTCCAGATACGGATATAAAGGCGAGGGAAATACGCTCGTTCATTCAGTAATTTTCTTCGGAGCCGATGGTCGTGTGTATGCTGCCAGCTGCGTGTAACACAAATGATCCCCTTTCTGATCATCTGACACTCTGCTGCTGTTGGATTTACGGCGCACTTCAGCGGCTTTTTCTCTTCTCTGCCAGCGTGCAGTTTGCCCCTGGGCGCTTCGACAGCACAGAGTTAAAAGAGTTCCATTTTAAAAGAGTAATTTTCTCCATAAAAGAGTTTATTTCTCTGAAAGAGCAATACACAGTGGTGTTGAATGCCCTTTTCAGGGCGCGTCTTTATAAAGATGCCATTCAACCCCTGTGTAGTTCCTGGATGAGGTAGAGTGCTCTCCGCTTCTGACGGCCACAGGCGCTGTCTCGTGTGTCTGGGCGCCGATCACACCGAGGCAGCGTTTGTGGATGGTTCATGTTCTCACTGCGAGAACATGACCATGGGAACTTTGCGGTCGCGGCTTGCTTTCAATAGAAAGCACGCCACTTCAGCCACCCCCCGTATCGCTCCTTCTTCCCACGGGATTGAGGACGATGCGGCTGGCGATGGAGGCGATTTGGGGAGGGCAGCGGGTGCGGGGGGCGAGACCACCGCCCCCCGACACGCTCGTTAACCTTTGTCCAGCCTCGAGGTAACGGCGACTCGCCTCCGGGCCGGTCTGCCTATCCTCTGGAGCTTGAGGCCGATGAGCTCGCCGCTCCGTCGGAGAGCACGGCATCTGACGCTGACTCCTCCCCTGGGCTGCCTCAGATCTCAACAGTCCTGGCTTCCTGGACACGGACCACCCGTCTTCAGCCCCACGACTGTCCCCCGGCCGGCCGGCCAGTTCCGACGAGTCTAGAGGACGCCTACCCAGGACCTCCTCCTCAGTGGCCAACCCGCCCCCTGCCGGGTGTGCGGAGCAAGGTAAGTGCTTTGAGTCTTTTCTCAGCACCTCAGCCGCGGGTCGCCTCGTCGCCGCCCAACGCTGCTCTACCTGCTCCGCCCCGCTGCGAAGCCCCACCGGGTACGTCCAAATTGATCATCCCTTTGGTGCCCCTAGCGCAGAGGTTGGACGCGTGGCTTTCACTTCCCAACCCGTCTCGCTGGCTGGCCCGGACCATCCGACTCGGTTACGCAATTCAGTTTGCCAGACCCCTGCCCCCCTTCATGGGCGTCCGCTTTTCCGCAGTACACGGCGAACACGCCCAGTCCCTGCGCACGGAAATCGCGACTCTTCTGGCCAAAGACGCGATAGAGCCTGTCCCTCCAACCGAGATGAAGAAGGGTTTCTACAGCCCTTACTTCATCGTACCCAAGAAAGGCGGCGGCTTACGACCAATCTTGGACCTGCGAGTTCTCAACCGAGCATTGCACAAACTCCCATTCAAAATGCTCATGCAGAAACACATCTTAACCTGTGCCCGGCATCTAGATTGGTTCGCAGCGATAGACCTGAAGGACGCGTACTTCCACGTCTCCATCCTGCCCCGACACCGCCCCTACCTGCGGTTTGCATTCGAGGGTCAGGCATATCAGTACAAAGTCCTCCCCTTCGGCCTGTCTCTGTCCCCTCGCGTCTTCACAAAAGTCGCAGAGGCAGCTCTTGCCCCGCTCCGAGAAGCCGGCATCCACATACTCAACTACCTCGACGACTGGCTCATTCTGGCCCACTCGCGAGAGTTACTATGCGCCCACAGAGACCAGGTGCTCAGGCACCTCAGCCATCTGGGTCTTCAGGTCAACTGGGAATAGAACAAGCTCACTCCAGTTCAGAGCATCTCTTTTCTCTGGATGGAGTTAGACTCGGTCTCAATGTCGGCACGTCTCACCAACGAGCGTGCCCAGTCAGTGTTGAACTGCCTCGCCGCCTTCAGGCCAGGCACAGCGGTCCCCTTAAAACTTTTCCAGAGGCTCCTGGGGCATATGGCGTCCTCCGCGGCGGTCGCACCGCTGGGGTTGATGCATATGAGACCGCTCCAACACTGGCTTCAGACCCGAGTCCCGAGACGACCGGGTAACAGTCATCCCCGCCTGCCGTCAAACATTCAACCCCTAGACAGACCTCTGTTTCTTACGGGCTGGAGTACCCCTACAGCAGGTGTCCAGACGCGTCCTGGTCGCGACCGACGCCTCCAGATTGGGTTGGGGCGCTGTTTGCAATGGGCACGCAGCCTCAGGCCATTGGAAAGGGGCCCAGCTGCATTGGCACATCAACTGCCTCAAGTTGTTGACCGTCCTTTTGGCCCTGCAGAAATTTCTCCCGTTAATTCGGGACGAACATATCCTAGTCAGGTCGGACAATACCACTGCGGTCGCGTACATAAATCGCCAAGGCGGCGTACGCTCCTGCCACATGTCAAACTCGCCCGTCGTCTCCTCCTTTGGAGCCAGCAGCGACTCAAGTCAGCAATCTCAATGTGATAGCGGACGTGCTGTCACGACAACGCTTGCCTGGCAGAGAGTGGAGGCTTCACCCCCACTCGGTTCAGCTGATTTGGGAACGGTTCGGCAAGGCCCAGGTAGACTTGTTTGCCTCCCGAGAGACCTCCCACTGCCCGCTCTGGTACGCCCATTCAGAGGCTCCCCTCGGGGCAATGCACTAGCACACAGCTGGCCGGTGGTGCTGCGCAAGTACGCATTCCCCCCAGTGAGCCTTCTTGCACAGGTGCTGTTCAAGGTCAGGGAGGACGAGGAGCAAGTCACTCTCGTGGCTCCCTACTGGCCCACCCGGGCCTGGTTCTCGGACCTCGTACTCCTCGCGACAGCCCCTCCCAGGCGAATTCCCCTGAGGAAGGACCTTCTTTCTCAGGGACGGGGCATGCTCTGGCATCCGCACCCAGACCTCTGGAACCTCCACGTCTGGCCCCTGGACGGGATGTGGAAGATCTAGCTGGTCTACCACCCATGGTCGTAGCCACGATCAACCAAGCCATAGCCCCTTCTACCAGGCAACTCTACGCCCTGAAATGGCGTCTGTTTGTCAATTGGTGTTCTTCCCAGGCAGAAGACCCACAGAGTTGCGCAGTTAGGTCGGTGCTCCTGTCCCTACAGGAGAGGTTGGAGGGGAGGCTGTCCCCGTCCACCTTGAAGGTGTATGTTGCCGCTATCGCAGCTCACCATGACCCAGTAGATGGCAAGTCTCTGGGTAAGCACAACTTAATCGTCAGGTTCCTAAGAGGCGCCCGGAGGTTAAACCCCTCCCGGCCAAACCTGTTCCCCTCCTGGGATCTCTCGGTGGTCCTCGCCGGTCTTCAGAGATCCCCTTTCGAGCTGCTAGAATCAGCTGGACTCAGGGCCCTCTCTCTAAAGACGGCCCTGCTGATCGCGCTCGCCTCCATCAAGAGGGTCGGGGGCCTGCAAGCGTTCTCTACTAATGACACTTGCCTGGAGTTTGGTCCGGCAGACACTCATGTGATCCTAAGACCTCGACCGGGCTATGTGCCCAAGGTTCCTTACCACGCCCTTCAGAGATCAGGTAGTGAACCTACAAGCGCTGCCCAGGAGGAGGCAGACCCAGCCCTCTCACTATTGTGTCCGGTACGTGCCTTGCGTGCCTACCTGGAACGCACCCAGAGCTTCAGGAGCATTAAGAGGCCATGTGATGTATTTTTCCACCTCTACCTCTCCTTTCGGGTGGGTGTGGCCTCCGCAGGGTCTTTTCCCCCTAAAAGAATAGGAATTCGGGATAAGACCCCCTTCCCTCGATGCGGTAAGGGCCCCGGCTGCTCTTGCTCTATGCTGAGAAAACAGAGAGAAAAGAGGCCCAGCCAGACTTGGCCCGTTCCCTAGTTGGGAGCGTCACCTTGTTCCCCACTAGGGTAACCAAAAGGATTCTGACGACTTTTTTGGGGCATTGGGAAAGAGTACGTGCAACCTGAACACAGTCGGTCGCTTGTGCACGTAGAAGATACCTGCCCGCTTCTGTGTAAGCAGTACACGTACACGGCTCAGCGCATGGCGAGTTTTGAAGTGGACCCCTAGTGTCGCTTTCTTGAATTTCCGGCCACATCGCTGAGCCGAGCCGCTGAGGTGCCCGGAACACTCCCGGTTCCTCAGAAATATCCTGAATGAACGAGCGTATTTCCCTGGCCTTTATATCCGTATCCGGAGGCGGGGTATGCAAATACTGTTCGCCAACTCTCATTGGCCTATTTTCATAGATCAGAGGCATCTTTCGGCACTCAAGAGAGACCCCTAGTGTCGCTTCTTCGACACGACGTCTCGTTCCCTCCATCAGGGAACGGAGGTTACATATGTAACCGAGATGTTTTGGGGACATGAGAAAATTATGCAGTGCAATAGTTGGAAAGGATTTCAATTATTTCAAATTTAGCGTTTAAGCCCACAGAAGTGTGTAACAGTATAAATTGTCTTTATTCTTTTTAACAAGCCTATTATTGTAATTGGTTGAAATTAAACAGTATAAATACCACTCACACTTGTACTGGGGACTTATAAGTCACCAAATTGTGAAATGACCCATTTTATACAGGTATTCCTTCACATTGAAAAACAATGCAGACAGATGCGACAGGTGCGAACGTCCCCAGACTAAAGCATCTCACCCCATGCTGAATGCGAGCAGGTAATCCAAGGTGAGTCTGTTGTAATAGCTCTATGAAGATCTTACAGGCACAAACTGCCGTGTTAAAGCAAAACAGTAGGCAAATGCAGGCACTTAAGTGCTGATGGAGGGACACAGTGTGAGAGACAGATATTGATGAGGTAATTTTTCACATATTCACTCCTTCAAGGAAACCAAACAGAGAGAGAAAGGATGATGCTGGGCAGAATGATTTTGTAGCTTTTTCTTGAATTGGATACCATGAAAAATGAGATGCAAACCACTCTGTACTGTCTGAGATGACGACATTCACATTGGAGCAAACCGTACATTTTGTATGTCACCGTCTCTTATAATGAAATTGCAGAGCAAACATCTGTCAAAAATCCAATAAAAAATGACAAATGAGATCTGTTTAATTGCAAACAGTATTTCTGTCTTGTTTTCCATTAACATATTTAAACAGTATTAAAATAAGCTATGTTTATTGAAATAGCAAAATTACAAACTATTTGTTTTTTTTTTAAACACACACACACACACATGTATATATACACCAATCAGACACAAAATTATTCATTATTTAATTAATAATCCAACAGATGTCTCAAGACTGTAACAAGCAAAGGTCCAAGTAGGCCCAAGCCGACTCTATTATGTCTGCTCCCCCACTGATCATTATCAAGCCTTTACAATGTCTTTGATGCCACTGGACCCACAAAGAGTGGACCCCCAGTGACATTCCAAGCGGGGAAGGATAGCTGCATGTTAGATTGCAGATTTATTTACACCTTTCCCCCATAGAAAATGGACATAAAGCCCAGAACATAGACTTTTCTTCATGTGTATAGGATCATTACTGTCTTGTAAGGTGTTTTTTGTACTGTATACTGTTTTTTGCATGACTTATGACAGGGCTACCAGCTAATGTAAAATAATTTAGTATCATGTTTCCTACCAAATGAATCCTTGTGTGACACCCTGCAAAATGGTACAGTATCTCACAAAAGTGAGTACACCCCTCACATTTTTGTAAATATTTGATTATATCTATTCATGTAACAACACTGATGAAATGATACTTTGCTACAATGAAGTGAGTGTACAGCTTGTATAACAGTGTACATTTTTTGTCTCCTCTAAATAACTCAACACACAGCCATTAATGTCTAAACCGCTGGCAACAAAAGTGAGTACACCCTTTAGTGAAAATGTCCAAGTTGGGCCCAATTAGCCATTTTCCCTCCCTGGTGTCATGTGACTCGTTAGTGTTACAAGGTCTCAGGTTCGAATGGGGAAAGGTGTGTTAAATTTGGTGTCATCGCTCTCACACTCCCTCAAACTGGTCACTGGAAGTTCAACATGGCACCTCATGACAAAGAACTCTCTGAGGAACTGAAAAAAAGAATTGTTGCTCTACATAAAGATGGCCTAGGCTATAAGAAGTTTGCGAAGACCCTGACACTGAGCTGCAGCACGGTGGCCAAGACCATACAGCGGTTTAACAGGACAGGTTCCACTCAGAACAGGCCTCGCCATGGTCGACCAAAGAAGTTGAGTGCATGTGCTCAGCGTCATATTCAGAGGTTGTCTTTGGGAAATAGATGTATGAGTGCTGCCAGCATTGCTGCAGAGGTTGAAGAGGTGGGGGGGGGGGGTCAGCCTGTCAGTGCTCAGACCATACGCCGCATACTGCATCAAAATGGTCTGCATGGCTGTTGTCCCAGAAGGAAGCCTCTTCTAAAGATGATGCACAAGAAAGACCGCAAACAGTTTGTTGAAGACAAGCAGACTAAGGACATCAATTACTGGAACCATGTCCTGCGGTCTGACGAGACCAAGATAAACGCATTTGGTTCAGATGGTGTCAAACCGTGTGGCGGAAACCAGGTGAGGAGTACAAAGACAAGTGTGTCTTGCCTACAGTCAAGCATGGTGGTGGGAGTGTCATGGTCTGGGGCTGCATGCACTGGGGAGCTACAGTTCATTGAGGGAACCATGAATGCCAACATGTACTGTGACATACTGAAGTAGAGCATGATCCACTCCCTTCAGGAACTGGGCTGCAGAAATTTATTGCAACTGGAACACCATCGAGTCGAGGAACCATCAAGCCGTTCTCCTGCGACTGCATCCGGGCACTCTCTAAACAATCAAGCCAATTGCAAGTATCGTACCAGTAGCTAACTGAACCTATGTTTAGTATAAGAGGTAAACCCCTTTGTAACAAAAGGTGCATTTAATTAAGAATTTGACGGTCCTCTCAAATGGTGAAATTATACTTTTCATAACAACATTTCCCCTATTCTGTTCCGGATTAATTTTATTTCCACTTTTCCCTCTCCCATATATAAGTGATTTTGTGTATACGTTTTTGTTTAGATTAGTTATGTGTTTGTATTTTAGTTAAATATATATTTTGTGTACATTCTTGCGAGTTGATTCTGGTCTGCTGTAAATTAACGTCAATGTAATGATTTGATCACAGCTACATGTTAAGAAAGAGTTATTTTTGTGTGGCAATGAAAAATATCCTTTCTGAGAATTGTTAGACGATCAATACTGAGTGTTTGCTGGACGAACAGATAAATTGATTGTAATATTTTTCTGCTACCTCAAGTTAATTCTATTAACCGATCCAAATGTTCATAATAGTTATAACGAGTTATGATTAATTATTCATGTTTCCCTTTTGGAGATATTTTGACTGTTGTATATTTTGATAAATAATCTCATCCCTGTTTCTAAAAGATTTTGCTTCAAAGCTATACGTATATGTGTAATATTATTGTCAATAAGCCATGAGAATATTATTACCTCAATAAGAGAATTAATCATAATTCTCTTATTAAAGCTATTCCCTACAGTAGAAATTGTGAGCTGATACGAGACGTTGTATAACGATTTTAATGGTGGAGAATTTTATTCAGACAATTAATCTAGTTATATGTCATTTATCAAAATTATACTAACGGTTGTCAAACGCAATGGATTCCATGATAAATTTCCTTACATATTAATGTAGAAATGGGACCATTTAATTTAATTCATAACTCACACATACTGTTTCCCTTACAAATAATGGTAATATACACGACACTTTAACCCGTGCAGTGTACATTTATCATACCAAATTCGCTACATATATTGGTGTGAAAATTTGGGCACTTAAACTGATTGCTGTTTAGTTGTGCATTGTGTAATGCACTGACGTTCATATGCATCGACAAAACTGTTTTCTTTAGTGTTAAGCCAGATCACAAATCACTGGTGTTGGTTGCTATGGTGACGAAAGTTAACGGGAAGTCCTAAAGAGACTCTTCCGGGGCAACTGACAGCACATGCGCAACCTGCTGATGCCATATTGTTAACACAGTATAGCTAAGCTAATATCATAACACAGCACCTAACCTAACCAGTTAGCGAACTTTCATTGAAAGTTTCATCCCCCTAAATATGCTACATATATATATATATATATATATATATATATATATATATATATATATATATATATATATATATATATATATATATATACATACATACAGTGTCATTTCCAAGAGATATTCTCTTAAAAAACATTGTGTTCAGTTAAAGAAAGTAATACACATCTGGGATGCATAAATGTTACAAAATTTGTTAGATGTAACTAGACAAAATATCTTATGTCATCATACTTCTCATGCAAATCTATTTTGTTTTAAGAAAGTTTAGATATTACTACCAGAAAACATGACAAAAATACACAATAAGAAAAATATTTGTGTATTGTTCAGAGGTTGCTCATTCACAACAGTTTTATTGGAGATAGGGTTAGGAGTTATGTTTCATTCAAATATCACAATTATCAAATATCCAGTTTATAAGGAGAATTACAAATTGACACAAATGAGTCAATTGTTTAAATACAGTAAGAATAAAGAGCTGTGGGGGCCCAGCTAGTAAAGACTCTGACTACCAACCCTGCTGAGTGACTCCAGTCAGGTCTCCAAAGCAACCAAATTGGCCCGGTTGCTAAGAAGGGAAGGTAACCTGCGTCACATGAGGTAACATGCTCGTGGTTGTTATAATGTGGTTCTCACTCTCGATGGGGCACATGGTGTGTTGTGTGTGGATGCCGCGGAGAATAGCGTGAAGCCTCCACACGCGCTGTCTCCGTGGTAACGTGCTCAACAAGCCACATGATAAGATGCGTGGATAGACGGGCTCAGAGGCAGAGGCAACTGGGATTCGTCCACCGCCACCTGGATTGAGGTGAGTCACAACACCACCACAAGGACTTTGGGAATTGCGCATTGGGAATTGGGCATTCCAAATTGGGAAGAAAAAGAGGAGATAACATAAATCAGACAATTTGGTTTTGGATCAATTTTATGAGAAATGTTTGAGTTCATACTGAGATCTTTGACTTTTGATTGCAGACTTTTTTATTTGTTGCAGCTTTATAATATGTAAATCCTCTATTTCCAAAACTCTGGTGCACAATCCTCTCTCTGTCTCCATATGTTGTTGTCGCTCTCTGTGTCTGGCTCAATTCCAGCTCTTTGACATAAGCAAGACTGAAGGACTTAACCTCTCTCGCCCTGGAGCCCATCCAGTCCAGCTTTAATATCACAGGGCCAGCACAGAATTCTGCAGGTTTGGCCCTCGAGCTTCAGTCTATTTATCATGTTTTGGGCTCCCTCCCATCCATTATTCCAAACTAATCCATCTTAACTTCATTTAATACTCTATGTGTCAACATGTTCGGCTGACCTTGCCCGTGCTCTCGTGACACCTCCGGTGCCAATTTGGATTCAGCTGATGATAATAGCTTTGAGCAAATCTAAGCGCTAAACATTATTCCTGGCTTCACATGCTGAACTAGGACCAGATTTATATGATACTATACATACATTTTTTGCAAATTTTATTTTTACGTGACTCGTTGTATCACAGCAGTTTCCTTGTGAAATTAACTTTAGAGGCGCTAAAACAACAATTAATTTTATTCACTTTCACACAAGTAAAACGGCATATCATCAGTTCATAAACACTTATGTTTCACCCTGTTAAATGTCTTATGACATTTAAACACTTTAACTATAGTGCATGACTTGTAAGGCGAGACATTGTAACGTTTATATTACATAAACAACTACATTTACAAGCTTGAGCACCTTAAGCTAATTTGATCTGTTTTTGTCAGGCAGGGACCATATTATATACAGCTAAAAATCCAACTGACACGAAAAACCACAATACTACCGTCCATTACAGGCTATTCAAATTAGAGCAATGCAAGCCTTCTCTTAACACACAGATGGTACAGACAAAAAAACTAAGTGGCTATCATTTATGGAGAAACAATTGCCTTGTTGCTGTAACCTCAGCTTTCATAGCAAATTATTAATAAAACTCACTATGAGTTATTGGGTCACAATAAATTAATTGAAATTCATTTGCTGAGTGCAGATTTTCTGAATCATTTCTGAAATACCTGTTCAGATCATTCAATGGCTTCTCGTTCAAATGATGCCATGGATATTTTCAGGTGAACTGTCACTGATATTAATGGTTTTTGTATCATCATAAGGAATTTTAAAAGTTTTTTTACATAATTGTTCCGTCCTTGTTACATCCCTTCGTGCAAATTGACAGACAGTTTAACTCCTCCTCTAATCACCACACTGGACGAAGGTGAATCGTTTACTTCTTTAATGATGACCAAAGGTAGGGTAAAACTGAAACATTTTTTAAACAATACTAGCACAACTAACTTATTTTACACAATGAAATGACTATTCAAAGGATTTAGACAACTTAGCTCAGACTATTCTGATTATAATCGCAGCCGGGAAAAGAAAAAACCTGGAAATCTATACAACAATTTTAACAACATACATCTCGTCTTACATGATAATATTCCTATGCATAGATAGATGACGTTAAAGAACAGTTACATACCGGCGATGCTCGTTTATAGCTTGAACATGAGCAGAAGGACTCGGATGATACACGGTTACAATACACAGCTGTCTGAAGACATTATTGAGCGCTTACTGATGACATCATTAAAAGCAGCCGCAGAATAAAAGTGACTGAGATTTCTTTAGTATACCACTAGAGGGAGACAACAAGATAACAATACAGAACAATAATGAAAAACAAAATTCAGAAAAATACATTTCTGCCAATTCACTTTCAGAACTTATATTCAGGTTCCCCGTCTGTCGCTCACTTCGACGTTGTGTCGAAGAAGTGACACTAGGGGTCTCTCTTGAGAGCCTTTCACGTCTCTGAACTTTGAGAAAAGGCCAATGAAAAATTGACAGACAGAATTTGCATGTCCCGCCCCCGGACATACGGGTATAAAGGGAGGGAAATGGATGTGTGAGCAGCAAGCTGCGAGTCCCAATTGGTTTCCTCTTCATCTCTGGCATCAGTGTATGCTGTTGGTATCCTAAAAGAGTGTTTTTCTCTAAAAGAGCAATACACAGTGGCGTTGAACGTCCTTTTCAGGACACGTCTTTATAAAGATGCCTTTCTGCCCCTGTGTAGTTCCTGGATGCAGTCGAGTGCTCTCCGCTCCTGACGGTCACAGGCGCTGCCTCATGTGTCTGGGCCATGATCACACCAAGGCAGCATTTGTGGATGGTTCGTGTTCTCACTGCGAGAACTGTCGCTGCATTACCTACCCCACCCTGCTGCAAAGCCCCGCCGGTTACATCAAAAATAATCATCCCTTTAGTGCCACTAGCATGGAGCTTGGACGCGTGGCTCTTACTTTCCAATCTGTCACGCTGGCTGGCCAGGACCGTTCGAATTGTTTATGTAATTCAGTTTGCTATCCCCCCACCCCCCACCTCGGGGGCGTCTGGTTTTCCGCAGTACATGGCGAAGATGCCAAATCCCTGTGCTCTTACTCAAAGACGCGATAGAGGCTGTTCCTCCAGCCGAGATGAAGAAGGGTTTCTACAGCACTTACTTCATCGTACACAAGTAAGGCGGCAGATTATGACCGATCTTGGACTTCCGAGTTTTCAACCGTGCCTTGCACAAACTCCCATTCAAAATTCTCATGCAAAGACACATCCTAACTTGAGTCCGGCATCTAGATTGGTTCGGAGCGGTAGACCTGAAGGACGTGTACTTCCACGTCTCAATATTGCCTTGACATCGACCCTTTCTATGGTTCCCGTTCGACAGCCAGGCATATCAGTACAAGGTCCTCCCCTTCGGCTTGTCCCTGTCCCCTCGCATCTTCACAAATGTCGCAGAGGCAGCCCTTGCCACGCTTCGGGAAGCAGGCATCCACATTCTCAACTACCTCGACGACTGGCTTATCCTGGCCCACTCCCGAGAGTTACTATGCGCACACACGGACCAGGTGCTCAGGCACCTCAGCCTTTTAGGGCTTCAGGTCAATTGGGAAAAGAGCACGCTCACCCCAGTTCAGAGCCTCACCAATGAGTGCGCAGTCAGTGCTGAAATGCCTCACTGCATTCAGGCCGGGCACAGCGGTCCACTTAAAACATTTCCAGAGGCTTCTGGGGCATATTGCGTCCTCCACGGCAGTCGCGGCGCTGGGGTTAATGCATATGATGTGCCCGCTGCACTGGCACATCAATTGCTTAGAGTTGTTAGCTGTACTTCTTACCTTGCGGCGGTTTCGCCCACTAATTCAGGGCAAGCACGTCTTGATCCGGTCAGACAGCACCACCAAAGTAGTGTACATAAATCGCCAAGGCGGCGTATGCTCCCGCCACATGTCACAACATGAATGTCGTCTCCTCCTTTGGAGCCAGCAGTAACTCATGTCGCTGCGTGCCACTCACATCCTGGGGCAACCTCAAGTGGTAGCGGACGTACTATCATGACAACACTTGCCCAGCAGAGAGTGGAGGCTTCACCCCCAGTCGGTCCATCTGATTTGGGAATGGTTTGGGAAGGCACAGGTAGACCAATTCGCCTCCCGAGAGACCTCCCTCTGCCCGCACTGGTATGCCCGAACAGAGGCTCCCCTCAGGACAGACGTGCTGGAACACAGCTGGCCCATGGGGCTGTGCAAGTACGCATTTCCCCCAGTGAGGTCAGGGAGGACGAGGAACAAGTCATTCTAGTGGCCCCCTATTCACCCTCTCGGACTTGGTTCTCGGATCTCGTGCTCCTCACGACAGCCCCTCCCTGGTGAATTCCCCTAAGGAAGGACCTTCTTTCTCAGGGACGGGGCACTCTCTAGCATCCGCAACCAGACCTCTGGAACCTCCACGTCTGGCCCCTGGACGGGATGCGGAAGATCTAGTTGGCCTACCACCTGCTGTTGTAGACACGATCAACCAAGCCAGAGCTCCCTCTACCAGGCAACTTTACGCCCTAAAGTGGCGCTTGTTCGCAAATTGGTGTTCTTTCCGGGCTGAAGACCCACAGAGGTGCGCAGTTGTGTCAATGCTCTCATTCCTGAAGGAGAGGCTGGAGGGGCGACTGTCCCCCTCCACCTTGGAGGTGTATGTAGCCGCTACATCGGCTCATCACAATGCAGTATTTAGGGATGCACGACTTGATCGCCAGGTTCCTGAGAGGCAGTAAGAGGTTAATCCCCCCCACCAGATCATGTCTCATCTCCTCATGGGACCTCTCTGTGGTCTTTCGGGCGATACGGAGAGCTCCATTTGAGCCCCTGGAGTCAGTGGAGCTAAAGGCATTCTCTTTGAAGACTGTCCTCCTGACTGCGCTCACTTTCATCAAGAGGGTATGGGACCTGTTGGTGTTCTCTGTCAGCTAAACATGCCTGGAGTTCAGGACGAGTTACTCTCATGTGATCCTGAGACCCCGACCAGACTATGTGCCCAAGGTTCCCACGACCCCGTTTAACCCTCTGGGGTCTGAGGGTATTTTGGGCCCTGGAGAAGTTTTGACATGCCTTGACATTTGTGCTTTTTTTCAGTTGCTTAAAAATATGTTAATGGCTAAAGTCTGATAACACTGTATTCAGCACAAACAGGGCTACAATAATGTGTGAGCAACATGTGTGTACATGTTTGTATTTTTGAGAAAATAATGTTTATGCGTGGTTTAAGTCTTTAAATTAGGAAATTGAAATTAGAAATTGAAATTAGGTCATATAACACATACTAAACATTTGTCCAGAATACTTTTGAGTGCTGGATCTTGTAGCCTAGAGTTTTTGCTACAAAATGATGTGAAAACCATCCTGATCACTCATTCATACAAAACAATATAGTAATTTAACTTTGTAAGACAATTTTAGTGTTGAAAGGTCATATGCGAGGAGGTGTGAATGATCATGAATATTTAGATGATTCACACCTGAGAGAAAAAAGACCACTCCCCTGGGCCTATCATGAGGAATGTGACAGAAAGAGAATGAATGTGAGGAGACTTAATGATCCAAATCAAGTTTTAAGTTAAAAGAAGTAATCTGACTATATATTTTCTTTAGATAAAGACTTTACTTAATTTTAGACGTACACTAAATCTCTTCTGTTCACCAAGACTGCATTTATTTGATCCAAAATACAGAAACAACATTGATATTCTGAACTCTTTTTACAATTTAAAAGAACAGTTTTCCATTTAAATATATTGTAAAATGCAATTTGTGATGAAAGCTGAATTTTCAGCATCATTACTGCAGTCTTCAGTGTCACATGATCATTCAGAAATCATTATAAGATGGTGATTTTCTAATATGGGCATATTTAAAGTGCATTTTACTCATTTAACCTGAACACATATTTGCAAGCACAAGCTTTGTTGATGATAATGAGGCAGCATAAACACTAGTTAAAATATAATCTAAACATTCATATTATTTTTTATATCATATTACATATCATATTTATATCATACAGCTTACAATTGAAATGCCTGCTTTATCCGAAACAGCATTTAAATTTAACTAAAACTTGCTTATTAGGACATATTTCAAATTTCAATACTCTGAATCCTGTCTGGAAACGGTCCCACTAGTAAAATATGCTCAAGTTTATATAAAATTACATGTCAACTAACGAAAACTAATTGACTTACTCGTCTGAAATTGTATACTCGGCTGGATCAAGTCTCTCTTCAAAATACAAATGTTCATCGGAGTCCTGCTCTTCTTCTGAGGAAAATGTTAACTCTTCCTTACAATCCTGGAGCTTTCTCACCTGTGTATCATTGCAAACGTGCAGAAAAATGAATTAAATGTGTTTACAACCTCACAGTCGGGGGCGTGTACATTTGCGTTGATCGTCTCAGCATATTAGCGTATGAATGGCGCGCACTGCTGGTGGGTGGGATCACATTACAGATAATTAGATAGAGCAGTAAAAACTGAACATCGCTTTGTTTCAAACAGATTGCATTGCAGGAGAATATTTGTTTAATTTTAATTGGTTTATAATTCAATGCAAGTTAATGGGTGCCAAAACATTTAAACTCCAAAAATCATATGTCAGCATTTAAGTAATCCATAAGACTCCAGTGGTTAAATTAATGTTTTCAGAAGCTATATGATTTATGTGGGTGAAAAACAAATCAATATTTAAGTACCATTTTACCAGGATTACCCTGCTCAGTCAATTTCCACTTTCACATTCTTTTCTTGTGTTTTTGTGATTCACATTCTTCATGCATATCAACCCCTATTGGCAGGGAGAAGAATTTCTAGCATGAAGAGACTTAAAAATGTATCTGTTTCTTACCCACACCTATCATATCACTTCTCAAGATATTCATTACACCCCCACCCCCTCTATCCCCACATCCCCAGCCAAGATCTGACCTACCCTATGTCCAAGGCTTCTTCTCTGTTAGAAAAAACACAAGCTATCAGTCTCTGCTTTCCTCCCGTCCAGTGCCTATCCTTAAACCAATCCTCCAACAGATTAATTAGGAGAGTGACATGAGAGACAAGCCATGAGATTGCGTCAGCCTCCCCTCCAATGCCTAGTTTGGCCTTTTCGAAATGCTACCTCACCACATATCTCAATTGTTCCCTTTTCCTACTTTCTCACTTCTGCATACCCTACTTTTCATCCTGCCCTCTTAACCAAAGCCAGAAGCTCCCCTTTTCTGCTTTCTCTGCCATTTCCTTCACAGATTTCTTCAATGCTGATCCAAAAACACCAATGTTTTTCAACAGGTGCTGCATTGATGTTCCAATAAACCCTTGACACTGACCTACTCAGGGTAAGTGGCAGTCCTTCATCAATTTTCCCTGCACTCGGCAGCCAGATTAGCATATTTTAGCTTCTTCCTCTCATAGGCTGCCTCGAGTCCCTCTTCCCATGGGACAGTAAGTTCAATCATTATGACTTTCCTAGCTGATGCCGACCATAACACTCTGTCCGGCCTCAGGGAGGTAATGGTGATCTCAGAAGGAAATTTTAGCTGGTGGCCAAGGTCAACCAACATTGACCAATCCGTTACATGTGCCAGGATTAAACATTCCTCCCTTCTTGCCGTCCGTTGTGCACCACCTCCCTTTTTAACAAACTCAATGTATTTCCTTTGAAGAGCAATATGGCCTTTGTTGGCCTTTAATTTACATACCACAAGAATCTCTGCCAGTTTTTTCAGAACCTGATCATGCCACCACCTGTACTGTCCTTGTGTCAAGGCGTTCTTGCACTCAGCCACTATGTGCTGAAGATTTGCTCTTGGGGTTTCACAGAGGGGACAACTATCCTCTTTACCGTACCAGAGAAACACATTTCTACTGGGTGGATCTCATTAGAAAACTTAGCCTGGCCTGGGGTATCTTCCACATGTCAGCCCATCCTAAAACTCTATTAGATGAACCTTCCCATACTGTCCAGTGCCTTTGCTGCTGTTGGCTGACTGCTCGAATCATGCACCCTTCCTCTTCCTCTTAATTACTTATGTCACTACCATCACTTTATTCAGTTTTTTTAGAGGCTGCTGAACACAGTTTGGGAGCCATCCCCCATCCAAGGCCCACTCTTCCTGATTGGGTTCTTAAACAATCTCTTGCTGCTTCAGTCTTGAAACC
Organism: Moxostoma hubbsi; assembly: GCA_032164185.1. NCBI lineage: Eukaryota > Metazoa > Chordata > Actinopteri > Cypriniformes > Catostomidae > Moxostoma > Moxostoma hubbsi. Next base: position 29,002,790 of record JAVLUX010000012.1, read on the forward strand.
GCCCTGTTTACAACCTCCTCTGCTTCCCAGTCGTGGCCTGTTCGGGCCTGAGCTTGACAAGCCCTCACTGACTGGTTTGTTGATTGCCTTAATTCTATGAAAAGCCTGGTCTTCACCTGCTTGTAACCCAGGGTGATGGACTTTAATGGCAGTTGCAATGCACTGCTTCTTTCATTCTTTCATAGCAGTTTTTCATTTTAAAAACTGCTGGGCGTCGCTTATACAACCTATAAGGTATACCATTCAGGCCCGGGGCTGAAGTTGCTCTGGCTTTTTCTAAAACTTGCATGATCTCACAAAACTTGGGAGGAGCTACTTCAAATCCCACTACTGGCTCCACTGGCTGTGGGACATATCTAGGTGAGCCTAACAAGCTGTCTTTATGGGGATCCCCTAGCTGTTCTTTCATGTGATCTTCTAGATCTTGCTTTGGCATCACCAGCTTTCAACTCTGGCAATATTTCAGGTAAATTAAAAATAATCCTAGATTAATTTGATCCTCTCATGCTCCTTCCTTCTTTGCTGTTGAATTATCTCTGCCCTTCCTAAAACTGACAACCTAGCCCTTATGCCATTCCACAATACCTTCAAGCCCTCCTTCTCATGCTCATCTGCTCTTGCCTTGCGAAGCTGCCTCCCCTCTTTCACAAGCTGGAGTATTTCATTTTCTCTCTTAGTCATCACCCTGGGACCACACTTCTTCACTGATGCTTCCCCAAATCTATCAACACATTCTTCATACACAATGTCACTAAACATTTTAAGTCTGGCCTCCACCATTCCACTGAGTGCATTCTCCAAGGTGGAGCACAGGTCTTGGTCTAGACTGCTCCAGTCTTCATTATCAATAGATCTTGACCAATTCATTTGTTTCCTTACCCCTGGCTCCTTTTCATGTCTTACCTTCCCTCTATTGTCTGTGGGTTAACAGTATCCTCCTTCATCTCACCTTGTGTGCATGACTTGTCCTTGGTACTGAACTTCTTGGTGACCCTCCACAACAGTGGATTCAGTAGCGATGTGGTGCACAAACAGGTTCTGTATCCTTCTTGTATGACCTGCTGCTACAGTCCAAGGATGTGTCTGACTGTTCCCACCACATTTCATCCTCCCTTGATGAATCTGCAGTCCCTTGTAAATTGTTACCCTCATCCACCCATAGTTACATATCCTAAGGTTCCTTTGCTCATTATTCATGGCCGTTCCATGAAAATGCAATTTAAAAGCATCTTGTGATAAATTCTATATTTACCCAAAAAATTCTGAAAGAATTATCAAAACTGTCAGCTCTCTAGCACAACGTATGTTTTCACGTCTCTAACCAACACACGTGTATAACGTGAGAGAGTGCTGGAAAGCGGTTGTAGCAAAATTAATGGGGCCAAGTCCAATTTATAACTAGAGTTAAATTAAATTAAATTTCTCCTCTTGGCTACATTCTAAATTTAGAAAATACATTTAAAAATAACATATTATTATTAAATAATAATAAAAAAATCATAAAAAAATTATTTATAAAAATAGCAACATTTAATAATTTACAATTTACAAGGGCCAGATTTTTTTGTCTTTTTTTTACCAGTCACACATTTAGACACTGGACTGAAATGTTTTTATAAATGTAATTGAAAGACTTATGCTTGCATGCGTTCAATTAGATGTGTAGACAAATATGAATTATGCCTATTTATTAATGCCTTTACAAAACTAAAATTTGAGTTTAAAAAAAATCAGACAGGTGAGTTCTTCACTACATAATCATAGTTTTGATTACATTAATAAAATAATAAAAAACATACATTTACATTTAAGTGGTTTTGTATGTCTATATGAGTTATCCTTATTATGTTCCTGAAACTACATAAAAAAAAAAAAAAAAACAATTCAAGCCTTACATAAAATCATTAAAGGTAAATACTAAAGTCTGTGAAATCATTGTAATCAATCACAGACAATGCAAGATAAATGAAATAAACAGCTCTGTTCATCCATCCAAAACAGTTAAGAATTATTGTAAATTAAATAACTAGCTTTCTCTCTCTCTGGAAATGATTTTAGTTGTCATTTCTCAATGGCTGCTCTTGTCACTTAGGTGCATAATGGCAGAGACAGGAAAACATTTCTCCCATTAATGAGAACACATTGAGCTCTTTTCCATCCAGCTGTATGTCTACATAAAACCACTCTCTTCACACAAATCATCTTAACAGCCTCCATTACACTCGAGAGCATCAAGCTACAGACACATTCTACCAGATCACATGTTTTTCAACACAAGCATTTATAATGAGAGAAAAGATTTTGGTTAACAGCAGCCTGTAATAAGCAAAAATCAAATTAATACATTTGTTTTACAATATTAGCATTTGCACTGCTAGAAAATATTAATCAACTGATGTTCCATACAAATTTCATCTACTTGGATGGTGCTGGTGAGCAAAAATATCACCAAGAAAAGTCCTATCTGTACAGCAGGGACATGTTAGATTTTTCCATTCATTTCTTCCATAGGGATTTGATAAAATCCTTCATAAAAGAGTTGTAAGCCATGAACAAAACCAACCAACTTTGTGGTAAACCACAACATTACAAACTTTAATTTGAAGCAACACATTTTTGCAAATCAGACAAAAAGACCATAAAGACTGTAATTAACATCTTTAATGATAGAATAAACTACAATCACATGAAGCAATGCAAATGACATAACTAAATTAAAAATGATGAATGGATATTAAACTAGCGATTCAAAGTTGTTGATATGTCAGATTAAAAACAATATATCTTAATTTTATTGCAAAATATTTAAATGCATACAAATATATAAGTAGTGTAAGAGTGGGCTGTTGCCACAGAGCTCTTGTGCCGCACTTTGTTGGTGATGATTCTCTGATTGGTTGATTTTCTTCTATAGTTCTTCACCAGGAATTATGTTATTTAAAGTGATTTAAAAAACCAAAGCTGAAATAACGGGATGATAGCAGAAGCACCTACATTTATTAACAACCTTGGAGCTCACATTAGGCCTATTTCCCCGTCTGTCGCTCACTTCGACGTTGTGTCGAAGAAGCGACACTAGGGGTCTATCTTGGCCGCTGAATATGCCTTCTGATCTATGAAAAAAGGCCAATGAGAAGTTGGCAGACAGTATTTGCATACCCCGCCCCCAGACATACAGGTATAAAGGCAGGGAAATACGTCTGTTTCATTCAGAAATCTTCGGAGACGATGGTCATGTATGCAGTCAGCTGTGTGTCACACACCTGTTCCTGCTTTTGTTCCTCTGACGCTCCGCCTGCTGTTGGATCTACAGCACACTTCAGCGGCTTTTCTCCTTCTCTGCACGGCAGTGCAGCTTGCCCCTGTGTGCTTCAACAGCACAGAAAGCTAAAAGAGTTTATTAAAAGAGTGATTTTCACTATAAAAGAGTATTTTCCTCTAAAAGAGCATATACACAGCGGCGTTGACCGTCCATTTCAGGACGCGTCTTTATAAAGATGCCATTCCGCACCTGTGTAGTTCCTGGATGCGGTAGAGTGCTCTCCGCTTCAGATGGCCACAGGCGTTGTCTCGTGTGTCTGGGCAGCGATCACACCGAGACAGCGTTTGTGGATGGTTCATGTTCTCACTGCGAGAGCATGACCATGGCAACGTTGCGGTCGCAGCTCACTTTCAATAGAAAGTTCGCCAATCCAGCCGCCCCCCACATTGCTCCTTCTTCCCACGGGATTGAGGACGATGTAGCTGGCGATGGAGGTGATCTGGGGACGGCAGCGGGTGCAGCTCCACCAGATACACCCCCTCGAATCACCCACCCCCCAGCATGCTCGTTGACTCCGTCCATGCTCGAGGCAATGGCAGCTCACCTTACGGCCAGGCCGATTATCATCCATTATCATTGGAGAGCGCGGCATCTGACGCAGATGACTCTCCTGGGCTGCCGCCTTTGGGCCAGCACGCCCAGGCTGAGGCAAACGTGCAGATGACCGACATCCTGGGGTCTGCGCGCCGCTCACAGCCTCCCCCACCTCCGTCACCCGGTGGAGGGCTGGGAGGAGAATCTTTTGTTGAATTTATTTAATTTGCCACCCCCCCATACGGGGCTGCGGTACCCACATTCTCAATAACAGAGCTATTTCCTTGTCTCTGGGTCACCTGGTCCGCAAATGCCGTTCACACATGTGCCCCAGAAATCCTACCACCTGGCGGGGTCACCCTGTGGTCCCCTCCATGGCCTGTAGAATGATGTCTTCATTGACCGCCAAAGCCTACAGCGCCACCGGACATGCCACTTCCGCCCTGCATGCCATGGCCCTCCTGCAAGTCCACAAGGCCAAGGCACTTAAAGATCTCCACGGGGGTAGCCCTGATCCTGATGTGTTGCAGGAACTGCGCTCAGCGACCGACCTTGCCCTAAGAGCCACGAAGGTCACAGCAAAGTCACTCGGGCAGGCGATGGCCACGCTCATGGTCCAGGAACGTCTTCTGTGGCTGAACTTGGTCGAGATGCGTGAGACCAACAAAGCTCGCTTTCTCAATGCCCCTGTCTCCCAGTACGGCCTCTTCGGTGACACCGTCGAGGACTTCGCCCAGCAGTTCTACGCGGCGAAGAAGCAGATGGAGGCCATTTCAGACATCCTGCCCCGCCGCAAGCCTGTCGCCATGGGCCATACCCCCTCTGCTCGCCGAGGGTGTCCTCCTGCGGCTAAGAAACACCCTGCTCCGTCTCAACCCAGGCCCAGCTCTAAGCACCAGCGAGGAGCACACCGCAGGAAGCAGACACCCCTGTCTCACGGACCCCCTCGAGGACCCGGAAGGCTCCTAGGTGCTCCTTAGGCTCTCAACCCAAAGGCCAAGACGTTAGCTCCGGAGCTGGTAAGCAGACACCTCCGTCACCCGGTGGAGGGCTGGGAGGAGAATCTTTTGTTGAATTTATTTAATTTGCCACCCCCCCATACGGGGCTGCGGTACCCACATTCTCAATAACAGAGCTATTTCCTTGTCTCTGGGTCACCTGGTCCGCAAATGCTGTTCTCACAGCACTCTGCCACCAGATATTTACAGTACCGGCATGCGGACCACCTGCCTTCAGCCCCACGACTGTTCCCTGGCCGGCTGGTCCTGACGAGTCTAGAGGACGTCTACATCGGACATCTACATCGGACCTCCTCCTCAGTCACTAACCCACCCCCTGCCGGGTCTGCAGAGCAAGGTAAGTGCTTTTCTCAGCACTAAAGCCTCGGGACGCGTCTTTGCCTCCCAACGCCGTACTACCTGCTCCGCCCCGCTGCTCCGTCCCGCCGGGTACATCAAAAATAACCATCCCCTTGCTGCCCCTAGCACGGAGTTTGGATGCGTGACTTTCAATTCCCAACCCGTCACGCTGGCTGGCCCGGACCACGGTTATGCAATTCAGATTGCCAGGCCCCCGCCCCCCTTCACAGGCGTCCGCATTACCGCAGTACACGGCAAGCATGCCAAATCCCTGCACGCGGAAATCGCTACTCTTCTTCTAAACAAAGATGCGATAGAGCCTGTCCCTCCAACCGAAATTAAGAAGGGTCTCTACAGCCCATACTTCATTGTACCCAAGAAAGGCGGTGGCTTACGACCGATCTTAGACTTGCGAGTTCTCAACCAGGCTCTACTCAAACTCCTGTTCAGAATACTCACGCAAAACATATCTTAACTTGTGTCCGGCATCTAGATTGGTCCGCAGCAGCAGATTGAAGGACACGTACCTCCACATCTTAATTCTGCCTCGACACTGACCCTTCCTTCGGCTCATGTTTGAAGGCCAGGTGTATCAGTACAAAGTCCCCCCCTTCGGCAGGTCTCTGTCCCCTCGCGGCTTCACGAAAGTCACAGAGGCTGCCCTTCCCCTCTCCGAGAAGCTGGCATTCGCATACTCAATTACCTCAATGACTGGCCCACTCCCGAGAGTTACTATGTGCTCACAGAGGCTAGGTGCTCAGGCACCTCAGCCGTTTAGGGCTTCAGGTCTACCGAGAAAAGAGCAAGCTCGCCCAGGTTCAGAGTATCTCTCTTCTCGGCATGGAGTTAGACTCAGTCTCAATATCAGCACACCTCATCAACGAGCGTGCACAGTCAGTGTTAAAATGCCTCCCCATCTTCAGACTGGGCACGGCGGTCCCTTTAAAACCTTTTCAGAAGCTCCTGGGGCATATGTCATCCTTGCTACTCAAGACCTCGCACTGCCCGCACTGGTATGCCCGAACAGAGGCTCCCCTCGGGGCAGATGCACTGGCACACAGCTGGCCTGCGGGGCTGCGCAGGTACACATTCCAGCAATTCCAACAATTGAATTACAACTTAAAAAAAAGTATCTTTACATTTATTTCAACATGTTAGATTTGATATTTCAGATATCTGGAAATGGATTTTAGATGTTTAGCTTTCTTACTAGTTACAATCACAATACAGATCTGAAATTAACTTTGATACATTACACCAAAATACTGATATAACAATGTTTCATTTTTACTAGTTGTAACTCTGTTGTTCAAATCAAGAATGATCATTTGCACAAGAAAATAAGATTGATATTAAGCTATTTTTTAGTAGTAAGATGTACATGACTGATATGTGAAATTTTAAATTCAACTAGTAAGAAATTAATTTAAGACTCTTGCAATTGTGTTTTGAAAAGGAGTGAGTGATAGATGGTTGTAAAATTCTACTTGCCGAAAATTAAAATTTTTTCAAGTTGAAGTGCCACTTTTATTATAGAAAATGGGTATTTCCATAAGCAAAGACATATTTTTTATATCATATCAACAATTAATGTTATTAATAGTGAAAACCTAATTACTGAAATAAAAATCTTCCACTATTAGTAATTTCATTGCTGATTTCAAAAAATTGTATTTTAACTAGTAAAAAAATCGTTTTCAGTATCAGAATGAGCTTTATTGCCAAGTATGCTTGTATATACATGCAAGCGGGAACTAGCTGAACAGTTAAAGTAATATTTAATTTAAAATTAAAATAAAAAGACAAACATAAAAACACACACATCTCTCAAATTACTTCATGACCACAGACATCAGAGCAACAGGTGGTTTTGGGTTTCTTTGGGACAGGGATGATGGTGGAGCATTTGAAGCAGCAGGGAACTTCAGACTGCTCCAGTGAACTATTGAACATCTGTGTGAAGATGCAGGCCAGCTGGTCAGCACAGGATTTTAGACAAGTGTCTAAAGTCTTTTTTTCCAGAAGACACGGCACAACTCCTCTTCACAGATCTTAAGTGTAGATTGAATAGCAGGAGAGGGGAGGAGGTGGGTTACATGAGGTGTTGATGTTTGTGTGAGGAGAAGGTCAGAGTGGGTGTGGGGTGTGAGACTGGGCTATTAAAATTTACAATAAAACACATTCAAGTCATCAGCCAGTTGTTGGTTCCCTACAGTGTTGGGGGATGGGAGTCTTTCAGGCTTCTCCACACTGATGCAGGGTCTTTAGCTGAAAACTTTATTTTCAGCTTATTAGAATAGCTTCATTTAGCCACTCTTATTTCCTTATTCAGTGTGTTCCTCTGGCTTGATTTTACAAGATTTTATCCCCACTTCTGTAAGCATCCTCTTTGGTCTGACAAAGCTGTGTTAAATAAGTCCTAGTATGAATGCACATACCATCACAGAAACTGATATATGATATCACAGTTTATGTGAGATCATCAATACCAGTGTCTACAGCCTCAAATGCACTCCAATCAGTCCAGTCAAAACAGTCTTGTAGTTCCAGATCTGCTTCATTGGTCCAACAATTTACAGCCTTTACTACAGGTTTTGCTGATTTTAGTTTCTGCCAGTAGGTTGGAAGAGGATGACCCAGACAGTGATCAGAGAGTCCCAAAGCTGCTCTAGGTACAGAGCGATATGCATCCTTTATTGTTGTGTAGCAATGATCTAATGCATTTCTGTCTCTAGTGGGGCATATATGCTGTCTATATTTTGACAGTTCACGTGTGAGGATAGCTCTGTTCAAATCACCGAGAATAATAATAAGTGAGTCTGGGTATTGTTGTTCTGTGTGCACATTCAATCAGCCAGCTGTTGCAGCACTGCATGCATCCTTTATTGTTGTGTAGCAATGATCCAATGCATTTCTGTCTCTAGTGGGGCATATATGCTGTCTATATTTTGGCAGTTCACGTGTGAGGATAGCTCTGTTCAAATCACCGAGAATAATAATAAGTGAGTCTGGGTATTGTTGTTCTGTGTGCACATTCGATCAGCCAGCTGTTGCAGCACTGCATGCACACATGCATGTGGAGGAATATAAACTCTTAACAGAATAAACGAGGAAAACTCGCATGTGAGTAGAAAAGCTTACTTTGAAAAAGAGTTCTTCCAAATTAGGACTGCACATCTTCTTTAACGTAGTTACATCTGTACACCAACTTTCATTGATGTAGAAGCATGTTCCACTGCCTCTCGTTTTGCCCATTAACTCAGCAATGTGATACGCTCTGAAAAGCTGAAAGCCCGGCAGATGTAATGCGCTGTCCAGAATGGCTTCACTCAGCCAGGTTTCTGTGAGGCACAAGGCAGCAGAGTTTGAAAAGTCCTTGTTTGTACGGGTGAGTTTTTCTTCCAATATTTAGGAAGAGAGATTTGCAAGATGAATACTTGGCAACACTGTTCTAAAGCCATGCTGACGGAGCTTGACCAGCACCGTCTCACTTCCTTTGCCTGTGTCTCATAACGCACTTAAACAACACAGCTGCACCTCCATCTAAAATGTCCAGCAAAACGTCAGAATAGTCCAAAACCGGGAAAAGATTGTCTGGTATGTGCTACTGAATGTTCAGCAGTTCGTTCCTGGTAAAACTGGTTGGAAAAAAATTACTAAACACAGGACAAACAGACAAAAACAACAAACGGAGCTCCACACCAAGGCTGCCATCCACTGCACCATCTTGTTTAAATTATAGCTATCAAAATGATAGATTTCAAAATTCATATCCTGCGTATGATAAAAAGTCGATTCCGCTTGCAATAGATGTATAGATAACAAAAAGACACTCTCTTAAAAGACTTTTAGGCTCTCTTGGGTTGAGAACCATTCCAGAATCTTTATTTGTAAAACCTGTGGTATTGCAGAGCTGCTGAATTTTACAGCTATTTTTTACTCAAATATATGTGGTGTTAATAAATGCAGGGGAAGACTTGAAACCGCCGACTTTTCTTCTTCACTGAAATTTCCAAGCGCTTGTGTCCCTGGAGCTCGCTGAAGACTCCCTCTTCTATTAATTTCCAGCAGCATGTTTGAAAGCAGTCATACAGCTCATAGACGAGGAGCAAACCACTGCTTATCTGAGATGAAACAGGCTTTAAGAGCTTAACATTTACCACAGACGCACAACATATACAGTATATAAATGACTGGTTCACCCAAATATTAAAAATTCTCTAACCATTTACTCTCCCTAATGTCATCCCAGATGTGTATATATCTTTCTTTATTTTGCTGAGCACTGTTTATGAAGAGTATCACAGCTCTGGTGGTGTTCAGTCCTTTGAAGGTCCAAAAATAATTCATACAACTCCAGTGGTTTAATCCATGTCTACTGAAGAGATCCACTTGGATTTGCATGAGCACAGACCAAAATGTAACTCCTTTTTCACTATAAATATTTTATATTTTTTTTATATTTTATGTAGCTATATTTTGGTCTAATATTTTTCTTAAGTGATTCAATAAAATCTAATTTCTGATAACAATCACTGACACTCTAAACATCATAACAGTTTTGGCAAAACAAATAACATATTAACTGTCACAGCTTTCTAAAGGTACACAAAATACTTAGAGCTAGCTAATTTACAACAGCTAATTTGGAACAAATTTAGCAATTTTCCAGGCAAAATTTTTACCTGTAGTTTAATTAATTATATTAATTAATTTATTTATTTTATTACTAAAATATATAATAGATAAACTATTCAAAATGATTTTTAGTTTTATATATATATAAAAAACTAAAAATAATTTTGAATAGTTTATTTGTGTTGTGAAATTTTGCAACCCTAATTGCCAAGCTAAATGCCCCAAATTCACGCCAAAATAAAGTATGCATAAAAATCTTAATTTTTAAAACTAGTAACTTTATAAACCAGTTTCAAGGAGGCTGTGACGGTTCTAGGCTCCTGGATGGTCCTGTGATGCATGCAGCAAGATTCCACCCTGTATGGTTGTCTATGTTACCCATACCAAAATCCCCCACTGCAAGGATAATTAATCAATTGAGTCAATGCTTGTGTCTCTTATGGTTAAACCTTTTATGATACTAAATGAATGGTGTTGAAGACATTGTCACTTATTAACAACACACATTGTTGGCTTATTAAGCATAATTGTTCATCATTAATCAAAATTAATATACAGCTCAACTAATGTGTGGTCACATGTGTATAAATATTGGCTATTTAACAACAGCTATGTATCTCAAACTATAAGTAAAACATTTGTAGGTTGATGTTCATCTAAAAGTGTAAAACTGAGGCTCTGAGCATCCCGACCAGCTTGACACAGCAACATTGATTCGACAAATGTTGTGAGTTTGGTGGTGTGACTATCTGTTTGAAAAACCAACAGAGAACAGTTGAAGTTTTCTGGAATATTCATTATTTTTGCAATTCCATTTGATGACGCTAGTGGTGCAGAAATGACACACTTCAGCTTTAAAAGGAGTGAGCAAAAATGCTCCTCTTCTTCTTACCTGCTTCAATGCCACCTTGTAGGGCTGCTGTATGTTACACCTCTAAGATATTTCTTAATTAAACCGCTCCATTAAGTTTCACTTAAAGTGATAACAGTTCTCTCTCCACACCGCATGGGCCGCAACCTAATTAAAAGAGTTAGAGAATGTTTGCAATTACTATTCAGAAATCCCCCTCACAACTTTAAACTAATTTCAGACATTGCTTAATGCTAGCACAGTGATTTTTCACATCTCATCCTCACTGACCACAAAGAGGTTTCGATCAATGCAAGCCAATTAAAGGCGTATTCTTTATTTAAAAGCTCTATGCAGAGACTTCCATCTTGCAGTATGTGGGCAGTTAGATTGAACTCATCTCTTATGCGAGTGCATACTGCTCTGTGGATTATGTGTCAATATATTTCTTTGAAAGTAAATGAACACTTGGACTTTGTGTGTGTGTGTGTGTGTGTGTGTGTGTGTGTGTGTGTGTGTGTGTGTGTGTGTGTGTGTGTGTGTGTGTGATGGTGTGAGAGAGAGTGAGGTAAAAAATTTGAGGCCTGGGATCTGGTAAATTAGTATTGTATACTCCGCTAGAGGCAAATGAAACTATGGTGATTTTCAACTTAAATATAGCCTATTTATTATTTTAACTCTATGAAGTCACACAAAAGCAATGTTAGAAAAGGTAACAGGAACTCAATTCACTGGTGATAATAAATAAAACCACCAAATACTTGAGTCAATCCAAGAGTTATTTACTAACGTATGATAGTAAAAATAAAAATGGACACTGTTTACTTTTCAAATACATATTCTAGGTCTTATTATGGGCGATTCATCAGTACATTACCGCAAACTAAGGCTGGGTAAAAATAACGATTATCCAATGGCTGTCTCCATATGAGTGTTCCCAAGATCTATTTTTTACTTTTACTTTAAAATGCACGAAAGTTTTGTTTGTGTTGACTTCTTATTATATATTTAACTACATAGTTTGGGCCTCGTTGTTAATCTTACAACATTTTTGTAATGTACCTAATTTACAGTATTAGCTGAAAGAGAATTTAGTTCACATGTAAGAAAAATGGACATTATAAAGGATATATACACACATAATCTGCATACCCACATATGAGAAGATGGCACCACGAATGAATGCCTTGGTTTGGAGCTCTTCGGGTTTTTTTTTGTTTGTTTGTATGTTTGTCAGAAGAAGGAAGAAGAACTACATCTCCTAACACATACAAACAAGGACTTTTCAAACTCTGTTGCCTTGTGCTTCACAGAAACCTGGCTGAGTGAAGCCATTCCGGACAGCTCATTACATCTGCGGAGTTTCAGCTGTTCAGAGCGGATCGCATAGCGGAGTTAATGGGGAAAGCGAGAGGAACATGCTTTTACAGCAATGAAAGTTGGTGTACATATGTAACAACATTAAAGAGGATGTGCTGTCCTAATTTGGAAGCACTCTTTATTAACTGTAAAACATTCTACTCACTGCTGTAATTTTCCTAATTTATTCTGGTGAGTATATCACGCAAAGCGCACATGTGAACACAGCGCTGCAACAGCTGACTGATCAAATCACAGACACATAACAGCAATTCCCAGACTCAGTTATTATTATTCTTGGGGATTTTAACAAAGCAAATCTCACATGTGAACTGCCCAAATACAAACAGCACATTACATGAGACAGGAATATACTGGATCATTGCTACACAACAATAAAGGATGCATATCGCTCTGTCCCTTGAGCAGCTTTTGGACTCTCTGATCAATGTCTGGTTCATCTTCTTCCAACCTACTGGCAGAAATATAAATCAGCCAAGCCAGTAGTAAGGACTGTACAGAGATGGACCAATGAAGCAGAGCGGGAACTACAAGCCTGCCATGACTGCACTGAATGGAGTGTTTTTGAAGCTGCAGCCATAGACCTGGACAAGCTCACAGATACTGTTACATTATATATCCATTTCTGTGAGGAAATGTGCATTCCTACTAGGACTTATTTATCATTCAATATCGATAAACCATGGTTTACAGGAAAACTCAGACAGCTTCGTCATGCCAAAGAGGATGCTTATATGGGTGGGGATAATGTCTCAGGCCAGAAACACACTGAATAGGGAAATCAGAGTAGCTAAAAGAAGTTTCTCTGAGAAGCTGGAAAACAAGTTTTCAGCTAACGACTCTGCATCAGAGTGGAGTGGCATGAAACAACTCACAAATTACAGGACTCCTACCCCCAACCCTGTGGTGGACCAACAACTGGCTGATGACCTGATGTGTTCTACTGCAGATTTGAAAGGACCAATCCCACACCCCACATCCACTCTCATCTTCACTTCACACAAACACCAACACCTCCTGCAACCCCCTCCTCCCCCTACTGCTACTCAACCTGCACTTAAGATCTGTGAAGATGATGTGTGCCGTTTTTTCTGAAAAAAATGACGAGGAAGGCTTCAGGCCCAGATGGCTTCACACCAGCGTGTTTTTGATCCTGTGCTAACCAACTGGCCCCCATCTCCACACAGATCTTCAATAGATCACTGGAGCAGTGAGAAATCCCATGCTGCTTCAAACGTTCAATCATTATCCCTGTCTCAAATAAACCAAAAATCACAGGACTTAATGACTACAGACCTGTCGCTGTGACGTCTGTGGTCATGACATAATTTGAAAGACTGGTGTTGGCCCACCTGAAGAACATCACTGGACCCTTTCTAGATCCCCTTCAATTTGCATATCAAGCAAACAGGTCTGTGGATGATGCAGTCAACATGGCATTGCTTCATAACCTGCAACATCTGGACAGACTTCCGTTTGGCTTTCAAAACTATCATCCCAGCTATTTTCCAGATCAAATTACACCAACTCTCTGTTCCTATGTCTATCTATCAGTGGATCACCAGCTTTCTGACAGACAGGCAGCAGCTTGTGAGACAGGGGACATTCACTTTTGGCACCTGTTCAATCAGCACTGGTGCCCCCAGGGATGAGTGCTCTCCTCACTACTCTTCATCCTCTACACCAATGACTGCATCGCCAAGAACCTCTCTGTCAATCTCCTGAAGTTTGCAGATGACACCACTGTCACCGGCCTCGTCCGAGATGACAATGTATATTATAAATATAATACACTTTAAGCAGTAACGTAAAAGGCACAAACATTACACATATAATATCCACTAAGGCTTACGACAATAATGATATATGTTAAAGTAATTTGAATATATTAAACTGGATGAAAAACATTAATATCAATAAAACTTTTAAAAAAAAAAGCTCATTAAGTTTGACGATTGTGGGGAGGGGGCAAGAGACAGACACAGTGGGTGTGGCATCAAGCATCAGAGAGGCATTTATTAAAAATAATTATAAACATAAAATGTCGATTAAAGGAGAAAATAAAATAAAGTGTATTCCAACGGCCGCAGGCACTCCCCTACTGGATCCGTGGCACATGGGACAATGGCGTCATTAGCAGCCTGTCTTCCCAGGCCCATGGCAGGTGTAAGGGGAAGGCGGCCCAGCCTCTTACGGAGTTATATATGTGCCACAATTCTGCGCACGCAAAATGTTATTTTGAGCACACAAAAATGTACTGCGCGCACAAGACTGTATTTTGAGTGCATTAAAAGTTAGTTTGTATGTGTTTGAACTGTTTTGTAAAGCAATGTATCTTCTTGCAAAGATTAATTTATTTTGAGCAAACAAAAATCTTTTTTGCGATGGATAAATTTTCTTTGAACGTGAATTTGCATAGATTTCTGACATTTATGTTACTCCAAATTTTTTTGCGGATGCATGATCTCACTTGCTCTCTCCTACTACCCACTCTGTGCATGCTCATAGCTTTGATGCTTGCTTGCTCAATAAGTTTACAGCATTATAATATGCCAGAATTTCAGCCAATCAGAGATGACATGGTAAATTTTGATAGGCTGGCTAGATCACAGATGATACTGCTTATCAAAAAAGGGGGAAGAGGAGAAGACGATAGTTTTCAAGAAAGGAAGTTTGTTACACACTATGACCACACAAAAGCAGTTATTTTGTTGACAACTGTTTTTATTTAACCTTACTGAAATATATTTTTTGTCTGTACACTGCCAATAGGCTTACTACCTAGATATATATCTGTCTATCTCTCTTTGTTTGGTCTATATTAGAATTTGGTTCTCTTGGCTAGTATTTGGTTATCTAGGTTACCAAGTTACACTTACGTAGCTACTAGCTTGGCCATGTTAGCTACCACTTTTATCTGAAATTATATTATAATCTCTCTCTCTCTCTCTCTCTCTCTCTCTCTCATATATATATATATATATATATATATATATATATATATATATATATATATATATAAAACGTTATAGTGTGACTATAGTGTAGTTTTAGGGAGAAGTTAAATTAACTTCAAACTATCCCAAATAATATTCTGAGAGATCAGTTTATTAAAATAAATGTGACCAGATTACAGTCTACCATGGATCTGCAACAACTAAATCTTCTTCTTTTTGTTATTATAAATATTACTTTCTTCAAAAAACATGTTATTTTGTCCACCTTCTTTAGTGTGTCCTCTCCCATTTTTTTCGTCAGCCTTGTGTATTATAAATATTATAAATATTAAAAATATTGCATAAATTAACATATGCCGTTCTTGATACTGAATTAGAAAAGCTGTTTATGTTGGCATTTCAAATGTAGGGTATCTTGAAATGTTCAGTATGCTGTTTTTATTGAGTTCATACATTCTACCACATCCCCTATGGCAAAAAGGATTAATGAGAAGAAATGGAAGAAAATTAAAAGAGGCTAATTATGGCTCCTGTCATAGTTTGGGGTAAATTAAATGCACAGTATATAAACAGCAATTGTTTGAGACTGAAAATAATAAAAAAAATTAAATAGAAAGAAATGCATCCCTAGCTTCTATAAATTCAAAAAACTTACAGTAAGATAAGCCTTACAATATTCCTGGTATGTCTATAATCCACAGGGTAAATATATTTTTTAATGATAACTGCAAACAGCAAAGTGTGTACTGAACTTGGAGCATTGTGTCTGTTGGCTCTTCTGCAATATTTACACTGAGATGTTCATGGTTGCTGTAACTACCTCAACTGTCCAATCACAGAGCACTTGTAAGCAGATCCTAATAGCAAATCCTGAAGTAGGAGGTAGGAATATGGGTGAAAAGGCAAGAGAGCAGTCTAAAGTTCAGAGAGCATACAAGGAGAGAGAATGAGTGAGATCTTGCACATGCAAAAAAATTATTCATCTTTGCAATAATTGCTTTACAAAACCGAGTTCAAGCTTTTTGTGCGCTGAAAATGTCATCTTGCGCATACAAAATTGTTTTTTTTTTGCACTCAAAATATTAAGGGCTACTAGTCAAGGGCCCCTGGGCACTGGCCCCATTGGCCCGGTCAGTAATCCATCACTGATGGTACCGTGTCTGTATTAACAGTGAAACCTCTGAAATGGTGTATCTAAGATGTATTTATTTCATGGCTATCAGTGAGTCTAGTTTTTGAATATGTAGGCTTAGGCTGTTTTGCTTTGTATTATATGTAGTAATATTATTCAATGGTTTGCCATTTGTTGCTCAGTAGCTTATAGTTTCATGGTTGTAGTAGTGATATGTTTGTTTATGGCTAAACAAATACATTCAGGAATGGACCTCATCACCCCCTATTCAGTACTCTGCTGGCTCTGTGATAGACATTGACCTTGTGATGTAAAGGGTGGGGTAAGAGTCCTGAAGAGCAAGCAAGTTGATATGTGAGCTGACAGTGCACACGTACACTGTTGCATGGCGTGATTTAAATTGGACCCCTAGTGTCTTTTCTTCTATACAACATCGAAGTGAGCGACAGACAGGGAACATCTAGGTTACTGTTGAAACCTCCGTTCCCTGATGGAGGGAATGAGACGTTGTGTCCTCCCGGCCACGTTGCTGAACCGAACCACTGTTGCGGCCGAACCATATTGTCGACTCCTCAGTCAAATCCTGAATGAAACAGATGCATTTCCCTCCCTTTATACCAGTATGTCCGGGGCAGGACATGCAAATTCTGTCTGCCAATTTTTTATTGGCCTTTTCTTACAGTTCAGAAATTTGAAAGGCTCTCAAGAGAGACCCCTAGTGTCGCTTCTTTGACACAACATCTCATTCCCTCAATCAAGGAACGGAGGTTACATTAGTAACCTAGACGTTTTAGAATAAAACTAAAACATCTGTTTTTTCCATACAAGCACAATTTATGTTTAAAGAAAGGATCAACTATACAGCTTGGTACTTATATAGATTTATCACCCTGTTACATTAGTCTTCATAAGCAAAAACAGCGGTCTGATTATTGTATAATAATTTCCCCTGAAATGCTCTGTGTAATTCAGCTGATGTTTAGAGCTACACTGAATACTAACAGCATCAGTGAGTTTTTAATGCAGCAGGAATTTATGACACTCTTGCCTCTTGTTTTGCCATAAACTCTCAGAAATCAATGGAATTCAATTCAGAAATCTTAAATAAGGAGACAAGAAAGCAAAACAGACAAGGGTATTTAAGGTAAAAGCCCCAGAGTGACACTTAAACTTTAAGAGAATAATAGATTCTAGTTTTTTGTCTTTTGAAAACTTATGGCCATGTATCACATTCCTCTGGGGACTTATGAGTCTGTCTGGAGCATGATTCATGGACTGTACGCAGGAAATTCATAAAGAAACATGCAATATTCTGGGTTTTGTGCAACAAATGTCTACAGATTGCATCTGCGGCATGCTGTAGATAACCACAAATAATAATTTCAACTCTTAGTGTTGACTAGTGTTGACTAGTGTAGTGCGTAATAATTTCAACTCCCCTTAGTGCGTACATGAATGGGAAATACATACAGTAAAACAAGTGTGCAGCAGTATACATAAACATTTGAAATATGCAAATATCATGTTTCAAAAGTATATCCCCAACATTTATTATGTTAGGGTTTGGGTAAGGGGATAGACGTTATTGTACGGTCATGTCTCAAATGCAACATACATAAAATTTTAAGTATCCTGAAATATTCCTTTAAAACAAAAGAAGCTCAATTGTATAAGGTGCCTGTTTCATACTGATTGTGCATTTATTCAGCAAATTCAATAGACAAAGCTCAGTAACTTTATGTTTCCATCTTATGTCTTTTCTTATCGTCATAATTGTATAGCTAGCCATAACAATTGAGAATAATAAGTATAAATGTAGCTCTTGAGAAAACAAAAACGTCTAGGTTACGTATGTAACGTCTAGGTTAGTATGTAACCCCCTTTCCCCAATGGAGGGAACGAGACTTTGTGTCAAAGAAGCGACACTAGGGGTCTCTCTTGACCGCCGAATATGCCTCTGATCTATGAAAAAAAGGCCAATGAGAAGTTGGCAGACAGTATTTGCATACCCTGCCCCCGGACATATGGGTATTTAAGCGAGAAAATACGGTGTGTTCATTCAGGATTTTTCTGAGGAGCCGGAAATGGTCCGGCCACTACAGTGGCTCGGCTCAGCGACGTGGCAGGGAGGACAAAATGTCTCGTTCCCTCCATCGGGAAACCGGGGGTTGCATACGTAACCTAGACGTTCCCCGTCTGTCACTCACTTCGATGTTGTGTCGAAGAAGCGACACTAGGGGTCCAATTTAAATCGTTCCATGCGCTGAGCCGTGTACGTGAACTGCTGATACAGGAGAGGGCAGGTATTCCCACGTGCAGACGCGACCAGCTGCATCAGACCGCACAAACCCTTCCCCAATGCTCCATAAAAAGTCGTCGGAATCCTTCTAGTTACCCTAGACAGGGGAACAAGGTGACGCTTGCCAACCTGAGAATGGGCGAAGCCTGGCCAGGCCTCTTTTCTCTCTAAGTTTCTCGCATAGAGCAAGACCGGCCGGGACCCTTACACGCATCGAGGGAAGGAGGTCTTACCCGATTTCCTATTATTTACTTTTCAGGAGGAAAAAGACCCTGCAGAGACCACACCTACCCGGAAGGGGAGGTAAAAGTGGTGAGTACATCACATGGGCTTTTAGGCGGTATGTGGAAATGGCACGGAGGTAGGCCCAACCTAATTAGAGGGGGGGTTGCTACACTACAGCAACCAGAGGGCAGCTTGGAACTGCCGAAGGGAGACGCGGGTCCACTCGTAAGGGGACCGTGCCGCGGATAATACACACAGTCTGCCCAGGGTTTGAATGTCCGCGGCAGGCGGGGGTGATTAACACACTGTGCGTGCTGTGGCGCCATGCTCGTCTCGGGACTCGAGTCTGAAGCCAGTGCTGAAGTGGTCTCATATGCATCAACCCCTGCGGCGCGACCGCTGCGGAGGATGCCATATGCCCCTGGAGCCTCTGGAAAAGTTTTAAAGGGACCGCTGTGCCTGGCCTGAAGGAGGCGAGGCATTTCAACACTGACTGAGCGTGCTCGTTGGTGAGTCGTGCTGACATTGAGACTGAGTCTAACTCCATGCCGAGAAAAGAGATGCTCTGAACCAGGGTGAGCTTGCTCTTTTCCCAGTTGACCTGAAGCCCCAGGAACCTGGTCTCTGTGTGCGCATAGTAATCCCCGCGAGTGGGCCAGGATGAGCCAGTCGTCGAGGTAATTGAGTATGCAAATGCCGGCTTCTCGGAGCGGGGCAAGAGCTGCCTCTGCGACTTTCGTGAAGACACGAGGAGAAAGAGACATGCCGAAGGGGAGGACCTTGTACTGGTACGCCTGGCCATCGAACGGGAACCTTAAAAAGGGGCAGTGTTGAGGCAGAATTGAGACGTGGAAGTACGCGTCCTTCCGGTATACCGCTGAAAACTAATCTAGATGCCGGACGCAAGTTAGGATATGTTTTTGCGTTAGCATTTTGAATGGGAGTTTGAGTAGAGCCCGGTTAAGAACTCTCAAGTGCAAGATCGGACGTAAGCCCCCGCCTTTTTTGGGTACAATAAAGTAAGGGCTGTAGAAACCCTTAATTTCGGTTGGAGGTACAGGCTCTATCGCGTCTTTGAGTAAAAGTGTAGCGATTTCCACGCGCAGGGAATTGGCATGTTCGCTGTGCACTACAGTAAAGCGGACGCCCGCAAAGGGGGGTGGGGGCCTTGCAAACTGAATTGCGTAACCGAGTCGGATGGTCCGGGCCAGCCAGCGTGACGGGTTGGGCAGTGAAAGCCACGCATCCAAACTCCATGCTAGGGGCACCAAGGGGACAAGTATTTTTTACGTACCCGGCGGGGCTTCGCAGCGGGGCAGAGCAGGTATTGCGGCGTCGGGAGGCAAGGTTGTGTACCCAAGGCTCTAGTGCTGAGACTCAAAGCACTTACTTTGCTCCGCACACCCGGCAGGGGGCGGGTTAGTGACTGAGGAGGAGGTTCGATGTGGGCGTCCTCTGAACTCATCTGAACCGGCCAGTTCAGTCGTGGGTCTGAGGGTGGAGGGGCCGCGTTCAGGAAGCCGGGACTGTTGAGATCTGGAAGCAAGGTGCCGTGAGAACGGTATTTGCGGGCCAGGTGACCCAAAGGCAAAGGAAAGAGCTCTGTTATTGAGAATGTGGGTACGCAAATGAAATAACTTCAACAAAAGATTCTCCTCCCGGCCCTCCACCAGGGAACGGAGCGGTCTTACCACCTCCAGAGCTAAGATCTCGGACTCTGGGTCGGGTGTCTCAGGAACACCTGGGAGCCTTCCGGGTCCTCAAGGGGGTCCGTGAGACAGGGGGCGTGCGCTTCCCGTGGGGTGCTTGACGCTGGGGCTGAGAGCTGGGCCTGGGTTGAGGTGGAGCAGGTTGTCTTTTAGCCGCAGGAGGACGCCCTCTGCGGGCAGACGGGACATGGCCCATGGCGGCAGGCTTGCAGCGGGGCAGGATGTGAGAGAACGCCTCCGTCTGCTGCTTCACCACGGAGAACTGATGGGCGAAGTCCTCGACGGTGTCGCCAAAGAGGCCGAACTGGGAGACAGGGGCGTTAAGGAAACGTGCTTTGTCGGTTTCAAGCATCTCAACCAAGTTCAGCCACAGATGACGTTCCTGGACCACGAGCGTGGCCATCGCCTGCCCGATTGACTGCGCCGTGACCTTCGTGGCTCTAAGGGCGAGGTTGGTCGCTGAGCGCAGTTCCTGCAGCACATCGGGATCAGGGCTACCCCCGTGCAGATCTTTGAGCGCCTTGGCCTGGTGGACTTGCTGCCATACCCAGATCGCCTCCAGTGCCAGCCGCATCATCCTCAATCCTGTGGGAAGAAGGAGCAATGTGGGGGGGGGCGGCTGAAGTGGCGTGCTTTCGGTTGAAAGCAAGCCGCGACCGCAACGTTGCCATGGTCATGCCCTCGCAGTGAGAGCATGAGCCATCCACAAATGCAGCCTCGGTGTGATCACTGCCCAGACACACGAGACAACGCCTGTGGCCGTCTGAAGCGGAGAGCACTCTACCGTATCCAAGAACAACACAGGGGTGGAAGGGCATCTTTAAAAAGACACGTCCTGAAAAGGACATTCAACGCTGCTCTGTTTTGCTCTTTTAGAGGAATATACTCTTTTACAAGAAAATCACTCTTTTAATAAACTCAATGAAGAGTTATTTTTCTGCACTGTCGAAGTGCCCAGGGGCAAAGCTGCACTGCCGTGCAGAGGAGAAAGCCGCTGTAATGCGCCATCAATCCAACAGCAGGCAGATCGTCAGAGGATAGGGAACTGGTGTGTATCTCGCAGCAGACTGCATGCACTACCATCATCTCCGAAGAAAATTTCTGAATAAACACAGCATATTTGCTCGCTTAAATACTGTCTGCCAACTTCTCATTGGCCTTTTTCATTGATCAGAGGCAAATTCGGCGCTCAAGAGAGACCCCTAGTGTCGCTTCTTCGACACACCGTTGAAGTGAGCGACAGATGGGGAACAACAGTTATAAAAGACTGATTCTCTGGATTTCTGGTCCATCACATAATATTTCTAAAACTTTTCTTTTTAAAACTCCTGAATGATCACTGATCATAAAACTAATGGAAACCAAAACAAGTGATTTCAAAAACTAATTTCAATGTAGCATGGAAGGTACATTTCTACTATCTTTAGGGAAAGTGGTTCTGAAACTTTCTATTACTGATGATACATAGTTCTAATGGTGGACTCAAGTGAACTGGCATAGCATCCATTACTATATATATATATATATATACTTTTTTTCTTGTATAATGGACATAAAAATAGTTTAAGGTGGATGATGATGCCACGCATTTGCACAACAGCGCCACCTCTGGTGTGGCTTATCCCCATTTTCCCCTAATATATTCTTCTTAAAAATCCGACCACTCCTCCGTTCTGCTTCTGCCCGCTTACAGGCAGAAACTGAAATGGGAATCACCCACCATTAGAATTATCCAGTGCTGGTCGGACCAATCAGACTCTGCGCTACAGGACTGTTTTGATCACGCGGACTGGGAGATGTTCCGGTCTGCCTCCGATGACGACATCGAGGTTTACGCTGATAGCGTAACGTGTTTCATCAGGAAGTGCGTAGAGGACGTTGTTCCGACAAAAAATATACGGATCTACCCCAACCAGAAACCCTGGGTTAACGGCGATGTTCGCGCGGCACTTACTGCGCGGACCACCGCTTTTAATTCCGGGAACGCGGAGGAGCGTAAACAAGCCAGTTATGCCCTCCGTAACTCCATCCGTGCAGCCAAACGCCAGTACAGGCACAAAATTGAAGAACAGTTCAACACCACTGACTCCAGAAGTATGTGGCAGGGAATTAACATCATCACGGACTATAAACAGAATAAAAACTCCGCCATGAACACCGTTGCCTCTCTCCCGGACGAGCTTAATACATTTTATGCTCGTTTCGAGGACAACAACACCGCCCTCACGGAGAGAGCACTCGCGGCCGATACTACAGAGGCTGGTTCACTCTCCGTCTCTGTTGCGGATGTAACCCGATCCTTCCGACGGGTGAACGTTCGTAAAGCCGCGGGTCCAGACGGCATTCCGGGCCACGTCATCAGAGCATGCGCGAACCAACTGGCTGGTGTTTTTACTGACATTTTCAACTTGTCCCTATCGCTGTCTGTAGTCCCCACATGCTTCAAAACATCAACCATTGTGCCTGTACCGAAGCAATCAAAAATCACCTGCTTAAATGACTGGCGTCCTGTTGCCCTCACCCCCATCATCAGCAAATGCTTTGAGAGGTTGATCAGAGATCACATCTGCTCTGTTCTGCCCACCTCTTTGGACCCATTGCAGTTTGCCTACCGCAACAACCGCTCCACTGATGATGCCATTGCATCTACAATACACACTGCTCTCTCCCACCTGGAAAAAAGGAACACATATGTGAGAATGCTGTTTGTAGACTACAGCTCAGCATTCAACACCATAATGCCCTCCAAGCTTGATGTGAAACTCCGGGCTCTGGGCTTAAACAGCTCGCTGTGCAGCTGGATCCTGGATTTCCTGTCAGGCAGACGTCAGGTGGTTAGAATGGGCAGGAACATCTCCTCATCACTGACCCTCAACACTGGAGCACCACAGGGCTGTGTTCTCAGCCCACTCCTGTATTCCCTGTACACACATGACTGTGTGGCGACACATAGCACCAATGCCATCATTAAGTTTGCTGACGATACGACGGTTGTAGGTCTGATCACTGACAATGATGAAACAGCCTACAGAGAGGAGGTGCACACTCTGACACGCTGGTGTCAGGAGCACAACCTCTCCCTCAACGTCAGTAAAACCAAGGAGCTTGTGGTGGACTTCAGGAAGAAAGACAGAGAACACAGCCCCATCACCATTAATGGAGCACCGGTGGAGAGAGTCAGCAGCTTCAAGTTTCTCGGTGTCCACATTACTGAGGAACTCACATGGTCCGTCCACACTGAGGCCGTTGCGAAGAAGGCTCACCAGCGCCTCTTCTTCCTGAGACGGCTGAGGAAGTTTGGAATGAACCACCACATCCTCACACGGTTCTACACCAGCACCGTAGAGAGCATCCTGACTGGCTGCATCACCGCATGGTACGGCAATAGCACCGCCCACAACCGCAAAGACCTGCAAAGGGTGGTGCGAACGGCCAGAAACATCATCGGAGGTGAGCTTCCCTCCCTCCAGGATATATATAACAGACGGTGTGTGAATAAAGCTCGGAGGATTATCAGAGACTCCAGCCACCCGAGTCATGGGCTGCTCTCACTGCTTCCATCAGGCAGGCGGTATCGCAGCATCAGGACCCGCACCACCCGACTACATGACAGCTTCTTCCCCCAAGCAATAAGACTTTTGAACACATGATCTCTCACGATCAACAATCAGCACTGCACTTTATTAATCATCATTCTGTCAATATATTCTCCCAATTCAGTTAGTGTATATATATATATATATATATTTATACCCTTATCTAGTGTATGTGTATTCTACATTGTGTGTATTGTGTACATTTGTTATGTAAATTGTTGTGTAAGTATGTGTACATTTGTTATGTAAATTGTTTTGTGTAAATATGTTGTTATTGTAAAGTGGTTTATGTCTTGTCACTGTCATTACTGCAATGTTGCTCGGAACTGCACACAAGAATTTCACCTGCTGTTGCACTCGTGTACACAGTAGTGTGACAATAAAGTGATTTGATTTGATTTGATTTGATTTGATTAATTTTTCAAACGAATATTCATGCAAACACATTTTTAACTAGGCTGTAAAGTGATGTCACTGACAGAGCTTCTCCGTGCTTGTGGTCGTTAACTAATCGATAATAACATTTGTTATCGATAATTTTGATTATCGATTATTAGTGATTTTATTGATTAGATTTTGCAGCACTAGTTTGTTCCAGGACTAATTCATTACAACAATGAATAAGAATTCTTAATGCAACTTAAGAGCAAAACCTAAGAATGTGACATACAAAGTGATAATGAATATTTCATCATGCTTCGCTGCTACTAAAAAAATCAACACCATTTTGAAAGCAGCAAAGTACTGTGACGCTACTGAGAAATGTAGTTAAGTTAGTCTCACATTGCTAAACTGTTTGATAGTTTGACTTTCGACATAAAGTCTGGTTCACTGTGGAGCTAATTCTTCCTAATAACCACTCATTTGGAAGAAAAAACCTCCCTGGATATCTAATTTACTTGCCACAAATAGATCACTATGAAACATTAATGCGTAGAGATTCTTAAAAAATGTTAATGTAAAGCGGTTAATTGGCAGGAGGAGGCGAGAACCGGCTTGACAATATAGATAATAGTTTAATGAAGAAATAAACCAAAAGACAAAAACATACACATAGGACAGACAGCTGCCGGTAAACGTTCTCTCTGTTGCACCACCATCTGCAGTCGGCCTTTATCCCGCTCGAAGGCTTGATTAGCCTGAAAAGGAACCAGGTGTGTAAAATCACGACCCGGCCCCGCCCTCCGCCCTGTCACAGCCAACTTTTGCACACCACATTTCAGGGGCGGATCTACCAGGGTGGCAAATGCCACCCTAAGAAAAAGCATTGCCACCCCATCTGCCACCCCAGCAAGTATCCAAATGTACTAAATCTGAATATAATTAAATTATCATTGATTTTGACATTGTAGGGGTTTATTCATGTCAAACTGCCTAAACTCTCATCGAACGCACAAATGTCTACAGACCCCTTGATTGATTACAGCAGCAGTCAATCACAGCATTGTTCTCATGGGTTGATGAATGTATTTCCTCAAAAGCAATGACCACATGGACAAATACAAGACGTAAAAAATGAATTTCTCATTTGTTTCCAAGTATTCACTGAATGATTATTAGATATAGTATAATCCAGATAAAACATCTCCAGTTCTTAAATTGGAGTTTATATTTCATCTGTGTGTGTTTTGACTGGCGATCCGGCACTGGAATGTGTTATTTTGAATGTCACGATAAGTGTTTGCTATTACTATTTTCTATGTTCCCCATTGTGATGCCCTTCGCGACCATATTTTTTGTGTGTATGTAGTGTGTTTGTGTTGTCTTTTTCTCTTTTTCTCCCTCTCTCTTAATCACTCTCAGGTGTGGAGTAACGAGGGTGAGCTGCTTGTTGATGGAACGCACCGGTGCACAGTGTGTTTCCTCCCTATACAAACTAAGTGTTTCATGTCTGAGTTGTGTAATGGGAGACAGTTGTTATTGAGCTGTGTCATCATGTTCATGGGCGCGCAGGCGCATTACAGGTTCCTGCTGCTGGTGCAGAGAGTTTGTGGGTGTCGCTATCTGAATTTCAGAGTTTGCTGTTCTTTCATATACAGAACTGTCAATAAATGTGTCTGTGTTTCCGCTACTCTCATGGTGCCGCATCGTTTATTGCATTGCATTTATTAAAGTGTAAAACTCATCCACTGACGTAAAGATGCAATCTGGTTTTATTAAATTAAAAAGTTATATTTGGGCAAATTTGAATCTAAAACCTCTAAAAATTAAAGGCAAAACATTACCACTAGATAAATCAGTCATGTTCTTAATTAATGTGCTGATTATATATTAATCTACTGACTAACAAAATCCCAAGACTGATAGTTGCAGAAATAGAAATTAAATTACCATATTATGTGAAATATTTATTTGGGTGCTTGAATCAGTCATTATGTATGACTGTTGTTCAAAACAGGTAATAATCTTTTACTGTGCATATCATAATTAATATTCATGAGTTTTGCAGCACTGCCTCCCACAGTACAAATTTCTGTACAGTTAATTTTTATTGAGACATAACTTTGTGATAATATTCGCTTTCAAATTGATTATTCCAGCTGTTACAAAGGTGATAGGCCTACAGGACTTTATTAACAGAATAACATGGAATATGAATGCATTTTCCATGTGCACACTTAACAAAGGAGGTGACGTTTAGTCCAGATTGCCAGTTCTATATGTGAAGTTTAGGAACATTTAGAATGTTGGCAAATCAGTATCAAAATGGTTACTATGTGGTTCCTGTGGAAATGTAATTGTATCATATTCATGGACATTTATAATTTGATAGTGACTCCAATTAATGAACAAGTACTTCTTGCAATGAAACTTGATACCTTAATCCACTGCCACTTTTAAAACAACAGCATGGGGATTTGGAACGACTTGAGTAAAAAAATACATAATTTTAGAGTGAAATATTCCTCAGTGTGTGCAATAGTGGTGCATCCTTTGGGTAGCAAATGTAATACAAATGTAGCGATAAAACACCTGTAGTGTCTCAGAACAACCCCTGTGCAACCATTAGCATGCTAACAATCCTCTATAGAGTTACCCAGCAACCCTGGAAACTTTGAGGAGAACTCAATCACCTTGTCTTAGATCTAAAATGTTGCTTGTCATCTTGCCGTAGCCTCTCTTTAGATGATTTACTGAGGTGGGAAAAGCTTAAAATTTGGATCATTATCATTCATCCTCATTTCCTGGAGAGACAAGAACACAATTTCGGGGAAGCTCTGAAGCATTGGAGCAATACTTAAACAAGCACAGCTGTGGTACTTTATCTTCCTTGTCTATTCAGTGCATGTGCAGTATATGGAATATTGCTAGTCCTCATAACAGGGCCAGTCGGGATGTCTAAGGCCAGGAAAATGCTTTATGCAAGTACGCAAACACAGATGCAAATGCTTAGCAAATGTGTAGCTAGCACACAGCAGTGTTATTAACTTTAACGAAAACGTCATGGTTACTGTTGTAACCTCCGTTTCCCGAGGGAAGGAATGAGACGTTGTGTCGAATGAAGTGACACAAGAGGTCTTCCTGGGACACCAAACGTTCATCTGAACCTGATAAATGACCAATGTCAAGTTGGCAGACAGAAATTGCATGCCCCGCCCCGGACATACGGTATAAAGGGAAGCGGGGCAGTGAGTGCCAGTCAGGATTTTGCACTGAGGAGCCGAAAATAAGGTGCGGCCGTTTACAGTGGTAGGTTTAGTGCTGTGGCAGGAGGTACAAAACTTCTCGTTCCTTCCCTCAGGGGACGGAGGTTACAAGTAACCATGACGTTCCCCTTCTGTCACTCACTCGACGTTGTGTTGAATGAAGTGCACAAGGGGTCCCATATATAAACGCCACGCACTGACCGTGTTACGTGAACTGCCAAGACAGGTGCAAGCAGGCTACTGCGTGCTAGAGGCAACTGTGTCAGCTGCACGTAGCCCTCCCCAATGCCCCCAAAGAGGTGTCACCTACAGACCTTAGGTTCCTCGCACCCCTGAGGGGGGAAACAGGTGCTATATGACTAGCATGGGAGCAAGCCCAGCAGCCACGGCCTTCTCTCTCACTATGTCTCTCACATAGGACATGAAGTGTCTGGGGTCTATCTTAAGTCGGGGAACGACTTGGGCACGGAGCCCAGTCGGGGTCTCAGGATAACGTGCGAATGTGCCGGAACAAAATCCAGGCAGGTGTCGCTGACAGAGAACGCTTGCAGGTCCCCAACCCTCTTGATGGAGGCTAATGCGATCAGGAGGGCCATCTTCAGGGAGAGGGCCTTGGGCTCAACTGAATCAAGCAGCTTGATTATCAAGGACCACTGAGATTATAGGACTGTAAAGTTTAAGTGATTATAGGACCAATGAGAGATCCAAGGAGGGGAATTGGCGAGGCCGGGGAGGATTCAGTCTCTGGGCGCCCTTCAGGAACCTGGTAATCAAGTCATGCTTACCTAGGGATTTGCCATCTACTGCATCATGGTGGGCTGCGATAGCAGCTACATACACCTTCAAGGTGGAGGGGGACAGCCTCCCCTCCAGCCTCTACTGTGGGAATAGAAGCACTGACCAAACTGCGCACCTCTGCAGGTCTTCGGCTCGGGAAGAACACCAATTCACAAACTGGCACCATTTTAGGGTGTAAAGTTGCCTGGTGGAGGGCTTGGTTGATCGTGTCTATGACAGCAGGTGGTAGATCCACTAGATCTTCCGCATCCCATCCAGGGGCCAGATGTGGAGGTTCCAGAGGTCTGGGTGCGGATGCCAGAGGGTTCCCTGTCCCTGAGAAAGAAGGTCCTTCCTCAGGGGAATTTTCCAGGGAGGGGCTGTCACGAGGAGTGTGAGATCCGAGAACCAGGTCTGGGTGGGCCAGTAGGGGGCCACCAGGATGACCTGTTTCTCGTCCTCCCTGATCTTGCACAGCACTGATGCAAGAAGGCTCACTGGGTGAAATCCGTACTTACGCAGCCCCCGGGGCCAGCGTGAGCATTTTACCTTGCTCCGCGCACCTGGCAGGGGTTAGAGACTGAGGAGGAGTTCCTAAGAAGGAGTCTTCGGAACTCGTCACCGATTTCAAAAGACGTGTCCTTCCGCTGTGTATTGCTCTTTTTGTGAGTGGAAAACACAAGACTCTTTTAGAGAAAATAAACTCTTTTAGGAGGAGAACTCTCTTTTAACAGGAAAAAGCGCTGTTGAAGCACCCAGGGGTGTAAACTGCACATCGTTCAGAGAGAGAGACGCCAGCTGGAAATGCGCCGTAGGATCCAACAGCAATGCTTCTCGCTGACAGAGGAGAGTGGAACAGTAGTGAAGCTCTGTTAATTCGACACAACGTCGATTGAGTGACAGAAGGGGAACTGTTAACTGAAATAAAAATAAAAACTGAAACTAAAATACACCTAAAGACTCCAAAACTAACTAAAATAAGAATGGCCAAGAACTCATACAGTGGATAAATGCCTTCCCTTACAATAATTTTTGTGCTCCCTTCCTATAACTTTATTTATCTCTTATGAACATAAACTATGGTTTTACTACAGAAACTTAACTTTGGTATTTGTAACAAACCCACAGTAACCAAATAATTTACCATAATTTCACAACAGTAACGTCTAGGTTACGTATGTAACCTTCGTTCCCTGATGGAGGGAACGAGACGTCGTGTCGAAGAAGCGACACTAGGGGTCTCTCTTGAGCGCCGAAAGATACCTCTGATCTATGAAAAAAGGCCAATGAGAGTTGGCGAACATTATTTGCATACTCCGCCTCCGGATACGGATATAAAGGCGAGAGAAATACGCTCGTTCATTCAGGATTTTTCTGAGGAGCCGGGAGTGTACCGGGCACCTCAGCGGCTCGGCTCAGCAACATGGCCGGGAAGACACGACGTCTCGTTCCCTCCATCAGGGAACGGAGGTTACATACGTAACCTAGACGTTCCCCGTCTGTCGCTCACTTCGACGTCGTGTCGAAGAAGCGATACTAGGGGTCCACTTCAAAACTCGCCATGCGCTGAGCCGTGTACGTGTACTGCTGACACAGAGCGGGCAGGTATTTCTACGTGCACAGCGACCAACTGTGTTCAGACTGCACATACTCTTCCCCAATGCCCCGAAAGAGTCGTCAGAATCCTTTTGGTCACCCTAGGGGGGAACAAGGTGACGCTCCCAACTAGGGAACGGGCCAAGCCTGGCTGGGCCTCTTTTCTCTCTATGTTTTCTCGGCATAGAGCAAGAGCAGCCGGGGCCCTTACCGCATCGAGGGAAGGGGGTCTTACCCGAATTCCTATTCTTTCAGGGGGAGAAGACCCTGCGGAGGCCACACCCATCCAACAGGGGAGGTAAAGGTGGCAAAATACATCACATGGCCACTTTGGGCATGTGGGAAGAAATGGCGTGGTGGTAGATCCAACCTCGAGGAGGGGGGAGTTGCTACAACACGGCGACCGGAGGGCAGCGAAGGACTGCCTAAGGGAGACGCGGGTCAGCTCGCAAGGTGACCGTACCGCGGAAATACACACAGGAGGAGTCCCGTAGGAGGCCTGATCTGTGGAGCACCTATTCCAGTAGGGGTAGCCGGAGGTACCCGTAGTGGACAGGGCCGGCAAGTTCCTCCGCTGAACTGTTGCGGGCCCAAGAGGGCTAGGGAGGAATCAACCAGGGACCTAAGCCCTCTGGGAAAGAAGCGCACTGTTCTGCCTCGGAGAGGGAAACGGCGCTGGAAACAAGCGATTCACCCGGTCAGATCGTCGGCGTGTACCGAGTTCTACGGGCTCAGACCTGAGAGAACACGGGACGAGACTGACTCAACCCTGAGATTGTAAAAACTCGTAAAGGTGTTAGGTGTTGCCCAGCCCGCAGCTCTACAGATGTCTGCTAGTGAGGTGCCTCTAGCCAGTGCCCATGAGGATGCCACACTCCTGGTAGAGTGGGCTCGAACCCGCAAAGGGGGTGGCACGGCCTGGGTGTGATAGGCCAACTGAATGGCCTCCACCACCCAGTGAGACAGCCTCTGTTTGGAGACAGCGTTCCCTTTCTGCTGTCCTCCAAAGCAGACAAAGAGCTGCTCAGAGCGCCTAAAGCTCTGGGTGCGTTCCAGGTAGGCACGCAAGGCACGTACCGGACACAGCAGTGAGAGGGCTGTGTCTGCCTCCTCCCGTGGCAGCGCTTGTAGGTTCACTACCTGATCTCTGAAGGGCGTGGTAGGAACCTTGGGCACATAGCCCAGTCGAGGTCTTAGGATCACATGAGTGTCTGCCGGACCGAACTCCAGGCAAGTGTCGTTGGTAGAGAATGCTTGCAGGTCCCCGACCCTCTTGATGGAGGCGAGCGCGATCAGCAGGGCCGTCTTTAAAGAGAGAGCCCTGAGTCCAGCTGATCCTAGCGGCTCGAAAGGGGATCTCTGAAGACCGGCGAGGACCACCGAGAGATCCCAGGAGGGGAACAGGTTTGGCCGGGAGTGATTTAACCTCCGGGCACCTCTTAGGAACCTGACGATTAAGTCGTGCTTATCCAGGGACTTTCCGTCTACTGGGTCATGGTGAGCTGCGATAGTGGCAACATACACCTTCAAGGTGGACGGGGACAGCCTCCCCTCCAACCTCTCCTGTAGGAACAGGAGCACAGACCTAACTGCGCACCTCTGTGGGTCTTCTGCCAGGGAAGAACACCAATTCATGAACAGACGCCATTTCAGGGCGTAGAGTTGCCTGGTAGAAGGGGCTCTGGCTTGGTTGATCGTGGCTACAACCGTGGGTGGTAGCCCAGCTAGATCTTCCGCGTCCCGTCCAGGGGCCAGACGTGGAGGTTCCAGAGGTCTGGGTGCGGATGCCAGAGCGTGCCCCGTCCCTGAGAAAGAAGGTCCTTCCTCAGGGGAATTCGCCAGGGAGGGGCTGTCGCGAGGAGTATGAGGCCAGTAAGGAGCCACGAGAGTGACTTGCTCCTCGTCCTCCCTGACCTTGCACAGCACCTGTGCAAGAAGGCTCACTGGGGGGAATGCGTACTTGCGCAGCCCCACCGGCCAGCTGTGTACCAGTGCATCTGCCCCTAGGGGAGCCTCTGAGCGGGCATACCAGAGCGGGCAGTGGGAGGTCTCTCAGGAGGCAAACAGGTCTACCTGTGCCTTGCCGAACCGTTCCCAAATCAGCTGAACCAAGTAGGGGTGAAGCCTCCACTCTCCTTCAGGCAAGCGTTGTCGTGACAGCGCGTCCGCCATCACATTGAGGTTGCCGGGGATGTGAGTGGCACGCAGGAGGAGACGACGGGCGAGTTGCGACATGTGGCGGGAGCGTACGCCGCCTTGGCGATTTATGTACGCAACCACAGTGGTGCTGTCCGACCTGACCAGGACATGTTTGTCCCGAATTAACGGGAGAAACTGCCGCAGGGCTAGAAAGACGGTCAACAACTCGAGGCAGTTGATGTGCCA
Organism: Moxostoma hubbsi; assembly: GCA_032164185.1. Taxonomy (NCBI): domain Eukaryota; kingdom Metazoa; phylum Chordata; class Actinopteri; order Cypriniformes; family Catostomidae; genus Moxostoma; species Moxostoma hubbsi. Next base: position 29,035,195 of record JAVLUX010000012.1, read on the forward strand.
ACGCAGCTGGGCCCTTTTCCAACGGCCTGAGGCTGCGTGCCCATTGCAAACGGCGCCCCAACCCGATCTGGAGGCGTTGGTCGTGACCAGGACGCGTCTGGACACCTGCTGTAGGGGTACTCCAGTCCGTAAGAAACAGAGGTCTGTCCAGGGGTTGAATGCTTTGCGGCAGGTGGGGGTGATCGTTACCCGGTGCGTGCCGTGACGCCATGCTCGTCTCGGGACTCGGGTCTGAAACCAGTGTTGGAGCGGTCTCATATGCATCAACCCCAGCGGCGCGACCGCCGCGGAGGATGCCATATGCCCCAGGAGCCTCTGGAAAAGTTTTAAAGGGACCGCTGTGCCCGGCCTGAAGGCAGCGAGGCAGTTCAACACTGACTGGGCGCGCTCGTTGGTGAGACGCACCGTCATTGAGACCGAGTCTAACTCCATCCCAAGAAAAGAAAAGAGATGCTCTGAACTGGAGTGAGCTTGCTCTTTTCCCAGTTGACCTGAAGCCCCAAGCGGCTGAGGTGCCTGAGCCCCTGGTCTCTGTGAGCGCATAGTGATTCTCGCAAGTGGGCCAGTATGAGCCAGTCGTCGAGGTAGTTGAGTATGCGGATGCCAGCTACTCGGAGCGGGGCAAGAGCTGCCTCTGCAACTTTCGTGAAGATGCGAGGGGACAGAGACAGGCCGAAGGGGAGGACTTTGTACTGATACGCCTGATCATCGAACGCAAACCGCAGGAAAGGGGCGGTGTCGAGGCAGGAAGGAGACGTGAAAGTACGCGTCCTTCAGGTCTACAGCTGCGAACCAATCTAGATGCCGGACGCAAGTTAGAATGTACTTCTGCGTGAGCATTTTGAACGGGAGTTTGTGCAACGCTTGGTTGAGAACTCGCAGATCCAAGATTGGTCGTAAGCCGCCGCCTTTCTTGGGCACGATGAAGTACAGGCTGTAGAAACCCTCCTTCATCTCGGTTGGAGGGACAGGCTCTATCGCGTCTTTGGCCAGAAGAGTTGCGATTTCCGCGCGCAGGGACTGGGCGTGTTCGCCGTGTACTGCGGAGAAGCGGACGCCCATGAAGGGGGGCAGGGGCCTGGCAAACTGAATTGCGCAACCGAGTCGGATGGTCCGGGCCAGCCAGCGAGACGGGTTGGGAAGTGAAAGCCACGCATCCAACTTCTGCGCTAGGGGCACCAAGGGGACGATTAATTTTGACGTGCCCGGAGGGGCTTTGCAGCGGGGCGGAGCAGGTAGGGCAGCGTTGGGTGGCAACGGGGCGACCCGCGGCTGAGGTGCTGAGAAAAGACTCAAAGCACTTACCTTGCTCCGCACGCCCGGCAGGGGGCGGGTTAGCAACTGAGGAGGAGGTCCTGGGTAGGCGTCTTCTGGACTCGTCGGAACCGGCCGGCCAGGGAACAGTCGTGGGGCTGAAGACGGGTGGTCCGTGTCCAGGGGGCCAGGACTGTTGAGATCTGTGGACAGAGCGCCGTGAGAACGGCGTTTGCGGGCCAGGTGACCCAGAGACACAGGAAATAGCTCTGTTATTGAGAATGTGGGTACCACAACCCCATCTAAGGGGGGGCGGCAAATAAAATTGTTTAACAACAAAAGATTCTCCTCCCGGCCCTCCACCAGGGGACGGAGCGGTCTTACCACCTCCGGAGCTAACGTCTGTGTCGCTGGGTCGTCCGTCTCAGGACCGCCTGGGAGCCTTCTGGGTCCTCGAGGGAGTCCGAGAGACGGGGGGCGTCGGCTTCCTGCGGTGTGCTCGACGCAGGGGCTGAGAGCTGGGCCGGGGTTGAGGCAGAGCTGAGCTCAGCTGAGCCCTGCCCACAAAGCTCACCACAGACAGACTGTGACATATTAGAACTGCTCCAAGATTCAGCACCCAAGGACGACTTTCTGGAAAACACCCAGGGAGACCAGGACAGCATATTACAGCCAATAACACAGCAACAGCCCCTCTCACCAGACACGTTATCCCTCTCTCCAGCATCTCCACATCTGTGCTTCTCAGAGAAAATGGAAGAACTGGTGTATGCTGGAACTAAACTATCCCACTCATTTGCTGCAAGCCCCCAGATATCAAGCAAAAAACGGCAGGCCCCTAAACCACCAAAGCCTGCGGGCAAAGCTCGCCCTCCCCCTCGTCCTGTGAGAGCTCTTCGGCCTCTGCCACAACGCAAGGGCTCACACCCTCCTCCATCTGCTCGAGGTGAACCAAAAACAACTGATACCAGCTCTCAGTGATATGTGTCGGGTCCCCACTATGATAACAGTAACTTTCTCAAATGTTTACAAAACAAGTGGGAACCCAGTGTGCCTGTATCTTTCTCTATTGCTGTTCGATGTCATGATAGAAAGTCTAAGGCCTTCAAAAGCCATACAGCAAACCCATCTAATCTGGTGCCTATTACACGCCAAACTAAGATTGCTGTGGGGTCAAAAAGTAAGACTGTTAAGTTAGCACTTTTAAACATCCGCTCACTTAAAAATAAATCACTTCTAGTCAACGACTTAATAAGCACATACAACCTGGATTTTATGTTTTTAAATGAAACTTGGCTAGAAGACAGCTGTAGTGCAACAGTCCTTAATGAAACATCCCCTCCTAACTTTACTTTTCTGAGTGTCTGCAGAGAAGGCAGGAGAGGTGGGGGCTTAGCTGCTCTTTTTAAAGATGTCTATCAATGTAAGCAAATATCATTTGGGAATTACCCGTCTTTCGAATATCTGGGTAGTGTGTTAAAAGGTGCTCCACGCATTTTACTTGCCATTATTTACAGGCCTCCAAAATACTCTCCAGCCTTTGCTGAGGACTTTACAGAACTGTTATCAACAATTACCTCAGAGTTTGACTGTTTTGCCATTGCTGGAGATTTTAACATTCACATAGATAATGCAGAAACCAACATGACAAAAGAAATCAAAACTGTTTTAAAAACGTTTGATCTGACTCAGCATGTACATGGACCCACACACAATCATGGACACACTCTAGATTTACTTATCAGTAAGGGTCTAAACATTTCATCGATTGTTATTAAGGATGTAGCACTGTCTGATCATTTCTGTATTTTCCTTGATATATTGATCTCTCCTGCCATTGAAGCTAGATCTGTGTCTGTCAAGAAGAGATGCTTAAATGAGAACACTAGTGTACTATTTATGAAGGCTATATCTTTAACACCAAGAATATCTGCTGACACTGTTGATTTTCTCCTTGATTCTTTTAACTCAAAAGTTAAAAGTGTAATTGATGAAATTGCTCCTGTGAAAGTGAGGAAGAAGAGTGGCAGTCAAAAAGCACCTTGGAGAAACTCAACAGCAGTGCAAAATATGAAAAGACAATGCAGAAAAGCAGAGCGCATTTGGCGGAAGACAAAACTTGTAGTCCATTATAATATCTACAAAGACAGCATCCATGCTTTTAATATGGAACTAGGCAAAGCTAGACAGTCTTTCTTCTCGAATATTATAAACAGCAACTTAAACAACACACGCACTCTATTTGCGACTGTAGAGAGACTGACAAACCCCCCAAGCCAGATTCCCTGTGAACTGCTCTCAGACAGCAAGTGCAGTGAGTTTGCTTCTTTCTTCTCTGAGAAAATAAATAATATCAGAAAGGTGATCAGCACATCCTTGAGTTGTGCTGGGGTCAGACAAATCAAACCACAACCTGAGAAAGTGGTTACTTTGTCTGACTTCAAAGAAATTGATGGCAAAATTTTGGAAGAAACCATACGGCACCTTAAAACATCAACCTGCGCCCTTGATGCACTTCCAACATCTTTTTTCAAAAGTGTGTTCAGCTGTTTAGAAGCAGATCTCCTAGAAGTGATAAACTCCTCACTTCTCTCTGGGAGTTTTCCAAACTCCCTGAAAACTGCAGTTGTCAAGCCCCTCTTGAAAAAGAGCAATCTGGATAAGACCATATTAAGCAACTATAGACCGATCTCAAATCTTCCTTTCATAGGCAAGATCATCGAAAAAAGTTGTCTTCAATCAACTGAACAAATTCTTGAACTCGAATGGATACTTTGACAATTTTCAGTCTGGTTTCCGATCACATCACAGCACAGAGACAGCGCTCATAAAGATAATAAACGATATTCGCTTAAATACTGATACAGGGAAATTATCAGTACTGGTACTACTCGACCTCAGTGCTGCATTTGACACTGTCGATCACAACATACTTCTGGAAAGGCTGGAAAACTGGGTGGGGCTTTCTGGGATGGTCCTAAAATGGTTCAGGTCATACTTAGAAGGGAGAGGTTATTATGTGAGTATAGGAGACCATAAGTCTGAGTGGACGCCCATGACATGCGGAGTCCCTCAAGGCTCAATTCTTGCTCCACTCCTGTTCAACCTGTATATGCTCCCAATTAGCCAAATAATGAGAAAGAACCAAATTGCTTACCACAGCTATGCAGATGACACACAGATCTACTTAGCCCTATCACCTAACGATTACAGCCCCATTGACTCCCTGTGCCAATGTATTGATGAAGTAAACAGTTGGATGTGCCAAAACTTTCTTCAGTTAAACAAAGACAAAACTGAAGTCATTGCGTTTGGAAACAAAGATGAAGTTCTCAAGGTGAATGCATACCTTGACGCTAGGGGTCAAACAACTAAAAATCAAGTCAGGAATCTTGGTGTGTCTCTAGAGTCAGACCTTAGTTTCAGTAGTCATGTCAAAGCAGTAACTAAATCAGCATACTATCATCTGAAAAATATTGCAAGAATTAGATGCTTTGTTTCCAGTCAAGACCTAGAGAAACTTGTGCATGCTTTCATCACCAGCAGGGTGGATTATTGTAATGGACTCCTCACGGGCCTTCCCAAGAAGACCATAAGACAGTTGCAGCTCATACAGAACGCTGCTGCCAGAATTCTGAGCAAAACCAGAAAATATGAACATATCACACCAGTCCTCAGGTCTTTACACTGGCTCCCAGTTACATTTAGGATTGATTTTAAAGTATTATTACTGGTATATAAATCACTCAATGGGCTAGGACCTCAATATATTGCAGACATGCTCACTGAATATAAACCCAACAGATCACTCAGATCATTAGAATCACATCAGCTAGAAATACCAAGGGTTCACTCTAAGCAAGGAGAGTCTACTTTTAGCTATTATGCCAGCCGCAGCTGGAACCAGGTTCCAGAAGAGATCAGATGTGCTCCTACAGTAGTCACATTCAAATCCAGACTCAAAACACATCTGTTTAGCTGTGCATTTACTGAATGAGCACTGTGCCACTGTGTGTCCGACTGTTTGTACTGTGTTTTATTAGATTTTTTTTAATTTTTTAATTTTTTAATTTAATTTTATTTTTTTTATTTTTTTTTATTCTAAACTGTTTTAATTATTCTTATTTTATTATTCTTGTTTTTTTTTCTTTTTAATTTCTACTATGTAAAGCACTTTGAATTACCATTGTGTATGAAATGTGCTATATAAATAAACTTGCCTTGCCTTGCCTTGCAGAGCAGGTTTCTTAGCTGCAGGAGGACGCCCTCGGCGAGCAGACGGGGCAGTGGCCTTGGCGGCAGGTTTGCGTCGAGGCAGGATGTGTGATATGGCCTCCGTCTGCTTCCTTACCGTGGAGAACTGCTGGGCGAAGTCCTCGACGGTGTCGCCGAAGAGGCCAAGCTGGGAGACAGGGGCATTGAGGAAGTGAACTTTGTCGGCCTCGCGCATCTCGACCAGGTTGAGCCAAAGGTGACGTTCCTGGACCACTAGGGTGGCCATCGCCTGCCCGAGTGCCTGCGCGGTGACCTTCGTGGCTCTGAGGGCGAGGTCGGTCTCTGAGCGCAGTTCCTGCAGCACATCGGGGTCAGGGCTACCCTCGTGCAGATCTCTGAGCGCCTTGGCCTGGTGGACTTGCAGGAGGGCCATGGCGTGCAAGGCGGAGGCAGCCTGTCCTGCGGCGCTGTAGGCTTTGTGGTTGAACGAGGACGCAGTCCTACAGGCCTTGGTAGGGGGTACAGGGCGCCCGCGCCAGGTGGTAGGGTCACCGGGACAGAGATGGATCGCAACCGCCCTATCCACCTGGGGAATCGCTGTGTACCCGTGGGCCTCTCCGCCGTCGAGGGTAGCGAGAGCGGACGAGCAGGGCTTTTGACGGACGGAGAGCGGGGCTCTCCATGACGACGTCAGCTCGTCATGCACCTCCGGGAAAAACGGGACCGGGGGGGCGTGGCTGTGAGCGGCGCCCAGACCCCAGGAACCAGTCGTCCAACCGTGATGGGTGTGGGGAGGGTGGAGGTTTCCAGTCCAACCCCACCCCGACAGCGGCCCGGGCAAGCATGTCGGACATCTGCACATCCGCCTCAACCTGGGCGTGCTGGCCCGAAGGCGGCAGCCCAGGGGAGGAGTCAGCGTCAGACACCGCGCTTTCCGATGGAGCGGCGAGCTCATCGGCTTCGAGGTCTAGAGGATAGGCAAACCGGCCCGGAGGTCGGGTGGTCCGAGGGGGGTACCCGGCGGAGCTGCACCCTCTGCCCTCCCCAAATCGCCTCCAGCGCCAACCGCATCGTCCTCAATCCCGTGGGAAGAAGGAGCGATACGGGGGGGTGGCAGGAGTGGCGTGCTTTCTGTTGAAAGCGAGCCGCGACCGCAACGCTGCCACGGTCATATTCTCGCAATGAGAACATGAACCGTCCACAAACGCTGCCTCGGTGTGATCGGCGCCCAGACACACGAGACAGCGCCTGTGGCCGTCAGAAGCAGAGAGCACTCTACCGCATCCAGGAACTACACAGGGTTTGAATAGAATCTTTATAAAGACGCGCCCTGAAAAGGGCGTTCAACACCACTGTGTATTGCTCTTTTAGAGAAATAAACTCTTTACGAGAAAATTGCTCTTTATAAACTCTTTTAGACACTGCGCTGTCAAAGCGCTCAGGGGCAAACTGCACGCCGGCAGAGAAGAGAAAATCCACTGAAGGTGCGCCGTAAATCCAACAGCAGCAGCGCGTCAGAGGATCAGAAGCAGGGTAAGTTGTGTGTAGCACAGCAGACAGCATTCACACGACCATCGGCTCTGAAGAAAATTACTGAATGAACGAGCGTATTTCTCTCGCCTTTATATCCGTATCCGGAGGCGGAGTATGCAAATACTGTTCGCCAACTCTCATTGGCCTTTTTTCATAGATCAGAGGTATCTTTCGGCGCTCAAGAGAGACCCCTAGTGTCGCTTCTTCGACACGACGTCAAAGTGAGCGACAGACGGGGAACCATAGTTCAACGTTGGTATTTGTATTAAAAACAGAGTTAGAATACAGGTAAATCAAAGTTACTGTTTTGTAATTAAATTCATAATTATTCTGATAAAAAAGGTTAGTTTTACTATATTAAAATCATGGTTAATATAAAATAAATTACCATGATCAATGACCAAAAATGAAAACTAAAATACTTTAAAAAAAATAAAAAATAAAATAAGCTTAGGAGATCTGGCTGGAGTCACTCAGGGAAAAATATTGTACTTAGCTAAAATATATTTAATGCCTGTAAATAATCATAATCAAAAGCTGCCATATAGAGAAAAATAAGTATACAGAAAAACTAAAAATAACCTGAAACTAAAAATTACTGAAAAAAGGTAATAGAATGAATCCATATTAAAAAGTGCAACTTGAACATAAAATAGAAAAAAAAAAAAAAAAAAAAAACTTGACCTGAAAGAGAATACTGACCATAAAAAAAAGTTTACACTAGGGTTGCCAAATTGTCAGCATGCAAATAAAAAATGCCATGCCAGAACAAAATGTGGGACAGGGGTCTACTGTCTGATCGTCCAAGCATATTGCTGCTTTAACAAGGAAAACAAAGCCTTCAGTACGATAAGTTTCAAGAGAGTCCCTTTCGTGTGTCTTTATGCTAAAATATGAAACAATAGGCATTGTCATTTCGGCAAAAATACAGAACGTCCTGGAAAATATGTGACAGTTTGCAACCCTAGTTTATGCTGATGTCCACAATTGCACCATCCATGTGGATGCATGCCCGATGTTGAGTTGCCCAATCAGCATGAGAGGGTAAAAAGAGGAGCTGGGGATGCCAGGGAGAGGGAGAGAGAGACATGGAGCTGTGTGTGTGTGTGTTGACATGTGTTATTATGTTTCATTTCAGCGTTTAATGTTGTAATTAAAGTCTTGTTAATTGTTAAACCGCTTCCTCCTTTCCTGACGAACGAGAGGATTGTCTGTTATACTGGTGCCGAAACCCGGGACTGAAGGAAGAGAGCCCTCGCCAATCATGGAGGCCTGATCATGATGCCGAGGAGAGGTTGGTTCGAAGGTGCTGGAGCCGTCTGCCAGGAGACGGAGGAGTCGCTGCCATCCGCCAGGAAGTGGAGGAGCTGTTGCTATCCGCCAGGGGACGAAGGATCTGCTGACGTCTGCCAGGAGATGTAGGAACCGCTGCCATCTGCCAGTGGACAGAGGAGCCGCTGCCGTCCGCCAGGAGGCGAAATTGAGTGTCATCGCCTGGCATTATGGAGGATCGCTGGACAGCTGGCTGAGGACTGAATGGCAGCATGGTCAGAAACCAGATTTTTTTTCTACTTTTCTTTTCTCTCTCTGTCTCTCCCACTCGATCTGTCTCTCTCCCCTTCCCCTCCCTTCATCCTATCCAGGTTCCCAGGAGGCAGGAAAGACCAGCCGCTGCAGAACAACTAAAGGGGCCACTCCTCCTCTCTAAGAAGGGAAGGGGGCGGGTGGGGAGTAGGCCAGCCCGGAGGCTTCCCCTGCCTGAATCGGGTGGTGGGGGTATTTGACGAGGAGGAGGGCGTGGCCGGGCCATAAGGATGCACGCCCACCGCTGAGTTGCTCAAACTGTGGGCGAGGGAGAGACACACACGGAGCTGTGTGTGTTTGTCGACGTGTGTTGTTATGTTATAGTTCAGCATTTTATGTTGCAATTAAGCTCTTGTTAATTGTTAATCCAGATCCAGCTTCCTCCTTTGCCGATGTACGAGAGGCTTGTCTGCTACAAACACATTTTAGAATGCAACTCCAACCAAAACTGAGCTTGTGAGGCTAGAATCGTGTGCATTATTATTTTGGATAGAAAATGTTACTGGCCTAATAGGCAACAGTTTTCAAATTTGCTATATGAAGATAGCCTTTGATAATAACAAGCAAATGACCTCTAGAATTAAGTGCATATGTTAATGACTTGTTTCATTTTCCTCTGAGCTCATCATAATTCTTCTAAAGACCCTGAAAAGTCTGTGTTACTTTTGATGTCTTTGATGATTCCTACAGAGGGGATTTCTTTAAGACTGCAAGGGAAGCTCGGCTTCCCCTATAATGTCAAAAAAATAATGGTCAAATATGTACTATTGTGTAAACAATTTATTGACTAAAAATGCGTTAGAACATGTTCATCTCGAAAACGAGTTCGTTCAGAATCAGCTACATATAGCAGGTCGGCTGACTCGATTTCATTCTCATACATTCCCGTAGTGTCACCGTGCATTTTCCTGTTGAAGCCGAGCGTCCATTGACATCAATGGGGCTGCTTTGAACAGTTTTTTTGAGTGCTCCGAATCTAGACGGTCATTGGATAAATGCTGTGATTATGTCCCTCCCACGGACGCTCAGCGTCTCTGGGGGTGAATGAGGAGTGGGCTGGCCCGGACTCCGGGCTTCCGCGTAATGATTGGAGGATCTGTCGAAAGACTGCATCTCCTTTTGACTGACAGCGAATCTGTACTATAAGAAGTCGCTGAAGCTATTAGCGCTCAGTCCCATCGCGGATTTCTCATTTGTAGTCGAAAGATAAATTGCTGCAACCTATTTCTTTATATTTGTTTGGCGAAATTGCTAGTCAATTTGCATAATACATTTCACACAATTATACACCACATTCCTTGTTTCAGTTTTACCAAGTTTAATATTTTTTTTTTTTAGATCGGTCGTTCATTCATTCATTCATTCATTTATACAGTAGGCTATTCATTTATACGTACAGGTGAAACTGCGCACAATGGCAGACAGTGCTAATATTGTCGACCTGATTTTGGCGAAGCCATTTGAAAGTCTTCCTTACGAGGAAAAAATTATAATTAAACAGCAGGGCAGATCAACACCTAAGATTGATTTAGTGCAAAAGATAGGGAAAAATAACAGGTCTTTTCAGCTCTCCTGGTATGACAAAGTTAGCTGGCTGACTGGAAGTGCTGTGACAAATAAAATGTACTGCTGGCCATGCCTCTTGATGAAACCATCTCACGGATGTGTTGTTTGGTCAAAGGTGGGGTTTGGAGATCTGTCTAACTTTGACAGGGCATATAGTTGGTACAACATGGTCACAGTGCATTTTCTCGAAAAGGAAAGTAGGGCAGAATTTACTTTTAAATAAATGGACAAGTTTATAATGTAGGCCGAAAATGAGCTTCCCCTCTTTGAAAGACCAGCAGCCGCCACTGGATTCCTACAAAGGGTCCCTTATTCTTGTCTCAATTACAGGGTCCAAAACAGCATGTAGAGGTTTTTAGCAGTTGTTGTAAGAGAGATCACCTTCAGACTTCATTACACAACTAAGAACCGAAGGAGGATGTAAAGCAATTTCCTCTTGAGACAGGAGGTTAATTAATAAAGGGATTCTCCTTGACATCTTCATTTTGTGTTTTTTTGTTAGAATGTTATGAGCAGCACCTCCATAACTGCTTTGTCTCGATTTATTACTCTATGCCCACTAATTGGCATGTGCCCATATGCAATCTGAATCTACTGATTGCTTACATCTGAACTGTAGACTCTCTCAGATGGTCTGCAAATACAGCATACTTTGTTTTTAACCTCTTGTCAATTGAATAAGTGAAGCAAGCACAAAGTTATGGATTATAAGTTTCATAATGTTGATTACCACAAAATGATTTTCAACTCGTCCCTCATTTTCTATAAAAAAAAAAGAAGAAAAAAAATCAAGGCTACAGTGAGGCACTTACAATGGAAGTGAATTGGGCCAATTTTGAATAGTTTAAAGGCAGAAACATGAAGCATGAATACTTCTGTTAATATGTATGTATTATTTAAACTGTTAGGTTGTTTATATCAGGGTTTTTTTCTGCTGTTTTACAGGGTTTATGGTGTTTAATATATAACTTTAGAAAAGGTTAGTAAGTGATTTTTGTCACACTAAAATGTTAACACGCATGTTGTTTACATCTTGTGACTTTACTTTTGAAAAAGTATGCATTTTAACGTTTACAGATTGGCCCCATTCACTTCTGTTGTAAGTGCCTGTCTGTAATTCAGATTTTTGCCTTTTTATTATAATTGTTTTAATTTAGTGTTGACAACTCAATTAATGTTTTAGTAACTAGGGTTTACATTGCATAAAAATATAAAAATATACTGCCCAATATTAAGCAATAAAAAAAAAATACTATTTCAAAATGTACTAACTTAACATTTTAAGTTTGAAATGTTGAGTTGCTCATTGGAAATGTCTTACAAATTGACTGACAATTTTCTATTGTAATCTCAGCTTTTTCTAAATTTGTTCATTACTTCAGTCAATCTTTAAATAGAGTTTCACTAACAAAATGGAAGTTGGACATTTTTACTATGTATGTTTCTAGCCTAATGTACAAAAAAAAATTTTAGCCTGTTTTCAAGATGTATCCATTTCAATTTAATAACAAATTGAAGAAAATTTAATAAATAAAACTTGCATTTTTTAAGATTTGTACATTTTATTTTGTTAAAGATTTGGCAATTAAATTAGATGGAAATGTGATATTTAATTGAAATGGATACATCTTGAAAATAGGCAAAAATATTTTTTTGAGTGTAGATATACTACGAAATGTCATTATTATCTAAGAAGACTTTAGCTTGGGTCATCAATAATATTATAAATAAATAAATAATAAATAAATAAAAATGTGCTAAATAGAGAAATATTTTTTTGCTATACCATTATTATTATCATATGAGTTAATAGCATACATGTACTAACATTTCATAACGGTTGGAAATTATCTCCTCAGCCCAGTTGATGACCTGGAGCCACAGCCATCTACAACAGGCCTCAAACTTATTTTACAATGGTGGAATCTGATGAAAGTGAATCCCTCAGGTTACGACAGTAACCGAGACATTTCAAGGTGGACTGGAGCACACATGCCGAAAATTGTGTAACACCAGCTAATCAGATTGAAATTGTCCATTTCAGTGAGCTCTTGTCTTGTTTGTATGTGTCACGATTCCCGGTTGTCTGCCTTGTGTTTCTCCCTTGTCTTCTCTCCCGGACTTCAATTCCCATAATTCCCTGCCCTCATCACTGCCATCTATCTGTCATTGTCTTCACCTGTGTTTAATTTAATCATCATCCTTCTTGTATTTAAGCCCTGTTGTTTCATCAGTCTTGGTGAGTTGTTAAATGTAAATGTTATGCTTATGTCATGTGAGTTCCTGCCTTAGCCCGTCGTGGATGTTTCTCGTATTTGTATCTTTTGTTTTCCCATCGTGGATGTTTTGTTTGTTCCTGTGTTCACCATTCGTTTGTCTTTGGTTAATTTTCAATAAAGCTGCATGTAGATCTAACCCCCTGTCTGCCCGTTCGTAACAGAACAACTCACCGACTATGGATCTAGCAGTTCAACAAGCGAACTACAGACTTCTCTGCCTCAAACAAGATGATCGTCCAGTGGAGGATCACATTCAGCGGACTTCCCGGAGTATTCCTTGGTGGTGTTCTTCAGAGGAAATCTTAACAGTTCGTTAATGGAGCTGTTGCCACCGACGACTCCTAGTTGGACGCTCCTCGACTTTGTAGAAGAGACTCTGCAAGTTAGCGTATCGTCATTCACGGTGGGTGTAGAGGAAGAGGGCTGTACCTCACCTCCCGCAGTGGTCACCCCCCAGCCTTCCATAACTCGTCCCTCCATGCCAGCCACGGCCAGCGAGCCAACGCCCACGCCTGCCACGTCCAATGTGTTGCCAGCCTCGTCTGACCAGAGGAGGAGGAGAAGAGGAAAGGCTTCTGCTCTCAAGTCTCCAACCTCCCACGGCCAACGAGCCAACGCCCATGCCTGCCACGGCCAACGAGCCAACGCCCACGCCTGCCACGGCCAATGAGCCAACGCCCACGCCTGCCACGGCCAACGAGCCAACGCCCACGCCTGCCACGGCCAACGAGCTGGAAGTCTCGTCCGTCCCAGAGCCAGCGTTGCCAGCCTTGTCCGTCCCAGAGCTAGCGTTACCAGCCTCGACCGTTCCAGAGCCAGCACCTGTAGCCTCGACCGTCCCAGAGCCAGCGCCTGTAGCCTCGACCCACGAGCCAGCCAGGGCTCCGCCTCTCGAGCCTACCAGGGCTCCGCCTCTCGAGCCTCCCACAACTTCAACTCCAGAGCCTTCAACTCCAGAGCCTTCCATGGCTCCGCCTCCAGAGCCTTCCACTGCTCCGTCTCCTGAGCCTTCCATTGCTCCGCCTTCCAAAACTCCACATCCTGAGCCTTCCATGGCTCCACCTTCCATGCCTCTGTCTTCAGAACCTTCTGTGGCTCTGCCTCCTGGGCCTTCCATGGCTCCACCTACCACGGCTCTGCCACCCGAGTCTTCCACGGCTCCGCCTTCAGAACCTTCTACGACTCCGCCTTCCACGCCTCTGTCTCCGGAACCTTCTATGGCTCTGCCTCCTGGGTCTTCCACGGCTCCGCCTTCCATGGCTCCGCCACCTGAATCTCCCATGGCTCCGCGTTCCACGGCTCCGCCCTAGGAGTTCTTCCTGGCTGTGGTCCTGTGGTCACCTCCCAGGCCTCCTGACCCAGTTCCCGTCCTGTGGCCACCTCCCAGGCTTCCTGACCCACTCCCCGTCCTCTGGCCGCCTCCCCGACCTCCTGACCCACTCCCTGTCGTGTGCCCCCCCCTTGGACTGCCTGTTTGCCCCTTGTGCCCTCCTTGGTCTGCCTGCCCACCCCGAGCTCCCCCTTCACTCCTTGGACGATTTTGTTTTTGTTAATGCATAAAAAATAAATGCATTTTTGACAGGAAATAAGTATAAATAAAATAAAAATAAATAGAGTCAAATTTCAGCACTTTTAAAATATGAGATAAATTGTGATTAAAAATATTTATCTACTGACTGCTAAAAAAAAAAAAAAAAAAAACCTTCAGCAGCATTTATACATACGTGGCAACATCTAATTATGTAATGCTGTGCAGTTTTAGTTGAACTTGAAATGAATACAATTACCTGGGAAAATCACACATAATAATTGCACATAATTCCCTGCTGTTTCTCGAATTCACATCCTCACAGCTCATATATAAACACTTCCTACAACGACAAGGAGAAACCTGCAAGATTGATTTCTCAGGTGCAAATAACAGCACAGAGGGAAACGTACGAGTGACCTGAAAAAAAAAACTCTCTAGTTGAGGATCTGAGAAGTGAGTCTGCCAGTTTACTAGGTCGGATCTTTTCTCAAACATACCTACTGTTGTTATCTTACCATTGATTGCAAAGTCTGATTGTATGCGTTGGCTTTACTAAAGGTAAGAAAATATCAAGTGATGAAGCATGATGAATATTCACTTAAAAAGCATTCATAGGCTCTCATTTGTTTGGAGGTCCATTTTAGTTTGAGTTTTGATATGAACATCATCATTTTAAAGAATCCTAGCGAACATACAGATCAAAGCGGAGGTTGATAACACATTCAAAATCACTATTCGGATGGGATTTGTTTTCCAAACAACGTTTGAGTTGCAATTCTTTACATGGAATGTCTGCATATTTCCCATACAGATTTGGATGGGATTTGGATCTCTGCAGTTTTTCCCAAAGCTGAGAGAGTGGAAGGGCATCTACTTTAGATTTGTACTTCACAAAACCCATTGAAAACAATAAGACTTGTATATGGGATATTATGTGATACGGGTTTCAGAAAAAGTCATTGCACTGAAACAGCATTGTTAAAAGTGGTGAATGATCTTAGACTGAATTATGATGAGGAATGCATCAGTACTAGTCATTTTGGAAGTAAAGCCTTGGACACTGTAGATCACAGTACTCCGCTTAACAGACTTGAAAAACTTATAGGCCTCTCAGGCACTGTCTTAAATTGGATCAGATCATATTGTAATGAAGTGGGCAGACGAGGGAGTGAGGATCCATGTACACCTTTTATTGATAAGGTGCACGGAGTCAAGCAAACGGTGAATCACTGGAACAAATAAAACTTTCACGAGGGGAAAACAAATGTATGAACACAAGATATATACACGGGGAGTCATCCAAGGAGGGCACGGGCAGGAACACGGTAGAATACAGGATAAACATGGAATGTTATCAAATACCAAACATGAAACATTGACCAAACAGCAAACAATAACCAACAAAGGACAAGGTAAACATGAGGGCTTAAATACAAAACCAAGGGGAAACAAGAGCCAATGGACAAACAGAACTCATAACAAGGTAAAAAGGCAATTAACTGAAACCAATGACAAAACTAGAACTGATAATCAGGCAATAAACAATGAACCAATGAAAACCAGACACTTGAACATGGAGGGGAAACAGGACATGACAAGACTGGGAAACAGGAACATAAGAATGACTTCAAAATAAGAGTGCATAAAAGAAAAGGCAATACGGAACATAAAAGGTGCCAGAACTTAAAATAAAAGGTACACAAACCAAAGACGGTGTGGATCGTTACAGAGCCCCCCCTTTAAGGAGCGGATCCCAGACGCTCCTAACCAAAGGAGGGGCAAAACGACAACGGAAAACAGGGACGAACAGGCAGATCAAGGGGACACGAGGGGCACAGAGGGACAAGACTAGGACAGAGAGACCATGACAGAACAGGTGGGTGGCCAGGAGACCAAGGAGGCCAGGCAGATGCCCAGGGGACCGAGGGGACGACTTGAAGGAGGGGACCGGGTCGGGAAGACTGGGAGGCAGCTGCGGGGTCGAGAAAAGGTCAAGGGGCCAGGGAGGCATCCATAGGGCAGGGACTGGGTCAGGAGGCCAGGGAGATGGCCGTAGGGCAGGGACCGGGTCAGGTGGCCAGGGAGGTGGCCATAGGACTGGGTCAGGGGGTCTAGGGGATGGCCACAGGGCTAGGACAGGGTCAGGAGGTCTAGGGGATGGCCACAGGGCTAGGACAGGGTCAGGAGGTCTAGGGGATGGCCACAGGGCTAGGACGGGGTCAGGAGGCTTAGGAGATGGCCACAGGGCTAGGACAGGGTCAGGAGGCTTAGGAGATGGCCTCAGGACTGGGACAGGGTCAGGAGGCCAAGGAGAGGGCCACAGGACTGGGACAGGGTCAGGAGGCCAAGGAGAGGGCCACAGGACTGGGACAGGGACAGGAGGCCAAGGAGAAGGCCACAGGACAGGGTCAGAAGGCCTGAGAGGAGGCCACGGGACAGGGTCAGAAGGCCTGGGAGGAGGCCGCAAGACAGGGTCAGAAGGCCAGGGAGGAGGCCACAGGACAGGGTCAGAAGGCCAGGGAGGAGGCCACAAGACAGGGTCAGAAGGCCAGGGAGGAGGCCACAAGGCAGGGTCAGAAGGCCTGGGAGGAGGCCACAAGGCAGGGTCAGAAGGCCAGGGAGGAGTCGAGGAGGACTCCAGGGGCGGTGCCATGGTAGGCGGCGACCAAGGAGGCTTGGAAGGTTCTGGAGGCTTGGAAGGCTCTGGAGACTTGGAAGGCTGAGCAGGCGCAGGCAGAACCATGGAGGGTGGAACCATGAAGGCCCTCTGGGGCAGAGCCGTAGAAGGCGGAGCAGGCAGAGCCGTGGAAAGGTCAGGGGGCGGAGCAAGCGCAGGCAGAGCCGTGGGAGGTGGAACCATGTAGGCCCTCTGGGGCAGAGCCGTAGAAGGCGGAGCAGGCAGAGCCGTGGAAGGCAGAACTGTGGAAGGGTTTGGAGGCGGAGCCGTGGAAGGGTCTGGTGGTGGAGCAGGCGCAGGCAGAGCCGAGGCAGTCTTCAGAGGCGGAGACCTGGGAGGCTCTGGTGACAGAGGCGTGGAAGGCTCGGGTGACAAAGACGTGGAAGGCTCGGGTGACAGAGGCGTGGAAGGCTCGGGTGACAGAGGCGTGGAAGGCTCGGGTGACAGAGGCGTGGCAGGCTCTGGTGACAGAGGTGTGGAAAGCTTTGGTGACTGTGGTCTCGAAGTCTCAAGAGGTGAAGCGCTGGGTGGCTCGAGAGGCAGAGTGCTGGGTGGCTCTGGAGGCGGAGCGCTGGGTGGCTCTGGAGGCGGAGCGCTGGGAAGCTCGGGAGGCGGAGCTCTGGGAAGCTCGGGAGGCGGAGCTCTGGGAAGCTCGGGAGGCGGAGCCCTGGGAAGCTCGGGAGGCGGACCGCTGGGAAGCTCGGGAGGCGGAGCCCTGGGAAGCTCGGGAGGCGGAGCCGTGGAAGGCTCAAGGGGGGCTGGCTCTAGGACGGTCGAGGCTACAGGCGCAGGCTCTGGCTCTTGGACGGTCGAGGCTTCAGGCGCTGGCTCTGGCTCTTGGACAGTCGAGGCTACAGGCGCTGGCTCTGGCTCTTGGACGGTCGAGGCTACAGGCGCTGGCTCTGGCTCTGGCTCTGAGGACGGGGCCGTGGAGGGCGGAGACTGGTGAGCGGAAACCCCTCCTCCTCCCGGCGGAAGAGGCTGACAACGCTGGCGCTGGGACGGACGAGGCTGGCAACCCTGGCGCTGGGACGGACGAGCCTGGCAACGCTGGCGCTGGGACGGACGAGGCTGGCAACGCTGGCGCTGGGACGGACGAGGCTGGCAACGCTGGCGCTGGGACGGACGAGCCTGGCAACGCATTGGCCGTGGCAGGCGTGGGCGTTGGCTCGTTGGCCGTGGCAGGCGTGGGTGTTGGCTCGTTGGCCGTGGCAGGCGTGGGCGTTGGCTCGTTGGCCGTGGCAGGCGTGGACTGGAGAGCAGAAGCCTTTCCTCTTCTCCTCCTTCTCCTGGCGGACGGGGTTGTCAACGCTGGCCCTGGGACAGACGAGACTGGGGGTGCGTTGGTCATGGCATGCGTGGGTGTTGGCTCGTTGGCCGTGGCGGGTGTGGGACACCCAGGGGCCCTGCCCGGAATCGAGAGAGGCGGCTCCCCTGCAGCGTAAGTCTCCAATATTAGGTCCACATACTCCTGCCAGGTGCAATCCTCGATCTCCGGCAAGTCCCTCCGTGGGCGGATGGGTACATTGTACCTGTAAACGCTCTTCAGCACATGGTCGTCCCAACCGGAGTAGCTGGCCACGTTGGAAAAGAAATAGGAGAACTCACGGATGGTCAGGTTTGCCTTAGCAAGCTCCACGAAGAAAGCTGTTGGATCCAGTAGTGGTTGGTTATTCTGTAATGAAGTGGGCAGACGAGGGAGTGAGGATCCAGGTACAGCTTTTATTGATAAGGTGCACGGAGTCAAGCAAACGGTGAATCACTGGAACAAATAAAACTTCCACGAGGGGAAAACAAAGGTACGAACACAAGATATATACACGGGGAGTCATCCAAGGAGGGCACGGGCAGGAACACGGTAGAATACAGGATAAACATGGAATGTTATCAAATACCAAACATGAAACATTGACCAAACAGCAAACAATAACCAACAAAGGACAAGGTAAACATGAGGGCTTAAATACAAAACCAAGGGGAAACAAGAGTGATAAGAGTGAAATAAGATAAGATAAAGATAAAATAAGAGTGCATAAACAAAGAACAATATGGAACATAAAAGGTGCCAGAACTTATAATAAAAGGTACACAAACCAAAGACGGTGTGGATCGTTACACATATATTACTGGAAGGATTTTTTTGTGGTAAAATTAGGTGCCTGTACCTCTACAAAACATGACATACTATATGGTGTTCCACATGGGTCAGTTCTTGGACCACTTTTATTTTCAATGTATACTGTCGTTGGGTAACATACTGTTATTCATGAACATGAGGAAAACTACCATTTCTATGCTGATGACACTGAATTATATATCTCTGTAGAGCCAAATGACACATGTATTAAAGAGATTGTCTGAAAGTTTGTCCAACATCCTATTATGGATGAGCACAATTTTTTTTTATTTAAATGAACATAAAGCAGAGATATTTTTTGTTGGCTCAAAACATTAGAGGGAAAGTACTGAAACTGCACTAGGTACTCTGGCTTTGCAGTCAAAGACAGAGGTGAAGAACCTTGGTGTCATTCTAGATTGTGATCTGAATTTTAAGTCTCATATATATTGTGTTACTAAGATCTTAGATCTAATCATCTTAGATATGTTGCACAAATTCAACCCTTTGTTTAACTTGATGTTTCGAAAGCATTTATTCATACTTTCATTTTTTCTTACATCGATTATTGTTATGCACTTTATACAGGTTTACATAAGAGTTTTATAGAAAGTGCAGAATGCTGCAGCCAGAATGCTGCAGCCAGTGCTTATAAGATCCATAATGAGAAACCATATTACACCAGTTTGTTAAATACAGGATTGATTTTAAGGTTCTTTTAATGGTTTTTAAAGCACTTAATGCTTTAGCAACATCATTCATTTCTGACTTTTTATCAAATGTTCCAACTCGCAGTTTGAGGTCTTCCAATGCAGAATTTCTTTCATACTGTAATGTAAATCTTAAGAGATCTGGTGAAGCTTCTTTTAGCCATTATGCATTAAATCTGGAATACTTTACCAATTTAAATTAGACAAGCATCAAGCATTTACATTTTTAAAAAGCATTTGTAGACATATCTTTTTAAACTATCTTTTGGTTAATCCATTTTATATTTTGATTTTAATTGTTGATTTTCATTATATTCAATTTGCATGTTTTTAATTCCCTATGTTTTAATTCTAAATGTAGAGTTCCCTACATTTGTTTTAATTAATTTGTATTTATTTATATATTTATAATTTTTTGCACTGTTTCCTTTTTATTGTGATGATTTGTTTTACTTTCTCTGAAATGTTGAATTCTATGTTATATATTTGTTGTTTATATAGTTATATATTATACTTCCAACTGAAGCACTTTGAGCTGCATTTCATGTATGAAAGGTGCTATATAAATAAAACATTATGTAAATAAAAAAATTAGGTATAACTGACACTACAGAGTATTGGTTTAACTTCTTTTTAATTGGATGGTGGCTTCTCATGTCCAAAAATGCAGACAGTATTTGAACCAACAACTGTTATTTTGCCTGAATATTGTCAAAATGTTCTAAACTCATAATAACTTTAACTTATTTTATGGTATTCTACTAAGGTAAAATAAAAGAGGGGGAGAAATGTGAATAAAATAATAGACAGCAATCACAGACATTTCTGTTTTGACAGGATTATATTACTTAGAGGACCCCAGAGTATTAAAAAAAAAAAAAAAAAAAAAAATGTGGTAATTTGCTCTGTAATTATTATAGAGGTTGTGTAAGGAATACACAGACATGTTTGATTCAGATGGAATTAAAATCTGTGAAATGCAGTTTCTTTTTCTGAAGTTTCGGAACTTTCGAATAACAAATAAAATAAGATATGTGGTGAACATTATTGAAGAGACATTTAGGTTTTGTTCTAGAAAATAAAAACTTCAAAAAAATATTCCAATTTTTTGAAATATTCCAGACATTTACGCATTTATTCAAAAAGACTTAAGGCCTCGACACAATCAAGGCAGTGTGCTTTTTCATTCCTCGCTCAGAGCCAAAAAGAAGTTTGAAATAAAATACTGTTTGTGAACATTCAGACACCCGGCATGCAGCTGTAGAAGCCATTTAGAGTTATGTTTTAACAATAGCATACTAAAGACTACATGTAAAACATCAACTAATATGACATTAAAATGTGTTATCAATGACATCATGCCTCATTCTTTGAAAATGTTACAAATAAGATCAATAAAAGATGCTTTTCCCCTTCTGTCACTCACTCGACATTGTGTCTCCGCTGCATTGGAGAGCGTTCAGGCATCTGATGCAGAGGACTCGACTGGGCTCCCACCTTCGGGTCAGCCAGCCCAGTCCGAGGCTGATGAGTAGATGGCCGACATGCTTGCCCGGGCCGCCGTGAGCGTGGGCTTGGACTGGAACCCTCCATCCTCCCGATTGGTAGCTTGAGTCAGCCCCCAACCCCACGGGAACTTCTTCCCGGAGGTGCATGACGAGTTGACGAGGTCGTGGAGGGCACATTTTACTGCTCGGAACTGGCCTCCTCACTCATCCGCTTTCACTACCCTTGACGGTGGGGCGGCCGATGGGTACACGGAGGTCCCCCGGGTAGACAGAGCGGTTGCGATCCACCTGTGCCCCTGAGAATGCCGCCACTTGGTACTCACCTCCAAGGCCTGTAGGATGACGTCATCACTGACCTTGAAAGCCTACAGCACCACAGGAGAGGCCGCCTCCACCTTGCATGCCATGGCTCAAGCCAAGGCACTTAAAGAACTGTACCTGGGTAGTCCGACACCGATGTGATGCAGGAACTGCGCTCTGCCACCGACCTCGCTCTCAGAGCCACGAAAGTAACAGCGTGGGCACTCGGGCGGGCGATTGCCACCTTTGTTTTGAAGGAACGCCACCTCTGTCTGAACATGGTCAAGATGCGCAACATTGACAAGGCCCGCTTTTTCAATGCCCCCGTCTCCCAGCTTGGCCTCTTCGGCGACACCATCTATGACTTCGCCCAGCAGTTTTCTCTTTTTTAAAGAGGCAGACGGAGGCTATTTATCACATCATGCCGCGGTGCCTTCCCAGCGCAGCCTGTGCCCCGCCTGCCCGCCGAGGGCGTCCCCCTGTGTCCAAACAACAGGCAGTTCCGCTTCAACCTGGGCCCAGCTCTCAGCCCCACCATTGAGCACCCCGCAGGTGGCGCACACTCTTTGTCTCCAGGACCCCCTCTAGGACCCGAAAAGCTCCTAAGCACTCCTGAAGGAAGACCCCGGCAGTCAGCTGTTATCAGGACCACTCAGTCCCCCGGTGGAGGGCCAGGAGGAAAATCCATATTTTTCTTATTTTCCTTTGCTGCACCCCTTCGGGCTGCAGTACCCACTTTGTCAATAAAAGAGCGATTTCCTCACTCCCTGGGTCATACAGCCAGTACGTGATATTCTCACGCCGCCCCGGCTCCAAAATCCTACAGTCCCGGTTCCCCAGACGCAGAAACCTCACCTCCAGACCCGTGACTGCTCATCCCTGACAGGCCGGTGCTTCTTAAGCTGACAGAGTTAAGTGATTTGAGTCTTTTCTTAGCACCCAAGCCTCGGGACGCACATTTGCCTCCCGATGTGCTATTACCTGCTCCCCCCGGCTCGAAGCCCCACCCGGTACATCAAAAATTATCGAACCTCTTGTGCCCCTTGCGTGGAGTTTGGATGTATGGTTTTTGCTATCCAACCCATCGAGTTGGCTGGCCAGGACAAACCGACTCGGCTACGTGATTCAATTCGCCAGGCTCCTGTCTCGTTTCAGCGGTATTCACTCCTTTAATTAACCTGCAAATGCTGCCCCGGGAGGAGGCAGACCCAGCCTTAGCATTGCTGTGTCCAGTGCTTGCTTTGCACACCTATTTGGATCGCACACAGAGCATTAGACACTCTGAGCAGCACTTTGTCTGCTTTGGTGGACAACGGAAAGGGGATGCTGTCTACAAACAGAGGCTTGCCCACTGGATTGTGGATGCCATTGCGTTGGCCTATCACACCCTGGCCATTTCCGCCTACTCTACAAGGAGTGTGGCATCCTTGTGGGCACTGGCCAATGGCACCTCTCTAGCAGACATCTGCAGTGCAGCGAGCTGGGCAACACCCAATACCTTTGTGAGATTTTACAATCTCCGTGGTGAGCCAGTCTCGTTCCGTTTTTTGACATATCCAAATGTTAACCTCCCCTGCTGGGCAGGATGTGGTCTCCACGTGGTCTTTTCCCCCTGAAAGAATAGGATTGGAAAATAACTCCTTCCATGATGCGTGTTATAGTATTAGATGGCCCCAACTGCATCTAACACTCTATGGAGAGAAAACATAGAGAGAGAAAAGGCCATGGCTGGTGCGGCCTGCTCCCATGCTAGATACGTTGCTTCTCCCCCTCAGGGATGTGGGAAACTAAATGCCGTCTTTTGGGGCATTGGTGAAGGTTACATGCAGTCTGATGCACCTGCTATTTTTGCATGCAACAGCTTGCTTGCACCTGCATCAGCAGTCCACGTAACACAGTATTCAGGTTCAGTATTGTGGCATTTTTAGATAGGGACCCCTAGTGTCACTACATCGATACAATGTCGAGTGAATGACTGTTACGCCCTTAATGGGAAGCAACAATGAAGGAGGAGAAAACGGTTTATGGCGGTTACAATATTCTCTTTATTTTTCACATTTTTCAAAATCTTAACAATACGCCGCAACGCCGATCAACATCTCAGTCGTGGCCAGGCCTCGATGTACGAAAAGGAACGCTCTTATCGGTAGGACCGCCTGTGCACCGGTGCACCCAATCCACCTGATTACCCCTCAGCTCCGCGCCGCACCTGCAGAGAAAGCACATACACACACACACACAACCACGCGCACGCGCACACACGCACACACATGGCAGAGAAGACAATACAGGATACAGCCGTGACACCCCCCCCCCCCCCCCCTTAAGAAAAGGAAACCAATAAGTTTCCGCCAACAACCTAAAAATCACTCCCAACCGCACTAACGGATATAGTTTCAATATAGGCCTATACATACACATTACCAACAAAACCCTACCCCCAGGAGGATAGCATACAAAAAACAAAAAAACAAAACAAACCTGTTAATAATCCAAGGCAACCTCTTACAAAAGTGTATTACAATGGTGCCCTAGACAACGCGTCGGCCACTACATTTCCCGAGCCCTTCACATGCCTAACATCTAAATGAAAGGGCTGAAGAAATAGGCACCAACACATAAGCCGCTGATTTGGATTCTTGAGCGAGTGTAAAAATGTAAGCGGGTTATGGTCACTATAATCTATTACCGCTGAACTATTCCCGCCTACATATACCTCGAAATGCTGGAAAGCCAAAATCAACGCAAACGCCTCTTTTTCAATTGTGGAGTAGTTCCTTTGATGATTATTGAACTTTCGAGAAAAAAAAACAAACTGGCCGCTCAATACCTACATCATCCTCTTGAATCAAAACTGCCCCTGCTCCTTCATTACTGGCATCTACCTGAATTTTAAATGTCTTTTCCAGACAAGGTGCCATTAAAACAGGTGTTGAAGTCAGCAACATTTTCACTGCATCAAAAGCATTCTGACAAGCTACAGACCAAACAAACCTGGCTTTAGCTTTCAGTAAGTCCGTTAAAGGAGCAACAACTGTAGAGAAGTTCCTACAAAACAACGGTAGAAACCCACCAGACCCAGAAAACTCATTAATTCCTTCTTAGTAACAGGAACAGGATATACATCTATTGCTCTCACCTTCTCCCTCACTGGACGCACGTGTCCTTGCCCTACTACCTTACCAAGATACGTTACTGTCGCTCCTGCAAACTCGCACTTAGCGAGATTCCATGTTATATTTGCCCGAGCGAGACGTACTAAAAGCAGGCGTAAACATTCAA
The DNA here is from genome assembly GCA_032164185.1 of Moxostoma hubbsi. NCBI lineage: Eukaryota > Metazoa > Chordata > Actinopteri > Cypriniformes > Catostomidae > Moxostoma > Moxostoma hubbsi. The sequence continues at coordinate 29,059,750 of JAVLUX010000012.1, forward strand.
GGTGTTCTGACCACGTTTCACTTACCACGATAGTATCATCCAAATAAACAGTCACACCTCTTAGTCCCGCAATAATCCTATTCATCATTCTTTGAAACGTTGCCGGTGCGTTTCGGAGACCGAAACTCATAACCCGGTAAGAGAATAATCCATTTGGTGTTATAAACGAGGAGACCTCGTGCACACGCTCTGTCAGCGGAATCTGCCAATAGCCTTTCAGTAAATCTAATTTCGTCACAAATTTTGCGGCACCGACCTGATCAACACAGTCCTCCATTCTCGGCAGAGGAAAAGAGTCTGGATTTGTAACAGAATTCAGTTTCCTATAATCTGTACAAAAACGGAACGTACAATCAGACTTCTTGACTAATAAACACGGTGAGGACCAGCTGGAAAATGAAGGCTCGGCTAACCTGTTATCCAGCAAATACTGGACTTCCTTTTCCAAAACCTCTCGTTTACTCAGCGGAACCTGTAAAAACGCTGACGGACAGGAGCAGCCTCGCCCACCTCGATATCATGCTCCAACTCTGTTGTTTGGGTTGGAACATCCGAAAACAACTCCGGAAATTCCGAAAGCAAACTGATCAATTCTTGACTTTGCAATGCATCTAAATGTTTAAGATTAGATGACAAATTTTTCAACGTCTCAGAATTCTTTAAACGACCTAGTAATACGCAGTCGTCAGGAGATTCCAATTCATCCACAGGCATGCTTTCCATAACCTGCGTAACACACAACTGGGGGGAGCTGTCCACTAGCACCACAGGCGCCACTGGCATTGAAACCGGACGGCTTCGCTGATAATAAGGCTTAAGGAGATTTACATGACAGACTTGGGATGACTTCCTTCGATCTGGCCTCAGAATCGTATAGTTATCCATAGCCCCACAATGTATTACCTCATACGGTCCAGTATATTTAGCTTGGAACGAGGAATCTACTACAAGCAGAAGCGCAATAACCTGATCTCCAACACTAAACTTCCGATGTTCATTGTAACGGTCAAACAATTTTTTCATTTTCCCCTGAGTTTTACTTAAACATTTCCCAGCTAACTCCCCAGCCAATGAAAGCCGAAGACGGAAACCCAGTACGTACTCTGACAATTTTTTCGGTGGTTCCGAGTCAACCCATTTATCACGTAAGACAGCTAATAACCCCCGTACTTTGTGAGCAAAGACCAGTTCGTTTGGGCTAAAACCAATACTCTGCTGCGTGACCTCCCTGGCTGCTAACATCAACCACGGTAGACCTTCTTCCCAGTCACGCTGCATCTCCAGGCAGTAGGCTCTCAATAACGACTTTAACGTAGAATGGAAACGTTCGAGTGCCCCTTGACTCTGGGCATGATACGCTGTGGACAGATTGTGCTTAATACCCAGCTCAAAAAGCACTTCCACAAACAATTTTGACGTAAAATTACTTCCCTGGTCTGACTGAATAATTTTCGGTAACCCAAAAATAGACACGAACTGAGTGAGCGCTTTCACAATAGACTTTGTATTAATCGAGCGCAATGGATAAGCAGCCGGATAACGCGTAACTTGACACATCACCGTCAACAAGTACTCATTTCCAGCTTTCGAGCGAGGAAGTGGGCCGACGCAATCAATAATAAGATGTTCAAACGGTTGACATACAGCCGGAATTGGACGGAAAGGAGCTGGCTTTAACGACTGATTCGGTTTACTGGTAAGCTGGCATGTATGACAGGTCTTAATAAAACTGGCAACATCCTTTTTAATACGCGGCCAGTAGAAATATCAAAGAATTCTATCATACGTTTTCTGAACACCAGCATGACCAGCGAGTTGATCGTGGGCCATTTTCAACACTAACTCGCGAAATTTTACTGGTATCACGACCTGAATGACAGAATCTCCCATACCATCAACAGCATGCAGAGACCACTTCCTTAATAACACAGTCTGCTCAATAAAATAACCTTGCGCTCTGTCCCGAATTTCACTGCTATCAATGACTTGTTCAAATTGTGATTGTAATGTTTCATCCTTCTGCTGCTCAATTGACAACTCCCCCGAGAAACCACAATGGGATAATCACTCAGAACGAAACATGATTCAGCCCCACTAACAACTTCTTCAGCCCTGGGCTGAGCACCGGAACGAGTTACCGCACACGCAACGAACACTTCCGGATACTGTCGTGCACTCTCATCCGAATCACCAGTACAAGACGGTGCATCAGTCACAACTAGAAAGGGCGATTTGTTAACCCAAACGCGTCCGCCGGCTAAGTTATTTCCAAGGATCAATGAGACGCCATCAACAGGTAGAATAGGGCGTATACCAAGATCCACTACTCCATGCACTAGATCACAGGTCAAATCAACTTTATGCAGGGGTACGGATAATATATTAAGCCCAATTCCGCGAATCAAAAGCGAGCTATCAGTGTGCGACTCAGCTGAGAAGGGCAACACAGACTCCATAATAAACGACTCGGATGACCCTGTGTCTCGAAGAATTTTCACTGCAACCTTATCAACACTACCCGGTAGTGACACAAAACCATTAGAAATGAATGGTTTAAATAACTGCTGGTTATTTTCTACATTTGTAGTCGTTACCATTGGTAAAAAATCAGACTGCCTTACCACAGGAACAGCAGAAGCCAGGACAGCAGGCTTCGCGAAATAGTTGGGTCTAACAAATTTTGCACTTGAAGTCTTTAATTTAAGCACTGGACAATTCGACTTCCAATGTCCTTTTTCTAAACAATAATTACAAGAATCATTGTCACTTGTTTTTTCCACAAAACGCCTGACTGGACTTTTAGGGACTATGAAAGAATTTACCCGTGTATGACCCTGGCGGTCACACAATCTTTCAGCACTAGGCTTATGAATAAGTTCCCAATCAACCAGCAGTGCAGCGTCTGAAGCAGTTTTAACCTGACGCTCCGCAACATAAGTAGCTGTAATCTCGGGAAGTGTATTCCTATATTGTTCAAATAGAATTAACTCTCTCAGCTTATCCATTGTTGTAATATCTGCCGCGATACACCAACGATCAAACTGCACCCTCAACTCCCATACAAACTCAACATTTGTCTGAATCAAGCTTCGCTGTAACGTACGAAACTGTTGCCGATAACTTTCTGGCACGCGCTCATTAATTTTTAACACCGCCGCCTTAATGGCTTCATAATTCTGGCTGTCAGCATCCGATAGCGTAGAATAGGCTCGTTTGGCTTTACCTGTTAAAACGCACTGAAGGAGCAGAGCGCGTTCAACATCACTCCATTTATACGCTACTGCGACTCGCTCAAATAGGAGAAAAAAATCTCCACCTCAGACTCATTAAACGGCGGTACCAAACGTAAATTATGAGCCACACTCAGTTTCGTCGAATCAGTATCAGCACTTGCACCCCCCTGCTTACCTTCTTCGTGTAAATCTAGTCGGCGCCTTTCAATCTGTAGACGCTGTTGTTCAAGTTGTTGCCGGCTTTCCTCCAACTCTAGTTCCAAACGTACCTTATCACATTCCAAACGACGTTTTTCACATTCCGTATCACGTTGTATAAGCAATAACTCTTTCTGTTGCTCGAAGGAAAAATTGCTCAAAGCAGGCAACGAAAAAGGAGCACCTACAGCGGGCAACTTAGCTGGA